>LR738711.1:105161130-105352886 GCA_902687465.1 Secale cereale | reverse complement strand
GCCACCAGGGCGCCTGGAGCCCTGGTGGCCCCCCGGCTGTACTTTGGCTACCGGGAACCTTCTGGAACGCTGATTTTTTATATAATTTTTCCGGTATTTTTCTGACAGTTCTCGTAATGGGAAAACCTGAAATACAAAAACAGCCAAAAACAGAAACTGGCACTGGGGTGCACTGAGTTAATAGGTTAGTCCAAATATGATTAAAAGTGTATGGAAGTGTATAAATATCATAGCAATATCACCCAAAAGAGGCATGGAGCAAGCAGAAATTATAGATACGTTTTGGACGTATCAACATCCCCAAGCTTAATTCCTGCTCGTCCTCGAGTAGGTAAATGATAACAAGAATAATTTCTGTGGTGACATGCTATTAACCATATAGGACTTTTTCATAGTCACATGACAAAAGCTTACCGAGACAATGAATCTATAGTAATTAAGTTGCCTCATGAGAAAATCACAAAGAACTGAAAGTTTTACAATATGATACTAAAACATCAAATAGATTTGTAATGAACATGGTGTGCAAATATGATAAAGTGATATCTCGCTTGCCCCCTTTAGTGAAGCAAAACATAAATGCAGGGGCACCTCCAAGTTTTAAGTGATGACTAGATACAATGATTTCAAAATAAACGATATCACAATCATGCAAAAGACAATGCTACTTTGGGACAATGCACATTACACTCAGAATGACAATCATGCTCTCAGTAGTTGGTGCTTTAAAAGAAGGTGGAGACTCTCGAACCGTGGCTTTTGTTGGCAAGGTTGAAAACCCCGTAGTCGGAAACAAAGACAAAACATGTACCAGAGCTCTTGGTTTTAAAATAGAGGTAATAATATTTTTTTTAGATCATGCATGTTTCGTCAACGAATGCTAGCAGACAACTCAATCACTTCTTGAGATGGACAAGTTTCGAGGAACGGCTCCCGAATGAGGACGATCACATCCTCTTAATCTCCTTTGTTTATCACTGCCAAAGTTTTCTGATTTCTCATGAACAAAGCGTGAAGGAGGGTTTGTTTGTTATATTAATTTTGAGCCGGGCGCACTCAATGCCAGTTCCTTCTCGTATTATGGGTTTGCACATTATACATGCAATCCCGGGGTGAAGCTTGTCCAACTTAAAAAGATTATGAATTAACTACTACTTCCTCATGGACTTACAACAGAGGCACAAAATAGGAATTCTTTTCTTTGAATGATTTCGAGATGGTACATGCAAGTCTCCGTTAGGAATGGCAGGTAAATACCATGTAGGAAGGTATGGTGGACTCATATGGCATAACTGGTTTAAAAGAATGTGGATGCACAAGCAGTCAGTCCGCTTAGTACAGGTGGAGATTAGCAAAAGACTGGGAGCGACCAACTAAGAGAGCAATGACGGTCATAATCATGCAGAGCGACAAAGCAACATTGAATCAGGCATGGGAGTTATATCGCTACTCAGAAACAAAAGATCATCAAGGCTTGACAGACTTTCTTTACAGTCTTAAATATGCATGAGCATACGCCAAGTCAATCAAAGTAAATTCTCTGAAGGAAGATATTACTAAACCATACCACATCATAGGCAAACAAATCATTTTGGTATTCCAATAACACATAGGGAACCCCCCAGCTATTTGAGACTAACCATAAGAAAACATGAACTACTAAGCACCATTATGCACGTAGCATCTTTATCATAGACATACCAACCAACACAACGGAAGCAAACTCTCTTAATAAGATAAGCATGATAAATAAAGAGAGTTCAAGAAACCAACTAAACGAAAGCTCTTTAAAAAGATAAGCATGAAAGTTAAGAGCTAAGCATGATAGTAGCTATTAAAAGACAAAGAACACACACAGCAAGGATAGACATGAAAATTCTATGTTATGTTCTAGGTAGAAGTGGAGCGTGTTTCTCTCCCACATAAAGAAAGCTGAGTTCCGACTCGTTATGAAAAGCTAAGGAAAACTAAAAAGGAAAACTAAAAGCAAGACGCTCCAAGCATAGCACATAACACATGAAGTGATAAAAATATAGTGGAACGAAAGATGAACTGATAATGTTGACGGAGAAGGGGATGCACGGGGGCATCCCCAAGCTTAGACGCTTGAGTCTCCTTGAATATTTCTTGGGGGTGCATGGGGGCATCCCCAAGCTTGAGCGTTTGACACTCCTGGATCTTTTTATCATCTTCCCTCGCACACTTGAAAACTCCCTTCATACATAACTCATCATAATCTGATTAGCGAGGTTAGTACCCATAACAAAATAATTGTTCCTTGCTGGAAATAAAGATATTCTTGAAGGTCTACTGTTTCTCAAGATTGCCAAAAGGTTTTTGCAAAGAAAAAGCAAGCTCTAGGTTTGCAAAATGAAGGAAAGGCAAAACAGGACAGAATCTGTGAAAAACAGAACAGCAGGTAGTAAATGATTTTTCCGGGGCACTTCTGCAACTCTAATCAAAAAACTCAAAACAGACGCACGAAAGACAATTATATAGAGCACGTTGTCGAAACAATTCAGACCAAAAAGATGATCTGGTGATTTTATACGAATTTTTCTATCCAAGGACAAAATCTGTTTCCTGGACAACACGTCACAACTTTTGAACTTTCTTGCAATCAGAGGCTACACTTGGCACAAAATTGAAAAGCAAAGATACAATGATGATGCTACTGTAGTAACAACATCAAGACACAACAAAAGCAAAATAAAATTTTATTCATGTGGGTTGCCTCCCAAAAGCGCTTTCTTTTATGCCTTTAAGCTAGGCATAATGCATAGAGATCAAGTTTTATCAAGAGTAAAAGAATAGCTAGCCCGTGTAACGGACTCAAAAGGTAACTTAATCTTCTTTCGAGGGAAGTGTTCCATCCCTTTCTTGAGAGGAAATTGGAATTTTATATTCCCCTCTTTCATGTCAATGATAGCACCAACGGTGCGTAGAAAAGGACGTCCCAAAATAATTGGACAAGAAGGTTCACATTCAATGTCCATAAGTAAAATCAACGGGAACATAGTTGTCATTGACAATGATAAGAACATCGTCGATCCTCCCCAAAGATTTCTTTATGGAAGAATCAACGAGACGAACACCAAAAGAACAAGAATCAAAAAGTTTCATTTTAAGCATATCATATATTCTTTTGGGAATAACAGAGGTACTAGCACCAACATCACATAAAGCATAGCAAGAGAAGTTATTCAACTTAATTTTAATCATAGGATCCCAACCATCTTCTAGCTTTCTAGGTATGGAGGCTTCTACTCTAAGTTTCTCCTTCCTAGCTTTGATAAGAGCATTAGTGATATGCTCTGTGAAGGCAATGTTAAGCGTGCTAGTGCGGGGATCTCTAGACATCTTGTGAAGGAAATCAATAACTTCGGTAAGAGTGCAATTGTCAAAATCAAGGTCACTACCATCAAGTAAGGTGGTAGTGGTGTCCTTTAGGTTCACTTGTTTGGTAGTTTCTATAGTCATAGCATCACCATTAATAGGTCCATTGGGACTAGGAGTGCATTGGGTGCTAAGAGTTTGGATATCCTCAACAACTTGGATAGTAGCAACAGTGTGGTGGGTAGGAAGGCTCTTAATCCTATCTTCTTCCTCCCTTTCTCTAGCCCATCTCTCTTTAAGTTTAGCCATCATCCTAATGTTTTCATTAATTTGCACTTGAATAGCATTCATAGGAGTGACCTTCCTCTCCTCAAGAGGAGAAGTTCTAATTTTAAGCAATTCTACTTCATTGGCTAAATTTTCTACCTTTGAAGAGAGATCACCTAGTTTGTTTAGTTTTTCTTCTACACTATTATTAAAAGCTTTTTGGGTAGTGATGAAATCTTTAAGCATAATCTCTAGTTCAGTAGTGGAGTTCTTGGTGCTAGGATATGCATTGTTGTTCCCATAAGAATTAGAGGGGAACGGTCTAGGATTGCTACCAAAATTACTCCTATAAGCATTGTTATTAAAATTGTTTCTAGAGATAAAGTTCACATCTACTTGTTCTTGAGCAATCAAAGAATTTAAAGGAACATCACGAGGATCAACAGAAGATTGCTTCGAAAGTAGAGACATGATCAAGTCAACTTTTTCATTTAGGGAGGAAATCTCCTCGACAGAGTTTACCTTCCTACCTGTTGGAGCGCGTTCGGTGTGCCATTGGGAATAGTTGGTCATCATCTCATCGAGAAGCTTCGTGGCAGCACCAAGTGTAGTTGACATAAAAGTTCCTCCCGCGGCCGAATCTAACAAGTTCCGCGAGGTAAAGTTCAAGCCTGCATAAAAAGTTTGGATAACCATCCAAGTAGTCAAACCATGAGTAGGGCAGTTCTTGATAAGAGATTTCATACGTTCCCAAGCTTGGGCAACGTGTTCATTATCCAATTGTTTAAAATTCATTATGTTACTTCTAAGTTGGATAATTTTAGCAGGTGGATAGTATTTTCCGATAAAAGCATCTTTGCACTTGTCCCATGAATCTATGCTATTTCTAGGCAAAGACTGAAACCAAATTTTAGCTCCTCCTCTCAAGGAGAAAGGAAAAAGCTTAAGCTTAACAATATTACCATCTATTTCTTGGTACTTTTGCATATCACAAAGTTCAACAAAGGTGTTCAAGTGTAAAGCAGCATCATCTCCAGCACCGGAGAATTGATCTTTCATGACTAAGTTCAGTAAAGCAGGTTTAATTTCATATGAAGGTGCTGAAGTGGCAGGTGTAGTGATAGGTGTGCTGATAAAGTCATCGTTGTTGTGACTAGTGAAGTCACACAACTTGGTGTTCTCGGTGGAACCCATAGTAGCAAGCAAGCAAGATAACTATTTTTGTGATTTTCGATAAAGGATACTAAAGCAAAACTGAAAGGTAAACTAACAAGACTAAAAAGCAAAGGTAAAAGATAGCGTGCAACTCCCCTATCCTGAAGAGTGGAGTCCCCGGCAACGGCGCCAGAAAAACTCCTTGATGGGCCTCTAACCCCTCGTTGGTTACCCCAAGTGGAAGGTGTGAGATGCAGTGTTGTGGAAGATTTTCCCTTAGCAAAGATGCCATGGATCGAATCCCCAGAGACTCCTAGGTTCAACAAGTAGGTGTCAACTGCTAACGGCGCCAGATATTAGCAATCAACGTGGACCTGCACACAGATACAAATAACTTTGCTCCCAACGAGTACAGAGAGGTTGTCAATCCCTCCGGCCTTGTAGTTCACAAAGGATTAAACGCAAATGATAGTAGTGATAGATAATGTTTGCAATAGTAAATAATAGCGGATGTGATCAATGATGGTAATATGGACCGGAGTCTCATGATGTTCACTAGTGATGTCTCTCTCCCAAAAGACGATAAAACAGCTATGTGAGGTAAACGAATTACAGGTGGGCAATTGACAGGACCACGAACGCAAACCAATGCTGACTACATTGCAAGAAAGGTTGAGGTTCAAAGCATGGGCGGTACGCCAAAGTAAGTAGACCGAAATCCATCAATATCTACTACTAATCATCCACCTTGAGATATCTATCCAGAACATCTCGCTGGTATTAAGTTGCGAGCCCCACCCATAGTGTAAACTCAAAGCAACAGACAACTGCATTAAAAGAACTTTGCGTAAAGTAAATAGTCCTTGCACCCGCGGGCACAAGCACCGTTGTTTTCCCCCTTGTGGCAACAGCACATCCCCTAGACTCATGTTTCTGTCACTCAAGCTAGTCATCGAGGGGCATGAACCCACAATCAAGCATAACGTTCCCTCTTGGAGTCACTACCTACTACTTGGCCAAAGCAATAAATAACAACGGAGAACATGCAAGAATTACTTACGAACATAAATATAAAAGAGGTGAATCAAATATATTACTCAAACACAATCTGAACATAATCTCATAATCCATCGGATCCCAGCAAACTCATCATAGCAACAGCATAAGGATTACATATGTGCCTTGATCATGTAGGGCAGCTCACGAGGACTAATTAGTGAAGCACAAGAACGGGAGGAGAACATCACATAGCTACTGGTCATGGACCCATGGTCCAAGGGAGACTACTCACAACTCATCCGGGAGGCGTCCATGGCGGTGGAGAAGCTCCCGGTGGTGATCCTCCCCTCCGGCAGGGTGCCGGGAAGAGTTCTCCTGGTGCTCCCGATCTTGGAAGCGGCGGCGGCGGCGGAACAGAGATGAGATCGCGAAAAAGAGTTCCCGTCTCGAGGGTTTCGGGAGACGGTATAAATATATGCCAAAGGGGGGCATCAGACGAGGCTCGGGGGGCCCAGGCGCCCCCCGGCGCGGCCAGGGGGGGCCGCGCCACGAGGGCGCCTGGAGCCCTGGTGGCCCCCCCGGCTGTACTTTGGCTACCGGGAACCTTCTGGAACGCTCATTTTTTATATAATTTTTCCGGTATTTTTCTGACAGTTCTCGTAATGGGAAAACCTGAAATACAAAAACAGCCGAAAACAGAAACTGGCACTGGGGTGCACTGAGTTAATAGGTTAGTCCAAATATGATCAAAAGTGTATGGAAGTGTATAAATATCATAGCAATATCACCCAAAAGAGGCATGGAGCAAGCAGAAATTATAGATACGTTTTGGACGTATCACTTACTTGGTGCCAAAATTTATGTCTGGCGTGTTATTCGTGGTAGATAGGGGAGTTACCCATGGTTGGTTTGTTTCCAGACGCAGTAGAAAGAAAATCACACGCCTGGTAAATTTCTGGACAGAAACTTTGAGAGTTTACTGAGGTAAAATGGCTAAGAGTTGGAGGCTGTGCTTTGGAGGCTAGTCATAAGTTACTAAGGTGAAGATGCACAAGGAGTTTCAAAAGCAATGGAGCAAGTAAAATGGTAGTTGCTGTAGAAACCTCCATTTCTACCCAGAATAGAAAAGAATTTCTGTAGCAAAAATATTCCAAAAAGTGGTGCAATATTTTTGCTCAGGAATGTGTCCTAGGGTCCAAAGAATATTTATGAATTTCCTCAGATTTTTGTGGGCCAGAAAAATAGGGGTTGCTTTGGAGCACAAAGGGCTTAACTAGGGTTTTGGAGGGAAAAGTGAATATTTTTCAATAAAGAAAAATATTCCATAAATTATATTAGGGTGAACCAGAGGGAAAAGATGATTTGAGATAGATATGAGGCACTTGGGTGAATGCCAAGGGTACCCAAGTGTTTAAGTCCATATGAAAAGATTCAAAAATTCCCAAGGTTTAAAATAAATTAAAATAAACTCAGGCAAATAAAAGAGGGCAAAAATCAGGCTGTCACACATTTTCATCCTTGACCCAACCCAATATTCCTTTTCTAGGGAATGTTCCTTTTCTATTAAAGAGATAATTCTTTTTGCCCTAGGTTGTGAAGCAACCTATATCTCTGTCATTCTAAAAATTCCCAAGTAATTCTCATAAATTGTTTGGGTCATATCTTGCTCAAATGTGGCAAAACATTTCATTGCCATGTTCAAATATAATCCTCCAATAATCATTTTCCTATTCTGCCCTAAATGGCACTTTGTGAAACAATTGCTATTTACCTTTGCCCAATTGACCTCAAACTTTGTGGACATCTTTTTCTGTCCATATCATTACCCTGTGCCAATTTTCATACTCATTTGCCTAGTAAATATTTTTCAGTGATTTCCCAAAGTTTCTGTCCAGAAAGAGACTTTGTGAAGGAAGTATATTCTAGGCATTTCCAAATGAGATCAAACTTGGTCACATCCTTCATTTGATCAAATCATGCATCTCCACCAAATTTGAGCTCATGGAGATCGTCTATGTGAGCTCAGCTCCAAATCTTGGTTTCTGGTAAGATTTGCACTTTGTGAAGCAACACTATTTTACCTTGCTTCATTTGATCTGAAAGTTTACCAGGGAATTCTTACATCTATGTGTATTCCATACACCAAGTTTTGGCTCAATCCACTTATCCATTTACCCTCAGTAAATTTTCCTACTTACTGGCCAGAATGGAGCTTTGTGATGGAAGTGCCACTTTGGTAACTCCAAATGGCATGAGATTTTTACAGCAGCTCCATATGGCCATTTAATCCCACTCAACCAAATTTCAGCTCATGAAACTTAAGTATGTAAGTGCAACATCATAATCCCGTAATTTGTCCAGTTTTGCACTTTCTATAGCAACCCCCATCTAAACTCCTCCTGTTAGTCTGATTTTTGGTGATCAACATCATCTTAGTGTAAGATCATCGCCAGACACATTAGTTACTGAGTTACCAAGATGGTTTAACCATAGGAAGTTACAAGCACCTTCATGTTGATTTACTTTGGAGCCAAGTGCAAATCACTTCTTTGCCCCTGGACCAATTTCTTTCTGCATCTTTACTAAGGGCACTGAGGTCCATCTACTGGACATGGTTGGCCACGCCAAGGCGCGCCGCTCGCACCAGTGCGCGTGGTGATCACGCTTGTGTCATGCACAGCGCACGCTCTGGATCGGTCCGGCCACTATGCTCGTCCCCTCCCTCCTCGTCTCGACCTCCAACCTTGTCCAGGAGCTCGCCCGTGCTCGACTGCATCACCCTGCATCACTGCCTCGTCGTGGTTCACTAGCATTGCGCGGTCACAATAGTGCCCCTGCGATGCCCAGCCTCTGAGCTCCATTAGAGCACTGCTCCAGCTCGCTTGTGAGCTCTAGAGCCCTCTCCTCGCCTATATAAGGACCCCTCGACCCCTCCCGCACCTCACTAGCTTCTCCCCACTCCTCCTTGACCACTAGAGCCCTCGGGCTCCTCTTCTTTTCGCCGGAGATTACCATGGCCACCTCGGTTCCCCCTCGGTTCCGTCGAGCCTAGCCCCTCACTTCTTCTCCAAAGCTGTCCACCAGAGCCTCCTCATCCCCGCGGTTCGCCCCAACCACCCGTTCATCCCCGGAGTCCACCCCGGCCGCGTGCCCCACGCACGGCCGCCGCCTCCGCCGTTCTGCCACCGCTCACTCCGGCCGCCCTAGCCACTTCCAGGTTTCCCCGACTCCACCACCGCACTCCCCATTTCCTGGAGGTCCATCCCGACCCTCTTGACCTCACCGGCGCTGCCCGTTTCACAGGAGAGCATCACCCTCGACCCGCCCCTGTCCTCCTCGGTGCTCCTCCGCCCCCGCGTCTTCCTCTCCTCGCTGGTGGCCGCCTCCTCTCTGGATCGGTGCTCCAGGCGCCACCATACCCGCTGGTGGCCTCGGCCGGGCGGGAGACGGCCGGAGCCGCCCGGGCCTCTCGCCGGCGTCGTCCCTTCCCTGCTCCTCCTCTGTCTTGATCGGGCAGAGGGAGGAGGAAGAAGACGAGCCCCGTGCCCCCTCCTCCTGCCAGTGGACCCCGCCCGACCCCACGCGTAAGTGACCCCAGCCTCGGGCCCCCGTGTTTTAAGTGGAATCGTAATTCAAGAATACATTTTCAATATTCCGAAAGCGTATTCTTGGTCTCCTTCTGCAGAACTATGCTTTCCCTTTCAGAAAGCGTATTTACCTCTTCTTTGGCCTAAAGTGTGTTTTTTTACTCAGAAAGCGTATTTTCTGAAATCCGTTTCTGCCTTATCCACTCAGGGACCCGTTGGTGATAAAAATATTCACAGATTGGTCCCTCTCCTTCAACACCTCATATCTCCGCGACCGTAACTCTGAATCAGGTGAAACCAACGCTCACGTCTTCGTCTCGTCGAGCTCTTTCTGTTGGTACCATTTTCACTAAGTGTTCACACTGTGAAAATGACCATTATGCCCTTGCCTCTAATCAGCCCCCTCCGAGAGAGAAGCGTTTCGGTGTTTCGTTCCGCGGCTTCACCGCACTTCTTCCCAGAGTCTCCGTCACCCCAGGCAAGCCACAATACCCACTTGCATGATAGTCATGCATTAGCCATGGTTTTCAACTTGAATATTTATTAAAAGATTGCCTGTTTAAAATGTGGTTATCGTTGTTTCTGTAATGCTTCGGGGTTAACGCTTATTTTCTTGCTATGTGTTATGCACCTGGTTATCATGCCCTGCTAGTTGCTAGTATTCCTTTCATATGTTTATGCTTGCTAGTAGTACATGTTGATATTGGTGATGGTCTTCGGTGCATGACTGTCGTCTGCCCCGAGTAACGTTATTATGCATGTTCCTTTGCATCCAGTTAGTTAAATGCCTGCGTGTTGGTATTGTTGATAGGTTCTTGCATGATATTTATTGTTAATGTCAGTGGTCATGTTATGTTTCGAAGAAGTATGTACTTATGATGTTCATGCTAGTCAGTATGCCATACTTATGATTCATTGTTGATATGGTGGATAGTTATGTGGTTCTCTCATGATTATGTTGATATTCATGCTCATGCATTGTAACTATATCATGTATTTTATCATGGCTCAGCATATTTGCATTCAAGTTTAACTGGATTAAATTGAACTTGAACAACTGTTGGCTGAGTCATGGTGCCACCATATCGAACTGACCAGTGCAACCACGTTTACCTTTATGGGAAGGTCCTAACTGGGTCTATTGTCATGCCTCTCGCCGGTGCCTCCAATGAGGGAAGGTTATGGGCGTGCGGTACCTTGGCACGGTAAGCATACATGACCTTGTGTGCCCGTTGTTGTTGATTGGATCCGGGTCCCCGTTTGGGATCATTTATGATTGGCCACGACGGTGGTCGTTGTGTCTTTGGTAGACACGGGGCCACCCAGGACTTAGCCCAAAGGGGAGTTGGTCGGAGTGGCCGGGAGAGTGTCATGACAGTAGATCGATTTTGTCGGAACGCCGTTGGTCCACCCGAATAGGAGAACGAGGCCATGGGTTCCGTAGTGTGGGTACAGTGCGCTACCTCTGCAGAGTGTATATTAAATCTATCGATAGCCGCGCCCGCGGATAAGGGCCCAGTTTGTAGTTGGTCACACTATGAGTCAACAGTGATAATAATAATGTGTTTAATAACAACCCCGGTTCGATGATGAGATAAGTTGGTTGTGAACGCCGGAAGGATCACCGTTTGAGACCAAGTGTTGGTCATGGTTGTGATCGCCGGAAGGATCACCGTGGTATCGAGGATACCGAGTTGTTGGATATTCGTGATGTTGTGCGATAATCGAGGGTAAAGATCAAGCTCCTTGTGGTCATTTGATGATTACTACGGTATTGTTTATACCAAGCTTGATTTGATCCTGAGATGATCGTGTAATGTCCGAGGTTGGTAAGTGATGCATGTGATGGTTACGAGGTAACCCGAACAAAATAAATGGTGCATGTAGTATCATCATGTTGCATGCTAGTATCATCAGATTTATATGTTCATGCCATGCTTATATTTTCTAGCTGTATCATGTTCATGCTGTTCATGCTGTGTTATCCTGATGATCTCATGATAATTCCTGATTAACCTGTAATTGCCATGCTGTTGTTTGTCTTGAATGCTTCTGGCTATTGTGAGCTTGCAAGTACATTCAATGTACTGACATGGCGTGTCATGCCAGCTTGCAGGCCGTGATGGGATTGCTTGCTTGTTTGGTGTTGTTCCCGTGTTCGCGAGCTAGGATAAACGTTCCAGCCAGAGTCCCTGCGGATTGGAGTCCATCATCGCCGTTCGTTGTTCCGCTGCCAGTAGTTGTTCCGCTGGTTCGAGTTGCTATGCTGCTTGTATAGAGCAACCGTGGTTGGCGTAGTGTCGCCGTGCCGATGTTATTTGTTGTAAAATCGGAACCCTTTGTATTCATATTCGTGTTGTAATAAAGAGCTGGTTTGTTCTATACTAAGCAGTGCCGTATTCCAGAAGACTTCACCTCGATCTCTGGGCTGGAATACGGGGCGTTCTGGTTTTCTCCGAGCCGGGTGCCACATGATGTATCACGAGCTTTGCTATTATAGTTGGATCTTATGATGCTTCTCCCCCTCTACTCTCTTGTAATGGATTGAGTTTTCCCTTTGAAGTTATCTTATCGGATTGAGTCTTTAAGGATTTGAGAACACTTGATGTATGTCTTGCATGTGCTTATTTGTGGTGACAATGGGATATCACATGATCTACTTGATGTATGTTTTGGTGATCAACTTGCGGGTTCAGTGACCTTGTGAACTTATGCATAGGGGTTGGCACACATTTTTGTCTTGACTCTCCAATAGAAACTTTGGGGCACTCTTTGAAGTTCTTTGTGTTGGTCGAATAGATGAATTTGAGATTGTGTGATGCATATCGTATAATCATACCGACGGATACTTGAGGTGACAATGGAGTATCTAGGTGACATTAGGGTTTTGGTTGATTTGTGTCTTAAGGTGTTATTCTAGTACGAACTCTATGATAGATCGAACGGAAAGAATAGCTTCGTTTTATTTTACTACGGATTCTTGAATAGATCGATCAGAAAGAATAACTTTGAGGTGGTTTCGTACCCTACAATAATCTCTTCATTTGTTCTGCGCTATTAGTTAATTTGGAGTGACTCTTTGTTACATCTTGAGGGATAGTTATATGATCCAGTTATGTTATTATTGTTGAGAGAACTTGCACTAGTGAAAGTATGAACCCTAGGCCTTGTTTCAAAGCATTGCAATATCGTTTACGCTCACTTTTACCACTTGCTACCTTGTTGTTTTTATATTTCCATATTACAAAAACCTATATCTACCATCCATATTGCACTTGTATCACCATCTCTTCGCCGAACTAGTGCACCTATACAATTTACCATTGTATTGGGTGTGTTGGGGACACAAGAGACTCTTTGTAATTTGGTTGCAGGGTTGTTTGAGAGAGACCATCTTCATCCTACGCCTCCCACGGATTGATAAACCTTAGGTCATCCACTTGAGGGAAATTTGCTACTGTCCTACAAACCTCTCCACTTGGAGGCCCAACAACGTCTACAAGAAGAAGGTTGCGTAGTAGACATCAAGCTCATTTCTGGCGCCGTTGCTGGGGAGGTTAGTGCTTGAAGGTATATCATTAGATCTTGCAATAGAATCTTTTGTTTCTTGTTTTATCACTAGTTTAGTTTATAAAGGAAAACTACACAAAAATGGAATTAAGGTTACCTCATATGCTTCATCATTTTAATATCTTTCGTGAAAATGATGAGAAGGAAAATTGTGCTCAAGTACTAGAAGAAGAATTACATAGAATGCTTGGCACTAAGAACTTGAATGATGAGCATGATTGCAATGTTGTTAGTGTGAATATGACGCCCCCGATTTGTCCGTACACCAATCATGCACGCAAATGTGTACGACCAAGATCAGGGACTCACGGGAAGATATCACAACACAACTGTAGACACAAATTAAAATAATACAAGCTTCATATTACAAGCCAGGGGCCTCGAGGGCTCGAATACAGAAGCTCGAAAGCAACAGAGTTAGCGGAAGCAACAATATCTGAGTACAGACATAAGTTAAACAAGTCTTGCCTTAAGAAGGCTAGCACAAACATCAACGATCGAAGAGGCAAGGCCTCCTGCCTGGGACCTCCTAACAACTCCTGGTCGTCAGCTGTCTCCACGTAGTAGTAGGCTCCGTCAGGGTAGTAGTAGTAACCGACTGGGGTGGCATCTGGCTCCTGGGATCCGCCATCTGGTTGAGACAACCAGAAAGAAGAAGAAGGGGGAAAAGGGGTAGCAAAGCAACCGTGAGTACTCATCCAAAGTACTCGCAAGCATCAGATCTATACTAAGTATGCATCAGTATCAAAGGAAAAGCTGTATATGTGGACTGAACTGCAGAATGCCAGAAGAGGAGGGGAAAAGCCTAGCCTATCGAAGACTAGCATCTTCAAGCATCTTCTGGGAAGCACCATCTTGCAGCAGTAGAAAGAAATACAGAATAGCAGTTTATAATTAACAAGCATGTTGTAGTATTAATGGCCTAGAGATCCTTCCTCGACTCCCTGCGAGAAAGTAATCTCGCAGCCACATATCCATCACATATCTCAAGTATCCATTTCTAGTTATAATAGATCAGGATATAAGACTGAACGCCCGTTACCGTGGACACGGCTATTCGAATAGATAGCTTCCCTGCAGGGGTGCACCACGTTACCCTCACGCTCGATCATCTCTGGCCGGACACACCTTTCTGGGTCAATGCCCGGCCGTAGGAGATCAACACGCCGCAACCCTACCTAGGCTCAGCAGAGAGGTCCCCGCCGGTCTACATCCTAAGCACTCCGGGGTCATGGGCCATCGCCCGTTGCACTCCGGGTCGTTGCGAGCAGGGCGGACCAGGCACCACCTCTATACTGGATGGCGCCGGCCCAGCCGTGCCGCAATGCTGAACTGGACGTTTGACAAAGCTTCAGCTGATACCACGACGCCGAGGCCCATAACTATTCTCGCGTGGCGGTTAGTGCGTAAAGGCCAGAGGCCAACTCAGAACAAATACCCAAATCTGTTAGTGCATTATTGACAGAAGTGACGGCTGTCGGGACAAGTCCGGAGCTATCACCCCTCCTGGGTGATACCGCTAAACAGCCAGTCGACACCGTAAGAACTCCCACGGGTGCTCACCGGGCCCGCCCGCCTTTCACAAAGGTCTCAAGTAAAGTTCATGTAACCGTGTGTCCAAAACATCAAGGTGGAAAACCCGAGGAATCACCCCCGACGAATTCCACTCGATGTGTCCGTCAAGGCGAACTATGAGGAATCACCCCCGAGGTTCACACTTGAGGGGTTGCACGACAGAGTCGTGTCGGGAATGGAGAAAGAGGAATCACCCTCGATGACCACGACCGAATAGCTACACTATAGAGTTATCATCATGAGTGCGTTACGAGGCTTCACCCTCGACACCCGATAGTACCTCTACAGAGTCGAGCAACAAAGGGGGTGTGATGTGATGTGAAGTGTCGGTCTCCGATCTTCGATCACGTTGCTCGAGTCGTCGATGATGAAGCAAGGGTAACAAGGACAGTCGGGCTCGGGTCTTCGATCACGTTGCTCGAGTCGTCGACGATGAAGCAGGGGCAACAAGGACAAGGTGGGGTCACTGATGGATCACTATCCAACATATACTAAGAAGTTTAGCATAGCATGTAGGTAACAATAGCAGGTACAAAAGCAGGCTATGCATCAGAATAGGATCAAACAATAACAGTAGAAAAATTCT
The DNA here is from genome assembly GCA_902687465.1 of Secale cereale. NCBI lineage: Eukaryota > Viridiplantae > Streptophyta > Magnoliopsida > Poales > Poaceae > Secale > Secale cereale. The sequence goes on along the minus strand of LR738711.1, from coordinate 105,337,811 downwards.
AATGCAAGCATAAGAGAGAATGGAATGGGTGATATCGGGATGATCAAAGGGGGGGCTTGCCTGAAAGCTCTGCTGAAATGGAAGGAATGTCGTTGTCGACGTAGTCGATCACCAGGGCATCAACAGGAGTCTCGGGATCTACCGGAGAGAAGAAGGGGGGAGAAACAATAAATACATAGCACACAGATGCAATACAGATGCACGACATGACAATAAACGGTGCTAGGGGTGTTCTAACGCAGTACTACACGATACCGGCGGAGGGGGATAACATCCGGGAATGTTTTCCCGGAGTTAGGCATTTTCGGACATGCGAACCGGAGGGGAAAAGTTCCATGTTCGGTATGCTAGGGATGTGTGGTGGATGAACGAACCACGTATTCGGATTCGTCTCGAAATTCTGAGCGACTTTCATATATAAAACTTTTTCATCCGAGTTACGGATTATTTTATATGAGTTTTCAAAGTTTTATTAATATTCTGTAATTATATTAAATTCGAAAAGGCTTATTGCGTCAGCATGATGTCATGCTGATGTCAGCAGGGTCAACAGTCAACTTTGACTGGTTGACTGGTCAAAAGGGCCAGTGGGGCCCACTGTCATAGACTAGTTTAATTAAGCAAGTTTAATTAGTCTAGTGTGTACTTAGGTTAATTAAACTTAATTAATTAGGTTTAATTATCAGATTAATTAAGTTAACTATTAATTAATTAATATTTTATTTATTATTTTAAAACTCATTTTTTATCTTTTATTTAAACTTCTTTTTTTTAAAGGGGGCGGGCCCCACATGCCATAGGCACAGGGGCCATAGCGGGCGACGGGTTACAGGTGCGGGCACCCGTGGGCGTAGCCGCCCGGGCACTAGGGAGGTCACCGGGGCGCTGGACCCGGGCGGGCGCTCGCCCAGCAGGGACGGCGAGGCCACGACCATGGCCGGGGCGGGTGGCCGCCGACGAGGGGGGGGGGGGCGAGGCCGGCTGGCCGGAGCCATGGCTGCGGCGGCGGCCAGAACATGGCGGGGCGCGGGCGTGATTTCACCAGGGCGTGGCCGCCGGCCACTGCGAGCGGAGGCCCAAACCGTCGGCCGGTCGAGGCCGCAGATGGAGGAGGCGGGGCGGGGCTCAGGCGTAGGTGGGGAAGGGGCAGCCGGCGGCGCACGATGGCGCGGGAGCGGTGCGCGCGGGCGAGGCGGACTGCTGCGGGCGCGGTGAGCGCGGTGCGGATGGTCGAGCATCTGCGAGCTCGGCCGAAGCTCGCGAGGCGCGCGACAGCGGCCTACATCGATGATGACGAGGGGAGAAGAGGGGGGAACGGGCGCGGCTCACAGCGGAGGTCGATGGCGCGTTCGGGGAGGCTCGGGGAGGCACCGGAGCACGAATCCACGGCGGAACAGCGGAAACGACCGACGACAAGATGAAGGCGACGGCGACGATGGAGCGGCTCCCCGGCTCGATCCAGCGGTGTAGTCGAAGGAGCAGAAGGTGACGGAGCCCGTGGACCTGCCGGCTTGACACGGGGAGGCTGTTGGCCACGGCGACGTGACGGCGGCAGTGACGCACGAGATCGGGGCGCCGCGACGTTGATGAGCGACCAGAGGGGAACGGGGGCGTCAGGAAGGGAAAGATGGTTAGGTTTTGGCCCGGGGCGCGGGGGCGACGTCTTATAAACGAGAGACGCCGGCGGATGGACGACACGGCGTCGGCCATGGCCGTGGCGGCCATCGGCTATAGCCACGAGCCCCCGGTGAACAGAGACAGGGGAACACTGCTGGTGGGCCGGTCTGGTGGGCAGTGGCCAACTGGGCCACAAGGCCCGTTGAGGGAGGGGGGTCCTTCTAATTTTTATTTTGTTTAATTTATTTTTACTTTCTTTTCTGTTTTGTCTTAATTCCTAATTTATTTGAGCTTAATATAAAATATAACACTATCCCCTAAACTAGTATTTATAAATAGGATACTGCCCTAAATATCTTGGCCCTTTAATAAAATAGGTTTGTATTTGTTCTATTATTTAAAGGCGTTCAATTAGTGTTTCCATCTACTGTTTTAAATACTTAGGAAAATTAAACACTTTATAAACATGTTGGTTCAGTATAACAAATACACATGGATTATTTGCCACACCCTGAACATTTTTGTTTGCATGTTTGACAAATTTAAATTTTGGACTTTAATTTGAATTTGAATTGAATTATGATTTGGATCTAGCGAGGATTAGCAACAGTAATGTGATGATGTGGCATCATTAACATGGGATTACTGTAGCTTAATTATCCGGGCGTTACAAATCTCCTCCACTACAAGAAATCTCGTCCCGAGATTTTAGGAGGTAGAAGGAAACAAAACGGGGTATTCATCACGAAGATGATCCTCGGGTTCCCAAGTGGCTTCATCTTCATAAGGATTTGACCACAATTTTTTTGAAATTTGATAGTTCTGTGTCGATGTGACGTTCTGCTTGATCAAAAACGCTGACCGGACAGATTCTTCGGACTTTGAGGTAGCGTTTTCAATTCTTACAAAAGGAGAAGCGTTGCACGCCTTCAAGGGTTAAATCCGTGCTTCGGCATTTTGAACAAGATGAGCATGGTAGCTTACTATCTCATTTGAAGGATGCAGCAGATGGACGGTCTTAGTGGCGCAAATGATAGTAGCAGTATGTGTTTTCAACCATTCCATTCCCAGAATGAGGTCAATATTGGATGACTTCAAGACAATGGGAGAAACATGGAATTCCAACCCTTCAATTTCAACGATGACGTTGTGACTAACCATGGTTGTTCGACATTGGCCCGCGGGGGTGTGTACCACTAGCGGATTGTCCATCTCTTCGAACTTAATGCCATGCATGAATGCAAAACCTTCTGATATGAAAGAATGCGATGCTCCTGAATCGAATAAAACAGAAGCTGGTATTGAGTGAACAAGAAGAGTACCCAACACGGTAGCAGGCTGGCCTTGAGCTTCATTCAGATCAATGTGGTTAGCCGGACCACGACCATAAGGCATGGCATTGTTGTTGCGGGGCTGATTGTCACCACGGCCAGTTGGAGGAAGTGCAAGCTGGTTTTGATTCTGGTAGCAATCTCTAGCACGGTGTCCTGGTTGGCCACACTTGAAGCATAGCCCATCATTTGGATGAGGAGCAGGAGCTTGGGGTGGTGCATCTTGAAGTCTCGGCTGCCCAGGTGGTGGAGGTGGCAGGTGAGGTGCAGCATGGGACTGCCTTGGTGCAGTTGCGGTTGGGTGGTACATGCTGTTGGGGATCCAGATCCTACGCTTCTGTGATGAAGGTCCTGAAGATGAACCAGTGTCACGGTTGCGTCTGAGAGATCCCTGGTGTTCCTTCAGACCAGTTTCGACATGAATGGCCTTGTTCACCATGGTGGCGAAGTCGGCAAAGTCATGTGCAAGGAGTGCGAGCTTGATATCGGCTTGAAGTCCATCATGGAACTTTTCCTGTCTACGTGCATCAGTGGCAACGTCTTCTTCAGCATAGCGGGACAAGTCAAGGAACTCCCGCTGATAAGCATCTACAGTCTTGTTGCCTTGGGTGAGGTTACGGAACTCGCGCTTCTTCCTGTCCATAATTCCTTGAGGAATGAAGCGGGCACGGAAGGCAGCTTGGAAATCCGGCCAAGTGATGATTGTCCCAGCAGGTAGTGAACACCTGTGGCTGTCCCACCATTGAGCAGCGGGACCTTTCAGGTAATATGCCGCGAAGGTGACATAGTTGGCAGGGGCTACACCAGCAGACTCTAGCTCGAAAGTGATATCACGGAGCCAGTCATCAGCATCAAGTGGCTGAGTTGAGCTGCGGTAGATGCTTGGGTTGAGATGTGCAAAGTCATTCAGGGTCACAGTTGCTGGCTGCTGGGTCAAGTTGGGGCGAGGAAACTGAGCCATCATTCCTTCCATGAACTGGCGGTTCAGCTCAAGCTGTTGGATCATACCAGCCATGTCTTCAGGTGGTGGCGGGGCATTGCCACCACGACCACGACCAGCGTGTCTAACCATCCTGCTAACATATAACAGGGGTAGTTCAGCATTTAATAAATTTGCAAAGACAAGAATTATTCACTATCTATCTTGTAGAATGAACGAGGTATGACGAGTACCACATAGTAGTCAACATGATAGAGTGTGTACTATTCAAAATACTATTCTAACGAAAAATTATGGCTCTATCCATCTTTGGGGTGAATGTGGTCACGGGATCCTAATGTTTGAGTTAGTAAATTTGTTTAACCCGAATAGAAGAGAGTTCAGAGCCCCGGAGTAAAGATCGAGGAGTAAAAGATCATAATACCACCCAATTGGCGACGTGGGCCCGTAAGCCACACAGCCATGTTAGTAAAATAGTTTTCCAAAGATTAGACTCAACTTCGGCCAAGGAGTTGGAAAGGGGGATCCTACAGGCAGTCGGCTCTGATACCAACTTGTGACGCCCCCGATTTGTCCGTACACCAATCATGCACGCAAATGTGTACGACCAAGATCAGGGACTCACGGGAAGATATCACAACACAACTCTAGACACAAATTAAAATAATACAAGCTTCATATTACAAGCCAGGGGCCTCGAGGGCTCGAATACAGAAGCTCGAAAGCAACAGAGTTAGCGGAAGCAACAATATCTGAGTACAGACATAAGTTAAACAAGTCTTGCCTTAAGAAGGCTAGCACAAACATCAACGATCGAAGAGGCAAGGCCTCCTGCCTGGGACCTCCTAACTACTCCTGGTCGTCAGCTGTCTCCACGTAGTAGTAGGCTCCGTCAGGGTATTAGTAGTAACCGACTGGGGTGGCATCTGGCTCCTAGGATCCGCCATCTGGTTGAGACAACCAGAAAGAAAAAGAAGGGGGAAAAGGGGGAGCAAAGCAACCGTGAGTACTCATCCAAAGTACTCGCAAGCATCAGATCTATACTAAGTATACATGAGTATCAAAGGAAAAGCTGTATATGTGGACTGAACTGCAGAATGCCAGAAGAGGAGGGGAAAAGCCTAGCCTATCGAAGACTAGCATCTTCAAGCATCTTCTGGGAAGCACCATCTTGCAGCAGTAGAAAGAAATACAGAATAGCAGTTTATAATTAACAAGCATGTTGTAGTATTAATGGCCTAGAGATCCTTCCTCGACTCCCTGCGAGAAAGTAATCTCGCAGCCACATATCCATCACATATCTCAAGTATCCATTTCTAGTTATAATAGATCAAGATATAAGACTGAACGTCCGTTACCGTGGACACGGCTATTCGAATAGATAACTTCCCTGCAGGGGTGCACCACGTTACCCTCACGCTCAATCATCTCTGGCCGGACACACCTTTCTGGGTCAATGCCCGGCCGCAGGAGATCAACACGTCGCAACCCTACCTAGGCTCAGCAGAGAGGTCCCCGCCGGTCTACATCCTAAGCACTCCGGGGTCATGGGCCATCGCCCGTTGCACTCCGGGTCGTAGCAAGCAGGGCGGACCAGGCACCACCTCTATACTGGATGGCGCCGGCCCAGCCGTGCCGCAATGCTGAACTGGACGTCTGACAAAGCTTCAGCTGATACCACGACGCCGAGGCCCATAACTATTCTCGCGTGGCGGTTAGTGCGTAAAGGCCAGAGGCCAACTCAGAACAAATACCCAAATCTGTTAGTGCATTATTGACAGAAGTGACGGCTGTCGGGACAAGTCCGGAGCTATCACCCCTCCTGGGTGATACTGCTAAACAGCCAGCCGACACCGTAAGAACTCCCGCGGGTGCTCACCGGGCCCGTCCGCCTTTCACAAAGGTCTCAAGTAAAGTTCATGTAACCGTGTGTCCAAAACATCAAGGTGGAAAACCCGAGGAATCACCCCCGATGAATTCCACTTGATGTGTCCGTCAAGGCGAACTATGAGGAATCACCCCCGAGGTTCACACTTGAGGGGTTGCACGACAGAGTCGTGCGGGAATGGAGAAAGAGGAATCACCCTCAAAGACCATGACCGAATAGCTACACTATAGAGTTATCATCATGAGTGCGTTACGAGGCTTCACCCTCGGCACCCGATAGTACCTCTACAGAGTCGAGCAACAAAGGGGGTGTGATGTGATGTGAAGTGTCGGTCTCCGATCTTCGATCACGTTGCTCGAGTCGTCGATGATGAAGCAGGGGTAACAAGGACAGTCGGGCACCGGTCTTCGATCACGTTGCTCGAGTCGTCGACGATGAAGCAGGGGCAACAAGGACAAGGTGGGGTCACTGATGGATCACTATCCAACATATACTAAGCAGTTTAGCATAGCATGTAGGTAACAATAGCAGGTACAAAAGCAGGCTATGCATTAGAATAGGATCAAACAATAACAGTAGCAAAATTCTAATGCAAGCATAAGAGAGAATGGAATGGGTGATATCGGGATGATCAAAGGGGGGGCTTGCCTGGAAGCTCTGCTGAAACGGAAGGAATGTCGTTGTCGACGTAGTCGATCACCAGGGCATCAACAGGAGTCTCGGGGTCTACCGGAGAGAAGAAGGGGGGAGAAACAATAAATACATAGCACACAGATGCAATACAGATGCACGACATGACAATAAACGGTGCTAGGGGTGTTCTAACGCAGTACTACACGATACCGGCGGAGGGGGATAACATCCGGGAATGTTTTCCCAGAGTTAGGCATTTTCGGACATGCGAACCGGAGGGGAAAAGTTCCATGTTCGGTATGCTAGGGATGTGTGGTGGATGAACGGACCACGTATTCGGATTTGTCTCGAAATTCTGAGCGACTTTCATATATAAAACTTTTTCATCCGAGTTACGGATTATTTTATATGATTTTTCAAAGTTTTATTAATATTCTGTAATTATATTAAATTCGAAAAGGCTTATTGCGTCAGCATGATGTCATGCTGATGTCAGCAGGGTCAACAGTCAACTTTGACTGGTTGACTGGTCAAAAGGGCCAGTGGGGCCCACTGTCATAGACTAGTTTAATTAGTCTAGTGTGTACTTAGGTTAATTAAACTTAATTAATTAGGTTTAATTATCAGATTAATTAAGTTAATTATTAATTAATTAATATTTTATTTACTATTTTAAAACACATTTTTTATCTTTTATTTAAACTTCTTTTTTTTAAAGGGGGCGGGCCCCACATGCCATAGGCACAGGGGCCATAGCGGGCGACGGGTTACAGGTGCGGGCACCCGTGGGCGTAGCCGCCCGGGCACTAGGGAGGTCGCCGGGGCGCTGGACCCGGGCGGGCGCTCGCCCAGCAGGGACGGCGAGGCCACGGCCATGGCCGGGGCGGGTGGCCGCCGACGAGGGGGGGGGGCGAGGCCGGCTGGCCGGAGCCATGGCTGCGGCGGCGGCCAAAACATGGCGGGGCACGGGCGCGATTTCACCGGGACATGGCCGCAGGCCACGGCGAGCGGAGGCCCAAGCCGTCGGCCGGTCGAGGCCGCAGATGGAGGAGGCGGGGCGGGGCTCAGGCGTAGGTGGGGAAGGGGCAGCCGGCGGCGCACGATGGCGCGGGAGCGGTGCGCGCGGGCGAGGCGGACTGCTGCGGGCGCGGTGAGCGCGGTGCGGATGGTCGAGCGTCTGCGAGCTCGGCCGAAGCCCGCGAGGCGCGCGACAGCGGCCTACATCGATGATGACGAGGGGAGAAGAGGGGGGAACGGGCGCGGCTCACAACGGAGGTCGATGGCGCGTTCGGGGAGGCTCGGGGAGGCACCGGAGCACGAATCCATGGCGGAACAGCGGAAACGACCGACGACGAAGATGAAGGCGACGGCGACGATGGAGCGGCTCCCCGGCTCGATCCAGCGGTGTAGTCGAAGGAGCAGAAGGTGACGGAGCCCGTGGACCTGCCGGCTTGACACGGGGAGGCTGTTGGCCACGGCGACGTGACGGCGGCAGTGACACACGAGATCGGGGCGCCGCGACGTCGATGAGCGACCAGAGGGGAACGGGGGCGTCAGGAAGGGAAAGATGGTTAGGTTTTGGCCCGGGGCGCGGGGGCGACGTCTTATAGACGAGAGACGCCGGCGGATGGACGACACGGCGTCGGCCATGGCCGTGGCGGCCATCGGCTATAGCCACGAGCCCCCGGTGAACAGAGACAGGGGAACACTGCTGGTGGGCCGGCCTGGTGGGCAGTGGCCAACTGGGCCACAAGGCCCGTTGAGGGAGGGGGGGTCCTTCTAATTTTTATTTTGTTTAATTTATTTTTCTTTTCTTTTCTGTTTTGTCTTAATTCCTAATTTATTTGAGCTTAATATAAAATATAACACTATCCCCTAAACTAGTATTTATAAATAGGATACTGCCCTAAATATCTTGGCCCTTTAATAAAATAGGTTTGTATTTGTTCTATTATTTAAAGGCGTTCAATAATTGTTTTCATCTACTGTTTTAAATACTTAGGAAAATTAAACACTTTATAAACATGTGGGTTCAGTATAACAAATACACATGGATTATTTGCCACACCCTGAACATTTTTGTTTGCATGTTTGACAAATTTAAATTTTGGACTTTAATTTGAATTTGAATTGAATTATGATTTGAATCTAGCGAGGATTAGCAACAGTAATGTGATGATGTGGCATCATTAACATGGGATTACTGTAGCTTAATTATCCGGGCGTTACAGTGAATTCTTCGAATATCCATAGTACTAATGATGATTGCACTAGTCATGATGAAAATATCTCATATAAGCATGTCAATTTTGTGGAGTGCATAGAGTTTTCAAGTACACACCAAAGAGGGAAGATAGATTTTGCAAGAGGCATAAGTATTTAGAAACTAAATGGTTGCAAGAGAGGCTAGATGTTTGTTCTGAAAATTTAAATTTTCTTAGCCGTACTTGTGAACTTTGCAATGAACGTGGTCATTTACATCTCCAATGCCAATTGTTTCATGACCAAATCGTGTCCAAAAATTGTGATGACTTGATTTCCCTTGCACATCATAATGAACTTAGTTTGCTTTTGGGTTATGAAGAAATGAAACGTATAACTAAGGATATTCCATAATTTGTCCTTGATAAAGTTCTCGATTTTGATCTAGAGGAAATTTATATGTATTGTGCGGTGAATTGCATTGAAAATCCTTATATTGTCAATTACATAAAGACAAGAAAACAAATAGAAGATGAAGAGAATACTAATGAAAGGGAAGAGACTTCCCAATATCTTCCTATTATTTCTTATGATGAATCAGGTAACGAAGAGGAGCCTTCTATTCAACCAATCTCATTAATAAGGAGCTCCAAAAAGAGGATTAAACCCATACATAATGTGAACAAGAAAAATAAAATACAGAGAAGCAAAGGTAAAAAGGTATCCCTCCCAAATGATGTTGCTCCTATTACTCATTGTGATGATGATAATTGCTATACTATTTGTACTATCCATACTATTAATGATGAGAGTGATTATGCTTATGATATGCAAAGGCCCAAGCTTGGGGATGCTATGTTTGATGAGAATGACATGTTTGAGAATTTATTTGCTACAATTAATGTTTGTCCCAAGCTTGGGGATGATACGTTTGATGAAGATGATATTTTTAGCCTCCCAAGTCTTGATATGCAAATCTATTGTGATAATAGCATGCGTCCTATTTATGATTATTATACTGATGAAATTGGATTTGGAGAGGTCATGACTTTATTTAGTAATGATTCCACTATCTTGGAAGAGGTTTCAATTGATTATGATGAGAACAAAGTTGCTACTTATGATGATTATTGTGATTGCACTTATGCTATAAAAAGTAGTGATGATTATATTTATAAAACTTGTCATGATTATGATTATGATTATCCTTTTTCTAAAAATTACTCTTTAAATGTGGAAACTATTTATAGTATTCAAGTTTCTTATGATACTCCCACTATTCCGAATGAGAAGAATTTTGCTTATGTGGAGAGTAGTAAATTTTCTATACTTGGTGATCATGAAAAGAATGCTTTATGTGATGGTTATATTGTTGAATTCATCCATGATGCTACTGAAAATTATTATGAGGGAGGAACATATGCTTGTAGGAATTGCAATAATATCAAGTTTCCTCTCTATGTGTTGAAAATCTTGAAGCTATGCTTGTTTTGCTTTCCTATGCTAGTTGATTATTGTTCCCATAAGTTGTTTGCTCACAAAATCCCTATGCATAGGAAGTGGGTTACACTTAAATGTGCATGTCATGCAATTCATGATGCTCCCTTTGTGTTTCAATTCTTTACTTTCATGCGAGCATCATTGAAACCATCATGCCTAGCTAAAAGGCATTAAAGAAAAGCGCTTGTTGGGAGACAACCCAATAATTACCCCTACTGTTTTTGTGTGTTCACATGATTAACCTACTGTAGTAATCATGTTTTATAGCTTTTGTTTCAATAAAGTGCCAAGTAGAACCTTTGGGAAGACTTGAGTGAAGTCTTTGCGATCTTGCTTTAAAAAACAGAAACTTTGGCGCTCACGAGATTAGCTGCCATTTTTTTACTGGAGAGTGCTTTTAAGTTGATTCTTTTTGCAGAAGATTAATAGACAAATTCCGCACATCCACCAATTTATTTGAGAATTTTTAGAGTTATAGAAGTATTCGAAAGTTACAGATTGCTACAGACTATTCTGTTTTTGATAGATTCTGTTTTTCGTGTGTTGTTTGCTTATTTTGATGAATCTATGAGTAGTATCGGAGGGTATGAACCATAGAGAAGTTGGAATACAGTAGATATTACACAAATATGAATTTAGAATGAGTTCACAATAGTACCTAAGTGGTGGTTTTATTTTAGGACTAAGTTCAGGATAAATTAAAGTTCAATTAATCATATTACTTAAGAACTCCCACTTAGATAGACATGCGTCTAGTCATCTAAATGATCACGTGATCGATATCAACTAAACCATGTCCGATCATCACGTGAGATGGAGTAGTTTTCACCGGTGAACATCTTATGTTGATCATATCTATTATATGATTCACGCTTGACCTTTCGGTCTGCAGTGTTCCGAGGCCATGTCTGTATATGCTTGGCTCGTCAAGTTTAACCCGAGTATTATGCATGTGCAAAACTGTCTTACACCCGTTGTATTTGAATGTAGAGCTTACTACACCCGAACATCATGTGGTGTCTCAGCACGACGAAATGTCGCAACGGTGCATATCTGGGAGAACACTTGTACCTTGAAATTTTGTAGGGGATCATCTTATAATGCTACCGCCGTACTAGGCAAAATAAGAAGCATAATAAGATAAACATCACATGCAATCAAAATATGTGACATGATATGGCCATCATCATCTTGTGCATTTGATCTCCATCTCCAAAGCATCGTCATGATCTCCATCATCACCGCTTGACACCATGATCTTCATCATAGCGTCGTGGTCGTCTCGCCAACTATTGCTACTACTACTATCGCTAACTCATAGTGATAAACTAAAGCAATTACATTGACAATTCATACAATAAAGAGAAGACCATAAGGCTCATGCCGGTTGCCGATAATTTACAAAACATGGTCATCTCATACAATAACGTATAACTCATCACGTCTTGACCATATCACATCACAACATGCCCTGCAAAAACAAGTTAGACGTCCTATACTTTGTTGTTGCAAGCTTTACATGGCTGCTACGGGCTTAGCAAGAACGGTTCTTACCTACGCATCAAAACCACAATGATTTTTTGTCAAGTGTGCTATTTTAACCTTCAACAAGGACCGGGCGTAGTCACACTCGATTCAACTAAAGTTAGAGAGACACACACCCGCCGGTCACCTTTAAGCAACGAGTGCTCGTAGCGGTGAAACCAGTCTCGCGTAAGCGTACGCGTAATGTCGGTCCGGGCTGCTTCATCTCACAATACCGCCCAATCAAAGTATGACATGCTGGTAAGCAGTATGACCATTATCGCCCACAACTCATTGTGTTCTACTCGTGCATATCATCTACGCATAGACTTGGCTCTTGATGCCACTGTTGGGGAACATAGTATTTCAAAAAAATTGCCTACGATAACGCAAGATCTATCTAGGAGAAGCATAGCAACAAGCGGGGAGAGTGTGTCCACGTACCCTCGTAGACCGAAAGAGGAAGTGTTTAGTAACGCGGTTGATGTAGTCGAACGTCTTCGCGATCCAACCAATCAAGTACCGAATGCACGGCACATCCGCGATCTGCACACATTCAGCTCGGTGACGTCCCTCGAATTCTTGATCCATTTGAGGCCGAGGGAGAGTTTTGTCAGCACGACGGCGTGGTGACGGTGTTGAGGAAGTTACCGACGCAGGGCTTTGCCTAAGCACTACGACAATATGACCGAGGTGTGTAACTGTGGAGGAGGGCACCGCACACGGCTAAGAAATCAACTTGTGTGTCTATGGGGTGCCCCCTCCCCACGTATATAAAGGAGGGAGGGAGGAGGAGACCGGCCTAGTAGGGGCGCGCAAAGGGGGGAGGATTCCTCCTTTCCTGGTCCAACTAGGAGAAGGCGGAAGGGGGAGGAGGGGAGAAGGAAGGAGGGGGGCGCCACCCATTCCTAGTCCAATTCGGACTAGCCCATGGGGGGGCATGTAATGCCCAGGATGGGACTATATCTCCTACGTGTCGAGGCACGACTTAAAGATATAAGCCCATTCTGGAATGATCGCAAGTTTGGTACCTTTGCATATCTCATGTAAAAATAGGGATGAAAGAGAAAGGATAGTTGGCTTACACTCGCCACGTCACACAAATTCATTACATATCCAATCATCATTCAAATAAACATCACATCCCATCTAAGGGTAAAGATCCAAATGAAAGATACCAAACATAACATTAAACCACAGGTCTAGAATCGAATCCTAGTAGAAGCTCTACTGATCAACCAGATAGTTCACATAGTAACGGCTACGCTCCTCGTCGTACTCCCAGTCTAGCTCGGTGCCATCGCCTGTGTAGCTCACCATAGTACCTGCATCTGGTGTGGTGACGTAACTGTGAGCCACAGAGGACTCAGCAATCCCGTTCCCGGGTAACACGACTATTCAAGCCTTGGGTGTGGAACAAGGCTGAAGAAAGAACAAGAGTTTGCAGCAGCACTAGCACTAGCTTACGTAAAAGAGAGCGAGAAGAGAAAGTGCCTCGGACAAGAGATGATCACGAAGTGACCCTAACTAAAACAAGTCAAACATAACCCCACCGTGCTCATCTCCCGAATCCCTTTTGGAAAATGACCGTCACGGTACTCACGCTGGTAGTGTATTGGAACATGGTGTCAAGTTTTCTACAACCGGATATTAACAAATTCTCATCTGCCACATAACCGCGGGCACGACTTTCGAAAGTTCATAACCCTGCAGGGGTGTTCCAACTTGGCCCATGACAAGCCCACGATCCGCGGAGTCGCAACTCCAAGGTGGGAAGGCCCGAGTATCCTCGGAATCCCGTGCTCAAGATACTCCGACTAAGGTAAGGCTAATCCAGCAAATCCTCCTGGCGTGCCGACACCCTGATAGTAGCCGCGCGTATCTAGTTTCAGGCCACGACCGGATGAGCAGTATGTACAGATACCGAAGACCCCAGCGAACTGGGTGGCACCGCAAGTGGCTCTAGTTTGGACCAACACTCAAATCGAGCACTGGCCCAGGGGGGTTGATTAATTAATCCTCGGGTTAATTACTCCCTCGGTAAGTTTTTAGTTGTTTAGGCAAATAGTACCAATGTTGGGACTTGCTGGAAAAGACTTAGCACTTAGCGGTTTATCGAGGGGGTCCCATAACCCCAACCGTGTGAGGAATGCATAATCAAGGAACATAACACCGGTTTATACGATTCCTAAGGCGGCATGAGTGGAACAAATCACCAAGCAAAAGGCTTAGCCTTCCACCCATTACCAATATATAGATGATTTCATTTAATAATTAATATAGTGTGATATCCCAACAAGCCTCAACAAGAAGCAAGAATCTTCAATCTTCTCCTGCAACTAACAATGCTATAAGAGGGGCTGAGCGAAGCCTACGTATAGCCAATCAATGGTTTGCATAGGTAGGGTGGTTAAACAGGTACATGGTTACAATAGGAGGCTAACAGGAAAACACGGGCATCGAGGCAAAACTATAGAGCGATACTTCTAGCAATAGGCAAAGATAGTAATGTTATCGGGGTTCGGTCATCTTGCCTGAAGAGTTGTCGATGGGATCGTAAGCGGGCTCCTCGTTCTCAACCTCGGTAGTAACCTCGTTCTCGTACTCGTACTCGGTCTCAGCTTCCGGCTCTACTCAACACAAACACACAAGGCACGAAATCAACAAGAAGCAATGCACAAAACTACTGGATGCATGGCTGATGCACTATGGAAGCACTACAGAGGCACTATGGAAGCACAGAAAGTCTACATCGGAAGCACAGTGTTACAGCACAAAGAGCATGGCAATTTGCATTCAAGCAAAATACTTCAAAACATGATAACAATATGATAATATGAATCTACATGCAAAATCACACAAGTTTCATATAGGATTTGCTCAAAACGGAGCAACGGGCTAAAAGATACACCCGAAACAATAAACATGCACAAGCTGAAATTGACAGTCACATAGCAACTTCGGAGCAAGAGATAAATGGTCTACAGCACTCAAACATCATGGCAAGGAGCATGGACATAAACTAGACATCTCCTACAATAAACAATTCCATTGGAGCATCTCCAAAGGAAGCATGGATCAATAGCAACAAGCTATGACATATTGAACTTGACAACAAAATCCTGACAGCAGTAATTTGTAGCAACTTGGGAGCAAAAGTTAAATATGCTACAACCACCCAAATAAGCATGTGAGAGCATGAATGGATAGCCAACAATATATACAACAAGGAATCATCAAGTGTGACCCCAAAACTATCATGGATTTGCCTAGAACAACAAGCAAACATGGCATCTGAAAATAACAGATTCCAGACTTAGTGAAATTTCACTAAGTGTTAAAACAGTAGTAACATCATGGCATCTATGTGAGCAAGTTTAATCATCCCAAAGCATATCAAGACAAGTGGTAAGCACCACATCAAAGTACACATGATGGGGAGTCAAAAACATCCAAGCATGCATCAAGGGGACAACCACATCAATAGCAACGAGCTCCTCTACGAGGCATCTCGTAACAAGTTTAATGACATAACAGCCACATGCACTTTTGCAAAGGAGATAAACATGGCAAGATGAATTCTATCATGCAAGCTAAAGCAATCAACATGTAGAGCATCTCATGATGAACACGTGGACATATCATTTGCTTCATTTGGATAAACATGCACCAAGCTATCACATTGCAAAGATGGCATGAAAACAACAACTAACAGCAGTTTATAACAAGTAGCACTCTTGCAACAGATATTTAAGCATCTATATGACCTCAAACATGCATGGCACTATGGAACAAAACGTAGTACATGTCACCACGATCATTTTGACATATCATTTGCTCAAATCGGACCAACACACAAAAAGTTATCCATAATGCAAAACAGCATCAGAAACTAAAAACACCAGGGACTTAGTGAAGAACGAGACTACCTCCAGGCAGTCAACGCGGTCAACGGCGGCGCGGTCAAACGGGCTCCGTGGTCAACGCCCGCCGGATCGGGCCGGATCGACCCAGCGGTTAACGGGCTTCGGGCGCCTAACGGGCCGGCGGATCGGGCGGAGTGGGCAGCGCGGCCCACCTGGCCCGCTAGGGTTGTGCGAGGCAGAGTGGCGATCGGATCGGGGTCCCGATCTCCCCGATCCCCAAGGCGGCGGCGGCGGCTGCTGGCCCTCGCGGCGGCCGAAGCAGGCAGGGGGGCCGGCGGCCTGGCCGGCGGAGCAGCGGTGAGGGGCCGGCGGCGGCGGTGGTCTGCGGCCCGGCGGCGAGCTCGCCTGAGGCCGGCGGCGGCGGTTGTAGGAGGCGGCGGGGGCGGCGCGCCGGTGAGGTTGAGGGCGGCGGCCGGCGAAAGTGCGGCGCCCGAGGCCGGCGGCGAGGCGAACCGGCGGAGGGGCGGTGAGGAGCCGGGCGACGGGAGGAAGAAGACAGCTGGGCGGGCCCGCGCGTCGGAACGGAAGCACGGCCGCGGGTCGGAAGCGCGATTGCAGAACGTCGGAAGCACGCGCAGCGAGTTCGAAAACACGGTGGCTCAACGGTGGAAGCACCGCGGTGCAACGGTGGAAGCACCGGTGGCGAACTGTGGAAGCATTAGGGTTTCTGAACGCATACTTTGGGGGAGGAGGACGTTTATATAGGCACAAGGAGCTAGGTTTGTCCAAATGAGGTGAGGTTTTCGGCCACGCGATCACAAATGGATGGCCTAGATGAAGGGAGGGGTTTGGTTGGTTTGGTGGGCTGTTGGAGGGGTGTCTTGGGCCTCAAAGAGGGGGTACTTTCAGCCCACGAGAATAACTGTTGGAGTAGCAAACGAACTCCAAACGCGACGAGATCTGACAGGCGGGTTACACACACCAAAACAACATCGCACGACAAGTCTCACGCCAAACCGGAAACGTTACACGGCCAAACACCAAAGTAGGCCTCGGGGATGCCACGGACGTGTGAGAAAGCTCCGGAACTCGAAACGGACAATGGGAAGGAACGAGTTGGACCGGATGCAAACGACAACACAAACGCAAAGCAATGCACATGACAACATGATATGGATGAATGCACACACACACACACACGACAAAACGACGAAAACCCGAAAGACGAAGAACCCGGAATGGAATTGATGAAGCCAGAGATATATATATTACCCAAAAGGGAAAGTATTACATCCGGGGCATTACAAACTCTCCTCTACTACAAAAAGATCTCGTCCCGAGATCTAGGACTGGAAGAAGGAAGGGTACTCGGAACGAAGGTGATCTTCTCGTTCCCACGTAGCTTCTCGGTCGGTATGGTGTGACCACTTGACTTTCAAGAATTTGATGGACTTGTTGCGGGTCTTGCGCTCGGTTTCTTCGAGAATAGCAACTGGGTGCTCTCGGTAAGACAAGTCTTGTTGAAGATCAATCTCCTCAAACGGAATGGTGCGTTCAGGTGTCTTGAAGCACTTGCGGAGTTGAGACACATGAAACACATCATTAACATTGGCGAAGTTTGAAGGTAGCTCAAGTTGATAGGCTAGATCGCCTCTTTTGCCAAGGATCTTGAAAGGCCCGACGTATCTAGGAGCAAGCTTTCCTTTGATACCGAATCTTTGGGTGCCTTTCATAGGAGAAACACGGAGATAAACATGATCTCCAATGTTGAAGGCCAAATCACGATGCTTGCCGTCATAGTAGCTCTTCTGACGCGACTGAGCGGCCTTGAGATTCTCACGTATGACTTTGCACATTTCTTCGGCTTCTGAGATCAAGTCATTGCCAAGAAGTTGACGTTCACCTGTCTCGGACCAGTTGAGAGGGGTACGACACTTTCTGCCATAGAGGATTTCAAACGTAGCTTTGCCGGCACTTGCTTGGAAGCTGTTGTTGTAAGAGAACTCGGCAAATGGAAGGCAATCTTCCCATTTCATGCCAAAAGATATGACACAGGCTCTGAGCAAGTCTTCTAGAATCTGATTCACTCTCTCGACTTGACCACTAGTCTGAGGGTGAAATGCAGTGCTGAAACGAATCTTAGTGCCCATGGCGGACTGAAAGGAGTCCCAGAACTTGGAAGTGAACAAACTTCCACGGTCTGAGGAGATAACTTGAGGAATGCCATCTAAGGACACAATTCTGGAAGTGTACAACTCTGCCAATTGAGCTGCATTGATGGATTCTTTGACTGGAAAGAAGTGAGCGACTTTGGTAAGCTTGTCAATCACCACAAAGATAGAATCATTCCCTCTCTTTTACTTAGGAAAGCCAGTGATGAAATCCATTTCAATGTGGTCGAATTTCCACTCGGGAATAGGAAGAGGTTGGAGAAGGCCGGCTGGACGTTGATGCTCTGCCTTCACTCTTCTGCAGACATCACATTCATTCACGAATTGGGCAATCTCCCTTTTCATGCGTGTCCACCAGTAAGATTGCTTGAGGTCTTGGTACATCTTGGAACTACCAGGATGAATCGAAAGGAGTGAATCATGTGCTTCTTCCATTATGAGCTTCCTGAGATCACCTTTGGGAACCACAAGTCTGTCCTCAAAGAACAAGGTATCTCTCTCATCAACGCGATAGCACTTGTATTTTGGAGTACCCTTTGCAACACCATGTTTCACTTTCTGCACCTTAGCATCACTGAGTTAGGCCTCACGGATCTGATATTCCAAGGTAGGAGCAACTTGAAGATTTGCAAGAAAGCCTTGCGGAACAACTTGGAGGTTGAGCTTCCTGAATGCTTCACAAAGCTCAGGCTGGAACGGCTTGATAAGGAGGCTGTTACAATATGCCTTTCTGCTCAAAGCATCTGCAATCACATTCGCCTTGCCAGGTGTGTATTCGATGCTTGGATCATACTCTTGGATCATTTCGACCCAACGAGTCTGGCGGAGGTTCAGATTCGGCTGTGTGAAGATGTACTTCAAGCTCTTGTGATCGGTGAAGATGTCGACTTTTCTGCCCAACAGAAGGTGTCTCCATGTAATCAAAGCATGTACCACAGCTGCTAGTTCAAGATCATGTGTGGGGTAGTTCTTCTCACTTGGCTTCAGCTGACGAGAAGTGTATGCCACAATTCTCTTGTCCTGCATAAGCACACCACCAAGTCCTGGAAGAGAAGCATCACAGAATACTTCGTAGGGCTTGGACTCATCTGGAGGAGTAAGAACTGGACCAGAGATGAGCTTTTCTTTGAGAGTTTTGAATGCCACTTCACAATCTGGAGACCAGTTGTACTTGACATTCTTCCGCAGCAAGTTGGAAAGAGGCTTGGCAATCTTGGAGAAGTTCTCAACGAACCTTCTGCAATAGCTGGCAAGGCCAAGAAAGCTTCGGAGTTGCTTGACGTTCTGAGGAGGTTCCCAGTTGACAATTGGTTCAACTTTCTCGGGGTTTACCGCAATACCGTCAGCGGAGATGATATGGCCCAGATACAAGACCTTATCGAGCCAAAATTCACACTTGGAGAACTTGGCATAGAACTTATGTTCACGGAGTCTGTCAAGAACCAGACGGAGGTGCTTTTCGTGATCCTCTTCGTTCTTGGAGAAAACCAAAATGTCATCCAGATAGACAAGCACAAACTCGCCGGTGTAGGGTTTGAAAATGTAGTGCATCATTCTCGAGAAGGTAGGTGGAGCATTGGCGAGACCAAAGGACATGACTGTATACTCATAGGAGCCGTAGCTCGTTCTGAAGGCAGTCTTGTGGATATCTTCTTCACGAATGCGAATTTGGTGATAGCCCATTCGGAGATCGAGCTTTGAGAACACTTTAGCTCCTTTGAGCTGCTCGAACAGTTCATTGATGTTGGGGAGCGGATACTTGTTCTTTATTGCCTTCTTGTTCAATGGCCGGTAATCGACGCAAAGGCGCTCCGTGCCATCCTTCTTCTTGACAAATAAGACACCACAGCCCCAAGGAGACGTACTAGGCCTGATCAGACCCAAACGTTCTTGTTCATCAAGCTGTTTCTTCAACTCCTTCAACTCTCCAGGAGATAGCTTGTACGGACGCCGGCATGCTGGCTCAGTACCAGGCTCGAGTTCAATGACGAATTCCACTTGACGGTGTGGAGGCATGCCTGGAAGTTCTTCAGGAAAGACGTCTTCGTATTCGTTAACCACCGGAATTTGAGAGATGGCATTAATCTCGCCCTTGTCATTGAGAGAGAAAAGCCTGATTGTATTATCCCGAGAGGCGAAGATAATCACATCTTCATCAGGATGAGTAATCTTGACTTCCTTATTTGCACAATCAATTTGAGCATCATGCTGAGAAAGCCAATCCATCCCGAGGATGAGGTCAATGTCGGAATTGCCGAGAACCACCGGATTAGCCAGAAAGCGATAATCACCCATGCGGATAGATACATCCGGAACATGCACCCGAGAGAACATTTGCAATCCAGGAGAAATAATGCTCAACGGCTTTGGCAACACTTGAGTGACGAAATCATGCTTGGCAACAAAAGGTCTTGAAATGAAGGACAACGATGCACCCGAATCAAACAATACTTTAGCAGGTCTAGAGTTAACTGAGAGGTTACCCAAAATCACATCCGAAGAATTCTCCGCTTGCGCTGCATTCATCAGATTCAGCCTTGCAGACTTTGGATTATGATTGACAATAGCTGTACTGACAGGTGGAGGAGACGGAAGGCGCCTTGGGTTGGGGCACTTGTTAGCATAGTGACCTTTCTGGCCACACTTGTTGCACACCACTTCTGAGAGAGGACGGAAATGAGAACCACTTGACTTGGAGCCTTGAGACTGATGCTTCGACTGGTTGCTTGGGTTGGGTGGGTGGGAGAAACCACATCCACCAGAGTTCTTGTTGTTGTTGTAGGGAGCTCGGATCACTGGAGGAGGAGGAAGCCAAAATTTCTGTTGCTTCGCGACGACTTGAGAAGATGAGGAGGAATGAACAGCATCTCGAATCCTCTTTTTGGAAGCCTCCATCTTGAGCTGGGCTGCCTCTTGCTTAAGCGCCATGTTATAGAATTTGTCAAACTCATCAGGCTCGAACAAGGTGAGAGCAAGTTGAAGTTCATCCTTCAGACCTCCACGGAACTGATAGATCTTGCTCTTGGCATCTGGGATGTCTTGCTTAGCATAGCGGGCAAGGTTTTGGAACTTGACATTATACTGCTAGACAGTCATAGAACCTTGCTTCAGGTTGCGGAATTGCTCACGCATACCCTCGATGACACTTGTTGGAATGTGGTGAGAGCGAAAGTCCTTGCAGAAATCATGCCAAGATATCACACGCCCTTCTCTGGAGTCTTTGTACTGCTGCCATCAATCAGCTGCTTGGTCCTTGAGTTGGAAGGCTGCAAACTTCACATAGTCCTCAGGCCTTACGTTGCTGCACTCAAAATGCTTCTTGATATCAGTGATCCAATCTTCAGCATCGAGAGGGTCAACACAGTAACTGAAAGCCTTTGGTTGATTAGCCAAGAACTGGTTGAGCGTACCATGGTGCTGTTGGTTGAAGAAATTGCCTTGGTTCCCTGGAGCACCCTGATTTGCTTGCATTTGCTGCATCATCTGCATCAACATCTAGGTGTTCTGGTTTGTAATCTGCATAATCACTCTCCAGGCCTCAGACGGAGGAGGAGGGGAAGGAGGACGATCTGGAACCTCTTCACCCTCTGGGTTAGCGTTGGGAATCCGTTTCGGAGCCATCCTGAAAGAGATGACCACCAATCAGCAATTTGATTGAAAGAAGGTAAAGCTGAAACAACGGATAGAAATGCAACATAGTCTTCACAAGAATCATTCGAACAAGAGGAACGAATGAAATTCTCAGCTTAATGATAACAACAATCTTCACGAGAAGTCACTGGAAGACAAAAGGTAATTAAGAAAAAAAAACAAGGTACAGATGGGACAAACACAAGATAGGAGCTTCGTTCGACATCTTTGTGCTGAAAGCTTATGGAACGTGTTACGAAAGGGTTTTGCAATCCCCGGATCAGCATAGCCAATGACCCTTTAAGATGCAACTCCCGATCGGAACATCGGCCATAAAACCACTTCACTCAATGTAGAACCCCGAACTCCGTAACCTGCATTCGTTGGAAGAATGCCTACGATCTACTGGATGAACCCACCTCTTAATTTCCGAAAGTTTCCAGTTATGCAATCAGGTGTTGGGGATATAGGGGAAGCATCGCGCAATCAACTCTAATCCTACATCCAGCTGTATCCATCCTTCAACACATAACCAGTTGTTCTCGGAAACCGTCTACCTCGGACCTTCGAAACGCATCTACTATACAAGCTATGGCAATACTCCCGAACTACCTCCCCAGTACTGGGTGATGTCGGGGTTATTTTGCCACTAACCGCATAGGAGAGTTTTCGATGTCGGCCGTCTTAAGTATTCTAGTACTGCCGCGATATGTTTGTGATGACAATACCCCGAAGCTCAACTCCTCGGGACACTGCCACAACCCCTAATGTCAGGAGGCATCGAGAACAATATTCTCATCACAAAGACATCGAAACAATCCAAACAATACTCGCGAGATCCCTAAAAAAAATTTGGTGCAATTTTTGAAAGTAGAAGAGGCAAGAGTAGTCGTCAGGAGTCCTCACTAGAGTGAAAAGAGATGAGGAGCAAAGAAATCCTACTCTCCGATATAAATATAGGACTCAAAACATTTTAAGTGTGTGCCTAGACTCGACCGTCAATGATTCGATCAATCAGTGGGGGCTTCTAGGTCGGAGAAGGCTCTGAATACCAACTTGTAATGCCCAGGATGGGACTATATCTCCTACATGTCGAGGCACGACTTAAAGATATAAGCCCATTCTGGAATGATCGCAAGTTTGGTACCTTTGCACATCTCATGTAAAAATAGGGATGAAAGAGAAAAGATAGTTGGCTTACACTTGCCACGTCACACAAATTCATTACATATCCAATCATCATTCAAATAAACATCACAGCCCATCTAAGGGTAAAGATCCAAATGAAAGATACCAAACATAACATTAAACCATAGGTCTAGAATCGAATCCTAGTAGAAGCTCTACTGATCAACCGGATAGTTCACATAGTAACGGCTACGCTCCTCGTCGTACTCCCAGTCTAGCTCGGTGCCATCGCCTGTGTAGCTCACCATAGTACCTGCATCTGGTGTGGTGAAGTAACTGTGAGCCACAGAGGACTCAGCAATCCCGTTCTCGGGTAACACGACTATTCAAGTCTTGGGTGTGGAACAAGGCTGAAGAAAGAACAAGAGTTTGCAGCAGCACTAGCACTAGCTTACGTAAAAGAGAGCGAGAAGAGAAAGTGCCTCGGACGAGAGATGATCACGAAGTGATCCTAACTAAAACAAGTCAAACATAACCCCACCGTGTTCATCTCCCGAATCCCTTTCGGAAAATGACCGTCACGGTACTCACGCTGGTAGTGTATTGGAACATGGTGTCAAGTTTTCTACAACCGGATATTAACAAATTCCCATCTGCCACATAACCGCGGGCACGGCTTTCGAAAGTTCATAACCCTGTAGGGGTGTTCCAACTTGGCCCATGACAAGCACACGATCCGCGGAGTCGCAACTCCAAGGTGGGAAGGCCCGAGTATCCTCGGAATCCCGTGCTCAAGATACTCCGACTAAGGTAAGGCTAATCCAGCAAATCCTCCCGGCGTGCCGACACCCTGATTGTAGCCGCGCGTATCTAGTCTCAGGCCATGACCAGATGAGCAGTACATACAGATACCGAAGACCCCAACGAACTGGGTGGCACCGCAAGTGGCTCTAGTTTGGACCAACACTCAAATCGAGCACTGGCCCAGGGGGGTTGATTAATTAATCCTCGGGTTAATTACTCCCTCGGTAATTTTTTAGTTGTTTAGGCAAATAGTACCAATGTTGGTACTTACTGGAAAAGACTTAGCACTTAGCGGTTTATCGAGGGGGTCCCATAACCCCAATCGTGTGAGGAACGCATAATCAAGGAACATAACACCGGTTTATACGGTTCCTAAGGCGGCATGAGTGGAACAAATCACCAAGCAAAAGGCTTAGCCTTCCACCCATTACCAATATATAGATGATTTCATTTAATAATTAATATAGTGTGATATCCCAACAAGCCTCAACAAGAAGCAAGAATCTTCAATCTTCTCCTGCAACTAACAATGCTATAAGAGGGGCTGAGCGAAGCCTACGTATAGCCAATCAATGGTTTGCATAGGTAGGGTGGTTAAACAGGTACATGGTTACAATAGGAGGCTGACAGGAAAACATGGGCATCGAGGCAAAACTATAGAGCGATACTTCTAGCAATAGGAAAAGATAGTAATGTTATCGGGGTTCGGTCATCTTTACTGAAGAGTTGTCGATGGGATCGTAAGCGGGCTCCTCGTTCTCAACCTCGGTAGTAACCTCGTTCTCGTACTCGTACTCGGTCTCAGCTTCCGGCTCTACTCAACACAAACACACAAGGCACGAAATCAACAAGAAGAAATGCACAAAACTACTGGATGCATGGCTGATGCACTATGGAAGCACTACAGATGCACTATGGAAGCACAGAAAGTCTACATAGGAAGCACAGTGTTACAGCACAAAGAGCATGGCAATTTGCATTCAAGCAAAATACTTCAAAACATGATAACAATATGATAATATGAATCTACATGCAAAATCACACAGGTTTCATATAGGATTTACTCAAAACGGAGCAATGGGCTAAAAGATACACCCGAAACAATAAACATGCACAAGCTGAAATTGACAGCCACATAGCAACTTCGGAGCAAGAGATAAATGGTCTACAGCACTCAAACATCATGGCAAGGAGCATGGACATAAACTAGACATCTCCTAAAGCAAACAATTCCATTGGAGCATCTCCAAAGGAAGCATGGATCAATAGCAACAAGCTATGACATATTGAACTTGACAACAAAATCCTGACAGCAGTAATTTGTAGCAACTTGGGAGCAAAAGTTAAATATGCTACAGCCACCCAAATAAGCATGTGAGAGCATGAATGGATAGCCAACAATATATACAACAAGGAATCATCAAGAGTCACCCCAAAACTATCATGGATTTGCCTAGAACAACAAGCAAACATGGCATCTGAAAATAACAGATTCCAGACTTAGTGAAATTTCACTAAGTGTTAAAACAGTAGTAACATCATGGCATCTATGTGAGCAAGTTTAAGTTACCCCAAAGCATATCAAGACAAGTGGTAAGCACCACAGCAAAGTACACATGATGGGGAGTCCAAAACATCTAAGCATGCATCAAGGGGACAACCACATCAATACCAACGAGCTCCTCTACGAGGCATCTCGTAACAAGTTTAACGACATAACAGCCACATGCACTTTTGCAAAGGAGATAAACATGGCAAGATGAATTCTATCATGCAAGCTAAAGCAATCAACATGTAGAGCATCTCATGATGAACATGTGGACATATCATTTGCTTCATTTGGATAAACATGCACCAAGTTATCACATTGCAAAGATGGCATGAAAACAACAACTAACAACAGTTTATAACAAGTAGCACTCTTGCAACAGATATTTAAGCATCTAGATGACCTCAAACATGCATGGCACTATGGAGCAAAACGTAGTACATGTCACCACGATCATTTTGACATATCATTTGCTCAAATCGGACCAACACACAAAAAGTTATCCACAATGCAAAACAGCATCAGAAACTAAAAACACAAGGGACTTAGTGAAAAACGAGACTACCTCCAGGCAGTCTACGCGGTCAACGGCTGCACGGTCAAACGGGCTCCGCGGTCAACGCCCGGCGGATCGGGCCGGATCGACCCAGCGGTTAACGGGCTTCGGGCGCCTAACGGGCCGGCGGATCGGGCGGAGTGGGCAGCGCGGCCCACCTGGCCCGCTAGGGTTGTGTGAGGCGGAGTGGCGATCGGATCGGGGTCTCGATCTCCCCGATCCCCAAGGCGGCGGCGGCGGCGGCTGCTGGCCCTCGCGGCGGCCGGAGCAGGCAGGGGGGCCGGCGGAGGAGCGGTGAGGGGCCGACGGCGGCGGTGGTCTGCGGCCCGGCGGCGAGCTCGCCTGAGGCCGGCGGCAACGGTTGTAGGAGGCGGCGGGGCGGCGCGCCGGTGAGGTGGAGGGCGGCGGCCGGCGAAGGTGCGGCGCCCGAGGCCGGCGGCGAGGCGAACCGGCGGCGGGGCGTTGAGGAGCCGGGCGGCGGGAGGAAGAAGACGGCTGGGCGGGCCCTGATAACCCTCAACCGTAAGGGATCGAGATAGTCTTCGCGGGTAAGAATAACCCAATTTATTGATTCGACACACGGGGAGCCAAAGAGTATTTATAAGCTTTGACAGTTGAGTTGTCAATTCAACCGCACCTGAAATATACTTACTTGCAACAAAATATAAGTGGTAACAGTGATATGATAGTGATGATAGTGATAGTAAAAGTAAACAGTAAAAGTAAATAGCAAAAGTAAATGGCAAGAATAGCAACTAGTAACCAGCAGGATTTAAAACACTGTAGGCTAGGGAGATGGATGGTTGGGCGCTGCATGGATGAGATAGATTCTAACTTGGGGCACGGCACACGGAAAAGTAATGATCATCTAGGCAAATATCAAACATTAGGCATGTATCCCGTAGGTAGTTGTACGTGCTTGCAATAAGAACTTGCACAACATCTTTTCTCCTACCATCCCTCTACGAACGGGGCCAAAAGGAACTTATGGAGATTAAGGTGCTCCTGTCGAAGAGCACCGGAACAAAGCAATGAACTCAATGGATACATGTAATCCTCAAACTACGGACCATCCCCTTTGGTGTCCCAATCTGTCACTTTTGGGATCGCCGGTTCCGAACCGTAACAGGTGCAAACAACTCATAGATAGGATCACGAACACAAATATATTCATGCAAACACATATGGTTCAGATCTGAAATCATGGCACTCGGGCCCTAAGTGTCAAGCATTAAGAATAACAAGTTGAAGCAAAGATGATAAACACCATAGTAGATGATAGGCAACATGCCCCCAACGATTTGATAAACTATTACATGATCTAACTCATCCAATCCCTACCATCCCCTTCGCCTACAGCAGGGGAATTACTCACACATGGAGGGAGAAGTCATGGAGGGATGATGGAGTGGTGATGATGATGACGATGGCGACGATCTCCCCTCTCCGGAGGCCAATTCTGCCTCCAGATTAGCCCTCCCGAGGAAGAACAGAGGGTGGCGGCGGCTCCGCGACGGAAAACTGCGAAAAGAACTTCTGATCTGGGGTTTCCCTGTCGCGAGTAAAAATACGAGGAAAGGTAGGGCACCAGGGGGTGTGGGCCCCACCCAGGCGACCCCCCGGCGCGGCCCAGGGGGGGCGCCCACAGGGCGCCTGGGCACCCCCTGGCCCCCCTCTGGCCCCATTTCTGGCTCCTGGTTCCTTCGGGTGCGTGGATTTTCTGTGATTTTTCGTGGATTTTTCTGAGATACTTAAAAATCCGTTTTCCTGCACACAATAAAACCATACAGGCAGCTCTGCTGAAAACAGCGTCAGTCCGGGTTAGTTTAGTTCAAATCATGCAAGAATGAGGTCAAAACAATATCAAAAGTGTTTGGAAAAGTAGATACGTTTGAGACGTATCAACTCCCCCAAGCTTAGCATATTGCTTGTCCTCAAGCAATTCAGTTCAATGAACTGGACGCGACAAAGAAAACTTTGACAAACTCTTTTGCTTCATTAGATGTATATAAGCATGTACTACAAAAAGAGTTTAGCAAGTATTGAAACAGTACTTATGAGGACAATGCAAGGAGCAATCCTTCTTTCAAGTGACCAGTCACAAATACTTAAAAGTAAATAATATATTACTGAAAATCAAGACAAGATTACATTGCACATAGCTTGAGCATACTATGGCGGTATCTCGCTAGCCTCCATAAGTGAAGCAAAACATAAATGCAGAGACTCCTCCAGAGTTTTTAAAAGAGATTAGAACTAAGAATTTCAGAATAAATCATATCACAAGTATGCAGAAGACAATGTAATACTTTGGGACAATGCACGTTACACTCAGAATGACAATTATGCTCTCATAGTTGGTGCTTTGAAGAAAGAAGGTGAGACTCTCGAACCGTGGCTTTTATTGGCAAGGTTGAAAACCCGTGGTCGGAAACAAAAACTAAACATGTACCAGAGCTCTTGGTTTTAAAAACAGAGATAAAAACGTTTTGAGAGGTGCATATTTCGTCAACGAATGCTAGCAGATAACTCAATCACTTCTTGAGCTGGACAAGTTTCGAGGAACGGCTCCCGCATGAGGACGATTACATCCTCTTAATCTCCTTTGTTTATCACTGCCAAAGTTTTCTGATTTCTCATGAACAAAGCGTGAAGGAGGGTTTGTTTGTTATATTATCTTTTTGAGCCGGGCGCACTCAATGCCAGTTCCTTCTCGTATTATGGGTTTGCACATTATACATGCAGTCCAGGGGTGAAACTTGTCCAACTTAAGAAGATTATGAATTAACTACTACTTCCTCATGAGCTAAAACATAGGCACAAAAAAAAGAGAAATGCTTTTGATTAATTTCGAGATGGCACACGAAAGTCTTCGTTAGGAATGGCAGGTAAATACCATGTATAGGAAGGTATGGTGGACTCGTGTGGCATAACAGGTTTTAAGGATTTGGATGCACAAGCAGTCAGTCCGCTTAGTACAGGTGGAGGTTTAGCAAAAGACTGGGAAGCGACCAACTAGAGAGCAATAACGGTCATAATCATGCAGAGCGACAAAGCAACATTGAATCGGGCATGAAAGTGATATAACTATTCTAAAACTCAAAGATCATCAAGGCAGAGTAGACTTTTTAGTCTTAAACATGTGTAAGCATGTGCCAAGTCAATCCAAAAATTATCTAAAGGGAAATACCACCTTAGTATACCATACTATGAACAGTGCAATGCATGTAGATCATTTCAATAACACATTATATACTCTAGTTATTCGAGACTAGACACAAGGAAAGCATGAACCACTGGAAGAGCATTGTAAACATAGCACTATGTCGCTACAAGCTGGTCTCTAGATCATAAGTACAGGCATATGTACAAAAGTAGAAACAAAAAGAGTTCATACCGGTCTTCCTTGTTGCTTCCCTTCAGTCGATCTTCGTCATTACTGCTTGTCACTTGCACGATCGAACGTCGGAAATATAATTAAATGCCATCACGGACTCGAGCTGAACTCTGAAAACAAAGCAAACTAAAGAGAGAAAGGAAATCTTTTTGGATTTTTCAAAGGTTGAATGAAAGCAAAAGAAAGAGAAAATCTTTTTGTTGTTTTTGCAAAGAGAGAAATAAAGAAGAACGGGCAAAAACTTCGAAAAGATCAAAGCGAATAAAGCGGATAATACAATGGAAAAGTGAGAGGAGCACGTACTCCCCCAAGCTTAGGCTTTTGGCCTAAGTTGGTAGCAGCTACTGCCCCCAGGAGCCTCCTGCTCCGGGGGTATGGTGGTGAGTCCAAGGGTCGTAGAAGGATGCTGGCGCGTACACCAAACTCCTCGGAGTCTCCCACGAGGAAGGTTCCGAACGCCAAACAGAGGAAGAACCTTCACCAAACTCGGTGGCGGTTTCTCCCTGAAAAGGTGGTATCTCACCGTGCCCCTCCTCGTCGGGCACAACCCCCTCCATGGGGTTATGAAACTGATGCTGGACCATGAACTCATCGAACTGGACAACATCAAAAGACCATCCGTTCCTGCGAGAAAAATCAAACAAAAGAGGTGCAGGTAGACGGATCTCGCGTTCTGCGGCAGTTCCGAAACGCAAGATATAAATAAGATTATCAAGCTCAGAACCCATGGTAACAAACTTATGCCTTTTCATAGCAGCAAGATCAAAGCTTGAATAAGTAAAAGGAGTATCATCAGGGTGTGGGGTGCCTCCAAGATGTTCTAAGATAAGTGTGGCATAAATGCCACCATATAAGTCTCCCTTGTTACCGTTCATAGCAAGGCGTCGAGCAATTAAGGCACCCAGATTATAATCAGATCTCCCTGAGAGGGCTGCCGCCAGGATAGCAATATCCGGAGCAGAAATGTTGCTCGTGTTGTCACGAGCTAACACCCCTCTAGCAATATAATATGCAAAATACCTGAGGTGAGGAAATAAGATGCTGGAGATCTTCGACCGATGAATATCCCTCGTACCCATGCTGCAGAGAGAGTTGATGACGGTTTTCAGCTCGGAGGGCTGAGTGGCCATCCTAGTCGTCCTCCCAACATTCGGCACACCTATTATTTCACAAAAATTCCCCAAAGTCATGGTGATAAGATCATTATAAATTTTAAACTCAATAGCACCTGAATCAGGATTATATCTAAAACTGTTAATGAAACTGGAGGTGAGTTTTTGATACTGAGTAACACGACTCGTGACGAGTCGTGTCAAACCTGCATTAGCACAAAGATTATAAAACTCATCCTTGATTCCCGCAGCTTCCATGAATTCATCACATGGAAATGTCATCGCACGTGCTGGACTTGTATCTTCCAACAACTCCAGGGGCACATGATCTTCATTATAGCTCACCCTAGCAGTCGATGGTGAAGCTGCGGCTCTAGTAACTCGATCGGAGTGTGCGGGCCTCCTCTTCTCAAGCCACCCTTTTGCCCTTACTAACAAACTCATTTCTGAATTTTTTTTAACAATTTACAAAAACGAGGATTAAAACAAAGTGAGCTAAGGCAAACTACTCAACTCACTTGCCCAAGGCATAAACTTGCATTAAAACTTGAAAAATAACTTTCTACATATGCATGCAAGCTCATCTATACAGCACCAAGGACTACTAAATACTCACAAATGGAGCCACCAATCAAAAATCTAATTGGAGGGGTGGAGGAGTCACATACCAGGGAGTATTTGCTCAAAATTTCAGCTCAAATGATGGGCTGTAGAGAGAGATCGAAGAATCGCCTCCAAGAACAGCAAGAACACAAGAACAAGTGCAGAACTCGGGTTTTTGGAGAAAAAGAGAGAGGGAGGAAGAAGACATACCTGGAGGGGGGCCCCGTGGGCCCCAGGCGCCCTATGGGCGCGGCTAGGGGCTGGGCCGCGCCAGCTGGCCGCCTGGGCCACTGGTGGGTCCCCCTGGCTGGCCCCAGGCCCCTCTGGGTCTCTCCCGATGTGGAAATTTTTATTTTAATTTTTCTGGAATTTTTCTGAAAACTTCACTGTTGAAATTTTTTTGAAGTTCAAAAAGCTGCAAAACTCTCTGAAAACTTGAAGCAGTTAGTAGCATTGTGAAGCTTCAAAAACATAAATACTTGGTACAGCAAGTAGGACAAAACTAAAAACAAATGGAAATATAACAAGCTCAACTTTTTATCTATATAAAACATATTTGCTAATAAGGTTGATCAAGTCTTACCAACAAACAGGCGATATATAGAGCAAAAAGTCTCACCTCTCACGAAGTAATCACTGAACCTTTACCTTGATGGACATTGTCCCTACCATGATAGTTTTGTATTTGTGAGGCACATGTAGTGGACAGTCCCATTCTCCAACTTTCACGGTCTCGATATTCTCTATAGAGTTGAGGCCATGCCTCCTGTCGATCTTCTTTGGAAAATATACCGTGTGTTCTTTATCATTCACATGGAAGGTAACCTTCCCTTTATTGCAATCAATAATAGCACCTGCGGTCTTAAGAAAAGGTCTACCAAGAATAATGGACATGCTCCCATCCTCGGACATGTCAAGCACAATAAAATCAGTAAGAATTAAACAATTAGCAACTTCTACGGGAACATCCTCACAAATACCTATCGGAACAGCGGTTGACTTGTCAGCCATCTGAAGGGAGATATCTGTAGGAATTAGTTTCTCTAAACAAAGCCTCTCGTAAAGAGAGAGAGGCATAACACTCACTCCTGCTCCAAGATCACATAAAGCAGTTTTGACATAATTATTCTTTATGGAGCAAGGAATGGTGGGTATACCTGGATCACCGAGCTTCTCAGGAATTTTGCCACTGAAAGAGTAGTTAGCAAGCATAGTAGATATTGCATCATTAGGAACTTTTCTTTTATTAGTGACAATATCTTTCATATATTTTGAATAAGGAAGTAATTTAATATCATCAGTCAAAGGGATTTGAAGAAAAAGAGGTTTAATCCACTCACAAAACTTATTATAATGCTCTTCTTCTTTAGATTTGATGGACTTACCTGGAAAGGGCATGGGTTTCTGTACCCATGGTTCTCTTTCCTTCCCATGTTTTCTTGCGATGAAGTCTTCTTTAGTGTACCTCTTACGTTTGTCAGGTGCTTCTTCTTCTCGAACTTCAGGCGGATCATTCTTCTCATTATTATTACCTTCAGGTTCAGCACCGTCTTCAGTCTCAACATCGGAGATAGATACACTGTTGGGATCAATAGCTGGTTCTTCATCTGCCATAGGGTCATTAGAATTGTCAGTCTCCTTATGTTTCTTCTTCTTCTTTGGAGAGCCAACAATTTCTTCTTGCATTTGAGAATCCTGCTCGATTCTCTTTGGATGCCCCTCTGGATAGAGAGGATCTTGAGTACTAGTTCCTCCTCGGGTCTTAATCCCGAAAGCCTGCAAATTATCTTGTTTGGCATTTTTAGCAAGCAAATCTCTTTGCACATTAGAAATTTGGTCAAGCTGAGTTGGAACCATTTGAAAATGCTTCACAAGACATTGAACATCATTAACTGTTCTATCTAAAACATCAAGCAGTCTTTTGATAGCAAGGGAATTATCATGCAATTGACTTTCTATCCTCTCATTAAAATGATTTTGTTTCATAATAAAATTATCAAACTCATCTAAACATTGATCAGGAGGCTTACCATGAGGGATGTCACTTGCGTTGAAATCTAAAAGAGAGTGTACCTCTACCATAGGAGGGTGAGTGGTAGGCTCACACAGCTTCTCAATAGGGGGTAGATTCTTCACGTCTTCAGCTTTAATACCTTTCTCTTTAATAGACTTCTTTGCTTCTCGCATATCTTCTGGGCTCAGGACAAACATGCCCCTCTTCTTTGCTGGTGGAAGTGGTTCAGGGACGGACCAATCTTCATGGTTTTTGGCAATCCTGCCCATCAAATCTTCCGCATCGTCCGGTGTTCTTTTCCTGAAAACACAACCAGCACAACTGTCCAAATAGGACCTGGATTCATCAGTTAGACCAGCATAGAATATATCGATTAATTCGTTCTTAGGGATTTCATGTCCAGGTCTAGCCCGAATCAGACCGCAGTACCTCCCCCAAGCTTTAGGGAGGGACTCATCCTGCAACTGTTTAAAGTTATAAATTCTTTGTAAAGCAGCATGTTGCATGTGAGCAGGAAAGTACTTATCAACAAAAGAGTGAGCTAAATCTTGAGGACTCTTAATGGAACCGTATGGGAGTGAATCATACCATGCCTTAGCACCTTCCTTCAACGAGAAAGGAAGAAGCTTGGTCACATAAAAGTATCGTATCTTTTCATCTGTGGTAAATAAACCACCTAGCTCACCGAGTTTAGTCAGGTGTGCAATAGCATCATCATTTTCTCTGCCATAAAAGGGGTCAGCTTCAACCATAGGTATAAGTGAAAGATCAACAGTGAAATCATAATCAGGATCATCAATGCATATAGGAGATGTAGCAAATTCAGGATTAGGAACGGTTTTGTTCTTCAAAGAGTGTTTTTCAAATAGCTTCTTAATGACTTCAGGGTCAGAGCCGGAAATATCTGTCAGTTCCCTGCATAAATCTTCATCAAGCATATAGTAATCATCATCAAGGAGCTTCTCTTTGAGTTTACTCAAATCGGGATAATCATAAGTTTCACCAATAGGGTAGCGAGTAACAGGAAGTTCAATTCCAGACTTTTTAGCAGCAGCAGCAATTTGTTTCTCAAGAGCATAACCAAGCGAACTAATATCATCAAAAGTAGTAGAAGCATCATCAAGAGTATCAGACATAGTAACAGATTCAGTAGGAGCATCATGTGGTGGTGGTGAGACAAACTTACTCATAACGGAAGGTGAATCAAGTGTAGCACTAGTGCTCAGAGCAGTACCTCTTCTTGTAGTGGAGAGTAAGATCGGAACCTTGGGGTCTCCTTTCTTACCCATAGTGGATGAAGTGCAGCAGGTAGGATACCTCAAGTAGACTTGTAAATATTGCTATGCTCCCCGGCAACGGCGCCAGAAAACGGTACTTAATAACCCTCAACCGTAAGGGATCGAGATAGTCTTCGCGGGTAAGAATAACCCAATTTATTGATTCGACACACGGGGAGCCAAAGAGTATTTATAAGCTTTGACAGTTGAGTTGTCAATTCAACCGCACCTGAAATATACTTACTTGCAACAAAAGATAAGTGGTAACAGTGATATGATAGTGATGATAGTGATAGTAAAAGTAAACAGTGAAAGTAAATAGCAAAAGTAAATGGCAAGAATAGCAACTAGTAACCAGCAGGATTTAAAACACTAAAGGCTAGGGAGATGGATGGTTGGGCGCTGCATGGATGAGATAGATTCTAACTTGGGGCACGGCACACGAAAAAGTAATGATCATCTAGGCAAATATCAAACATTAGGCATGTATCCCGTAGGTAGTTGTACGTGCTTGCAATAAGAACTTGCACAACATCTTTTGTCATACCATCCCGCTACGAACGGGGCCAAAAGGAACTTATGGAGATTAAGGTGCTCCTGTCAAAGAGCACCGGAACAAAGCAATGAACTCAATGGATACATGTAATCCTCAAACTACGGACCATCCCCTTTGGTGTCCCAAGCTGTCACTTTTGGGATCGCCGGTTCCGAACCGTTACAGGTGCAAACAACTCATAGATAGGATCACGAACACAAATATATTCATGCAAACACATATGGTTCAGATCTGAAATCATGCCACTCGGGCCCTAAGTGTCAAGCATTAACAATAACAAGTTGAAGCAAAGATGATAAACACCATAGTAGATGATAGGCAACATGCCCCCAATGATCTGATAAACTATTACATGATCTAACTCATCCAATCCCTACCATCCCCTTCGCCTACAGCAGGGGAATTACTCACACATGGAGGGAGAAGTCATGGAGAGATGATGGAGTGGTGATGATGATGATGATGGCGACGATCTCCCCTCTCCGGAGGCCAATTCAGCCTCCAGATTAGCCCTCTCGAGGAAGAACAGAGGGTGGCGGCGGCTCCGTGACAGAAAACTGCGAAAAGAACTTCTGATCTGGGGTTTCCGTGTTGCGAGTAAAAATACGAGGCAAAGTAGGGCACCAGGGGGTGTGGGCCCCACCCAGGCGACCCCCCGGCGCGACCCAGGGGGGGGGGCGCCCACAGGGCGCCTGGGCACCCCCTGACCCCCCTCTGGCCCCACTTTTGGCTCCTGGTTCCTTCGGGTGCGTGGATTTTCTGTGATTTTTCGTGGATTTTTCTGAGATACTTAAAAATCCGTTTTCCTGCACACAATAAAACCATACAGGCAGCTCTGCTGAAAACAGCGTCAGTCCGGGTTAGTTTAGTTCAAATCATGCAAGAATGAGGTCAAAACAATATCAAACGTGTTTGGATAAGTAGATACGTTTGAGACGTATCAGGCCCGCGCGTCGGAACAGAAGCACGGCCGCGGGTCGGAAGCGCGATTGCAGAACGTCGGAAGCACGCGCAGCGAGTTCGGAAACACGGTGGCTCAACGGTGGAAGCACCGCGGTGCAACGGTGGAAGCACCGGCGGCGAACTGTGGAAGCATTAGGGTTTCTGGACGCAAATTTTGGGGGAGGAGGACGTTTATATAGGCACAAGGAGCTAGGGTTGTCCAAATGAGGTGAGGTTTTCGGCCACGCGATCACAAATGGATGGCCTAGATGAAGGGAGGGGTTTGGTTGGTTTGGTGGGCTGTTGGAGGGGTGTCTTGGGCCTCAAATAGGCGGTGCTTTCAGCCCACGAGAATAACTGTTGGAGTAGCAAACGAACTCCAAATGCGACGAGATCTGACAGGCGGGTTACACACACCAAAACAACATCGCACAACAAGTCTCACGCCAAACCGGAAACGTTACACGACCAAACACCAAAGTAGGCCTCGGGGATGCCACGGACGTGTGAGAGAGCTCCGGAACTCGAAACGGACAACGGGAAGGAACGAGTTGGACCGGATGCAAACGACAACACAAACGCAAAGCAATGCACATGACAACATGATATGGATGAATGCACACACACACACGACAAAACGACGAAAACCCGAAAGACGAAGAACCCGGAATGGAATTGATGAAGCCAGAGATATATATATATTACCCAAAAGGGAAAGTATTACATCCGAGGCATTACAGGGCACCCCTTGAGGCCCTTCTCTCCTTTCTCGTATGGCCCATTAAGACCCACTACTTCCCCCGGAGAATTTCCGTAACTCTCCGGTACTTCGAAAAATACCCGAATCACTCAGAACCTTTCCAATGTCAGAATATAGCCTTCCAATATATCGATCTTTACCTCTCGACCATTTCGAGACTCCTCATCATGTCCGTGATCTCATCCGGGACTGCGAACAACCTTCGGTACATCAAAACACATAAACTCATAATACCGATCGTCATCAAACGTTAAGCATGCGGACCCTACGGGTTCGAGAACTATGCAGACATGACCGAGACTCATCTTCGGTCAATAACCAATAGTGGAACATGGATGCTCATATTGGTTCCTACATATTCTACGAAGATCTTTATCGGTCAAACCGCACAGCAACATATGTTGTTCCCTTTGTCATCGGTATGTTACTTGCCCGAGATTCGATCATAGGTATCAACATACCTAGTTCAATCTCGTTACCGGCAAGTATCTTTACTTGTTCCGTAATACATCATCTCATGACTAACTGATTAGTCATTTGCTTGCAAGGCTTATTATGATGTGTATTACCGAGAGGGCCTAGAGATACCTCTCCGACACTCGGAGTGACAAATCCTATTTTTGATCTATGCCAACACCACAAACACTTTCGGAAACACCTGTAGAGCATCTTTATAATCACCCAGTTACATTGTGACGTTTGATAGCACACAAGGTGTTCCTCCGGTATTTGGGTGGTTGCATAATTTCATAGTCAGAGGAACATGTATAAGTCATGAAGAAAGCAATAGCAGGAAAACTAAACGATCATAGTGCTAAGCTAACATATGGGTCTTGTATCACATCATTCTCTAATGATGTGATCTCGTTCATCAAATGACAACACATGTCTATGGTTAGGAAACATAACCATCTTTTGATCAAAGAGCTAGTCAAATAGAGGCATACTAGGGACACTTTGTTTTGTCTATGTATTCACACATGTACTAAGTTTCCGGTTAATACAATTCTAGCATGAATAATAAACATTTATCATGATATAAGGAAATATAAATAACATCTTTATTATTGCCTCTAGGGCAGATTTCTTCAAGAAGGTCTCTACCTGACAGCAAGCACCCAAAGCTTTCTTCAACTAAGAAACATATATGAGTGGATCGATATGAGATTTAGGTGGAAACTAGAGACGATAATGAAAGCGCGGGTTTTCTCCCAAAGGGGGATGATGGGAGATTTTTAGAAATTTGTTAAACTGAAGAATTTGACAAAGATCAGTGTGTAGAAATAAAAACGCGAGGAAACTAAGTCATCGCAGAAACTAAAAGCATGCATATAAAATACATACAGATGAAGAATATGCAATCATATAGGCATACAAGCATGAGGAAGATGAACTAGAGAAATAGAATACAATATGGTGAGAGTCTTTAGTGCAAATTCTTCAGAAAGTATATAAAAAGTTCTTCAGCAGCGGAATAACGTAAAGGTAAGGGTTGAGGAATTTGAAACCAGGTAAGCTCGATGAAGACACATCGATTTGGTAGACCAGTTCCAATTGTTGTATCAACTGTACGTCTGGTTGAGGCGGCTAAGAAGAACTCAGAGGACACATAGTCCTCACCGTATTCCTCTTGAGCTAATGTCACTTAGACCTCGCCCAATCACTAGTGGTAAGTCTTCAAGACAGACTTTCAAAACCTTCACAGACTTGTTCACCGGCACACCGCAATGACTCTTGGGTGCTCAGAACTTTGGTAACAGACGTCTGGTAAGTCCTACCATCTGGAAGAATGACAATCTTCAAAGGTAACAGACGTCGGATCACACAGATCAATCTCTTCACTGATGCTCAATCACTTTGGCTCTGGTGACTTTTCCTCACTTAGGATTCTCTCAAAGTCGTCAGAGGATGGGTTGCTCTCAAATGACAAGTGTCAAGTTCTCTCGGAGCAGCCAACCAACATGTGGTTGTGGGGGGGTGGCTATTTATAGCCAAGGGGCAACCTGACATAAATTTTCACAAACGTCTTTCTCTGATATGACCGTTGTAAGGATAAGTATCCACTCGACAGCTGGCCCGTGGCGCGGCAACGGTTGGAATCTGAACTCTCAAATTCGTCGGGGCACTCAATTTTCTCACGGTAGGCAGATCACACTAGCGAAATCCTAACTCTTCGACCTGACTAAATTAGTCAGCGGCCAGATGAACTTCATCACTATCACTAGCAAATGCGCCAGCTGATCCGAAGGTTTCCAAAGGCTTCACTCGAAGCGGATTGTGTATGTATAGATTTGAGCATCACTTTGGAAATGTGAAATATGTTTCACCTAGACCTCCCTTAACAGTACACTTTTTCCCATGACTAAAATAAGAAGAAATAAACTACAAAAACGAAAGTCTTCAAGCTTTAAAGTCTTCTTATAAATTTCATCAAAGGTCGTACCAATTTCATCACCAAATACTTCACTTGAAGAAATACATTTTTAGGGGTCGTCTTCCATGTGTGAAACCAAATCTTCAGGGACTAAAACTCATGTGTACACTCACAAACACATTAGTCCCTCAACCTATTTGTCTTCAATACTCCAAAACCACTAAGGGGGCACTTGATGCACTTACAATCTTCACCTTTTTGGCGATTGATGATCTGTTGGGAAACGTTGCATGGAAAACAAAAACAATTCTATGAACAGGCAAGATCTATCCATGGAGATGCATAGCAACGATAGGGGAGAGTGTGTCTACGTACCCTCGTAGACCGTAAGCGGAAGCGTTTATCAACGCGGTTGATGTAGTCGAACTTCTTTGTGATCCAACTGATCAAGTACCAAACGTACGACACCTTCGCTTTTGGCACACGTTCAGCTCGGTGACGTCCACACCTTCTTGATTCAACAAGACGGCGACGTAGTGGATGAGTTCCGGCAACACGACTGTGTGGTGACGGTGATGGTGAAGCTATCTCCCTAGGGCTTCGCCTAAGCACTATGAAAATATGACCGAGGGTGTAACCGGTGGATGGGGGCGCCGCACACGGCTAAGACAATGTTCTCGTTGTCCTAGGCGGCCCCCGAGATTTATGTAGTCATGACCGAGACACCTCTCAGGTCAATAACCAACATTGGGACCTGAATGCCCATATAGATTCCTACATATTCCACGAAGATCTTTTATCAATTGAACCTTTATGACAACATACGTAATTCCCTCTCCATCGGTATGTTACTTGCCCGAGGTTCGATCGTCAGTATCTTCATACCTAGTTCAATCTCTTTAACGGTCAAGTCTCTTTACTTGTTCCGTCATACATCATATCGTAACTAACTCATTAGTCATTTGCTTGCAAGGCTTCTTATGATGTGTATTGCCGAGAGGGCCCAGAGATACCTCTCTGATACTCGGAGTGACAAATCTCAATCTCGATCCATGCCAACTCAACAAACACCTTTGGAGATACCTGTAGAGCATATTTATAATCACCCATTTACGTTGTGACGTTTGATAGCACACAAGGTATTCCTCCAGTATCCCGGAGTTGCATGATCTCATAGTCGAAGGAATATGTATTTGACATTAAGAAAGCAATAGCAATAAATTGTATGATCAAATGCTAAGCTAACAGATGGGTCTTGTCCATCACATCATTCTCCTAATGATGTGATCCCGTTAATCAAGTGACAACTCATGTCTATGGTTAGGAAACCTTAACCATCTTTGGTCAACGAGCTAGTCTAGTAGAGGCTCACTAGGGACACATATGTTGGAAATATGCCCTAGAGGCAATAATAAAAGTATTATTATATTTCCTTGTTCATGATAATTGTCTGTTATTCATGCTTGAATTGTATTGTACGGAAACAGCGATACATGTGTGAATGTATAGACCATAATGTGTCCCTGGTAGGCCTCTAGTTACCAGCTCGTTGATCAATAGATGGTCAAGGTTTCCTGACCATGGACATGGGATGTCGGTGATAACGGGATCACATCATTAGGAGAATGATGTGACGGACAAGACCCAATCCTAAGCATATCACGAGATCGTATAGTTCATAATGCATAAGCTTTTCGGTGTCAAGTATTTATTCCTTAGACCATGAGGTTGTACAGCTCCCGGATGCCGTAGGAATACTTTGGGTGTGCCAAACGTCACAACGTAACTGGGTGGCTATAAAGGTACGCATCGGGAATCTCCGAAAGTGTCTGTTGAGTTGGTACGAACCGAGACTGGGATGTTGTCACTCCATATGACGGAGAGGTACCTCTGGGCCCACTCGGTAAGATATCATCATAATGAGCTCAATGTGACTAAGTAGTTAGTCACGGGATGATGGATTACGGATCGAGTAAAGAGACTTGCCATGACGAGATTGAACAAGGTATCGGGAATACCGACGATCGAATCTCGGGCAAGTACCGTACCGATGGACAAAGGGAATAACATACGGGATTGAGTGAATCCTTGACACGGTGGTTCATCCGATGAAGATCATCAAGGAACACGTGGGAACCAACATGGGTATCCAGATCCCGCTGTTGGTTATTGACCGGAGAGTCGTCTCGGTCATGTCTACGTGTCTCCCGAACCCGTAGGGTCTACACACTTAAGGTTCGGTAACGCTAGAGTCATAGAGATAAATGTACATGGAAACCCGAAAGTTGTTCGGAGTCCCGGATGAGATCCCGGACGTCACGAGGAGTTCCGGAATGGTCCGGAGGTAAAGATTGATATATAGGAAGTCAGGTTTCGGCTATCGGGTAATCTCCGGGGGTCACCGGGAGCGTCCCGGGACCACCGGAGGGGCCCCGGGGGTCCACCGGGTGGGGCCACCCATCCCGGTGGGGCCCCTAGGCCGCAAGGGGAAGTGTCCAGCCCTAATGGGCTGGTGCACCACTAGGGGTCCACCTCCCCATGCGCCTAGGGTTAAAACCCTAGGGGGAGGGGGGCCACCACTTGCATTGGGGGGCAAGGACTCCCCCCTTGGCCGCCGCCCCCCCTGCAGATTGGATCTGCAGGGCCCTGGCGCACCCCCTGGCCCCCTATATATATGTGGGGAGGGAGAGGGCAGACGCACCCAAGCCCTGGCGCCTCTCCCCCTCCCGTCACACCTCCATACTCCCAACGCAGGGCGCCCGGCGAAGCCCTGCTGCTATCTCCACTGCATCCACCACCACGCCGTTGTGCTGTTGGATCTCTGACGACTTCTCCTCCCCCCTTGCTGGATCAAGAAGGAGGTGACGTTGCTGCACCATACGTGTGTTGAACGCGGAGGTGCCGTCTGTTCGGCGCTAGATCATCGGTGACGAAGAACGCGAAGAGTATGACTACTTCATCCACGCTTCTTCGAAAGCTTCCGCTCGCGATCTACATAACGGTATGTAGATGCACTCTTACTTGCTCGTTGCTAGATGTCTCCTTAGTTGGATCTTGGTGAAAGCGTAGAAATTTTTTGAATTCTGCTACGTTCCCCATCAGTGGCATCTGAGCTAGGTTTTATGCGTAGCATCTTGCACGAGTAGAACACAAAGCAGTTGTGGGCGTTTGGTTTTGTTCAACTTTCTTACCGTTACTAGTCAATCTTGATTCGGCGGTATTGTGGGATGAAGCGGCCCGGACCGACTTTACACGTACACTTACGTGAGACTGGTTCCACCGACAGACATGCACTAGATGCATAAGGTGGCTGGCGGGTGTCTGTCTCTCCTACTTTAGTCGGATCGGATTCGATGAAAAGGGTCCTTATGAAGGGTAAATAGAAGTTGACAAATCACGTTGTGGTTTTGGCGTAGGTAAGAAACGTTCTTGCTAGAAATCCTATAGAAGCCACGTAAAACTTGCAACAACAATTAGAGGACGTCTAACTTGTTTTTGCAGCATGTGTTTTGTGACGTGGTATGGCCAAGAACGAAGATGTGATGAATGATATATGTGATGTATGAGATTGATCATGTTTTTGTAATAGGGAATCACGACTTGCATGTCGATGAACTTGACAACCGGCAGGAGCCATAGGAGTTGTCTTAATTATTGTATGACCTGCATGTCACTGAATAACGCCATGTAATTACTTTACTTCATTGCTAAACGTTAGCTATAGTAGTAGAAGTAATAGTTGGCGTGACGACTTCTTCAAGACACGATAATGAAGATCATTATGATGAAGATCATGGTGCCGAGCTGGTGACAAGATGATCATGGTGCCCCGAAGATGGAGATCCAAGGAGCAAGATGATATTGGCCATATCATGTCACTTTAATTGATTGCATGTGATGTTTATCATGTTTATGCATCTTGTTTACTTAGAACGACGGTAGTAAATAAGATGATCTCTCACTAAAATTTCAAGTATTGTGTTTCCCCTAACTGTGCACCGTTGCTAAAGTTCGTTGCTCCGAAGCACCACGTGATGATCGGGTGTGATAGGTTCTAATGTTCACATACAACGGGTGTAAGCCAGATTTACACACGCGATACACTTAGGGTTCACTTGACGAGCCTAGCATGTACAGACATGGCCTCGGAACACGGAAGACCGAAAGGTCGAACACGAGTCGTATAGAAGATACGATCAACATGAAGATGTTCACCGTTGATGACTAGTCCGTCTCACGTGATGATCGGACACGGGCTAGTCGATTCGGATCGTGTATCACTTAGATGACTAGAGAGATGTCATTCTGAGTGGGAGTTCATTAAAATTTGATTAAGATGAACTTAATTATCATGAACTTAGTCTAAATTCTTTACAATATCTCTTGTAGATCAAATGGCCCACGCTCAGGTTTCCCTCAACTTCAACGCGTTCCTAGAGCAAACCAAGCTGAAAGACGATGGTAGCAACTATACGGATTGGGTCCGTAACCTGAGGATTATCCTCATAGCTGCCAAGAGATCATATGTCCTAGAAGCACCGCTATGTGATGCACCTGCTCCCGATGCGGACCAAGACGTTTTGAACGTCTGGCAGTCGCGTAGTGATGATTACTCCCTGGTTCAGTGCGGCATGCTTTACAGCTTAGAGTCGGGGCTCCAAAAACGTTTTGAGCACCACGGAGCATATGAGATGTTCGAAGAGCTGAAAATGGTTTTCCAAGCTCATGCCCGAGTCGAGAGATATGATGTCTCCGACGCATTCTACAGCTGTAAGATGGAGGAGAACAGTTCTGTCAGTGAGCACATCCTCAAGATTTCAGGATTGCACAACCGCTTGTCTCAGCTGGGAATGAATCTCCCAGATGAAGCGGTCGTTGACAGAATCCTCCAGTCGCTCCCACCAAGCTTCAAGAGCTTCGTGTTGAACTTCAATATGCAGGGGATGGAGAAGTCCATTCCCGAGGTGTATTCGATGCTGAAATCAGCGGAGGTGGACATCAAGAAAGAACATCAAGTGTTGATGGTCAATAAAACCACTAAGTTCAAGAAAGGCAAGGGTAAGAAGAACTTCAAGAAGGACGGCAAGGGAGTTACCGCGCCTGGCAAGCCTGTTGCCAGGAAGAAGCCAAAGTATGGACCCAAGCCTGAAACAGAGTGCTTTTATTGCAAGGGAACGGGTCACTGGAAGCGGAACTGCCCCAAATATTTAGCAGACAAGAAGGTCGGCAACGTCAAAGGTATATATGATATACATGTTATTGATGTGTATCTTACCAGCACTCGTAGTAGCTCCTGGGTATTCGATACCGGTGCGGTTGCTCACATTTGTAACTCAAAACAGGAGCTGCGGAATAAACGAAGACTGGCGAAGGATGAGGTGACGATGCGCGTCGGGAATGGTTCCAAGGTCGATGTGATCGCCGTCGGCACGCTACCTCTACATCTACCCTCGGGATTAGTTTTAAACCTCAATAATTGTTATTTAGTACCAGCTTTGAGCATGAACATTGTTTCTGGATCTCGTCTTATGCGAGATGGCTACTCTTTCAAATCGGAGAATAATGGTTGTTCTATTTATTTGAGAGATATGTTTTATGGTCATGCCCCGCTGGTCAATGGTTTATTTTTGATGAATCTCGAACATGATGATACACATATTCATAGTGTAGATGCCAAAAGATGTAAAGTTGATAATGATAGTCCCACATACCTATGGCATTGCCGCCTTGGTCATATTGGTGTCAAACGTATGAAGAAGCTCCATTCAGATGGACTTCTAGAGTCTGTTGATTATGAATCATTTGACACGTGCGAACCATGCCTCTTGGGCAAGA
This sequence comes from Secale cereale, assembly GCA_902687465.1. Classification (NCBI taxonomy): domain Eukaryota; kingdom Viridiplantae; phylum Streptophyta; class Magnoliopsida; order Poales; family Poaceae; genus Secale; species Secale cereale. The sequence goes on along the minus strand of LR738711.1, from coordinate 105,293,602 downwards.
TGACCAAGACTCCGTTCTCCGGAACAATGGAGCGAGCAACCAACTTGTTGGAAATCATACATACCGATGTGTGCGGTCTAATGAGTGTTGAGGCTCGCGGAGGCTATCGTTATGTTCTCACCCTTACAGATGACTTGAGTAGATACGGGTATATCTATTTGATGAAACACAAGTCTGAGACCTTTGAAAAGTTCAAGGAATTTCAGAATGAGGTTGAGAATCAACGTGACAGAAAAATAAAGTTCTTGCGATCGGATAGTGGGGGTGAATATTTAAGTCATGAATTTGGCACACACCTTAGGAACTGTGGAATTGTTTCACAATTTACACCGCCCGGAACACCTCAACGTAACGGTGTGTCTGAACGCAGAAATCGTACTCTGTTGGACATGGTGCGATCTATGATGTCCCTCACCGATTTACCGCTATCTTTTTCGGGTTATGCTTTAGAGACTGCCGCATTCACTTTAAATAGGGCTCCGTCGAAATCCGTTGAGACGACCCCGTATGAACTTTGGTTTGGCAAGAAACCGAAGCTGTCGTTTCTGAAAGTTTGGGGTTGCGATGCTTATGTCAAGAAACTTCAACCTGAAAAGCTCGAACCCAAATCGGAAAAATGCGTCTTCATAGGATACCCAAAGGAAACAATTGGGTACACCTTCTACCACAGATCCGAAGGCAAAGTCTTTGTTGCTAAGAATGGATGCTTTCTGGAGAAAGAGTTTCTCTCGAAAGAAGTGAGTGGGAGGAAAGTAGAACTTGATGAGGTGACAGTCACCCCTCCTGTACCGGAAAGTAGCGCAGCGCAGGAAACTGTTCCTGAGGTGCCTGCACCGACAAGGGAGGAAGTTGATGATAATGATCATGAAGAAACAGATCAAGTTACTACTGAACTTCGAAGGTCCACAAGGGCACGTTCCGCGCCAGAGTGGTACGGCAACCCTGTCCTAGAAATCATGTTGTTAGACAACGGTGAACCTTCGAACTATGAAGAAGCGATGCCGGGCCCGGATTCCAATAAATGGCTTGGAGCCATGAAATCCGAGATAGAATCCATGTATGAAAACAAAGTATGGACTTTGGTGGACATGCCTGATGATAGGCACGCCATAGAAAACAAATGGATATTTAAGAAGAAGACAGACGCGGATGGTAATGTGACCATCTATAAGGCTCGGCTTGTCGCTAAGGGTTATCGACAAGTTCAAGGGATTTACTACGACGAGACATTCTCTCCCGTAGCGATGCTGAAGTCAGTCAGAATCATGTTAGCTATTGCTGCATTCTATGATTATGAGATATGGCAAATGGACGTCAAAACAGCATTCCTTAATGGCTTCCTCAAGGAAGAGTTGTATATGATGCAACCGGAAGGTTTTGTCGATCCAGAGAACGCTAACAAGGTATGCAAGCTCCAGCGCTCGATTTACGGGCTGGTGCAAGCATCTCGGAGTTGGAATATTCGCTTTGATGAAGTGATCAAGGCGTTTGGATTTATACAGACTTATGGAGAAGCCTGTATTTACAAGAAAGTGAGTGGGAGCTCTGTGGCATTTCTCATATTATATGTGGATGACATATTACTGATGGGAAATGATATAGAATTCTTGGAAAATGTAAAGGCCTACTTGAATAAAAGTTTTTCAATGAAGGACCTTGGAGAAGCTGCTTACATATTAGGCATCAAAATCTATAGAGATAGATCGAGACGCCTCATTGGTCTTTCGCAAAGTACATACCTTGACAAAATATTGAAGAAGTTCAATATGGATCAGTCCAAGAAGCGATTCTTGCCTGTTTTACAAGGTATGAGATTGAGCAAAGCTCAGTCGTCGACCACGGCAGAAGATAGAGAAAAGATGAGTGTCATTCCCTATGCCTCGGCCATAGGTTCTATTATGTATGCCATGTTGTGTACCAGACCTGATGTGAACCTTGACAAAAGTTTGGTAGGGAGGTACCAAAGTGATCCCGGTACGGAACATTGGACAGCGGTCAAGAACATCCTGAAATACCAGAAAAGGACTAAGGATATGTTTCTCATTTATGGAGGTGACGAAGAGCTCGTCGTAAAGGGTTACGTCGATGCTAGCTTCGACACAGATCTGGATGACTCTAAGTCTCAAACCAGATACGTGTATATTTTGAATGGTGGGGCAGTCAGCTGGTGCAGTTGCAAGCAAAGCGTCGTGGCAGCATCTACATGTGAAGCGGAGTACATAGCTGCTTCCGAAGCAGCGCAGGAAGGAGTCTGGATGAAGGAGTTCATCACCGACCTAGGAGTCATACCAAGCGCGTCAAGCCCGATGACTCTCTTCTGTGACAACACTGGTGCTATTGCTATTACCAAGGAGCCCAGGTTTCACAAGAAGACCAAGCACATCAAGCGCCGTTTCAACTCCATCCAGAATTATGTTCAAGATGGAGATATAGATATTTGTAAAGTGCATACGGATCTGAATGTTGCAGACCCGTTGACTAAACCTCTTTCACGGGCAAAACATGATCAACACCAGAACTCTATGGGTGTTCGATTCATCACTATGTAACTAGATTATTGACTCTAGTGCAAGTGGGAGACTGTTGGAAATATGCCCTAGAGGCAATAATAAAAGTATTATTATATTTCCTTGTTCATGATAATTGTCTGTTATTCATGCTTGCATTGTATTGTACGGAAACAGCGATACATATGTGAATGTATAGACCACAATGTGTCCCTGGTAGGCCTCTAGTTACCAGCTCGTTGATCAACAGATGGTCACGGTTTCCTGACCATGGACATGGGATGTCGGTGATAACGGGATCACATCATTAGGAGAATGATGTGACGGACAAGACCTAATCCTAAGCATATCACGAGATCGTATAGTTCGTAATGCATAAGCTTTTCGGTGTCAAGTATTTATTCCTTAGACCATGAGGTTGTACAGCTCCCGGATGCCGTAGGAATACTTTGGGTGTGCCAAACGTCACAACGTAACTGGGTGGCTATAAAGGTACGCATCGGGTATCTCCGAAAGTGTCTGTTGAGTTGGTACGAACCGAGACTGGGATGTTGTCACTCCATATGACGGAGAGGTACCTCTGGGCCCACTCGGTAAGACATCATCATAATGAGCTCAATGTGACTAAGTAGTTAGTCACGGGATGATGGATTACGGATCGAGTAAAGAGACTTGCCATGACGAGATTGAACAAGGTATCGAGAATACCGACGATCGAATCTCGGGCAAGTACCGTACCGATGGACAAAGGGAATAACATACGGGATTGAGTGAATCCTTGACACGGTGGTTCATCCGATGAAGATCATCGAGGAACACGTGGGAACCAACATGGGTATCCAGATCCCGCTGTTGGTTATTGACTGGAGAGTCGTCTCGGTCATGTTTACTTGTCTCCCGAACCCGTAGGGTCTACACACTTAAGGTTCGGCAACGCTAGAGTCATAGAGATAAATGCACGTGGAAACCCGAAAGTTGTTTGGAGTCCCGGATGAGATCCCGGACGTCACGAGGAGTTCCGGAATGGTCCGGAGGTAAAGATTGATATATAGGAAGTCAGGTTTCGGCTATCGGGTAATCTCCGGGGGTCACCGGGAGCGTCCCGGGACCACCGGAGGGGCCCCGGGGGTCCATCGGGTGGGGCCACCCATCCCGGTGGGGCCCCTAGGCCGCAAGGGGAAGTGTCCAGCCCTAATGGGCTGGCGCACCACTAGGGGCCCACCTCCCCATGCGCCTAGGGTTAGAACCCTAGGGGGAGGGGGGCCACCACTTGCCTTGGGGGGGCAAGGACTCCCCCCTTGGCCGCCGCCCCCCCTGCAGATTGGATCTGCAGGGCCCTGGCGCACCCCCTGGCCCCCTATATATATGTGGGGAGGGAGAGGGTAGCCGCACCCAAGCCCTGGCGCCTCTCCCCCTCCCGTCACACCTCCATACTCCCAACGCAGGGCGCCCGGCAAAGCCCTGCTGCGATCTCCACTGCATCCACCACCACGCCGTTGTGCTGTTGGATCTCTGACGACTTCTCCTCCCCCCTTGCTGGATCAAGAAGGAGGTGACGTTGCTGCACCGTACGTGTGTTGAACGCGGAGGTGCCGTCTGTTCGGCGCTAGATCATCGGTGACGAAGAACGCGAAGAGTACGACTACTTCATCCACGCTTCTTCGAAAGCTTCCGCTCGCGATCTACATAACGGTATGTAGATGCACTCTTACTTGCTCGTTGCTAGATGTCTCCTTAGTTGGATCTTGGTGAAAGCATAGAATTTTTTTGAATTCTGCTACGTTCCCCATCAACATATTTGTTTATGTATTCACACTTGTATTTGAGTTTACGGTCAATACAATTCTAGCATGAATAATAAACCTTTATCATGAGTAATGAAATATAATAATAACCATTTTATTATTGCCTCTAGGGCATATTTGCATCAAAATCGATTAGGTTTTCAACGGGAGTAAATAAATGGAAGTGTAAGTATAGAGTATAAAGAAATTGGTTACAAGATATTGAGAAACTCCCCCTGAAGATGTGCATATTGAGGTTGAAATTGTGGAGATCTCCCGTTATATCTTGGAATCCAATAATGCATGATCATAATATATTTGAAGAATATGTATGCATGATGAAAATTGGTGTCTGGCAAAATTGTGCATGCATGAGTAGATATGTTTAAGATCAGAGCATGCAAATAACGAGTAGCATAAGAGTCAGACAACCAATAGTTTTAAAGCTACAACTCATCAAAGAGCAAATCATTTAAAGTCCAAGAGTTGTAACTCAGGAAAAAAAACTGCCCATATAATGACCCGCTTGAACATTAAATCAAATTTCTTCCCCTTTGTCATCAAATGACCAAAAGGAGACAAAACTGAGAACTAACGCCCTTGAAGAATGTCATCATGATGAAGTTGGAGGAGTGCCAATGTTAATGTCGGGGTCGCGTGAAGGAGAGGGGCCAACAACAGTGTCTTCAACAGCTTCATTTTGTCAGTGGTGCGTGATGAAGAATCTGACCTGGGGACGAGAGGAGGAACTTGGACCTTCTTGAACTTCTTCCTGGGAGGATCTGCCCAATCAAAGTTCATCTGGAATTCAATTTATGCAAGTCCTTCATCCGTCTTTAGGTGAGAGAGAATGGATCAAGTTATGTTAAATATCTCATGGGCAAAGTAATGGTTGATACGTCTCCAACGTATCTATAATTCTTGATTGTTCCATGCTATTACAGTATCAATTTTGGATGTTTTATATACACTTTCAAGCAATTATATATCATTTTTTGGGATTAACTGATACGTCCATTTTGCATCATGCTTTTATATTGATATTTATTGCATTATGTGTTGTTATTACACATTATGTCACAATAATTATGCCTTTTCTCTCTTATTTAACAAGGTTTACATGAAGAGGGAGAATGCCGGCAACTGGAATTCTGGACCGGAAAAGGAGCAAATCTCAGATACCTATTATGCACAACTCCAAAAGTCCTGAAACTTCACGGAGAATATTTTTGGAATATATAAAAAATATTGGGAGAAAGAAGCTCCAGAAGGGGCCCACCAGCCATCCACAAGGGTGGGGGCGCGCCCTACCCCCTGGGTGCGCCCCCTACCTCGTGCCCCCCTGGCAGTCCCCCGGAGTCCATCTTCTGCTATATCAATGTGTTTTAACCTGGAAAAAAATAATAAGGGGGTTTTCGGGACGAAGCACCGCCATCTAGAGGTGAAACCAATCTAGAGCTCCGACAGGGCTGTTCTGACGGGGATACTTCCCACCAGGAGGGGGAAATCGAAGCCATCGTCATCACCAATGATCCTCTCATCGAGAGGGGGTCAATCGCCATCAACATCTTCACCAGCACCATCTCCTCTCAAACCCTATTTCATTTCTTATATCCGATCTTTGTATCAAAACCTCAAATTGGTACCTATGGGTTGCTAGCAGTGTTGATTACTCCTTGTAGTTGATGCTAGTGGTTTATTAGGTGGAAGATCATATGTTCAGATCCTTAATGCTATTAAATACCCCTCTGATTATGAACATAAATATGATTTGTGAATAGTTACGTTTGTTCCTGAGGACATGGGAGAAGTCTTGTTATATGTAATCATGTGAATTTGGTATCTGTTCGATATTTTGATGAGATGTATGTTGTCTTTCCTCTAGTGGTGTTATGTGAACGTCGACTACATGGAACTTCACCATTATTTGGGCCTAGGGGAAGGCATTGGGAAGTAATAAGTAGATGATGGGTTGCTAGAGTGACAGAAGCATAAACCCTAGTTTATGTGCTGCTTCGTAAGGGGCTGACTTGGATCCCTATGTTTCATGCTATGGTTAGATTTATCTTAATACTTATTTCATAGTTGCGGATGCTTGCGAGAGTGCTTAATAATAAGTGGGAGGCTTGTCCCAGGAAGGACATCACCCAAGCACTGGTCCACCCACATATCAAATTATCAAAGTACCGAACGTGAATCATATGAGCTTGATGAAAACTAGCTTGACAGTAATTCCCATGTGTCATCGGGATTGCTTTGCTTTATATAAGAGTACGTCCAGGCTTGTCCTTTGCTACAAAAAGGATTGGGCCACCTTGCTTCACCTTAGTTTCTTTTGCTACTTGTTACCCGTTACGAATTATACTATCACACAACTATCTGTTACCGATAATTTCAGTGCTTGCAGAAAAAACCTTGCTGAAAACCGCTTGTCATTTCCTTCTGCTCCTCGTTGGGTTCGACACTCTTACTTATTGAAAGGACTACGATAGATTCCCTACACTTGTGGGTCATCAAGAATCTTTTCTTGCGCAGTTGCCGGGGAGTGAAGCGCCTTTGGTAAGTGGAATTTGGTAAGGAAATATTTATATAATGTGCTGAAATTTACCGTCACTTGTTACTATGGAAAATAATCCTTTTAGGGGTTTGTTCGGAGTATTTTCACCCCGAGCGAAAGAACAAAGAGTTGCTCCACAACCTACTGCACCCACTGAAAATATTTACTTTGAAATTCCTTTGGGTATGGTAGAGAAACTGCTAGCTAGTCCTTATGCAGGAGATAGAACATTGTATCATGTTTAAACCTAATCTATGTGGATGAAGTTTGTGGATTCTGTAAGCTTGCAGGTTGATAACCCACAAGTGTACGGGATCAATTGTAGCCTCTTTCGATAAGTAAGAGTGTCGAACCCAACGAGGAGCTAAAGGTAGAACAAATATGCCCTCAAGTTCTATCGACCACCGATACAACTCTACGCACGGTCGACATTCGCTTTACATAGAACAAGTATGAAACTAGAAGTACTTTGTAGGTGTAACGGGATAGGTTTGCAAGAATATAAAGAGCGCTTAAATAAAAACTAGGGGCTGTTTAGATAAAGAAGCAATAAAGTTAGTATAGCGAGTGTGGAAAAGTGGTGGTAGGAGTTGCGAAATTGTCCCTAAGCAATTGAATACGTTACTAGACCGGTAGCAAGTTTTATGTGTGTCGGGGAAACTGATCGTCCACGAACACCTATGGGACCGGAGCCCCTTTTCGGTACGGTGAGGGAGCGGAGGGAGCACAAAGAGCGGATCGAGGAGCACACGCGGGCAGTTTACCCAGGTTCGGGCCGCGCGGACGCGTAAAACCCTACTCCTGCCTTGGGTTGTATTGAGTTTTTGGAGCTCGGGAGCTTGAAGATCTACAGTGCTAACTACACCGAGCGAGAGAGTGAACTAGGTTCCGAACCTCCGAACCCCCTCTACGTTGTGCATGGGCCTCCTTTTATAGCTCAAAGGGGTCACCGACAGGTGTCAACGTTGAGGAGGGTAAATGCGTAATTTTGGTGGTAGTTGTAACAGTGCGTGTACAGTGCATGAACAGTGGAGGAACAGTGGTCTTCACCTAACTTTGACAGTGGGGGACAAGGGCATTAAATGCCCGTTGCCGTCGACCCCAAAAGCGTCTGTCCATGTGTCTCCGTTCGCCACGGCGGTAGCCTCGTCACCGTGGTTTGCCACCGCATGCCCCAGGCTGCACAGCCGTCTGCCACGCGTCCCTGGAAGGGTCCCAGGGCGACGCGTGGGCATACGAGCTGGAGCGCGGGCACACAGCGAGCTTCCCCCGGCAAGCACCTTGCCGGGGCCTATGCCTTGCCGGGCCCGGAAGCTTGCCGCTTCCCGGGCCCTTGCCGGGGCGCATGATGCGCCGAGGCATCTCTTGATGTATGCATTCCTTGGTCTTCCTGGCAAGCTCCTCTTGCCAGGGTCTTGTGCTAAAGTGATAACCTTGAGCCTGGTGCGGCCTTCCCGGCAAGCTCCACTTGCCGGGGTCTTGATCTTCTGACTTGTATACTTTGTTCTTGAATGGCTTCATAAGGACCGGAAAGGTACTTGGCGAGCACGTGGTAAACCCTGCCGCGGGAAGCTACTACTGCCCGTGCACAAGTTGGGGTACTAAGGTACCCCTATCTTAGTACACCGACAATGTGGGAGAGGTCACTGCTAGCATGTCATCCCTAACTTGGAATTCTATGCACTTATGATCCGCAACTACTAACGTTCATTAAGGTAAAACCCAACCATAGCATTAAGATATATTGGTCCCCCTTCAATCCCGTATGCATCAATTTCTATGCTAGGTTGAAGCTTCTGTCACTCTTGCTGTAATGCCCCGGATGTAATACTTTCCCTTTGGGGTATATAATATATCTCCGGCTTCATCTATTTCCATTCCGGGTTCTTTGTCTTTCGGGTTTCGTCGTTTTGTTGTGTGAGTGTGTGGCATTCATTCATATCATGTAGACATGTGCATCGCATTGCATTTGTGTTGTCGGTTGCATCCGGTTCGTCGTGTTTCTTCCCGTTGTCCGTTTCGCGTTCCGGAGCTCCCTCACGTGTCCGTGACGTCCCGTAGGCCTACTTTGTTGTTTGGGCGTTTAACGTTACCGGTGTGCCGCGAGGTTGTTGTGTGTGTTGTTGTTTTGTTGTGTGCAACCCGCCTCTCAAATCTCGTCTCGTTTGGACTCCGTTGGTTTTTCCATCCGTTGTTCATGTGGGTCCAAAGTGCCTTCACTTCGTGTCCCGGAAACACCCCTACTGCAGTCTTCTACCTTCTCCTAGGTCCATCTAGACTACCCCCGCGATCGGATCCGTCGGATCGCGATCGGAGGGCTCCTAGCGCCCCTAAATCTCCCTAACCCTAGAAACCTGCTATATATTAGACCCTAGTCTAATTTTGGCATCTCCATATTCTTCCTCCTTCTTTCCCTATTTTTTTTCTTTCTTTCTCAGATCCGATCCAACCAGCCGCTGGCTCCTCTTCTCCTCGAGCCGCCGACCGGATCCCTCGATCCCGCAGGCGCCAGGCGCCAGGGTCAACGCCAGATCGCCCGCTCCATCGACCGGCTGCGCGCCTGGCATCGCTCCACCGACCAGGCCGCGCCTCGTCAGCCGACCACGTCGTCCCTCCGCATCGAGCCCAGCTCGCCGCTGGACCACTTGGCCGCCTCCCGCAGGCCCGGTCCCCACTTCCCCCTCGAGCGCAGTCTCCGCGCCGGGCCGCGGCCACCTCCCGGGCGCCCCATCGGGCCGGCCCACTCCGCCGCCGCCACCGCTCCGATCCGGAGGCCCGGGTCCTCCAGCCGCGAAGCCGCCGCCTCTCCTGGGCCGGGGCGTCGGGCGGGCCGCCTCCTCCCTCCGCCAGATCCCGCGTCGCCTTCGGGCCGGTTCCGCGCGCCGGTGGGCCGCCGCCGCCCAGGGCCCAGCTCCGCCGCCGCGCCACTTCTTTCCCTGGGCCAGATCCGCCGCGCGGGCCCGAAGCCCGTGGTTGATTTTTTTTCCTGATCCAGATCTGTTCTGAGGTTGACCTCTACATCACTAAGTCCCTGTTAATTTTTGTTCTGAGATGCAATGTTTGAACTGCCATAACTTTTTGTCTGTTGTTCCGATTCGCGCGTGTAGCATGTCCAGACGTTCGTGGAGACTTCCTCTACGTTTTATCTGTTGTTGTCATGCATGTTAGAGATCATCTAGGTGCTTGTTTTGCTGTTGCAAGAGTGCATCATGATATAAACTGCTGCTATGTGATGTTTTTATGCCACCTTTGCATTGTGATATCTTTTAGCTCGTTTGTCCGAATGATGCAAATGACATGTCCACGTGTTCGTCTTGTCATGATCTACATGTTGTATGTGATAGGTTGCATGGTAGATTTATTATTGCCTTGTTATCATCATTGCAAAGTGCCATGTGGCTGTAATGTGTTTTCACTTGTTACGAAATGCCATCTTGTTGAGCTCGTTGCTATCGTTGTGTTTACCTCCATGAAGCATGCTTGTGTGTTTCGGGATCACCTTCATGTGCACTTTCATGAGGTGCTTACCTTTTTCCATGTTTAGTTTCGAGGTGACTTAAACTTGCCCTTTTATATGCCATGATGATATTGCTGTTTTAGGACTTAGTGGTTTTTCACAAAGTCTGAAATCTGTAACGTTCCGATGCCATGTTCGTGTGATGTTCTAGGACAAAGCATGTCAGTTTTGGAGTGGATCTTGATTGTTCCTTGTAGTATATATTGTTGTCTTTCCATTCATGTCCTCACATGTCTATTTAGGTGGCTGTAGCATGTTTATCTTTTGCTCCAAAGTTTCAATAAAATTCTGCTGCCAGAATTTTATTGTCAAGTTCAATATGTCCAAGATCATTGCTATTGATCCGTGACTCCGTTGGGGGTGCACCTTTGGACTTAGTTGCTGTAGTATATATCTAGTTTGTGTTCAAGTCCTTGCCATGTTATTTGAATGCTGTAGCTCAATTATTTTGAGCTCCGAAGATGCTATGTTGCTGTAATTTTCAGCTTTCGCTCATTTCTTGTTTCGGGCATAACTTTTAGCCCGTAACTCCGATTTCAGCGAATCTTATATCAAACTTGATTGATTTTCTGTGTAGATTAATAATATCAGTTTGTTATCATGTTTTGAGGTGTTTTGCTTGAGTGATATTTTACGTGCTCCGTGTGCATCCTTAGTGCATCCATCACGCATTCATCTTTTTCGAGTGCGCATTGCATCTTGTTGATTGGTGCTTGGTGTGATTGTTTTGTTTAGAGCCGGAAGCTGAGTCTGAGTTCGAGTACGAGCACGAGGTTTCCAACGAGGTTGAGCACGAGGACCCTTCTTACGATCCGAACGACTTCTCTTCAGGCAAGATGACCGAACCCCGATAACATTACTATCTTTGCCTATTGCTAGTAGTCTCGATCTATAGTTTTGCCTCGATGCCCATGATCTTCTTGTCAGCCTCCTACTTGTAGCCAATTGCCATGTTTAACCAACCTACCTATGCAAACCGTTGCTTGGCTAAGTACGCTTCGCTCAGCCCTTCTTATAGCATTGCTAGTTGCAGGTGAAGATCGAAGATGCTTGCTTCATGTTGAAGTTTGGTTGGGTTTTTATCACACTATATAAATGCTTAAAATGAAATCATCTATATATTGGCAAGGGTGGAAGGCTAAGCCTTTTGCTTGGTGATTTGTTCCACTCATGCCGTTAGGAACCGTATAAACCGGTGTTATGTTCCTTGATTATGCGTTCCTAACACGGTTGGGGTGTATGGGACCCCCTCGATAAACCGCTAAGTGCTAAGTCTTTTCCAGCAAGTCCCAACATTGGTACTATTTGCCTAATAACAAACTAAACTTGCATAGGGAGTAATTAACCCTCTTTCTTAATCAACAACCCCGGGCCAGTGCTCCACATGAGTGTTGGTCCGAAACGGGGAGTCTGCGGGGCCACCTCAAGGAAACTCGAGGTTTGGTAAAAACCTGTAGAATCGCCCATCCGGTCGTGTCCTGAGACTTAGATACGCGCGGCTACTATCAAGGTGTCGACACGCCAGGAGGATTTGCTGGATTAGCCTTACCTTAGTTCGGTATATCTTGAGCACGGGATTCCGAGGATACTCGGGTCTTCCCACTTTGGAGTTGCGACTCCGCGGATCGTGGGCTTGTAATGGGTCAAGTTGGAACACCCCTGCAGGGTTTGAACTTTCGAAAGCCGTGCCCGCAGTTATGTGGCAGATGGGAGCTTGTTAATTCCGGTTGTAGATAACTTGACACAATGTTTCTAATACACTACCAGCGTGTGTTCCGTGACTGTCAATTTCCTAATAGGGATTCGGGAGTTGAACACGGAGGGGTTATGCTTGTTGAGCTTGTAGCTAGGATCACTTCGTGATCACTTCTCGCCGAGGCTTTCTCTTCTCGCTCTCACTCACGTAAGCTAGATGCTAGTTGCTGCTGCAGACACTTATTCTTTTCTTCAGCCTTATCCTCTCCCAAAGGCTTAAATAGTCTTGTTACCCGGGAACGGGATTGCTGAGTCCGCTGTGGCTCACAGTTACTTCACACACCAGATGCAGGTCCAGCTGTGAGCTATTCAGGTGATGGCACCGAGCTGGATTGGGAGTACGACGAGGAGCGTAGTCGGTACTATGTGCGATACCCGGATGATCAGTAGTGGAGACTCTTACTAGGATTCGATCCGCCTGTGGTTTATTTATCTGAGTTTGGTACTTTGACATTTGGATTTTGCCCTTAGAGGGTTGTGATGTTCTTAATGTATGATGATTGAGATTTGAATTGTAATTCTGTGACGTGGCGAGTGTAAGCCAACTATTTTCTGTTAACAATCCCCTCTTTTACATGAGATGTGCAAAGATTACCGAACTTGAGATCATTCTAGGATGGATTTATGCCTTTAAGTCGTGCCTCGACACGTAGGAGGTATAACTCCATCCTGGGCATTACAAGTTGGTATTCAGAGCCTTCTCCGACCTAGGAGCCCCCACTGTTTGATCGAATCGTTGACGGTCGAGTCTAGGCACACACTGAAAAACTTTTTGAGTCCTATATTATATCGGAGAGTAGGATTTCTTTGCTTCTCATCCCCTTTCTCTTTGGTGAGGACTCCTGACGACTACTCTTGTCTCTCCTATCTTCAAAAATTGCACAAATTTTTTTTTAGGAATCCCGCGAGTATTCTGGGATTGTTTCGATGTTCTCGTGACAAGGATATTGTTCTCGATGCCTCCTGTTACCGAGGAGTTGAGCTTCGGGGTATTGTTGTCACAAGTATATCACGGCAGTACTAAATACTTAAGACGGCCGACATCGAAAATCTCCCCTATACGGCCAGTGGCAAGATAACCCCGACATCACCCAGTACTGGGGAGGTAGTTCGGGAGTATTGCCATAGCTTGTTATAGTGGATGCTTTTCGAAGGTCCGAGGTACACAGTTTCCGAGAAAGACTGGTTATGTGTTGAAGGATGGATACACCTGGATTTAGGTTTAGAGTTGATTGCGCGGTGCTTCCCGTGTATCCCCAACACCTGATTGCATAACTGGAATCTTTCGGAAATCTATAGGTGGGTTTTATCCAGTAGATCGTAGGCATTCTTCCAACGAATGCAGATTAGTGAGTTCGGGGTTCTACATTGAGTGAAGGGGTTATATGACCGATGTTACTATCAGGAGTTGCATCTTAAAGGATCCTTGGCTATGCTGATCCGGGGATTGCAAAACCTTTTCGTAACGCGTTCATATGCTTTCAGCACAAAGATGTTAGAACGAAACTCCTCTCTTGTGTTTGTTCCCTTCCGTACCTTGTTGTTTTCTTACTTTATCCTTTTGTTCCCTATGTGGCTTCTCGTGAAGACTGATGTTATCATTTAACTGAGAATTTCATCCGTTCCTCTTGTTCGGATGTTTTCATTCGTTCTATTGTTCGAATGATTATTGTGAAGACTTGTTGCAATTCATTCCATTGATTCAGCTTATACCTTTTGTCAATCAATTGCTGATTCGTGGTCATCTCTTACAGGATGGCTCCGAAAAGGGTTCCCAACGCTAACCCAGAGGTGGAAGAGGTTCCAGAACATCCTCCTTCCCCTCCTCCTCCGCCTGAGGCTTGGAGAGCAATTATGCAGACTACAGCTCAGAACACTCAGTTGATGATGCAGATGATGCAGCAGATGCAAGCTATGCAAGCTAATCAGGGTCTTCCAGGGAACCAAGGCAACTTCTTCCAGCAGCACCATGCTACCCTCAACCAGTTCTTGGCTAACAATCCTAAAGCTTTCAGTTACTGTGTCGACCCTCTTGATGCTGAGGATTGGTTGACCGACATAAAGAAGCATTTTGAGTGCAGTAACGTGAAGGAAGATGATTATGTGAAGTTTGCAGCCTTCCAACTGAAAGATCAAGCAGCTGACTGGTGGCAGCAGTACAAAGACTCCAGGCCGGGCCAAGTGATCTCTTGGGAGAATTTCTGCAAGGATTTCCGTTCTCACCACATTCCTACAAGTGTCATCGAGGGCATGCGTGAGCAATTCCGCAACCTGAAGCAGGGCTCCATGTCAGTCTATCAGTATAATGTCAAGTTCCAAAACCTTGCTCGCTATGCTAAGCAAGACATTCCTGATGCCAAGAGTAAAATCTACCAGTTCCGTGGAGGTCTCAAAGATGAACTTCAGCTTGCTCTCACTTTGTTCGAGCCCGATGAATTCGACAAGTTCTATAACATGGCTTTGAAACAAGAAGCAGCTCAGCTTAAGATGGAGGCTTCTAAGAAGAGAATTCGAGATGCTGTTCACTCTTCCTCATCGTCTCAGATGGTCTCGAAGCATCAAAAATTCTGGCTTCCTCCTCCTCCAGTGATTCGAGCTCCATACAACAACTCCAACAACTCCAACAACAAGAACTCTAGTGGTCGTGGTTTCTCCCACCCACCCAACCCAAGCAACCAGTCGAAGAAGCAGTTTCAGTCTCAAGGCTGCAAGTCAAGTGGCTCTCATTTCCGTCCTCTCTCAGAAGTGACTTGCAACAAATGCACTCAGAAAGGTCACTATGCCAACAGATGTCCGAATCCGAAGCGTCTTCCACCTCCTCCACCTATCGGTACCGCTATGGTCAAGCATGATCCAAAGGCAGCTAGGGTCAATCTGATGAATGCAGCACAAGCGGAGAATTCTTCTGATGTCATTCTGGGTAACCTTCCAGTTAACTCTATCCCTGCTAAAGTGTTATTTGATTCGGGTGCTTCATGCTCTTTCATGTCTCAACCATTTGCATCCAAGCACAATATTGCCACTTCAAATTTGTCTCAGAGGTTGCAAGTCATTTCTCCGGGGAGACGTATGTCTTCTACTGTCTATGCTCCGGATGTTTCTATTCGCATGGGTGATTATCGATTTTTGGCTTCTCCGGTGGTTCTTGGTAATTCTGACATCGACCTCATCCTCGGAATGGATTGGCTTTCTCAGCACGATGCTCATATTGATTGTGCACAGAAGGAAGTCAAGATGACTCATTCTGATGAAGATGTGATTATCTTTGCCTCAAGGGATAACACTATCAGGCTTTTCTCTCTCAATGATAAGGGCGAAATTAATGCCATATCTCAAATTCCGGTGGTGAACGAATACCAAGACGTCTTTCCTGAAGAACTTCCAGGCATGCCTCCACACCGTCAGGTGGAGTTTGTCATTGAACTCGAGCCGGGTACTGAGCCAGCATGCCGGCGTCCGTACAAGCTCTCTCCGGATGAATTGAAGGAATTGAAGAAGCAGCTTGATAAGCAGGAGAGTATGGGTCTCATCAGGCCTAGTACGTCTCCGTGGGGTTGTGGTGTCTTATTTGTCAAGAAGAAAGATGGCACGGAGCGTCTCTGTGTTGACTACCGGCCATTGAACAAGAAGACAATTAAGAACAAGTATCCGCTCCCCAACATCAATGAACTCTTCGAGCAGCTCAAAGGAGCTAAAGTGTTCTCTAAGCTTGACCTCCGAATGGGCTATCATCAAATTCGCATTCGCGAGGAAGACATTCCCAAGACGGCCTTCAGAACGAGCTACGGTTCATATGAATATACCGTCATGTCCTTCGGTCTCGCCAATGCTCCTCCTACCTTTTCGAGGATGATGCATTACATCTTCAACCCCTATACTGGCGAGTTTGTGCTTGTGTATCTGGATGATATTCTGGTGTTTTCCAAGAATGAAGAAGATCACGAAAAGCACTTACGTCTGGTTCTTGATCGACTCCGAGAGCATAAATTATATGCCAAGTTCTCAAAGTGCGAGTTTTGGCTCGATAAGGTTTTGTACCTGGGCCACATCATCTCAGCTG
Organism: Secale cereale; assembly: GCA_902687465.1. Taxonomy (NCBI): domain Eukaryota; kingdom Viridiplantae; phylum Streptophyta; class Magnoliopsida; order Poales; family Poaceae; genus Secale; species Secale cereale. Next base: position 105,277,422 of record LR738711.1, on the reverse strand, counting down.
ACGGTATTGCGGTTAATCCCGAGAAAGTTGAAGCAATTGTCAACTGGGAAGCTCCTCAGAACGTCAAGCAGCTCCGCAATTTTCTGGGTCTTGCCAGCTATTGCAGAAGGTTCGTTGAGAACTTCTCCAAGATTGCCAAGCCTCTTTCCAACTTGCTTCAGAAGAATGTCAAATACTTTTGGTCTCCAGAGTGTGAAGTCGCATTCAAAACCCTCAAAGAGAAGCTTGTCTCTGCTCCAGTTCTGACTCCTCCGGATGAATCCAAGCCCTATGAAGTATTATGTGATGCTTCTCTTCAAGGTCTTGGTGGTGTGCTTATGCAAGATAAGAGAATTGTGGCATACACTTCTCGTCAGCTCATGCCAAGTGAGAAGAACTATCCCACACATGATCTCGAGCTAGCAGCTGTGGTACATGCTCTGATCACGTGGAGACATCTGTTGTTGGGCAGAAAGGTCGACATCTTCACCGATCACAAGAGCTTGAAGTACATCTTCACCCAGCCGCATCTGAACCTCCGCCAGACTCGTTGGGTTGAAATGATCCAAGAGTACAATCCCAGCATTGAATACACTCCTGGCAAGGCGAACGTGATTGCAGATGCTTTGAGCAGAAAGGCATATTGCAACAGCCTTCTTATCAAGCCGTACCAGCCTGAGCTTTGTGAAGCATTCAGGAAACTCAACCTCCAAGTTGTTCCGCAGGGTTTTCTTGCAAATCTCCAAATTGCTCCTACCTTGGAAGATCAAGTCCGTGAGGCCCAGCTCAGTGATACCATGGTGAAGAAAGTGAAATATGGGATTGCAAAGGGCACTCCAAAATACAAGTGCTTCCGTGTTGATGAGAGAGATACCTTATTCTTCGAGGACAGACTCGTTGTTCCCAAAGGTGATCTCAGGAAGCTCATAATGGAAGAAGCTCATGATTCTCTCCTTTCCATTCATCCTGGCAGTTCCAAGATGTATCAAGACCTCAAGCAGTCTTACTGGTGGACACGCATGAAAAGGGAGATTGCCCAATTCGTGAACGAATGTGATGTATGCAGAAGAGTGAAAGCAGAACATCAACGTCCAGCCGGTCTTCTCCAACCTCTTCCTATCCCCGAGTGGAAGTTCGACCACATTGAAATGGACTTCGTCACTGGTTTTCCTAAATCCAAGAAAGGGAATGATGCTATCTTTGTGGTGATTGACAAGCTTACCAAAGTCGCTCACTTTCTTCCAGTCAAAGAATCAATCAATGCAGCTCAACTTGCAGAGCTGTACACTTCCAGAATTGTGTCACTACATGGCATTCCTCAAGTTATATCCTCAGACCGTGGAAGCTTGTTCACATCAAGGTTCTGGGACTCTTTTCAGTCCGCCATGGGCACTAAGATCAGGTTCAGCACTGCCTTTCACCCTCAGACTAGTGGTCAAGTCGAGCGTGTGAATCAGATTCTAGAAGACATGCTCAGAGCCTGTGTCATCTCCTTCGGCATGAAATGGGAAGACTGCCTTCCATTTGCCGAGTTCTCTTACAACAACAGCTTTCAAGCAAGTGCAGGCAAAGCACCGTTTGAAATTCTCTATGGCAGAAAGTGTCGTACCCCTCTCAACTGGTCTGAAACAGGCGAACGTCAACTTCTTGGCAATGACTTGATCTCAGAAGCCGAAGAAATGTGCAAAGTCATACGTGAGAATCTCAAGGCCGCTCAGTCGCATCAGAAGAGCTACTATGACGGCAAGCATCGTGATTTGGCATTCAACATTGATGATCATGTCTATCTCCGTGTGTCTCCGATGAAAGGAACCCAAAGATTCGGTATCAAAGGAAAACTTGCTCCTAGATACGTCGGGCCTTTCAAGATTCTTGGCAAAAGAGGCGATCTAGCCTATCAACTGGAGCTCCCTCCCAACTTTGCAAATGTTCATGATGTCTTCCATGTGTCTCAACTTCGCAAATGCTTCAAGGCACCTGAGCGCATGATTCCGTTTGAAGAGATTGATCTTCAACAAGACCTGTCCTACCGAGAGCACCCAGTCGCCATTCTCGAAGAAACCGAACGCAAGACCCGCAACAAGTCCATCAAATTCTTGAAAGTCAAGTGGTCACATCACACCGACCGAGAAGCTACCTGGGAATGAGAAGATCATCTTCGTTCTGAGTACCCTTCCTTTTTCCAGTCCTAGATCTCGGGACGAGATCTTTTTGTAGTAGAGGAGAGTTTGTAATGCCCCGGATGTAATACTTTCCCTTTGGGGTATATAATATATCTCCGGCTTCATCTATTTCCATTCCGGGTTCTTTGTCTTTCGGGTTTCGTCGTTTTGTTGTGTGAGTGTGTGGCATTCATTCATATCATGTAGACATGTGCATCGCATTGCATTTGTGTTGTCGGTTGCATCCGGTTCGTCGTGTTTCTTCCCGTTGTCCGTTTCGCGTTCCGGAGCTCCCTCACATGTCCGTGACGTCCCGTAGGCCTACTTTGTTGTTTGGGCGTTTAACGTTACCGGTGTGCCGCGAGGTTGTTGTGTGTGTTGTTGTTTTGTTGTGTGCAACCCGCCTCTCAAATCTCGTCTCGTTTGGACTCCGTTGGTTTTTCCATCCGTTGTTCATGTGGGTCCAAAGTGCCTTCACTTCGTGTCCCGGAAACACCCCTACTGCAGTCTTCTACCTTCTCCTAGGTCCATCTAGACTACCCCCGCGATCGGATCCGTCGGATCGCGATCGGAGGGCTCCTAGCGCCCCTAAATCTCCCTAACCCTAGAAACCTGCTATATATTAGACCCTAGTCTAATTTTGGCATCTCCATCTTCTTCCTCCTTCTTTCCCTATTTTTTTTCTTTCTTTCTCAGATCCGATCCAACCAGCCGCTGGCTCCTCTTCTCCTCGAGCCGCCGACCGGATCCCTCGATCCTGCAGGCGCCAGGCGCCAGGGTCAACGCCAGATCGCCCGCTCCATCGATCGGCTGCGCGCCTGGCATCGATCCATCGACCAGGCCGCGCCTCGTGAGCCGACCGCGTCGTCCCTCCGCATCGAGCCCAGCTCGCCGCTGGACCACTTGGCCGCCTCCCGCAGGCCCGGTCCCCACTTCCCCCTCGAGCGCAGTCTCCGCGCCGGGCCGCGGCCACCTCCCGGGCGCCCCATCGGGCCGGCCCACTCCGCCGCCGCCACCGCTCCGATCCGGAGGCCCGGGTCCTCCAGCCGCGAAGCCGCCGCCTCTCCTGGGCCGGGGCGTCGGGCGGGCCGCCTCCTCCCTCCGCCAGATCCCGCGTCGCCTTCGGGCCGGTTCCGCGCGCCGGTGGGCCGCCGCCGCCCAGGGCCCAGCTCCGCCGCCGCGCCACTTCTTTCCCTGGGCCAGATCCGCCGCGCGGGCCCGAAGCCCGTGGTTGATTTTTTTTCCTGATCCAGATCTGTTCTGAGGTTGACCTCTACATCACTAAGTCCCTGTTAATTTTTGTTCTGAGGTGCAATGTTTGAACTCCCATAACTTTTTGTCTGTTGTTCCGATTCGCGCGTGTAGCATGTCCAGACGTTCGTGGAGACTTGCTCTACGTTTTATCTGTTGTTGTCATGCATGTTAGAGATCATCTAGGTGCTTGTTTTGCTGTTGCAAGAGTGCATCATGATATAAACTGCTGCTATGTGATGTTTTTATGCCACCTTTGCATTCTGATATCTTTTAGCTCGTTTGTCCGAATGATGCAAATGACATGTCCACGTGTTCGTCTTGTCATGATCTACATGTTGTATGTGATAGGTTGCATGGTAGATTTATTATTGCCTTGTTATCATCGTTGCAAAGTGCCATGTGGCTGTAATGTGTTTTCACTTGTTACGAAATGCCATCTTGTTGAGCTCGTTGCTATCGTTGTGTTTACCTCCATGAAGCATGCTTGTGTGTTTCGGGATCACCTTCATGTGCACTTTGATGAGGTGCTTACCTTTTTCCATGTTTAGTTTCGAGGTGACTTAAACTTGCTCTTTTATATGCCATGATGATATTGCTGTTTTAGGACTTAGTGGTTTTTCACTAAGTCTGAAATCTGTAATGTTCCGATGCCATGTTCGTGTGATGTTCTAGGACAAAGCATGTTAGTTTTGGAGTGGATCTTGATTGTTCCTTGTAGTATATATTGTTGTCTTTCCATTCATGTCCTCACATGTCTATTTAGGTGGCTGTAGCATGTTTATCTTTTGCTCCAAAGTTTCAATAAAATTCTGCTGCCAGAATTTTATTGTCAAGTTCAATATGTCCAAGATCATTGCTATTGATCCGTGACTCCGTTGGGGGTGCACCTTTGGACTTAGTTGCTGTAGTATATATATAGTTTGTGTTCAAGTCCTTGCCATGTTATTTGAATGTTGTAGCTCAATTATTTTGAGCTCCGAAGATGCTATGTTGCTGTAATTTTCAGCTTTCGCTCATTTCTTGTTTCGGGCATAACTTTTAGCCCGTAACTCCGATTTCAGCGAATCTTATATCAAACTTGATTGATTTTCTGTGTAGATTAATAGTATCAGTTTGTTATCATGTTTTGAGGTGTTTTGCTTGAGTGATATTTTACGTGCTCCGTGTGCATCCTTAGTGCATCCATCACGCATTCATCTTTTTCGAGTGCGCATTGCATCTTGTTGATTGGTGCTTGGTGTGATTGTTTTGTTTAGAGCCGGAAGCTGAGCCTGAGTTCGAGTACGAGCACGAGGTTTCCAACGAGGTTGAGCACGAGGACCCTTCTTACGATCCGAACGACTTCTCTTCAGGCAAGATGACCGAACCCCGATAACATTACTATCTTTGCCTATTGCTAGTAGTCTCGATCTATAGTTTTGCCTCGATGCCCATGATCTTCTTGTCAGCCTCCTACTTGTAGCCAATTGCCATGTTTAACCAACCTACCTATGCAAATCGTTGCTTGGCTAAGTACGCTTCGCTCAGCCCTTCTTATAGCATTGCTAGTTGCAGGTGAAGATCGAAGATGCTTGCTTCATGTTGAAGTTTGGTTGGGTTTTTATCACACTATATAAATGCTTAAAATGAAATCATCTATATATTGGCAAGGGTGGAAGGCTAAGCCTTTTGCTTGGTGATTTGTTCCACTCATGCCGTTAGGAACCGTATAAACCGGTGTTATGTTCCTTGATTATGCGTTCCTAACACGGTTGGGGTGTATGGGACCCCCTCGATAAACCGCTAAGTGCTAAGTCTTTTCCAGCAAGTCCCAACATTGGTACTATTTGCCTAATAACAAACTAAACTTGCATAGGGAGTAATTAACCCTCTTTCTTAATCAATAACCCCGGGCCAGTGCTCCACATGAGTGTTGGTCCGAAACGGGGAGTCTGCGGGGCCACCTCAAGGAAACTCGAGGTTTGGTAAAAACCTGTAGAATCGCCCATCCGGTCGTGTCCTGAGACTTAGATACGCGCGGCTACTATCAGGGTGTCGACACGCCGGGAGGATTTGCTGGATTAGCCTTACCTTAGTTCGGTATATCTTGAGCACGGGATTCCGAGGATACTCGGGTCTTCCCACTTTGGAGTTGCGACTCCGCGGATCGTGGGCTTGTAATGGGTCAAGTTGGAACACCCCTGCAGGGTTTGAACTTTCGAAAGCCGTGCCCGCGGTTATGTGGCAGATGGGAGCTTGTTAATTCCGGTTGTAGATAACTTGACACAATGTTTCTAATACACTACCAGCGTGTGTTCCGTGACTGTCAATTTCCGAATAGGGATTCGGGAGTTGAACACGGAGGGGTTATGCTTGTTGAGCTTGTAGCTAGGATCACTTCGTGATCACTTCTCGCCGAGGATTTCTCTTCTCGCTCTCACTCACGTAAGCTAGATGCTAGTTGCTGCTGCAGACACTTATTCTTTTCTTCAGCCTTATCCTCTCCCAAAGGCTTAAATAGTCTTGTTACCCGGGAACGGGATTGCTGAGTCCGCTGTGGCTCACAGTTACTTCACACACCAGATGCAGGTCCAGCTGTGAGCTATTCAGGTGATGGCACCGAGCTGGATTGGGAGTACGACGAGGAGCGTAGTCGGTACTATGTGCGATACCCGGATGATCAGTAGTGGAGACTCTTACTAGGATTCGATCCGCCTGTGGTTTATTTATCTGAGTTTGGTACTTTGACATTTGGATTTTGCCCTTAGAGGGTTGTGATGTTCTTAATGTATGATGATTGAGATTTGAATTGTAATTCTGTGACGTGGCGAGTGTAAGCCAACTATTTTCTGTTAACAACCCCCTCTTTTACATGAGATGTGCAAAGATTACCGAACTTGAGATCATTCTAGGATGGATTTATGCCTTTAAGTCGTGCCTCGACACGTAGGAGGTATAACTCCATCCTGGGCATTACACTTGCCCTCCAATACGTAGTCCTATCAACACACAACTAACTCTATGGTGTGATCCACGCGCGCGCTCATATGATGGGCACCAAAGGACAACAACATAATCACAAGCAAATTAAACCAATCATAGCAATTCACCAATCACCGATAGGACAACGAAAATCTACTCAGACATCATAGGATGGCAACACATCATTGGATAATAATATGAAGCATAAAGCACCATGTTCAAGTAGAGGGTACAACGGGTTGCGGGAGAGTGGACCGCTGTAGATAGATGGGGGAAGGTGATGAAGATGTTGGTGAAGATGACGGAGGTGTTGGTGTAGATCGCCATCACACGATGATGGCCCCGGTGGCACTCCGGCTCCACCGGAAACGAGGGGGAGAGAGCTCCCCTCCTTCTCCTTCTTCCTTGGCTTTCTCCCTAGATGGGAGAAGGGTTTCCCCTCTGGTCCATGGCCTCCATGGCGGCGGAGGGGCTTAGATTGGATCTATCTCTCTGTCTCTCTCTGTTTCTGCGTTTCCAGATTCTAGCCTTTCACCGTTTCTTATATTCCCGGAGATCCGTAACTCCGATTAGGCTGAATTTTTGACACAATATTTATCTGGATATTAGATTTCTTGCGGCGAAAGAAGGGCACCAACCGCCTTATAGAGTGGCCACGAGGGACCAGGGCGCGCTTGCCCCCCTGGGGGGCGCCCCTCACCCTCGTGGGCCACTCGTACATCGTCTCACGTTGATTCCACTTCCCAAAATTCACATATATTCCAAAAAATCTCCGTCTGTTTTTGTCTCGTTTGGACTCCGTTTGATATGGATATTCTGTGAAACAAAAACATGCAACAAACAAGAACTGGCACTGGGCACTGGATCAATATGTTAGTCCCAAAAATAGTATAAAAAGTTGCCAAAAGTATATGAAAGTTGTAGAATATTGGCATGGAACAATAAAAAATTATAGATACGACGGAGACGTATCAGCATCCCCATGCTTCATTCCTACTCGTCCTCGAGTAGGTAAATGATAAAAAATATAATTTTTGATGTGGAATGCTACCTAACATAATCTTGATCATGTAATCTAACCATGGCATGAATATTAAGACATGAGTGATTCAAAGCAATAGTCTATCATTTGACATTAAGACAATAATACTTCAAGCATACTAACAAAGCAATCATGTCTTTTCAAAATAACATGGCCAAAGAAAGTTATCTTTACAAAATCATATGGTCTGGCTATGCTCCATGTTCAGCACACAAAGTATTTAAATCATGCACAACCCCGGTTTTAGCCAAAGAATTGTTTCATACTTTAGTATTCTAAAAAAATCAACTTTCATGCAATACATGAGCGTGAGCCATGGACATAGCACTATGGGTGGAATAGAAGGTGGTGATAGACAAAAGGAGGGAGAAAGTCTCACATCAACTAGGCAAATCAATGGACTATGGAGATGTCCATCAATCAATATCAATGTGAGTGAGTAGGGATTGCCATGTAACGGGTGCACTAGAGCTATAAGTGTATGAAAGCTCAAAAATAAAACTAGTGAGTGTGCATCAACTTGCTTGCTCATGAAGACCTACGACATTTGAGGAAGCCCGTCGTTGGAATATACAAGCCAAATTCTATAATGAAAATTCCCACTAGTATATGAAAGTGACAACATAGGAGACTCTCTATCATGATGAACATGGTGCTATGATGAAGCACAAGTGTGGTAAAAGGATAGTAACATTGTCCCTTCTCTCTTTTTCTCTCATTTTTTTATTATTTTTATTTTGGGCTCTTTGGCCTCTTTTTTTTGGTGGGCTTCTTTGGCCCCCCCTTTTTTTATTTGGGCTTCATTGGCCTCTTTTATTTTTATAACCTCACATGGGACAATGTTCTAATAATGATGGTCCTCACACTTTTATTTACTTACAACTCGATACTAGAACAAAAATATGACTCTATATGAATGACTCCGGCGGTGTACCGGGATGTGCAATGATGTAGCATAGCAATGACATCAAAAAACGGACAAGCCATGAAAACATCATGCTAGTTGTCTTAGGATCATGCAAAGCAATATGACAATGATGGTGCGTGCCATAACAAACGGAACGGTGGAGTTACATGGCAATATATCTCAGAATGGCTATGGAAATGCCATAATAGGTAGGTATGGTGGCTGTTTTGAGGAAGGGTATAAGGTGGTTTGATGCACCAGCGAAAATTGCGGGGTACTAGAGTGGCTAACAAGGTGGAAGGGTGAGAGTGCGTATAATCAATGGACTCAACATTAGTCATAAAGAACTCACATACTTATTGCAAAAATTTATTAGCCATCGAAACAAAGTACTACACGCATGCTCCTAGGGGAAGGGTTGGTAGGAGTTAACCATCGCGCGATCCCGACCTCCACACAAAGGATGACAATCAAAAAATAAATCATGCTCCGACTTCATCACATAACAGTTCACCTTACGTGCATACTTCGGGAATCACAAACCTCAACACAAGTATTTCTACAATCCACAACTACCCACTAGCATGACTCTAATATCACCATCTTTATATCGCAAAACTATTGCCAGGAATCAAACATATCATATTCAGCGATCTACAAGTTTATGTAGGATTTTATGACTAACCATGTGAATGACCAACTCCTGTCAACTCTCTAAATAGATATAAGTGAAGCAAGAGAGTTTAATTCTTTCTACAAAAGATATGCCCATGCTCTAACAAATATAAGTGAAGAAAAAGAGCATTCTACAAATGGCGGTTTTCTATGTGAGGAGAAACAAACAGTCCAAACTTCAAATGATATAAGTGAAGCACATGAAGCATTCTATCAAGCCATACTCAAAAGATATAAGTGAAGTGAAAAGAGCATTCTATAAATCAACCAAGGATTATCTAATACCAGCATGTTGCATTTCTTAAAAGGAAAAATAAAAAGCACATGAATATCTTGTGAACCAAACGAATCCGAAAACATACCAATACTTGTTGAAGAAAGATGGGATGCCTTCCGGGGCATCCCCAAGCTTAGACGCTTGAGTCTCCTTGAATATTTACTTGGGGTGCCTTGGGCATCCCCAAGCTTGAGGTCTTGCCTCTCCTTCTTCTTCTCACATCGAGACCTCCTCGATCTTCGAACACTTCATCCACACAAAACCTAACCGAACTTTTAGTGGCGGGGTTAGTGCATAAGATCAATGAAATCACATCATGTACTGCTCTAATATTATTGTATAATTATGAACAAACATTACCCACTGTATGCTATCACAATTCTATGGCCCCAAGTCAAGGAGGCTTCAACAAGAATTCAAACATATGCAAATAATGAAGCTATAACAGCAATCTGTGAAAACAGGACAGTTTGTAGTGAAAGATCGTGGATGTCGCCTAGAGGGGGGGTGAATAGGCGCTTTAAAATAATTATGGTTTAGACTTGAACAAATGCGGAATAAACCTAGCGGTTAATTTGTCAAGCACAAAACCTACAACAACTAGGCTCACCTATGTGCACCAACAACTTATGCTAAGCAAGATAAACAACTAGGTGATAGCAAGATATATGACAAGAAACAATATGGCTATCACAAAGTATAGTGCATAAGTAAAGGGATCGGGTAAGAGATAACCGAGGCACGCGGAGACGACGATGTATCCCGAAGTTCACACCCCTGCGGATGCTAATCTCCGTTTGGAGCGGTGTGGAGGCACAATGCTCCCCAAGAAGCCACTAGGGCCACCGTAATCTCCTCACCCCCTCGCACAATGCAAGATGCCGTGATTCCACTAAGGGACCCTTGAGGGCGGTCATCGAACCCGTACAAATGGCAACCCTTGGGGGCGGTCCCCGAACGCGTACAAATTTCTTGGGGTAATCTCCACAACCTAATTGGAAACCCCGACGCTTGTCCGGAGCTTTACACCACAATGATTGAGCTCCGAACACCACCAAGGTTGGGGCTACCTCCACAACTTAATTGGAGGCTCCCAACCACACCACGAAGCTTCACCACAATGGAATATGGCTCCGAGGTGACCTCAACCGTCTAGGGCGCCCAAGCACCCAAGAGGAACAAGCTCAAGGGTACCAAGCACCCAAGAGTAATAAGCTTCTCAACTTGTAACTTCCACGTATCACCGTGGAGAACTCAAACCGCTGCACCAAATGCAATGGCAAGGGCACATGGAGTGCCCAAGTCCTTCTCTCTCAAATCCCACCAAAGCAACTAATGTTAGGGAGGGAAAAGAGAGGAAGAACAAGAAGGAGAACACCAAGAACTCCAAGATTTAGATCCAAGGGGCTCCCCTCACCTAGAGGAGAAAGTGATTGGTGGAAATGTGGATCTAGATCTCCTCTCTCTTTCCCCCCCAAAACTAGCAAGAATCCATGGAGGGATTGAGAGATAGCAAGCTCGAAGAAGGTCAACAATTGGGGAAGAACACGAGCTCAAAGGATAGGGTTCAATGGGGAAGAAGACCCTCTTTTATAGGTGAGGAAAAATCCAACCGTTATGCTCACAGCCCGCACCGAGCGGTACTACCGCTCCAAGGAGCAGTACTACCGCTAGGGCGGTAGTAGCCCTTTGAAACACAACAACGAGGAGGCAAAAAGGCCAGAAGAACCGTCGGAGCGGTAGTACCGCTTGACCTCACGATACTACCGCTAGGGGTAGCGGTACTACTGCTTGCGAGCGGTACTAAAAAATTACATCCGTGCCTACTACCGCTGGACTTGTGACGAGGTTTTGGTCCGGAGCGGAAGTAGCCACGGAAGTAAAAAATTACATCCCCTCCAAGCGGTAGTACCGCTCCAATTTGCGGTAGTACCGCTGCAACCCTTCTGGGGACACCAAAACTGACATATCTTTTACAAACGGACTCCGAATTCAACGAAACCAAGTTTGTTGGAAAGCTAACGACATGGCCTAACACAATCTTGAAAGAAATAACAATAAGAAGCAAATGAGAAAAGGCTCATAAGAAAAAGGTGAGAACCCTTCCTCGAAAGAGACTGGTAAAACCTCCAACACCGAAAACGCAATAGAAGAAGCATGTGAACTCCGTTTTCGATGAACTCAAGCTTGTCAAGAAGATGACCATAAGCTCCAAATCTCACATGAAGAAAACTAAACAAGAACCAAGAAATATGATGCAAGCATGCAATGGTTTGAGCTCTCTACGAATGATATGATCAAGCTACTCACTTGAGAGCCCCCTTTGATAATACGCAATCGATCCTATAACCCGGTCTCCAAACTACCACCATGAGACCGGTAAAATAGAGAACCTATCAAGGGAAAACCTTTGCCTTGCACAAAGTCCACTTGAGCTAGATGTAGACGATCTTGACTTCCTCAAGTTGGACCACCTTTCTTGATTGCGTTGGCTCGGTGAAGACTAGTAGATTGCCTCCCCATACTCCACTAAGGTTGAGCTACTCTTAGGCATATCTTCACAAGTTCATTGTCACCACAATGGACGGCAAGCTTCAAGCACTTTATCTCTTCGTGATGCATCACTTGAACTTGCCCACCACAACCTTGATTTGATGTCATCCTCCATGGGTTGTATGTGATCTTCCTCTTGACGCAATCCCATGGAAGATAACCTAACCCCACATAGAACTCTCACAAAGACCATGGGTTAGTACACAAAGCGTAATTGACAATGCTTACCATACCATGGGATCGCTTGACCCCTCTCGGTACATCTTCTATGCTTTGTGTGTTGATCAACTTGAAACACTTTCTGTACTTAGTCTTGATCAACCATGAATCTTTCCAACTCTATTCATTTGGATGATGTCTTGAAGGTAAACATCAATAATCACACACTTTTCGTATTCAAGACATGCTTGCAATAAGCTCAACACTCACAATACCAATCATTGGATAATTCCTTAATAACACCTTGGTAATCACAAACTCTCCTTGAAACCAACAAAAGGACTCCAAGAAAATCCTATGGACAAACCCTTCAAATATAACTCAAGGGAACCATTAGTCCATAGAGATTGTCATCAATTACCAAAACCAAACATGGGGGCATCGCATGTTCTTTCAATCTCCCCCATTTTGGTAATTGATGACAATCATTTTCAAGAGAGTTTATATAAGGAAATATGCATTACCATACCATGCAACAATAATGTATGAGCATGAGATGCAAAAGCTTAGGAACAAAACCAAAGCAAGAAGAGATGACTCTCTAAACTTCTTCACAAAACTCTCTGAAACTTCTCCCCCATTGGCATCGATTGCCAAAATGGGCGTGTCGGTGTACTAAGATAGGGGTACCTTAGTACCCCAACTTGTGCACGGGCAGTAGCAGCTTCCCGCGGCAGGGCTTAACACGTGCTCGCCAAGAACCTTTTCGGTCCCTATGAAGCCATTCAAGAACAAAGTATTCAAGTCAGAAGATCAAGACCCCGGCAAGTGGAGCTTGCCGGGAAGGCCGCACCAGGCTCAAGGTTATCACTTTAGCACAAGACCCTGGCAAGAGGAGCTTGCCAGGAAGACCAAGGAACGCATACATCAAGAAATGCCTCGGCGCATCATGCGCCCCGGCAGGGCCCGGGAAGCGGCAAGCTTCCGGGCCCGGCAAGATAGAAGCTCCGGCAAGCAGCTCGCTGTGTGCCCGCGCTCCAGCTCGTCTGCCCACGCGTCGCCCTGGGGCCCTTCCAGGGACGCGTGGCAGACGGCTGTGCAGCCTGGGGCATACGGTGGCAAGCCACGGTGACGAGGCTACCGCCGTGGCGAATGGAGAAGCATGGACAGACGCTTTTGGGGTCGACGGCGACGGGCATTTAATGCCCTTGTCCCCCACTGTCAGGGCGGAAGGCTTAGAAGGCCAATATAACTTGTGTTCCCCCATAAATTGTGTATTTCTCAACAAGAGAGTGGAATGCAATACACATATCCAACGGTAAATACTTGGAGGAAGACAAACTATATTGATGCCCAAAGATTGCCAAAAGAATGATATGCCACAAAGGCATAACAAAGAGAGAAACAAGCACTCAAGCAATCAAACGATACCAATTGAAGCAAGCTATCAAAAGATACTAATTGAACCAACTAGACTAATGATCCTGCGTGCCACATGAATAAAAGATATTATGATATGAGCAAAGAAGTGTCATAGAGAAACTAGAGAAGCTCCCCATGTTTTGTGCACAATTTAGTTTTATATTTGGATACAACAAGCACAAAATAGGATCGTCGCTCCCCAAAGATCAATAGAACCTCACGACAAGTGCAAGAGACCAACGGAGCGTTCTAAAAGACACTAGTGAAGCTCCCCATGATTTGTGCACTCTTTAGAATATTATCATTAGGATACCAAGTGCACAAAATAGGATCATCACTCCCCCAAAACCAATAGAAACTCACAACAAGTGCAAGTGAGCATGTAGGGAACAAAGCCTAGCACTTGCAACAACCAAATGGTTGAGCAATATATAAAAGAGGCAACTTGGAAATAGGCTCAACCAAAAAGATGTGTGTGAGTCATGGCAAAGCACTTGAGAAGACTAATATTAGGTGAGCATTAAGCACCAACATACTCTTTAATAGTTGAGATACAAGGTGCATGACATGTCCTTCCCACACACACCAAGCAAATGGATTCACAAGCTCACTAAAAAGAGAAATATTAACCAAGCTTGTGACAACCCATGGTGAAGATAGAAAATGAAAGGCTCATCAAGATGAGGGATACCAATTAAATGGCAAGCTTTGTCAAGACAAGCATGAGGAAAATGATCTTCACCACAAAAGAGTGCATCAAGATGCAACGATAAAAGATCCGCACTCAAGACACACATCTTCACGGAGCCACCAAAGAAATAATACAAGAAAAAAGGTGGACGTGAAAGAAGGGGATATCAATTAGATATGCAACTTCTCTCAAGTGTATAAGATTCTAGGTAGATGAAGATCATGATGATATCAATCCACAAAGAAGGATGTACACACGAAATTGTTGCAAAAAGGAAAGAATAAGATATCCACAAGGAAGTCATAAATATACCAATAAGATATTTGCTTGAAGGCATAGCACATGGCTAGATATGGTCTTATTGTATATAAATGAGTTCCAACCACACGAGCATCAAAGACATCACAACTAGCAACAAGAGATCATTGTTGGGATGCTTTGAGAAAGGAAACAAGTATCACAAGAAAGAATGAATTACATGCCATGATACAACCTACACAAGATTGATGCAAGAAATGTGTGCATGAAGTAGATGATGATTCTTGTTACCGAGATAACATTGGAATGATGTAGAAGATACCGATTGAAGGTTGATAGTAGTTCATTGATCACCCTAGATAGACTCCAATAAGCACATGGTGACAACATCTTCCTTATGAGTGAGCCGAGCATCCAATGCATCTCCAATTGTTCCTAGAACAACCACACAAACAAAGTGGTACCCAAACTCATTGGGACCAAAGAGTTAGAAACACCAATACATAGGACAAACTCCACATACATATGTGCATATATATGAAAATGAATTTCATGCACATCTCATCCAAAATGAGACTAGATGGAGTTTCCTCTATATATTGGGTCAAAGAAAGAAAGCATGCCAAAGAAACTACATGAAGTAAGTATGCATGCTCAAGACTTTCAAGAAACGATACCAAACGAAAAAGAAAGACCAAGTAAAAATAAGATACCAAATGGAGAAATCATCACTTGGAAGGTATCATTAAAGGATACATCAAGGAATGAGATATCCATTAATACATGCAAAAAGAAAGATATCAAACTCCCAAAAGAGAGGATGGTTCCAAACAAAACCAAGCCCTCTACAAAGTTTCATGATGGCACAAGTACGAAAAAGAAACAGCTTGCCTTCCACCAACACACACTTGAAATGGATCACAAGATGAGTGTTCTATAGAAAATAGGATAGCTCCCCCAATAGTTATGCATTATAGAGAATTTGCATTTGAATATAAAATGCACACGATGGGATCACCACTTTCACTATATCTAGAAAACACTAGACAAGATCAAGAAAACAAGAAGATCCACAAGTGGCACAGAAGGCAATGGGAGTTGATACAATCTTGGCAAGTAATAGGACGAACAAAAGCAAAAGCCAATGTAAAGATGATCAACAATTTCTACCACATAAATGATTACCAATTGTCAAGAGACAAGAAGTATTTGGGAATAATTCCCGTTGATAGATAGCAATGATATCCAACATCATATTCACATGAAACACAAGCAAATTGCAACTTGTAGAGTTAACATGTCACCTAGGAATAATATTATTTACAATATCAACTCTAGGTGACAATATCTGAAATGTACACATTTTCTAGGCTAGTAATATGCACATAGCACATTACTCCCTCATAATACTTCTTTCGTAGTTGCGGATGCTTGCGAGAGTGCTTAATCATAAGTGGGAGGCTTGTCCAAGGAAGGACAACACCTAAGCATCGGTCCACCCACATATCAAATTATCAAAGTACCAAACGCGAATCATATGAGCTTGATGAAAGCTAGCTTGATAGTAATTCCCATGTGTCATCGGGATTGCTTTGCTTTATATAAGAGTACGTCCAGGCTTGTCCTTTGCCACAAAAAGGATTGGGCCACCTTGCTTCACCTTAGTTTCTTTTGTTACTTGTTACCCGTTACGAATTATACTATCACACAACTATCTGTTACCGATAATTTCAGTGCTTGCAGAGAAACCTTGCTGAAAACCGCTTGTCATTTCCTTCTGCTCCTCGTTGGGTTCGACACTCTTACTTATTGAAAGGACTACGATAGATCCCCTACACTTGTGGGTCATCAAGATTCTTTTCTTGTGCCGTTGCCGGGGAGTGAAGCGCCTTTGGTAAGTGGAATTTGGTAAGGAAACATTTATATAGTGTGCTGAAATTTACCGTCACTTGTTACTATGGAAAATAATCCTTTTAGGGGTTTGTTCGGGGTATCTTCACCCCGAGCGGAAGAACAAAGATTTTCTCCTCAACCTACTGCACCTACTGAAAATATTTACTTTGAAATTCCTTTGGGTATGGTAGAGAAACTGCTAGCTAATCCTTATGCAGGAGACAGAACATTGCATCCTCATTTAAACCTAACCTATGAGGATGAAGTTTGTGGATTATTTAAGCTTGCAGGTTGATAACCCACAAGTGTAGGGGATCAATTGTAGCCTCTTTAGATAAGTAAGAGTGTTGAACCCAACGAGGAGCTAAAGGAAGAACAAATATTCCCTCAAGTTCTATCGACCACCGATACAACTCTACGCACGCTTGACGTTCGCTTTACCTAGAACAAGTATAAAACTAGAAGTAATTTTTTGTAGGTGTAATGGGATAGGTTTGCAAGAATATAAAGAGCGCGTAAATAAAAACTAGGGGCTGTTTAGATAAAGAAGCAATAAAGTTTGTATAGCGAGTGTGGAAAACTGGTGGTAGGAGTTGCGAAATTGTCTCTAAGCAATTGACTACGTTACTAGACCGGTAGCAAGTTTTATGTGGGAGAGGTCACTGCTAGCATGTCATCCCTGATTTGGAATTATATGCACTTATGATTGGAACTATTAGCAAGATCTGCAACTACTAACGTTCATTAAGGTAAAACCCAACCATAGCATTAAGATATATTGGCCCCCCTTCAATCTCGTATGCATCAATTTCTACGCTAGGTTGAAGCTTCTGTCACTCTTGCCCTCCAATACGTAGTCCTATCAACATACAACTAACCCTATGGTGTGATCCATGCACGCGCTCATATGATGGGAACCAAAGGACAACAACATAATCACAAGCAAATTAAACCAATCATAGCAATTCACCAATCACCGATAGGACAACAAAAATCTACTCAGACATCATAGGATGGCAACACATCATTGGATAATAATATGAAGCATAAAGCACCATGTTCAAGTAGAGGGTACAACGGGTTGCGAGAGAGTGGACCGTTGTAGATAGATGGGGGGAGGTGATGAAGATGTTGGTGAAGATGACGGAGGTGTTGGTGCAGATCGCCGTCACACGATGATGGCCCCGGTGGCACTCCGATGCCACCAGAAGCGAGGGGGAGAGAGCCCCCTCCTTCTCCTTCTTCCTTGGCTTTCTCCCTAGATGGGAGAAGGGTTTCACCTCTGGTCCATGGCCTCCATGGCGGCGGAGGGGCTCATATTGGATCTATCTCTTTGTCTCTCTCTGTTTCCGCGTTTCCAGATTCCGGCCTTTCACCGTTTCTTATATTCCCGGAGATCCGTAACTCGGCTGAATTTTTGACACAATATTTATCCAGATATTAGATTTCTTGCGGCGAAAGAAGGGCACCAACCTCCTTACAAAGTGGCCACGAGGGCCCAGGGCGTGCCTGCCCCCCTGGGGCGCGCCCCTCACCCTCGTGGGCTACTCGGACATCGTCTCACGTTGATTCCACTTCCCAAAATTCACATATATTCCAAAATAAAATCTCCGTCTGTTTTTGTCTCGTCTGGACTCCGTTTGATATGGATATTATGTGAAACAAAAAACATGCAACAAACAATAACTAGCACTGGGCACTGGATCAATATGTTAGTCCCAAAAATAGTATAAGAAGTTGCCAAAAGTATATGAAAGTTGTAGAATATTGGCATGGAACAATCAAAAATTATAGATACGACGGAGACGTATCAGCAGCCCCATGCTTAATCCTACTCGTCCTCGAGTAGGAAAATGATAAAAAAGATAATTTTTGATGTGGAATGCTACCTAGCATAATCTTGATCATGTAATCTAACCATGGCATGAATATTAAGACACGAGTGATTCAAAGCAATAGTCTATCATTTGACATTAAGACAATAATACTTCAAGCATACTAATAAAGCAATCATGTCTTTTCAAAATAACATGGCCAAAGAAAGTTATCCCTACAAAATCATATGGTCTGGCTATGCTCCATGTTCACCACACAAAGTATTTAAATCATGCACAACCCGGGTTTTAGCCAAGCAATTATTTCATACTTTAGTATTCTCAAAAAAATTCAACTTTCACGCAATACATGAGCGTGAGCCATGGACATAGCACTATGGGTGGAATAGAAGGTGGTGATAGACAAAAGGAGGGAGGAAGTCTCACATCAACTAGGAAAATCAATGGACTATGGAGATGTCCATCAATCGATATCAATGTGAGTGAGTAGGGATTGCCATGTAACGGATGCACTAGAGCTATAAGTGTATGAAAGCTCAAAAATAAAACTAGTGGGTGTGCATCAACTTGCTTGCTCATGAAGACCTATGGCATTTGAGGAAGCCCGTCGTTGGAATATACAAGCCAAGTTCTATAATGAAAATTCCCACTAGTATATGCAAGTGACAACATAGGAGACTCTCTATCATGATGAACATGGTGCTATGATGAAGCACAAGTGTGGTAAAAGGATAGTAACATTGTCCCTTCTCTCCTTTTCTCTCCTTTTTTATTTTTTTTATTTTGGGCTCTTTGGCCTCTCTTTTTTGGTGGGCTTCTTTGGCCCCCCTTTTTATTTGGGCTTCATTGGCCTATTTTATTTTTATAACCTCACATGGGACAATGTTCTAATAATGATGATCCTCACACTTTTACGATCTACAAGTTTATATAGGATTTTATGACTAACCATGTGAATGACCAACTCCTATCAACTCTCTAAATAGATATAAGTGAAGCAAGAGAGTTTAATTCTTTCTACAAAAGATATGCCCACGCTCTAACAAATATAAGTGAAGAAAAAGAGCATTATACAAATGGCGGTTTTCTATGTGCGGAGAAACAGACAATCCAAACTTCAAATGATATAAGTGAAGCACATGAAGCATTCTATAAAGCCATACTCAAAAGATATAAGTGAAGTGAAAAGAGCATTCTATAAATCAACCAAGGATTATCTCATACCAACACGGTGCATTTATGAAAAGGATAAATAAAAAGCACACAACGCTCCAAGATTTTACGCATATCATGTGAACGAAATGAATCCGAAAACATACCGATTCTTGTTGAAGAAAGATGGGATGCCTTCCGGTGCATCCCCAAGCTTAGACGCTTGAGTATCCTTGAATATTTACTTGGGGTGCCTTGGGCATCCCCAAGCTTGAGCTCTTGCCTCTCCTCCTTCTTCTTACATCGAGACCTCCTCGATCTTCGAACACTTCATCCACACAAAATCTAACCGAACTTTGAGTGGCGGGGTTAGTGCATATGATCAATGAAATCACATCATGTACTGCTCTAATATTATTGTATAATTATGAACAAACATTACCCACTGTATGATATCACAATTCTATGGCCCCAAGTCAAGGAGGCTTCAACAAGAATTCAAACATATGCAAATAATGAAGCTATAACAGCAATCTGTGAAAACAGGACAGTCTGTAGTAATCTGAACATTAACCATACTTCTGTAACCCTAAAAATTATGGCAAAATTAGGAAACATCAACAATTTGTATAGCAAGACTTTGCAAAAAGTTTCAGATCCTTTTGACGTTCCAGTAAAAATAATGTAAAATCGCGCACTACGGCCAAAGTTTCTTGTTTTTGCACCGCACAAACCAACAAGCAGTTTAATCATCCTAAAGGAAACTCTTGGCACATTATTTTTATAATACAATGGAATTGTACAAGGGGATCATTATTTTTGTTGAAAATTTTATGTAATTCAAGATTTGCAAAGTTTCCATGGGCATGAACAAAGTTAAAGGAGCTCCCCCATTTCAACGGTGCTCGTTCTTCTTACTTTCACTTTTCTTTTTGAAAAAGTTTTAGGTTCCCCTCTTTGTTTTTTTTGTTTTCAAGCTTTATAAAAGCACACAACAGAAATAAATGAATCTCTAAAACTTCCGGGTTGTCTCCCTGGCAGCGCTTTCTTTAATGCCATTAAGCTAGGCATATAGTGCTCAAGTAATGGATCCACCCGGATCCCAAGGTATATCAAAGCCAATTTTAATTAGCAATGATTTGGCATTTAGTAGTGAGCACAAAGTGATACATGTCATGCAAAAACGAAGTCTAACTCTCTTCCTATGCATAGGCATGTCATACAAGAACAATTCATGCACATTAAGTAAAGGCCAATGCATAGTATAAGCAATTTCTTGAAATTTTATCGTGTTGGAAACATAGAGAGACGGAGATGTAGTTTATCTCTCATAATAATGGCAAGTAGGAGCAGCAAGAACATGCATATTATATTCATTAAAATCATCGTGTGTAATGGAAAAAGGCAACCCATCAATATAATCCTTAATAAGTGCAAACTTCTCCGATATAGTGTAGTTGGGAGAATTCAAAAAGATAATAGGACTATCATGTGTGGGTCCAATAGCAATTATCTCATGTTTAACATAAGGAACTATAGCAAGTTTATCTCCATAAGCATAATTCATATTGGCATCTTGGCCACAAGCATAGCAAGCATCATCAAAAAGGGATATTTCAAAAGAATCAACGGGATCAAAACAATCATCATAGCATTCATCCTTCGGTAAGCACGAAGGGAAATTAAAGAATGTATGGGATAAAGAGTTACTATCATTAGAAGGTGGGCATGGGTGATCAATCCGCTCTTCCTCCTTTCGTTCTTCGCTCTCCTCCTCATCTTTTTCATCCAATGAGCTCACAATGTCATTAATTTCTTCTTACATAGACTCCTGCAAAATATTAGTCTCTTCTTGGATAGCGGAGACCTTCTCAATAAACGCATCAATATTGGAGTTATATTCATAATTCAAAGAGCAATATTTCAATATAGCAAGATTTTCAGGCCTATAAACATCATCATCAAAAGCATCATACTTTTTAAACAGAGATTGAATTTCATAAGCACCCTTAAAAGCAATGAATTATTCTATTTGTTCGACATGATATTAATCATATATAACATTAGCATAAGAAGCTAAGGTTTCATTATCATTAAATTTGCATGAAAGGGAAAGGTGTGGAGCTTTCATCCTAAAGCAACAAGTATAATCATATCTCAAGCATAATTTCCGAGCATACCAATGCAACATATGAATTTGATCCCATAATAGTTTCCCTTTTTGTGTCGAGCGATAATCCCTAAAGTATTCACGTTGATCCAACGTTACTCCCATTATATAGTTGAATGGGGTTTTCTCAGGATTATCAAAGTAGTACATAATATTTTTCACATACTGAGCATCGAGGGTATTAGGAGGTTCGCCATCTCCATGGGTAGCAAGTACACCTAGTTTTTCTGGTATTTCGTGTTCCATATCCATAACTAAAGATAGAGAACAACTTAGAACAACAAATAAAATCTACTTAGTGATAAAGCAAACAAGCACACACACGAGAATATTCACCCCACGCTATTGCTCCCCGGCAACGGCGCCAGAAAAAGGTCTTGATAACCCACAAGTGTAGGGGATCAGTTGTAGCCTCTTTCGATAAGTAAGAGTGTCAAATCCAATGGAGAGCTAAAGGTAGAACAAATATTCCCTCAAGTTCTATTGACAACCGATACAACTCTACGCATGCTTGATGTTCGCTTTACCTAGAACAAGTATAAAACTAGAAGTACTTTGTAGGTGTAACATGATAGGTTTGCAAGAATATAAAGAGCGTGTAAATAAAAACTAGGGGCTGTTTAGATAAAGAAGCAATAAAGTTAGTATAGCGAGTGTGGAAAAGTGGTGGTAGGAGTTGCGAAATTGTCCCTAAGCAATTGACTACGTTACTAGACCGATAGCAAGTTTTATGTGGGAGAGGCCACTACTAGCATGGCATCCCTGACTTGGAATTCTATGCACTTATGATTGTAACTATTAGCAAGATCCGCAACTACTAACGTTCATTAAGGTAAAACTCAACCATAGCATTAACATATATTGATCCCCCTTCAATCCTGTATGCATCAATTTGTACGCTAGGTTGAAGCTTTTGTCACTCTTGCCCTCCAATACGTAGTCCTATCAACATACAACTAACCCTATGGTGTGATCCACGCGCGCGCTCATATGATGGGCACCAAAGGACAGCAACATAACCACAAGCAAATTAAACCAATCATAGCAATTCACCAATCACCGATAGGACAACGAAAATCTACTCAGACATCATAGGATGGCAACACATCATTGGATAATAATATGAAGCATAAAGCACCATGTCCAAGTAGAGGGTACAGCGGGTTGCGGGAGAGTGGGCCGCTGTAGATAGATGGGGGAAGGTGATGAAGATGTTGGTGAAGATGACGGAGGTGTTGGTGTAGATCGCCGTCACACGATGATGGCCCCGGTGGCACTCCGGCGCCACCGGAAGCGAGGGGGAGAGAGCCCCCCTCCTTCTCCTTCTTCCTTGGCCTTCTCCCTAGATGGGAGAAGGGTTTCCCCTCTGGTCCATGGCGTCCTGTCTCTCTCTGTTTCTGCGTTTTCAGATTCTGGCCTTTCACCGTTTCTTATATTCCCGGAGATCCGTAACTCCGATTGGGCTGAATTTTTGACACGATTTTTATCCGGATATTAGCTTTCTTGCGGTGAAAGAAGGGCACCAACCGCCTTATGGAGCGGCCACGAGGGCCCAGGGCGCGCCTGCTCCCCTGGGGCGCGCCCCTCACCCTCGTGGGCCACTCGGACATTGTCTCACGTTGATTCCACTTCCCAAAATTCACATATATTCCAAAAAATATCGTCGTCCGTTTTTATCCCGTTTGGACTCCGTTTGATATGGATATTCTGCGAAACAAAAAACATGCAACGATCAGGAACTGGCACTGGGCACTGGATCAATATGTTAGTACCAAAAATAGTATAAAAAGTTGCCAAAAGTATATGAAAGTTGTAGAATATTGGCATGGAACAATAAAAAATTATAGATACGATGGAGACGTATCACAGGTATTGTCAGGGATATAACTATTAGGTATAAACCGCCCAGGAGGGGCCGGTTTATGCCTATGAGAATTACTTCTATGAAGCCCATCAAGACATAGGACATGGCGTTTTACTACAAAAGATTAAAAGGCCCAGGGCCCAAAGGGTGTTAGGGCCCGTACATACAAACCGCCATACGGTGTGTAACTTGTATTGTAAGATAGGTAAATTAGAGACCAAGCCGGGCACGTTTATGAGCCGGCCTCGGGATTCTGTAAGCTGGCCGGGCATCATCTTGTGTATATAAAGGGACGACCCGGCGGCGGTTCAGGGACAGAAAACAACAACTTGAGACACAGGTAAAGCGGATTCGCTCCCTGGTCATCGAAACCCTAGCAATACCACAAGAACTAGACATAAGCTTCTACGTTCATCGAAGGGGCCGAACTAGTATAAAAACCCTTGCGCCCTTTATCCGCTTTAAGCCCTTTAAGCTAACCCGTAGCGATGGCTCCACGACTAAGTCCTTATGCTAGGACATCTGCCGTGACAAAACCACGATAGTTGGCGCCCACCGTGGGGCTATCGCACGATGGTTTTGAGTTCTTAGAGGGCAGCTTTGAAGGACTCAAGGGCTATGCAGTGGGCCGGATGACCAAGAGTCGTCTCGGCAAGATCTAGATCGACGACGCAGGCTGGGGCCCAGAGGCTGATTCAATCGAGTACGGGTACCGATTCCCCGTCGGCGGCATCCACGTTTTCATTGGCAAGATCGGTGGGCCCTGAGCCGAACATCTGCACCAACCTCGTCGAGTCGTCTCAGCGTGCGAGACCTGCTCGGGTTCGGCCCGCCGTGATGCGTGTCTTTGTGGGAGTGGTCCACGGAGCGGAAGCTGAGGATAGATCGGAATCTGGTGGTGAGACCGTTGTTTATTCGGGCGACGAGTCATCTACATGAGAGACCGAATCTTTATACCTACTGCAGGATGGCCAGTCTGGGGGCTGTTCCGACGGTGACAGTATTCCGGACACCCTTGATCCGCCAAGCCGGGTTGCGGTCTTCATGGCCGGGTCACAATCCGTGCAACAATCTTCGACTGCGGCAGCATTAACTTTTGGTTTGGCGACGGCAGCAGCAGCTGGGGCAGGAGGCCCTGTGCAGCCGCCGGCTCAAGTCCTGTCCGGTTTATTCGACACTTTAACCGCGCTGTTGACCGCAGAGGTCAGCCAGGCCGATAAAGAGTGGCACGATGCAGAAGTTGTTAAAGTAAAGGGTCAGATAGATCAAGCCAAGGCGGATCTGGCAGCTGAAAACACCAGGATGGTCGCGAAACAAGCTGAGTTGGATGCTCAGGCTTATCGGCTCATGTTGGATCAGAATGCATCAAATGATGTAATGAGGAGAAGACGCCAGGCTCGTCTGCCTTCGGTTTATGAGGCAAGGAATCTCTTTAATACGCCGGGAGCAGGAACCAGCAATCAGCCAGTGGTAAATCGGGCGGAAGTGCCTGGAACAGGGGCATCGGTCCAGCCGCACGTAACAGATCTATCTCGTCAGATCATTCCATCACAGCGCGTACCGACGCCTCCCGGTCATTACTCCAACCCCTTGGATAACATAGTCGCAGCCGCTTCACGATTGGCAGCCCTCCCTGTTGAAGGAGAATCCCCTATAGCTGTGGAGGCGCGATGAGCCAGGGAGTTCCTGGAGATGGCTTTGACTCAGCAGCAGGCTTATTCTTACAGCCACGAGAGGATTCATTCCACCCCCGCCCAAGCCAGAGTTATAGCAGGCATATGGATGAACCGGCCGTATCAAGTAGTGCACGGAACCGTAACCCACCTCGGGGGGATAACCCGACAGGTGGCGGGCAAATGCTCAGGATGTGGTAGACCAGGGTAGACAACGCTGAGAAGCCGAGTTAGCAGCACAAGATACAACTCGTCAGCTTACCCCGGTTCGTCCAACTACCACAGTGGAACCAGGAGTTACTTCTAGCTCTTTGGGAGTGCCGTGTCTCAGCCCCGCTTTACGTAATGTACGGCTGCCTAAAGATTTCAAAGGACCACGAAAGGTGCCCAATTATACGGCTGATCTATCCCCCGAGGCGTGGGTTGAAAGTTATGAGATGGCGATGGAGATGCTGGATGTAGACGATGCAGCGTGTGCTAAGTACTTCACCATGATGCTGGAAGGAATAGCTCGTACTTGGTTGAAGGGTTTACCAGCTAACTCCATCGGATCATGGGCTGAGTTAAGGCGCCGGTTTATCAATAATTTCAAAGATACATGCAAGCAGCCCATGTCAATTGTGGACTTAGCTGTCTGTGTCCAAGGAGAGAACGAATCAACAAGTCATTGGGTGCGCCGGGTTTCCGAGATCCTGCATTCATTAGACCACATCAACACGGACACAGCAGTCTCGACATTGGAAGGCAATTGCCGGTTCGAGCCTCTGAAGCTAAAGTTGGGATGGCTCAAACGTCACTGCGAGGACATGGAAACACTTATGGCAGCCCTAGTGAAAAACGCAGATTCTGATAGTACCAAATATCCAGAGTCTCACGACGAGAAGTCAGGAAAGGGAAACAAGAACGGTAAAGCGTTGCAGTCTAATCCGACGAGCCATGGATACAGCGGTAATCATAAAGCGGAGAATAATTCAGATTTTGTGGGTAACACTAGTACGCAGGATGTGTTGGGGAACGTTGCATGGGAAACAAAAATTTTCCTACCGTTCACCAAGATCAATCTAGTAGATGCAACTACGAGGGGAGAGTAGGATCCACATACCCTTGTAGATCGCTAAGCGGAAGCGTTATGAACGCGGATGATGGAGTCGTACTCGCCGCGATTCAGATCGCTGAAGATCCAAGCACCGAAGCAACGGTGCCTCCGCGTTCTTCACACGTACGGCTCGGGGACGTCTCCTCCTTCTTGATCCAGCAAGGGGTGGAGGAGAGGTTGGTGGAGAACCGGCAGCACGACGGCGTGGTGGTGATGGTGGAGAAGAACTCCAGCAGGGCTTCGCCTAAGCTCCGCGGGAGAAGAAGATATTACGGGAGAGGGAGGGCAGCACCAAGGCACGAACTTGTGTTGGCTGCCCTCCCTTTGCCTCACTATATATAGGGGGGGTGGAGAGGTGAGGGCGCCCTAGGGTTTCCCCCTAGGGGCCGGCGGCCAGGGCAAGGGGAGGGGGCGGCGGCCAGGGCAGGGGGGGGCGGCCAGGCCCTAGGGTTTCCCCCCCTAGGTGCCTTGCCCCCCAAGGCCAAGGGGTGCGGCCAGCCCTAGGGGGTCCCACCCCCTTAGCCGCATGAGGAGAGGGCCCAGGGGGGGGCGCACAGCCCCTTGAGGGCTGTGGTGTTCCCCCTTGTGGCCCATTAGGCCCAGAACTTCTTCCGGACCCCCCGAAACACTTTCCGGTACTCCGCCGATTTCCCGATGCTCCCCGGAACACTTCCGGACTCCGAAACCTATCATCCTATATATCAATCTTCGTCTCCGGACCATTCCGGAGACCCTCGTCATGTCCGGGATCTCATCCGGGACTCCGAACAACCTTCGGTAACCATACACTTTTCTCACTAACAACCCTAGCGTCACCGAACGTTAAGTGTGTAGACCCTGCGGGTTCGGAAACCATGTAGACATGACCGAGACACTCCCAGGTCAATAACCAATAGCGGGATCTGGATACCCATATTGGTTCCCACATGTTTCTCGATGATCTCATCGGATGAACCACGATGTCAAGGATTCAGGCAATCCCGTATACAGTTCCCTTTGTCTCGTCGGTACGTTACTTGCCCGAGATTCGATCGTCGGTATCTCTATACCTAGTTCAATCTCGTTACCGGCAAGTCTCTTTACTCGTTACCGTAATACATAATCCCGTGACCAACTACTTAGTCACTTTGAGCTCATTGAGATGACGTATTACCGAGTGGGCCCGGAGATACCTCTCCGTCACACGGAGTGACAAATCCCAGTCTCGATCCATGTCAACTCAACAGACACCCTCGGAGATACATGTAGAGTACCTTTATAGTCACCCAGTTACGTTGTGACGTTTGGCACACACAAAGCACTCCTACGGTGTCAGTGAGTTACATGATCTCATGGTCATAGGAACTTATACTTGACATGCAGAAAACTATAGCGATAACTGACACGATCAAAAGCTATGTTTAACGTTTGGGTCTCGTCCATCACATCATTCTCCTAATGATGTGATCCCGTTATCAAATGACAACTCATGTCTATGACCTGGAAACCGCGGTCATCTTTGATCAACGAGCTAGTCCTGCAGAGGCTCACTAGGGACACAAAGTCTGTCTATTCATCCACACGTGTATTTGAGTTTCCAATCAATACAGTTATAGCATGGATAATAAACGATTATCATGAACAAGGAAATATAATAATAACTCTTTTATTATTGCCTCTAGGGCATATTTCCAACAGTCTCCCACTTGCACTAGAGTCAATAATCTAGCATTACAAGGTAATGAATCTAACACCCATAGAGTCTTGGTGTTGATCATGCTTAGCCCGTGGAAGAGGCTTAGTCAACGGATCTGCAACATTCAAATCCGTGTGTACTTTGCAAATGTTTATGTCCTCCTCCTTGACCGAATCGCGGATGGAATTGAAGCGTCGCTTTATGTGTCTGGTCCTCTTGTGAAACCTTGGTTCCTTGGCTAGAGCAATGGCACCAGTGTTATCACAGAACAGAGTCATTGGGTTCAGTGCACTAGGCACAACTCCAAGATCTGACATGAACTCCTTCATCCAGACACCTTCCTTAGCCGCCTCCGAGGCAGCTATATACTCCGCTTCACATGTAGAATCAGCTACCACGCTCTGCTTGGAACTGCACCAGCTTACCGCTCCCCCGTTGAGAATATATACGTATCCGGTTTGTGACTTAGAGTCATCCGGATCAGTGTCAAAGCTTGCATCGACGTAACCCTTTACGACGAGCTCTTGATCACCTCCATAAACGAGAAACATATCCTTAGTCCTTTTCAGGTACTTCAGGATATTCTTGACCGCCGTCCAGTGATCCATACCAGGATTACTTTGAAACCTTCCGGCCATACTTATGGCAAGGCTGACATCTGGTCTCGTGCACAGCATTGCATACATGATAGAGCCTATGGCTGAAGCATAGGGGATGACACTCATCTTTTCTCTATCTTCCGCAGTCACTGGGCATTGAGTCTTACTCAACTTCGTACCTTGCAATACCGGCAAGAACCCCTTCTTGGATTGATCCATTTTGAACTTCTTCAAAACTTTATCAAGGTATGTGCTTTGTGAAAGTCCTATCAAGCGTCTTGATCTATCTCTATAGATCTTGATGCCCAATATGAAAGCAGCTTCACCGAGATCTTTCATCGAAAAACTCTTGTTCAAATACCCCTTCACGCTATCCAAAAATTCTATATTGTTTCCAATCAGCAATATGTAATCCACATATAATATTAGAAACGCTATAGAGCTCCCACTCACTTTCTTGTAAATACAAGCTTCATTGTAAACTTGTATAAACCCAAACGCTTTGATCACCTCATCAAAGCGAAGATTCCAACTCCGAGATGCTTGCACCAGCCCATAAATGGAACGTTGGAGCCTGCATACTTTGTCAGCATTCTCTGGATCGACAAAACCTTCTGGTTGCATCATATACAACTCTTCCTTAAGAAAACCGTTAAGGAATGCTGTTTTGACATCCATCTGCCAAATTTCATAATCGAAATATGCAGCTATTGCTAACATGATTCGGACGGATTTAAGCATCGCTACGGGTGAGAAAGTCTCATCGTAGTCAATCCCTTGAACTTGTGAAAAACCCTTTGCCACAAGTCGAGCTTTATACACGGTGACATTACCGTCAGCGTCCGTCTTCCTCTTAAAAATCCATTTATTCTGAATGGCCTTCCGCCCTTCAGGTAATACTTCCAAAGTCCATACTTTGTTTTCATACATGGATCCCATCTCGGATTTCATGGCCTCTAACCATTTGTCGGAATCTGGGCCCACCATCGCTTCTCCATAGCTCGTAGGTTCACCGTTGTCTAACAACATGACCTCCAAGACAGGGTTACCATACCACTCAGGTGCAGTGCGTACCCTTGTTGACCTACGAGGTTCGGTAGTAACTGGATCAGAAGTTTCTTGATCATCATCATTGGCTTCTTCTTCAACCTCTGTAGGCTCCACAAAAACATCTTTCTGTGCTGCGCTACTTTCTGGTTGAAGCAGAGGTTCAATAACCTCATCAAGTTCTACCTTCCTCCCACTCAATTCTTTCGAGAGAAACTCTTTCTCGAGAAAGGACCCGTTCTTAGCGACAAACACTTTGCCCTCGGATCTGAGATAGAAGGTGTACCCAACTGTTTCTTTTGGGTATCCTATGAAGACACATTTGTCCGCTTTGGGTTCGAGCTTTTCTGGCTGAAGCCGTTTGACATAAGCATCGCAACCCCAAACCTTGAGAAAAGACAACTTCGGTTTCTTACTAAACCATAGTTCATACGGTGTTGTCTCAACGGACTTAGATGGAGCCCTATTTAAAGTGAATGCAGCTGTCTCTAACGCATATCCCCAAAACGATAGTGGCAAATCGGCAAGAGACATCATAGAACGTACCATATCTAATAGGGTTCGATTACGACGTTCGGACACACCATTACGCTGTGGTGTTCTAGGTGGCGTCAACTGTGAAACAATTCCACATTTTCTCAAGTGATCACCAAACTCATAACTCAGATATTCTCCCCCTCGATCAGATCGTAGGAACTTGATCTTCTTGTTACGATGATTTTCTACTTCACTCTGAAATTGCTTGAACTTTTCAAAAGTTTCAGACTTATGCTTCATTAAGTAAATATACCCATATCTACTTAAGTCGTCAGTGAAGGTGAGGAAATAACGATATCCACCGCGCGCCGTTACACTCATCGGACCGCACACATCAGTATGTATGATTTCCAATAAGTCACTTGCCCGTTCCATTGTCCCTGAAAACGGGGTCCTTGTCATCTTGCCCATGAGGCACGGCTCGCACGTGTCAAGTGATTCAAAATCAAGAGACTCCAAAAGTCCATCAGCATGGAGCTTCCTCATGCGTTTTACGCCGATATGACCCAGACGGCAGTGCCACAAGAAAGTGGTATTATCATTATCTACTCTACATCTTTTGGCATCAATGTTATGAACATGTGTATCATCACTATCGAGATTCAATAAGAATAAACCACTAACTTCGGGTGCATGACCATAAAAGATATTACTCATATAAATAGAACAACCATTATTCTCTGACTTAAATGAGTAACCGTCTCGCAATAAACAAGATCCAGATATAATGTTCATGCTTAACGCAGGCACTAAATAACAATTATTCAGGTTCATAACTAATCCCGATGGTAATCGAAGAGCGAGCGTGCCGACGGCGATCACATCAACCTTGGAACCATTTCTGATACAGGGTGGAACCCTAATCAGCGGATCTTTCACGTTTGGAGGTTGGCACACGATGAACACGGGGAATCACAAGGGAAAGATGGGGGAAACACAAGAGGAAAACACTCAATCAACACGAAAGCAATCACACAAATGCTAGATTCGCGTTACAAGGTTGAGATCCATGATCCAAGGTCAACAACGGTGATACAGATAGTCTTCTCCCGGAGGAGGTCTTGATATCCCGGGGGATCTTCTCCGATGAAGGAGGTCCTGAATCCGAAGTGGATCTTCTCCGTAGAGGCGCACGGTCTCGTGGGAGAAATCCACACAAGTGTCAAATGAGCTAAACCACAGCTAACCCTAAACGGAATGAGGAGAGGAGTATATATAGTCTACGGGGCGAAGGGGATACACGGGCCTCGGCCCAAGTGCTGCGCGCAGGCAGATCAGGAGCCGGACGTCCGGGCGGCGGGCCGGATGTCCGGGGCTTCGCGGGGCGCCGGATGTCCGGGGCGGGGACCCGGATGTCCGGGCTAGGGCGGTCGAGCCTCGGGTGCTCTCTGGACAGAGGCGCCGGATTTCCGGGCCCGGGGCCGGATGTCCGGGCCGTGCTTGGCCGGATGTCCGGGCCCTGGCCGGATGTCCGGGCCCTGTAGCTTCTGCTGCAGGAGGCCTTCTGTAGTTGAACGCCCAGGTGCCGGATGTCCGGGCCATGGGGCCGGATGTCCGGGGCCTGGAGCTTCCTTCTGCCCTTCTCGATGCATCAGCTCGTCCGTGGCCTTGGGGACTTGTCCATCTTCAAGCTCTTCTCCGAAGCGGTCTCCTTCACACCTGAGCACACAAAGCACACTCGCTTGAGGTAGCAACCATGTCTCGCAAGATTCATAAGGAAGTAGGGCTAGGAGTGACGTCACCTCGGTCTCGAAAGCTCTAGTACGAGCACGTGTCATCGGTCCTTGAGGCACTTGAGGGGGTGAAGGAGGGTCCATGGGGATGGCCCTAGGATACACCGTATCATTGTATAAACCCAAACGCTTTGATCACCTCATCAAAACGAAGATTCCAACTCCGAGATGCTTGCACCAGCCCATAAATGGAACGCTGGAGCTTGCATACTTTGTCAGCATTCTCTGGATCGACAAAACCTTCTGGTTGCATCATATACAACTCTTCCTTAAGAAAACCGTTAAGGAACGCTGTTTTTACATCCATCTGCCAAATTTCATAATCGAAATATGCAGCTATTGCTAACATGATTCGGACGGATTTAAGCATCGCTACGGGTGAGAAAGTCTCATCGTAGTCAATCCCTTGAACTTGTGAAAAACCCTTTGCCACAAGTCGAGCTTTATACACGGTGACATTACCGTCAGCGTCCGTCTTCCTCTTAAAAATCCATTTATTCTGAATGGCCTTCCGCCCTTCAGGTAATACTTCCAAAGTCCATACTTTGTTTTCATACATGGATCCCATCTCGGATTTCATGGCCTCTAACCATTTGTCGGAATCTGGGCCCACCATCGCTTCTCCATAGCTCGTAGGTTCACCGTTGTCTAACAACATGACCTCCAAGACAGGGTTACCATACCACTCAGGTGCAGTGCGTACCCTTGTCGACCTACGAGGTTCGGTAGTAACTTGATCAGAAGTTTCTTGATCATCATCATTGGCTTCCTCTTCAACCTCTGCAGGCTCCACAAAAACATCTTTCTGTGCTGCGCTACTTTCTGGTTGAAGTAGAGGTTCAATAACCTCATCAAGTTCTACCTTCCTCCCACTCAATTCTTTCGAGAGAAACTCCTTCTCGAGAAAGGACCCGTTCTTTGCGACAAACACTTTGCCCTCGGATCTGAGATAGAAGGTGTACCCAACTGTTTCTTTTGGGTATCCTATGAAGACACATTTGTCCGCTTTGGGTTCGAGCTTTTCTGGCTGAAGCCTTTTGACACAAGCATCGCAACCCCAAACCTTGAGAAAAGACAACTTCGGTTTCTTACTAAACCATAGTTCATACGGTGTTGTCTCAACGGACTTAGATGGAGCCCTATTTAAAGTGAATGCAGCTGTCTCTAACGCATATCCCCAAAACGATAGTGGCAAGTCGGCAAGAGACATCATAGAACGTACCATATCTAATAGGGTTCGATTACGACGTTCGGACACACCATTACGCTGTGGTGTTCCAGGTGGTGTCAACTGTGAAACAATTCCACATTTTCTTAAGTGATCACCAAACTCATAACTCAGATATTCTCCCCCTCGATCAGATCGTAGGAACTTGATCTTCTTGTTACGATGATTTTCTACTTCACTCTGAAATTGCTTGAACTTTTCAAAAGTTTCAGACTTATGCTTCATTAAGTAAATATACCCATATCTACTTAAGTCGTCAGTGAAGGTGAGGAAATAACGATATCCACCGCGCGCCGTTACACTCATCGGACCGCACACATCAGTATGTATGATTTCCAATAAGTCACTTGCCCGTTCCATTGTCCCTGAAAACGGGGTCCTTGTCATCTTGCCCATGAGGCACGGCTCGCACGTGTCAAGTGATTCAAAATCAAGAGACTCCAAAAGTCCATCAGCATGGAGCTTCCTCATGCGTTTTACGCCGATATGACCGAGACGGCAGTGCCACAAGAAAGTGGTATTATCATTATCTACTCTACATCTTTTGGCACCAATGTTATGAACATGTGTATCATCACTATCGAGATTCAATAAGAATAAACCCCTAACTTCGGGTGCATGACCATAAAAGATATTACTCATATAAATAGAACAACCATTATTCTCTGACTTAAATGAGTAACCGTCTCGCAATAAACAAGATCCAGATATAATGTTCATGCTTAACGCAGGCACTAAATAACAATTATTCAGGTTCATAACTAATCCCGATGGTAATCGAAGAGCGAGCGTGCCGACGGCGATCACATCAACCTTGGAACCATTTCCCACGCGCATCGTCACTTCGTCCTTCGCCAGCCTCCGTTTATTCCGCAGTTCCTGTTTAGAGTTGCAAATGTGAGCAACCGAACCGGTATCAAATACCCAGGCACTACAACGAGAGTTGGTAAGGTACACATCAATAACATGTATATCATATATACCTTTGTTGTTGTTGGCCCCCTTCTTGTCCGCCAGATACTTGGGGCAGTTCCGCTTCCAGTGGCCATTCCCCTTGCAATAGAAACACTCAGTCTCTGGCTTGGGCCCAGCCTTGGGTTTCTTCACTGGATTAGCAACTGCTTTGCCACCCTTCTTAGAGTTACCCTTCTTGCCCTTGCCATTCTTCTTGAAACTGGTGGTTTTATTGACCATCAACACTTGATACTCCTTCTGGATGTCTGCCTCAGCAACTTTCAGCATCGAGAACAGCTCGGCGATGGTTTTGTTCATCCCTTGCATGTTATACTGCTGCACGAAGCTCTTGTAGCTTGGAGGGAGTGACTGGAGAATTCTGTCAATGATAGCCTCATCCGGAAACACAAGTCCCAGATCAGCTATGCGGGTATAGTACCCAGACATCTTCAGTAAGTGCTCACTGACAGACGAATTCTCCTCCATCTTGCAAGCGAAGAATTTATCGGTGGTCTCATACCTCTCGATCTTAGCATTCTTCTCAAAGATGAACTTCAACTCCGTGTACATCTCATATGAACCATGACGTTCAAAACGCCTTTGAAGTCCTCCTTCCAAGCCGTACAACATGGCACACTGCACTATCGAATAGTCATCCGAACGCGTCTGCCAGACGTTCATAACGTCCGCAGAGGCTCCAGGAGCGGGGGGTTCACCTAGCGGTGCATTTAGGACATAAACCTTTTGGGCAGCTGTGAGGATGATCCTCAGATTGCGGAGCCAGTCCACAAAGTTGCTCCCGTCATCTTTCAGTTTAGCTTTCTCTAGGAACGCATTAAAATTCAGGGGAGCTACTGCGCGAGCCATCTACAACCAAAAATTTGCAAAGACACTTTAGACTATTGTTCATGATAAATGAGTTATTACCTAATCAAATTATTTATAACTCCCACTCAAATTGACATCCCTCCGGTCATTCGAGCGTGACATGATCCAAATTCACCAACCCAAGTCCGATCATCACGTGAGATGAGGTGGTGTCAATGGTGAACATCAACATGTTGATCATATCTACTATATGACTCATGCTCGACCTTTCGGTCCTCCGTGTTCCGAGGCCATGTCTGTACATGCTAGGCTCGTCAAGTCTAACCCGAGTGTTCTGCACGTGCAAAACTGGCTTGCACCCGTTGTATGCGAACGTAGAGTCTATCACACCCGATCATCACGTGGTGCTTCGAAACGACGAACCTTCGCAACGGCGCACACTCGGGGGAAACACAATTTTATCTTGAAATTTTAGTGAAGGATCATCTTATAATGCTACCGTCGTCCTAAGCAAAATAAGATGCATAAAAGGATTAACATCACATGCAAATCATAAGTGACATGATATGGCCATCAACTCGTGCTTTTGATCTCCATCTCCAAAGCACCGGCATGATCTCCATCGTCACCGGCGCCACACCATGATCTCCATCATCATGATCTCCATCATCGTGTCGCCATCGGGGTTGTCGGCGCCCACCATGCTCTTACTACTATTGCTACCGTTTAGCGATAAAGTAAAGCATTACAAAAGCGCTTAATGATTGACACGCAGGTCATACAAAAATTAAAGACAACCCTATGGCTCCTGCCGGTTGCCGTATGCATCGACATGCAAGTCGATATTAACTATTACAACATGATCATCTCATACATCAAATATATCTCATCATGTCATTGGCCATATCATATCACATACATACCCTGCAAAAACAAGTTAGACGTCCTCTAATTTGTTGTTGCATGTTTTACGTGGCTGCTATGGGTATCTAGCAAGAACGCTTCTTACCTACGCAAAACCACAACGGTGATATTCAAGTTGCTATTTAACCTTCTACAAGGACCGCCTTGTTCTATTCCGATTCAACTAAGATAGGAGAGACAGACACCCGCCAGCCATCTTATGCAACAAAAGTCACATGTCTGTCGATGGAACCGGTCTCATGTACGTGGACATGTAAAGTTGGTCCGGGCCGCTTCATCCTATAATACCGCTGAATCAAGAAAGACTAAGGAGGGCAGCAATTTAAACATCAACGCCACAAACCCTTTTGTGTTCTACTCGAGAAAACATCTACGCAAGATCCTAGCTCATGATGCCACTGTTGGGGAACGTTGCATGGAAAACAAAAATTTTTCTCTACGTTCACCAAGATCAATCTAGTAGATGCAACTACGAGGGGAGAGTAGGATCCACATACCCTTGTAGATCGCTAAGCGGAAGCGTTATGAACGCGGATGATGGAGTCGTACTCGCCGCGATTCAGATCGCCGAAGATCCTAGCACCGAAGCAACGGTGCCTCCGCGTTCTTCACACGTACGGCTCGGGGACGTCTCCTCCTTCTTGATCCAGCAAGGGGTGAAGGAGAGGTTGATGGAGAACCGGCAGCACGACGGCGTGGTGGTGATGGTGGAGAAGAACTCCAGCAGGGCTTCGCCTAAGCTCCGCGGGAGAAGAAGATATTACGGGAGAGGGAGGGCAGCACCGAGGCACGAACTTGTGTTTGCTGCCCTCCCTTTGCCTCACTATATATAGGGGGGGTGGAGAGGTGAGGGCGCCCTAGGGTTTCCCCCTAGGGGCCGGCGGCCAGGGCAAGGAGGGGTGGCGGCCAAGGCAGGGGGGGCGGCCAGGCCCTAGGGTTTCCCCCCCTAGGTGCCTTGCCCCCCAAGGCCAAGGGGTGCGGCTGCCCTAGGGGGTCCCACCCCCTTAGCCGCATGAGGAGAGGGCCCAGGGGGGGCGCACAGCCCCCTGAGGGCTGTGGTGTTCCCCCTTGTGGCCCATTAGGCCCAGAACTTCTTCCGGACCCCCCGAAACACTTTCCGGTACTCCGCCGATTTCCCGATGCTCCCCGGAACACTTCCGGACTCCGAAACCTATCATCCTATATATCAATCTTCGTCTCCGGACCATTCCGGAGACCCTCGTCATGTCCGGGATCTCATCCGGGACTCCGAACAACCTTCGGTAACCATACACTTTTCTCACTAACAACCCTAGCGTCACCGA
The DNA here is from genome assembly GCA_902687465.1 of Secale cereale. Classification (NCBI taxonomy): domain Eukaryota; kingdom Viridiplantae; phylum Streptophyta; class Magnoliopsida; order Poales; family Poaceae; genus Secale; species Secale cereale. Next base: position 105,240,570 of record LR738711.1, on the reverse strand, counting down.
ACGTTAAGTGTGTAGACCCTGCGGGTTCGGAAACCATGTAGACATGACCGAGACACTCCCAGGTCAATAACCAATAGCGGGATCTGGATACCCATATTGGTTCCTACATGTTTCTCGATGATCTCATCGGATGAACCACGATGTCAAGGATCCAGGCAATCCCGTATACAGTTCCCTTTGTCTCGTCGGTATGTTACTTGCCCGAGATTCGATCGTCGGTATCTCTATACCTAGTTCAATCTCGTTACCGGCAAGTCTCTTTTCTCGTTACCGTAATACATAATCCCGTGACCAACTACTTAGTCACTTTGAGCTCATTGAGATGACGTATTACCGAGTGGGCCCGGAGATACCTCTCCGTCACACGGAGTGACAAATCCCAGTCTTGATCCATGTCAACTCAACAGACACCCTTGGAGATACCTGTAGAGTACCTTTATAGTCACCCAGTTACGTTGTGACGTTTGGTACACACAAAGCACTCCTACGGTGTCAGTGAGTTACATGATCTCATGGTCATAGGAACTTATACTTGACATGCAGAAAACTATAGCGATAACTGACACGATCAAAAGCTATGTTAACGTTTGGGTCTCGTCCATCACATCATTCTCCTAATGATGTGATCCCGTTATCAAATGACAACTCATGTCTATGACCTGGAAACTGCGGTCATCTTTGATCAACGAGCTAGTCCTGTAGAGGCTCACTAGGGACACAAAGTCTGTCTATTCATCCACACGTGTATCTGAGTTTCCAATCAATACAATTATAGCATGGATAATAAACGATTATCATGAACAAGGAAATATAATAATAACTCTTTTATTATTGCCTCTAGGGCATATTTCCAACAATTACTTATAACTCCCACTCAAATTGACATCCCTCTGGTCATCTGAGCGTGACATGATCCAAATCCACCAACCCAAGTCCGATCATCACGTGAGATGAGGTGGTGTTAATGGTGAACATCTTCATGTTGATCATATCTACTATATGACTCATGCTCGACCTTTCGGTCTTCCGTGTTCCGAGGCCATGTCTGTACATGCTAGGCTCGTCAAGTCTAACCCGAGTGTTCTGCATGTGCAAAACTGGCTTGCACCCGTTGTATGCGAACGTAGAGTCTATCACACCCGATCATCACGTGGTGCTTCGAAACGACGAACCTTCGCAACGGCGCACACTCGGGGGGAACACAATTTTATCTTGAAATTTTAGTGAGGGATCATCTTATAATGCTACCGTCGTCCTAAGCAAAATAAGATGCATAAAAGGATTAACATCACATGCAAATCACAAGTGACATGATATGGCCATCAACTCGTGCTTTTGATCTCCATCTCCAAAGCACCGGCATGATCTCCATCGTCACCGGCGCCACACCATGATCCCCATCATCATGATCTCCATCATCGTGTCGCCATCGGGGTTGTCGCGCGCCCACCATGCTCTTACTACTATTGCTACCGTTTAGCGATAAAGTAAAGCATTACATAGCGCTTAATGATTGACACGCAGGTCATACAAAAATTAAAGACAACCCTATGGCTCCTGCCGGTTGCCGTATGCATCGACATGCAAGTCGATATTAACTATTACAACATGATCATCTCATACATCAAATATATTTCATCATGTCATTGGCCATATCATATCACATACATACCCTGCAAAAACAAGTTAGACGTCCTCTAATTTGTTGTTGCATGTTTTACGTGGCTGCTATGGGTATCTAGTAAGAACGCTTCTTACCTACGCAAAACCACAACGGTGATATTCAAGTTGCTATTTAACCTTCTACAAGGACCGCCTTGTTCTATTCCGATTCAACTAAGATAGGAGAGACAGACACCCGCCAGCCATCTTATGCAACAAAAGTCACATGTCTGTCGATGGAACCGGTCTCATGTACGTGGACATGTAAAGTTGGTCCGGGCCGCTTCATCCCATAATACCGTTGAATCAAGAAAGACTAAGGAGGGCAGCAATTTAAACATCAACGCCACAAACTTCTTTGTGTTCTACTCGAGAAAGCATCTACGCAAGATCCTAGCTCATGATGCCACTGTTGGGGAACGTTGCATGGGAAACAAAAAATTTCCTACCGTTCACCAAGATCAATCTAGTAGATGCAACTACGAGGGGAGAGTAGGATCCACATACCCTTGTAGATCGCTAAGCGGAAGCGTTATGAACGCGGATGATGGAGTCGTACTCGCCGCGATTCAGATCGCTGAAGATCCAAGCACCGAAGCAACGGTGCCTCCGCGTTCTTCACACGTACGGCTCGGGGACGTCTCCTCCTTCTTGATCCAGCAAGGGGTGGAGGAGAGGTTGGTGGAGAACCGGCAGCACGACGGCGTGGTGGTGATGGTGGAGAAGAACTCCAGCAGGGCTTCGCCTAAGCTCCGCGGGAGAAGAAGATATTACGGGAGAGGGAGGGCAGCACCAAGGCACGAACTTGTGTTGGCTGCCCTCCCTTTGCCTCACTATATATAGGGGGGGTGGAGAGGTGAGGGCGCCCTAGGGTTTCCCCCTAGGGGCCGGCGGCCAGGGCAAGGGGAGGGGGCGGCGGCCAGGGCAGGGGGGGGCGGCCAGGCCCTAGGGTTTCCCCCCCTAGGTGCCTTGCCCCCCAAGGTCAAGGGGTGCGGCCAGCCCTAGGGGGTCCCACCCCCTTAGCCGCATGAGGAGAGGGCCCAGGGGGGGGCGCACAGCCCCTTGAGGGCTGTGGTGTTCCCCCTTGTGGCCCATTAGGCCCAGAACTTCTTCCGGACCCCCCGAAACACTTTCCGGTACTCCGCCGATTTCCCGATGCTCCCCGGAACACTTCCGGACTCCGAAACCTATCATCCTATATATCAATCTTCGTCTCCGGACCATTCCGGAGACCCTCGTCATGTCCGGGATCTCATCCGGGACTCCGAACAACCTTCGGTAACCATACACTTTTCTCACTAACAACCCTAGCGTCACCGAACGTTAAGTGTGTAGACCCTGCGGGTTCGGAAACCATGTAGACATGACCGAGACACTCCCAGGTCAATAACCAATAGCGGGATCTGGATACCCATATTGGTTCCCACATGTTTCTCGATGATCTCATCGGATGAACCACGATGTCAAGGATTCAGGCAATCCCGTATACAGTTCCCTTTGTCTCGTCGGTACGTTACTTGCCCGAGATTCGATCGTCGGTATCTCTATACCTAGTTCAATCTCGTTACCGGCAAGTCTCTTTACTCGTTACCGTAATACATAATCACGTGACCAACTACTTAGTCACTTTGAGCTCATTGAGATGACGTATTACCGAGTGGGCCCGGAGATACCTCTCCGTCACACGGAGTGACAAATCCCAGTCTCGATCCATGTCAACTCAACAGACACCCTCGGAGATACCTGTAGAGTACCTTTATAGTCACCCAGTTACGTTGTGACGTTTGGCACACACAAAGCATTCCTACGGTGTCAGTGAGTTACATGATCTCATGGTCATAGGAACTTATACTTGACATGCAGAAAACTATAGCGATAACTGACACGATCAAAAGCTATGTTAACGTTTGGGTCTCGTCCATCACATCATTCTCCTAATGATGTGATCCCGTTATCAAATGACAACTCATGTCTATGACCTGGAAACCGCGGTCATCTTTGATCAACGAGCTAGTCCTGTAGAGGCTCACTAGGGACACAAAGTCTGTCTATTCATCCACACGTGTATTTGAGTTTCCAATCAATACAGTTATAGCATGGATAATAAACGATTATCATGAACAAGGAAATATAATAATAACTCTTTTATTATTGCCTCTAGGGCATATTTCCAACAGGATGATGGTCAGCGCCGTAAGGGTAGACCGCCTCCACGAGGCGGAGGGTCAAATATCAATCTGGAGCGCCAGTTAAATCTGCCTTGCCCTAGGCACGACACGAAGGAAAAACCAGTCACACACCTCTGGAAGGATTGCTTTATTATGCAGGGGTTCAAAAATTCTGATCGTTTTCAATATGATCATGGACCACCCGTCGGTTCAGGCCCCGGTTCTCATGGGCCAGGTTATCATGGTGGTCGTTCTAGCTCAGGATTCCAAGGCAATCAGAATGGACATGGCCATCAGGGCAGTCAGGGCAGCCAAGGTGGTTATAATCATCAGGGGAATCATCATCAGCAGCAGTCAGCTTATCAGAGCAACCCGAAGCAGTTGAATAGTAGGAAGCATCATGTCTTCACCACTAGCCTGTGTAAGCGTGATCAGAAAGTTTATAAGAGGGCGGTGCACTCCGTTGAAGCGGCAGTACCACATTAGTTACGCTGGTCGGAGCAGCCCATTGTATGGAGTCGTGAGGATCATCCGCCCCGGGTTGACAATCCGGGTCAGCTGGCACTAGTGGTGGCACCTCAGGTTGGGGGGTATAAGTTCACTAAGGTGCTCATGGACGGAGGGAGCAGCATCAATATCATGTATTATGAAACCTTCCGTCGCATGAGGCTAACAGATAAGAAGCTCAGACCGTCCAACACTGTTTTTCATGGTGTGGTACCTGGTAAATCGGCATATCCGGTCGGTAAGATAGATCTGGAGGTTACCTTTGGAGATGAGCATGACTCAAGGTCAGAGACTTTGACCTTTGAAGTGGTAAAAATCAAGAGCCTGTATCATGCCTTGTTCGGGCGACCGGTTTATGCTAAGTTCATGGCGAGGCCCTGTTACGTTTATCTGCAGCTCAAGATGCCGGGTCATAAAGGGACCATCACGGTACATGGGAGCCGTAAAATTGCTTTGGAACGTGAAGAAGGTGATGCGGCCTATGCTGAGTCGGTTTGTGTAACAGAGGAGTTAAAGTTTTATAAGGACAATGTTGATCCGGCAGATATGTCTCCTCTAAAGAAGCCAACTTCAGAGCATGATCCGGCCTTGAAGTTTAAATCGGCTGAGGAGACCAAGCTAGTTGATTTTGTTCCTGGCGATTCGTCCAAGCAGTTTAGCATCAGCGCTAACCTAGATCCGAAATAGGAAAACGCGCTCATCGAGTTCATCCGTGAGAACAGGGACATCTTTGCATGGAAACCTTTTGACATGCCAGGTGTACCGAGAGGACTCGCTGAGCACACTCTTAATGTCGATCACAAGTTTAAACCGGTCAAACAATTTCTCCGCTGCTTCAATGAGGAAAGGCGCAAGGCTATTGGGGAAGAGGTAGCTAGGCTTTCGGCGGCTGGGTTCATTGTTGAAGTGTTTCATCCTGAGTGGTTGGCTAATCCGGTGCTGGTACTCAAGAAGAATGGCACTTGGCGTATGTGTGTGGATTACACAGAGTTGAACAAGGCTTTCCCAACTGATCCCTTTGCTCTCCCTCGTATTGATAAAATCATTGATGCTATGGCGGGTTGTGAGCGTTTAAGTTCTCTAGATGCATATTCCGGCTATCATCAGATCAAGATGGCAGTTAAGGACCAGGGGAAGACATCTTTTATAACTCCCGTTGGAGCCTTCTACTATGTATCTATGCCCTTTGGGCTCAAGAGTGCCCAGGCGACTTATCAGCGTTGTGTGCAGAATTGTCTTCATAAACAGATTGGGCGTAATGTTCATGCATATGTGGATGATATCGTGGTAAAATCCAGAAAGAAGGAAATATTGATAGATGACTTAAAGGAAACCTTCGACAGTCTCCGGGTTTATAAGATGATGCTTAATCCGGCCAAGTGCGTTTTCGGTGTACCGACAGGCAAGCTCTTGGGGTTTCTGGTGTCAAACAGGGGAATTGAGGCTAATCCGGAAAAGATCAAGGCTATTATGTCCTTGGATAAACCAGTGTGTATCAATGGTGTTCAACGTCTGGCAGGCCGCATTGAAGCGCTGATCCGGTTTATCAGTCGTTTGGGAGAAAAAGCTATTCCTCTCTATCAGATGATGAAAAAGACACACAATTTTGTCTAGAGTGATGCTGCTAATGCCGCGTTTGAGGACTTGAAGAAACAGTTGGCAGAACCGCCAGTCCTTGCTGTTCCGGTCGATAAGGAGCCGCTGTTGCTATATGCGGCTGCTAATGCCCGGGCCGTCAGCGTAGCCATTGTGGTGGAGCACAAGGAGGATGGGAAGGAATATCCGGCTCAACGGCCGGTTTACTACATCAGCGAGGTGCTCATTGAGTCTAAGCAAAGGTATCCGCATTGGCAGAAACTAGTGTATGGAGTCTTCATGGCAAGCCGGAAGCTCAAGCAATATTTTCAGGGTCATCCCATCACTATGGTCAGCTCTGCCCCTCTGAGAGATATAATCCAAAACAGAGAAGCGACTGGCCGGGTTGCCAAGTGGGACATTGAGCTTGGACCTCACGGGTTAAAATATGTGCCTCGTACTGCGATCAAGTCCCAAGCACTTGTGAATTTTATCAATGATTGGATGGAGTTACAGGCGCTGGAAGAAAAGCCGGATCATACTTACTGGACTATTCACTTTGATGGATCCAGGCAGTTGGAGGGCTCGGGGGCTGGAGTCGTATTAACTTCCCCACGAGATGATAAGTTTTGTTATGTTCTCCGTTTAATGTTCCCTTGTACTAACAATGCAGCTGAATATGAGGCTTTCCTTCACGGTCTTCGTATGGCTAAGGAGATGAACTTAAGCCGGGTTAAGTGTTTTGGTGACTCGGACCTGGTGGCTCAACAAGTGTCTGGTACTTGGGATTCCAAAGATCCACTCATGGCAGCATATCATCGAGAGGTGGACGTTGTTGCTGGACACTTCCAGGGCTATCAGGTGGATCATATAGACCGGCGAAAGAATGAAGCGGTGGACGTATTAAGCCGGTTGGGTTCCGAACGTAAACCGGTTCCATCTAATGTTCTCTGGACGTCTTGCATAATCCGTCAGTTAAATTACCTTCAGAGGAGGACTTGGCTGTTCCTGATCCGGAGGCTCAGTTGGTAGCGGCTCTTCATGCCATCCTAGATTGGACAGTCCCATATTTGGCGTATATGAACCGAGGCGAGTTACTAGAGGACGAAATTTTGGCCAGGCAGATAATCCGGCGGTCCAAGTCAATGACTATCATCAATGGAGAATTACATCATTGCACTGTAACAGGGGTGTTTCAGCGTTGCATGTCTCCAGATGAAGGCCGTGAGATTCTACGGGAGATCCACGAAGGAGATCGTGTTCACCATGCCGGTTCAAAGTCCTTGGTAGCTAAGGCTTTTCATCACGGTTTCTATTGGCCGACGGCTCATGCTGATGCGGAAGACTTGGTCAAAAAGTGTGATGCCTGTCAGAAATTCTCAAGGCGTGCTCATGTACCGGCTCAAGAATTGAGGATGATTCCGATCACTTGGCTGTTCGCGACTTGGGGGCTAGATATGGTTGGGGCCTTTAAGATATCTCCAGATAAGAAGACCCACCTTCTAGTGGCACTTGATAAATTCACTAAGTGGGTGGAGGCAGAGCCAGTCAGTAAGTGTGATGCAGCAATGGCGGTTCAGTTCATCAAAAAGGTGATTTTCCGGTTTGGCTTTCCACACAACATTATAACTGATAATGGCACTAATTTTTCCAAGGGGGCTATGAAAGAATTTTGTCAACGAGAGCACATCCGGCTTGACGTATCTTCAGTGGCTCACCGTCAATCTAATGGTCAAGCTGAGAGAGCCAATCAAGAGATCTTAAGAGGCATCAAGCCTCGGCTTATGGTTCCCTTACAGAGGACTCCAGGTTGTTGGGTGGAGGAGTTACCTTTTGTATTATGGAGCATCAATACCACGCCCAACAGATCTACGACTTACACGCCTTTTTTCATGGTGTACGGAGCAGAGGCAGTTCTCCCTAGTGACATCCGTCATAATTCACCTCGCGTGGCGGCTTACGTTGAAGCTGACAACGAGAAGGCGCGACAAGAAGCACTGGATTGGATGGATGAGGAACGTGACATTGCAGCAGCTCGGTCGGCGATTTACCAACAAGATCTGCGTCGATATCATAGTCGCCGGGTTAGAACCAGAATGTTTCAAGAAGGCGATCTGGTGCTCCGGCTCATCCAAGACCAGACTGATATGCACAAGCTATCCCCGCCTTGGGAAGGACCCTTTGTGGTCAGCAAGAATCTGCACAATGGGTCATACTACCTGATACGTGCAAAACGTATCTATAATTTCTGCTTGCTCCATGCCTCTTTTGGGTGATATTGCTATGATATTTATACACTTCCATACACTTTTGATCATATTTGGACTAACCTATTAACTCAGTGCACCCCAGTGCCAGTTTCTGTTTTCTGCTGTTTTTGTATTTCAGGTTTTCCCGTCACGAAACTGCCAGAAAAATCCCGGAAAAATTATATAAAAAATCAGCGTTCCGAAAGCTTCCACACGGCCGAAGTAGGGCCGGAGGGGGGCCACCAGGGCTCCAGGCGCCCTGGTGGCGCGGCCCCCCTCCTGGCCGCGCCGGGGGGGGCGCCTGGGCCCCCCAGGCCTCCGCTGATGCCCCCCTTTGGCATATATTTAACACGCGTCCCGAAACCCTCGAGGACGGAACCCTTTTTCGCGATCTCATCTCCGTTCCGCCGCCGCCGCGCTTCCAAGATCGGGAGCACCAGGAGAACCCTTCCCGGCACCCTGCCGGAGGGGACGATCACCACCGGGAGCCTCTCCACCACCATGGACGCCTCCCGGATGAGTTGTGATTGTCTCCCTTGGACCATGGGTCCATGACCAGTAGCTATGTGATGTTCTCCTCCCCTTCTTGTGCTTCACTAATTAGACCTCGTGAGCTGCCCTACATGATCGAGGCACATATGTAATCCTTATGTTGTTGCTATGATGAGTTTGCTGGGATCCGATGGATTGTGAGATTATGTTCAGATTGTGGTTGAGTAATATATTTGATTTACCTCTTTTATATTTATGTTCGTAGGTAATTCTTGCATGTTCTCCGTTGCTATTTATTGCTTTGGCCAAGTAGTAGGTAGTGACTCCAAGAGGGAACGTTATGCTTGATTGTGGGTTCATGCCCCTCGATGACTAGCTTGAGTGACAGAAACATGAGTCTAGGGGATGTGTTGTTGCCACAAGGGGGAAAACAACGGTGCTTGTACTCGCGGGTGCAAGGATTGTTTACTTTACGCAAAGTTCTTTTAATGCAGCTGTCTGTTGCTTTGAGTTTACACTATGGGTGGGACTCGCAACTTAATACCAGCGAGATGTTCTGGATAGATATCTCAAGGTGGATGATTAGTAGTAGATGCAGATGGATTTCGGCCTACTTACCTTGGAGTACCGCCCATGCTTTGAACCTCTACCTTTCTTGCAACATAGTTAGCATTGGTTTGCGCACATAATTCTGTCAATTGCCCAGCTGTAATTCGTTTACCTCACATAGTTGTTTTATCGTCTTTTGGGAGAGAGACATCACTAGTGAACATCATGGGACCCCGGTCCATATTACCATCACTGATCACATCTGCTATTTACTTTCCGCTTTTACTTATTAGTTGCAGCAATACCTATCACTATTATCTCTTGCGTTTGATCCTTTGTAAACGACAAGGCCGGAGGGATTGACAACCTCTCTGTACTCGTTGGGAGCAAAGTTATTTGTATCTGTGTGCAGGTCCAAGTTGATTGCTAAGTATCTGGCACCGTTAGCAGTTGACACCTTCTTGTTGAACCTTGGAGTCTCAGGGGAAATCGATCCTTGGTATCTTTGCCAAGGGAAAACTTCCGCTACACTGCATCTCAAACCTTCCACTTGGGGTAACCAACGAGGGGCGAGAAGCCATCAAGCAAAGTTTTCTGGCGCCGTTGCCGGGGACTCCACTCTTCAAGATAGGGGAGTTGCATGCTATCTTTTACCTTTGCTTTTTAGTCTTGTTAGTTTACCTTTCAGTTTTGCTTTAGTATCTTTTATCGAAAATCACAAAAATAGTTATCTTGCTTGCTTGCTGCTATGGGTTCCACCGAGAACACCAAGTTGTGTGACTTCACTAGTCATAACAACGATGACTTTATCTGCACGCCTATCACTACACCTGCCACTTCAGCACCTTCTTATGAAATTAAACCTGCTTTACTGAACCTAGTTATGAAAGATCAATTCTCCGGTGCTGGAGATGATGCTGCTTTACACTTGAACAATTTTGTTGAACTCTGTGATATGCAAAAGTACCAAGAAATAGATGGTAATATTGTTAAGCTCAAGCTTTTTCCTTTCTCCTTGAGAGGAGGAGCTAAAATTTGGTTTCAATCTTTGCCTAGAAATAGCATAGATTCATGGGACAAGTGCAAAGATGCTTTTATTGGAAAGTACTATCCACCTGCTAAAATTATCCAACTAAGAAGTAACATAATGAATTTTAAACAATTGGATAATGAACACATTGCCCAAGCTTGGGAACGCATGAAATCTCTTGTCAAGAACTGCCCTACTCATGGTTTGACTACTTGGATGGTTATCCAAACTTTTTATGCAGGCTTGAACTTTACCTCGCGGAACTTGTTAGATTAGGCCGCGGGAGGAACCTTTATGTCAACTACACTTGGTGCTGCCACGAAGCTTCTCGATGATATGATGACCAATTATTCCCAATGGCACACCGAACGCGCTCCAACAGGTAGGATGGTAAACTCTGTCGAGGAGATTTCCTCCCTAAATGAAAAAGTTGACTTGATCATGTCTCTACTTTCGAAGCAATCTTCTATTGATCCTCGTGATGTTCCTTTAAATTCTTTGATTGCTCAAGAACAAGTAGACGTGAACTTTATCTCTAGAAACAATTTTAATAACAATGCTTATAGGAGTAATTTTGGTAGCAATCCTAGACCGTTCCCCTCTAATTCTTATGGGAACAACAACGCTTATCCTAGCACCAAGAACTCCATTACTGATCTAGAGATTATGCTTAAAGATTTCATCACTACCCAAAAAGCCTTTAATAAGAGTGTAGAAGAAAAACTAAACAAACTAGATGATCTCTCTTCGAAGGTAGACAATTTAGCCCATGAGGTAGAATTGCTTAAAATTAGAACTTCTCCTCTTGAGGAGAGGAAGGTCACTCCTATGAATGCTATTCAAGTGCAAATTAATGAAAACATTAGGATGTTGGCTAAACTTAAAGAGAGATGGACTAGAGAAAGGGAGGAAGAAGATACAATTAAGAACCTTCCTACCCACCACACTGTTGCTACTATCCAAGTCGTTGAGGATATTCAAACTCTTAGCACCCAATGCACTCCTGGTCCCGTTGGACCTATTAATGGTGATGCTATGCCATAGAAACTACCAAACAAGTGAACCTAAAGGACACCACTACCACTTTACTTGATAGTAGTGACCTTGATTTTGACAATTGCACTCTTACCGAAGTTATTGATCTCCTTCACAAGATGTCTAGAGATCCCCGCACTAGCACGCTTAACCTTGCCTTCACAGAGCATATCACTAATGCTCTCATCAAAGCTAGGGAGGAGAAACTTAGAGTAGAAGCCTCCATACCTAGAAAGCTAGAAGATGGTTGGGATCCTATGATTAAAATTAAGTTGAATAACTTCTCTTGCTATGATTTATGTGATGTTGGAGCTAGTACCTCCGTTATGCCCAAAAGAATATATGATATGCTTAAACTGAAACCTTTTGATTCTTGTTCTTTTGGTGTTCGTCTTGTTGATTCTTCCATAAAGAAACCTTTGGGGAGGATCGACGATGTTCTTATCATTGTCAATGACAATTATGTTCCCGTTGATTTTACTATTATGGACATTGAGTGTGAACCTTCTTGTCCAATTATTTTGGGACGTCCTTTTCTTCGCACCGTTGGTGCCATCATTGACATGAAAGAGGGGAATATAAAATTCCAATTTCCTCTCAAGAAAGGGATGGAACACTTCCCTAGAAAGAAGATTAAGTTACCTTTTGAGTCCGTTATACGGGCTAGCTATTCTTTTACTCTTGATAAAACTTGATCTCTATGCATTATGCCTGGCTTAAAGGCATAAAAGAAAGCGTTTTTGGGAGGCAGCCCACATGAATAAAATTTTATTTTGCTTTTGTTGTGTCTTGATGTTGTTACTATAGTAGCATCATCATTGTATCTTTACTTTTCAGTTTTGTGCCAAGTGTAGCCTCTGATTGCAAGAAAGTTCAAAAGTTGTGACGTGCTGACCAGGAAACAGATTCTGTCCTTGGATAGAAAAATTCGTATAAAATCACCAGATCATCTTTTTGGTCTGAATTTTTTCGACAGCGTGCTCTATACAATTTTCTTTCGGGCATCTGTTCTGAGTTTTTTTATTAGAGTTGCAGAAGTGCCCCGAAAAAATCATTTACTACCTGCTGTTCTGTTTTTCACAGATTCTGTCCTGTTTTGCCTTTCCTTCATTTTGCAAACCTTGAGCTTGCTTTTTCTTTGCAAAAACCTTTTGACAATCTTGAGAAACAGTAGACCTTCAAGAATATCCTTATTTCCAGCAAGGAACAATTATATTATTATGGGTACTAACCTCGCTAATCATATTATGATGAGTTATGTATGAAGGGAGTTTTCAAGTGTGCGAGGGAAGATGATAAAAAGATTCAGGAGTGTCAAACGCTCAAGCTTGGGGATGCCCCCATGCACCCCCAAGAAATATTCAAGAAGACTCAAGCGTCTAAGCTTGGGGATGCCCCCGTGCATCCCCTTCTCCATCAACATTATCAGTTCGTCTTTCGTTCCACTATATTTTTATCACTTCATGTGTTATGTGCTATGCTTGGAGCGTCTTGCTTTTAGTTTCCTTTTTAGTTTTCTTTAGCTTTTCATAACGAGTCGGAACTCAGCTTTCTTTGTGTGGGAGAGAAACACGCTCCACTTCAACCTAGAACACAACATAGAATTATCATGTCTATCTTTGCTGTGTATGTTCTTTGTCTTTTAATAGCTACTATCATGTTTAGCTCTTAGTTTTCATTCTTATCTTTTTAAAGAGCTTTTGTTTAGTTGGTCGTTGGAACTCTCTTTATTTATCATGCTTATCTTATTAAGAGAGTTGGCTTCTGTTGCATTGGTCGATATGTCTATGATAAAAATGCTACGTGCATAATGGTGCTTAGTAGTTCATGTTTTCTTATGGTTAGTCTCAAATAGCTGGGGGGTTCCCAATGTGTTATTGGAGTACCAACATGATTTGTTTGCCTATGATGTGGTATGGTTTAGTGATATCTTCCTTCAATAATTTATTTTGATTGACTTGGCGTATGCTCACGCATATTTAAGACTGTAAAGAAAGTCTGTCAAGCCTTGATGATCTTTTATTTCTAAGTAGCGATATAACTTCCATGCCTGATTCAATGTTGCTTTGTCGCTCTGCATGATTATGACCGTCATTGCTCTTTTAGTTGGTCGCTCCCAGTCTTTTGCTAACCTCCACCTGTACTAAGCGGACTGACTGCTTGTGCATCCAAAATCCTTTAAACCAGTTATGCCATATGAGTCCACCATACCTTCCTATACATGGTATTTACCTGCCATTCCTAACGAAGACTTTCATGTGCCATCTCGAAATTATTCAAAAAAGCATTTCTCTTTTGTGCCTCTGTTTTAGTTCATGAGGAAGTAGTAGTTAATTCATGATCTTTTTAAGTTGGACAAGCTTCACCCCGGGATTGCATGTCTAATGTGCAAACCCATAATATGAGAAGGAACTGGCAAAGAGTGCGCCCGGCTCAAAATTAATATAACAAACAAACCCTCCTTCACGCTTTGTTCATGAGAAATCAGAAAACTTTGGCAGTGATAAACAAAGGAGATTAAGAGGATGTGATCGTCCTCATTCGGGAGCCGTTCCTCGAAAGTTGTCCATCTCAAGAAGTGATTGAGTTGTCTGCTAGCATTCGTTGACGAAACATGCATGTCCAAAAATAATAATTATTACCTCTATTTTTAAAACCAAGAGCTTTGGTACATGTTTTGTCTTTGTTTCCGACCACGGGTTTTCAACTTTGCCAACAAAAGCCACGGTTCGAGAGTCTCCACCTTCTTTTAAAGCACCAACTATTGAGAGCATGATTGTCATTCTGAGTGTAATGTGCATTGTCCCAAAGTAGCATTGTCTTTTGCATGATTATGATATCGTTTGTTCTGAAATTATTGTATCTAGTCATCACTTAAACCTTGGAGGTGCCCCTGCATTTATGTTTTGCTTCACTAAAGGGGGCAAGCGAGATACCACTTTATCATATTTGCACACCATGCTCATTACAAATCTATTTGATGTTTCAGTATCATATTGTAAAACTTTCAGTTCTTTGTGATTTTCTCATAAGGCAACTTAATTACTACAGATTCATTGTCTCAGTAAGCTTTTGTCATATGACTATGAAAAGTCCTATATGGTTAATAGCATGTCACCACATAAATTATTCTTGTTATCATTTACCTACTCGAGGACGAGCAGGAATTAAGCTTGGGGATGTTGATACGTCCAAAATGTATCTATAATTTCTGCTTGCTCCATGCCTCTTTTGGGTGATATTGCTATGATATTTATACACTTCCATACACTTTTGATCATATTTGGACTAACCTATTAACTCAGTGCACCCCAGTGCCAGTTTCTGTTTTCTGTTGTTTTTGTATTTCAGGTTTTCCCGTCACGAAAACTGCCAGAAAAATCCCGGAAAAAATATATAAAAAATCAGCGTTCCGGAAGCTTCCACACGGCCAAAGTAGGGCCGGAGGGGGGCCACCAGGGCTCCAGACGCCCTGGTGGCACGGCCCCCCTCCTGGCCGCGCCGGGGGGGCGCCTGGGCCCCCAGGCCTCCGCTGATGCCCCCCTTTGGCATATATTTAACACGCGTCCCGAAACCCTCGAGGACGGAACCCTTTTTCGCGATCTCATCTCTGTTCCGCCGCCGCCGCGCTTCCAAAATCGGGAGCACCAGGAGAACCCTTCCCGGCACCCTGCCGGAGGGGAGGATCACCACTGGGAGCCTCTCCACCACCATGGACGCCTCCCGGATGAGTTGTGAGTAGTCTCCCTTGGACCATGGGTCCATGACCAGTAGCTATGTGATGTTCTCCTCCCCTTCTTGTGCTTCACTAATTAGACCTCGTGAGCTGCCCTACATGATCGAGGCACATATGTAATGCTTATGTTGTTGCTATGATGAGTTTTCTGGGATCCGATGGATTGTGAGATTATGTTCAGATTGTGTTTGAGTAATATATTTGATTTACCTCTTTTATATTTATGTTCGTAAGTAATTCTTGCATGTTCTCCGTTGCTATTTATTGCTTTGGCCAAGTAGTAGGTAGTGACTCCAAGAGGGAACGTTATGCTTGATTGTGGGTTCATGCCCCTCGATGACTAGCTTGAGTGACAGAAACATGAGTCTAGGGGATGTACTGTTGCCACAAGGGGGAAAACAACGGTGCTTGTACTCGCGGGTGCAAGGATTGTTTACTTTACGCAAAGTTCTTTTAATGCAGTTGTCTGTTGCTTTGAGTTTACACTATGGGTGGGACTCGCAACTTAATACCAGCGAGATGTTCTGGATAGATATCTCAAGGTGGATGATTAGTAGTAGATGCAGATGGATTTCGGTCTACTTACCTTGGCGTACCGCCCATGCTTTGAACCTCTACCTTTCTTGCAACATAGTTAGCATTGGTTTGCGCACATAATTCTGTCAATTGCCCAGCTGTAATTCGTTTACCTCACATAGCTGTTTTATCGTCTTTTGGGAGAGAGACGTCACTAGTGAACATCATGGGACCCCGGTCCATATTACCATCACTGAACACATCTGCTATTTACTTTCCGCTTTTACTTATTAGTTGATTGCCCAGCTGTAATTCGTTTACCTCACATAGCTGTTTTATCGTCTTTTGGGAGAGAGACATCACTAGTGAACATCATGGGACCCCGGTCCATATTACCATCACTGATCACATCTGCTATTTACTTTCCGCTTTTACTTATTAGTTGCAGCAATACCTATCACTATTATCTCTTGCGTTTGATCCTTTGTAAATGACAAGGCCGGAGGGATTGACAACCTCTCTGTACTCGTTGGGAGCAAAGTTATTTGTATCTGTGTGCAGGTCCAAGTTGATTGCTAAGTATCTGGCGCCGTTAGCAGTTGACACCTTCTTGTTGAACCTTGGAGTCTCAGGGGAAATCGATCATTGGTATCTTTGCCAAGGGAAAACTTCCGCTACACTGCATCTCAAACCTTCCACTTGGGGTAACCAACGAGGGGCGAGAAGCCATCACTACCTCATCGATGTTCGAGAACACAAGGACTCACGCACCGCGGAGGAGGAGACCCGCCGTGGAACATTGCTCATCTTCGGCCTTACTACACTCGAGCCATAGGCTCCCTTTATGTACATACTTTCGCAATGTATATATTATGATCAATATAATAAACCGGTATCCCTGCTAAAGAGCGGGGCCTCTGCTGTTTTTTCCATAAGAGTTTGTCACGTGGGGGCTTTTGTTTATACAACGGAGTCCTCATTACCATCTTGAACTGGCTATCAAGCAAATATCATCATAAGAGCACAACTCTGGTTACTTCGGTAATCCGGCTATCAAGCCAACATGATGATAAGGGGAAAAAGAGAGTTTGATGCATAACACAACTCAAACATAGGCACCCATTGAGCACAGCTCACAATGTTACTTGGGGGCTCTTATTGCACAGCAGCAAAGAGTTTTTAAGGCACTTGTAATAGGCTATCAAGCCAGGTTTGGAAGCCAGGTGCATGCACCTAAAACCCCGGGTTAACCTGCCTGCATCAAGTAAGTCGCTCCGTCGAGGTAAACCTGGTATGACCCGTCGAACATTTGACAAGTCAATCTTATACAGACCCTGAACTTGTCAATGTTAAAACGATGATTGGTTAATGTGAGGTCCATCTTAACAGGCTTTGTAAAATGGTTTAACTCAGCGGCCTGGCAGCCCATCAAAAGCCTCGAATTTGGGGCCTGGCAGCCCGTAAAAAGCCTCGACTACAAGTTCTCATATGCTTTTATTTGCCAAATTTTTCTCCTTTGCTGAGATTTATAGTATTTATCTGATGTCTATTAATTCGGCCAAGTGGTTGACTATAAGTTACCACCATCAGGTAAAACCGGTGTTTATTAACCCGGTCTGGTTTGATTACAAATCGCCAGTATCATATCGGTATAATCCGGTGTTTATCACAACCCGGCATGGTTTTATCATAAACCAGCAAGTACTGCAAGAGTCATCAACACTCGCGATTTGGGATTATCACCCTTACTACAAAGTTGGTAAACCCAATGATGTGATTCAATATCACAGGTATGATCTATTCCATATCTATTTATCTCAAAATGCAGCCCGGGTTATAAACCTAGGTCATGTGTTTGGGCATTATGACCCGTCCGGCGATGAACCGCCAGGACACTTTAAACTTGTTCTATGCAGAAGCAGGTTAAGTAAAGTTGTTCAGAAGAATAGGCAGACATATTATAAGGATACCGGATTAAACAGCGTTACGCAAAGTGAATATGCACGATGGAATATCAGACCAAGTGTTTTCAGCTAGCCTATTACAAGGCGTTTTGCAGCACAAAAGAATAACAGTTGTTCACAAGGTATTACAGAGATTAAACCGGCTCCGGTTCATGACTCATCGCCAGCCTGGCCGGACGGCTGCGGATCACCCTGCGCTGTTTCCTCCTCTTCGTATCCGCCCAGCAGCTGGAAGTCAGTGGTTGCCCAATTAATCCTAGTTAGGGCTTGGAAAATAGCTTCATCGTTTATAAGCTCGGAGGGTTCAACATCATGAGCATAAGTGTGCTTACGGACGGGCGGATGAGATCCTCCACATCATGAGTCCGTGCATTAACCCGTTTGTTGTCAGCGTCATAAACCGCCTGGTAGTGGGACAGATCATGTTTTGCTATACACCTCTCGTTTAACGTAGGTGATCATGTTTTGCTATACAAATCTCGTTTAAGATTTTTTGCAGGAAATTTCTCTCTAAATGGGAAGGACCTTACGTTATCGAGGAGGTCTATCGTTCCGGTACCATTAAAATTAACAACGCCGAAGGCACAAATCCGAAGATGGTAAACGGTCGAAGAATCAAACACTATATCTCAGGTACTCCCATAAATGTTGAGACCAATATTATTGATACTGTGACATCGAAGTAGTACATAAGGGACACTTTCCAAAACGTTTCAGGCTCCGAAAAAGAATAAATATGTGATACGGTAAGTAATCCGGCGGAGACGTATGCCTGTCTCCCTTCGTTGAGCAGCGACTCCGTCTACTTCTCCACGCTCTTCTACCATCTTCAACTGCGCTCAGTGGCGGCCGCCGGCAGTTGGAGTTGGCCCGAGGATTTGGCGGCCCAATGCCAGATACACAACAGGAAGGAGAGGATCCGACCCTCCGTGCGCCCCTTCACCATTGCCGATCATCTCCTCACCTTCTGCCACCCTCGTGAGTGGACCAAAGGGCTCATGTTCCACGAGTACCATCTCATACCTGAATCTTTCAAGCAACTGCGGAACAAGATCAGGGCAAAAGACTCTCAGCTGCGGATTCCACCCTAGCGCTACAAATATCAAAGGCTACAAGATGTCTACTTCACTGCGAGAGTTTTGCCATTCAAGATACACTCGTCGAGCCTGAAGTACGTCTAGTTCATGTAAGTACACTGATGTTGCTATTCAGGAACTGGTACCTGTATATGATATTACCTCAATAAATCTGAAATTAGCGAGATAAATATACTCTTGACAGTATCCTTGAAAAAAAAAATACTCTTGATTTTGTCACCTTTCGTGGTGGCAACTGTGTACCTTTATACATCTGGGCAAATAGCTGCTCCCAGGCAGAAGTTTCAGGCTTGCTGGAACAGCAAAAGTTAGGCACTAGCACGAAGAAGAAAGTTGTGCTTCTAGAATCTGAAGAAGATTCAACTCTGTGGTAAACTAGCGTAGGCAACTATGCATAAGGGAGTGGTGAGTAATGTGATTGTATTAAGAAACATAGGTTAGACTAGGAAATATTCTGCCTTGCCTTGTACTCCAAGTAGATCAAGTACTTCTGTATATATGCCCACGAGGCTCAAGCAATACAACAACTATTCCACCAAATTCCTCTCCCCCTTCTAACATGGTATCAGCTTAATCTTGATTCCAACCCTAGCCGCCGCCGCTTCTGCACCCGCGCGCCGCCCCCGGGGCGCTCGGCCTCCATGACCGCCGCCGGGGGCCGCGCCGCCCGTACCTAGAGTGTGTCCGTCGACCATGTTGACCGGCTGCCCTAGAGAGTCTTTTTTCTAAGCCTTTGCTCGGGTTTTCTCTCTCTCGCTGGTCGCTTTGACCAGTGTTTACTTTTCAGTTTTTCGATCTAAGATTGATTTACGTCGGCACAGCCGCCGTCGACACCCGCGCGCCTCTACTCCGATACCGGCACGACTGGCCGTCTACTTCATCGACACGACGGTCTCGCGCGACAGGCGGCCCCTCAAGGCCGTCGTCCGCGCGCCGGCCAGCCCGTCGACATGCGCCGGCCATCACCGCCCTACTCCGACCGAGACACCTGCATCGTCTTCATCCGGCGGCCTTGCGCTATGCGACGGCCAATCATAGCCTCCGCTCGCGTGCCGGCCCATCAATCGATCCACGTCACCCGCCTCCGTCGCGTCTTCACGGCGGCACTGCGGGTTGCCCCGCCGGCTTCATCTCGGACTCCGCTGCCACCCTGTCTTCATCAAGCGGCGTCCGACCTCGCGCGCGATCGGCTTGATCACCCGCTCGCCACGCGATTGATCTGCCCTGTCGGTTACGCGCGCTTCCGCAGGTCCCGTGAAGATCGTCCCGAGTACTGTGCGCCTCTCCGCCGATCGAGCATCGGGCTGCCACTGCGTCGCCCCGTGGTTCTCCTCGCGGCTGCATCGACTCGTGCTTCGTCGCTGCATCGCCCCTTCAGGCCGTAGTGCCGCATACGCGGTCCCCACCGCCCCCGAGGCCGTCCGCGCGGTTGCACCGACTCGCGAACCGCCATTCCGTCGCCCCTTCGGGCCGCGGCGTCGCGGCCCACGGACCCCGCCGCCGCCCCGAGGTCTTCCCGCCGTCGCCCCGACCCGCCTGCCGCCGTTGCGTCATCTCTTCGGCCGTAGCGCCGCGGCCCGCGGTCCACTCCGCCGTCACCGCGCGTCGACTTCCCGTGGTATGCGCCGCGCCATCTCCCTTAACGCGGTAAAGTCACCGTCCGCGCCGGTCTTCATCACGCTGTCAGGGTTCTTCGCCTACTTCGAGCACCGCGGCCGCACTCCTAACCTAGCCGACGCCGCTGCCGTCAGGCCGCTGCCGCCGCTCCCTTCGTAGCCGCCGCCGTCGCCCGTCCACCGTCGTCTTCGTCCAAGCACCAGCCCGTCGCCAGCGTCACCGTCATCTACCCCAACCACTTCGTCTACTCCAACCACCGTTGGTGACATCAGCCCCGCGCCGATGGACGCCGCAATCGTCGTTGAGTTCTTCTCTGTTGGCCCCTCCGACTTCTCCGACATGGCGTACAGCTCGTGCAGGTCTCTCGTCTATGCATGCCCGGTGCTGGCAACATCGATGCGTGCCTTCATCCACGATGTGTCCCCGAGCCTGGCAAGCCTGGTCGGCGCTTTGTCAACTTCGTCTTCGTCCGTCTACGGATGCCCGGTGCTGGCAACACCGGTGTGTGCCTTCGTCTACGATGTGTCCCCAGGCTTGGCAAACCCGCCGCGACGCGTCGTCAACAACATCTTCTTCCCGGCGCACCACTACTTCGACACCACTGCGCCCATGACTAACTCGGCGCCTCCTTGCGTCCGCGGCCCCTCGGCGACTTCCTCGACACCGGATACCCCGACTCGACATCGACCACAACATTCTTTGCACGGCTACCTCGACCATGGCTCCACCATCCTACGCTCTCAGCTACCTCGACAAACGGCACAAAGGGCTACCGCCTTGCTTGAGTGTAGGATCGAAAGTATGTCTAGAGGGGGGGTGATTAGACTACTTGTTAATATAAAAATTCTGCCTTTTGATCATGAACAGTTTTTGGCAGTTTCACAATTATGATCGAGTCAAGTATCACCCTACACATGCAATTCTAGAGTATAAGCAGCGGAAAGTAAATTGCACATGTAGTAAAGAGAGGTGGAGAAGATCAAACGCAATTTGGAGACGCGGAGATTTTTCTCGTGGTTCCGATAGGTGGTGCTATCGTACATCCACGTTGATGGAGACTTCAACCCACGGAGGGTAACGGCTGCGCGAGTCCACGGAGGGCTCCACCCACGAAGGGTCCACGAAGAAGCAACCTTGTCTATTCCATCATGGCCTACGCCCACGGAGGACTAGCCTTACTCGGGGTAGATCTTCACGAAGTAGGCGATCTCCTTGCCCTTACAAACTTCTTGGTTCAACTCCACATCTCAATGACGGAGGCTCCCAAGCGACACCTAACCAATCTAGGAGGCACCACCCTCCAAAAGGTAATAGATGTTGTAGATGATGATGAACTCCTTGCTCTTGTGCTTCAAATGATAATCTCCCCAACACTCAACTCTCCTCACTGATTTGGCTTTGGTGGAAGAAGGGATTGAGTGGAAAGCAACTTGGGAAGGTTATAAATCAAGTTTCATATGGTAGGAATGGAGCAACTTGATCTCAACACAAGGGTAGGTAGTTCTCTTCTCAGAAAGTGTAAGGTAGGAGTGGTAGTACTTTCTGATGGCTCTCTCCACGAGTGAAGAGGGGGTGGAGGGGTATATATAGCCTCCACACAAAATCCAACCGTTACACACATAATTGAGCAATCTCGGTGAGACCGAAGTGAAAACTCGGTCAGACCGAAAGTTCAAATATAGTGAACGTTGGGGTTTTCGGTGGGACCGAAAATACCATCTCGGTTTGTCCGATATGAGTCAAAGATAGGAACTTGCCAGTTTCGGTGGGACCGAAATTATCAACTCGGATATTCCGAAATGATGTCAAACGGTTACAGAAGGTTGGCAGTCCAGTTTCGGTGAGACCGAACTCAAAATCGGATTGACCGATTTTTCTAGGGTTTGGCTTATGGCTGAGGTGGTTCATCTCGGTGGGACTGAGTTGGAAGAATCGGTTTGTCCGAGATTACTTATGAGTGTGTATAGTAGTGAAAGTTGCTGATAGTTGAAGGAGCTAAATCACTAAGCACTTGAGCAACCAGATCATCAACACAACCTCATCCCCTTTTAATAGTATTGGCTTTTCCTATGGACTCAATGTGATCTTTGATCACTAAACCAAAAATGGAGTCTTGAGCTTTTGCCAATGCTTGCCTTAGCATTTTGAGGGGTCCACTTCTTCAGTCATATCCATACCCATATCATCGAACTTCTCTGAAATGATTCTCAAGTAACTATTAGTTCAATGATATATATGTTGTTATTAATTACCAAAACCACCCGGGGATTAGTTGCACTTTCAATCTCCCCCTTTTTGGTAATTGATGACAACATATAGATCAAAGCTTCGACAAAAGATATAATCAATGAATAATATCGTCGCTTTGAGAAGTATGTGATAAACAAGAGCTCCCCCTAAATTTGTGCATTATTTAAAATTTGCGTTTGAATGCAAATGCACAATCGATTAGGATTATGGGTCACTCTTCCATGTCACATACATCTTGGTGGAGCGCACAAAATGATAAGAATGAATAACATGCACCCAATCACCAAGACATGAGTAAATAGCCATACAAGATAGGAATAGCATATGATAAGCATTAAGCACACATTAAAGCATAGTATGACTAAGCACTCATTAAGGTAGCATCAAACGTAGTAGCAAGCACACTGAAAGTTTCAAGAACCAAATGTATCTCAAAGAAAACCGGCAAAAGAACGAAAGAGCACTCTCTCTCTCGAAGCCCTATGATCTATACAATTTCTCCCCCTTTGGCAACAAGTTACCAAAAAGTTCGAAAAAGGATAGAGCTAAGCGTCACTGCGGGCTCTGCTGGCGGCTCCCGTCTGGGTAGATGTCGGAGTAGAAATGACGGCATCGGCGAAGACTTCAGCTGATGTCTGCGCTGGAGGAGTGGATGCTGGAGCTGTGGCTGGAGCTGTAGGAGGTGCTGAAGTGGTAGCCCTGGAGACAGTCACTGGGATAGCTGCTGATCGGGATCCTCTGGGAACCTGAGCAGTCTGGCGATGAGAGTCCTGGACTAGGTCATCCTGCATGAGCTCTGCTCTGTCCTGCCTAGCTTCCTCCATGTCTGCCTCAAGCTTGTTGACGGTCACCTGAATCTCAGTCAGCTTCACGTCCAGAGCGTGGATCTTGTCGTCAACAATCCTCTCTAGGCTCTCCTGAGATTGTTCAATGCTGGCCAGGCATTGCTCAATCCTCTGGGTAGCTTCAAGAATCTGTTCTCCGAAGCTCTTTGGTTTAGCTGCTGCTGCTGCTGCCTCTTTATCAGCTTTAGCTTTCTTCGCAGCTTCAATCTTGGCTTGACCTTCAACTGAAGTTGGATCCTCCTCATCCATCACAACAATGTTATCTTCATGCTCTGGCTGAAGTAGCAAGTGCTTCCTATCCAACATGAATTTGCCCGTGCCAAACTTGGCATTGATGAGCATCTGAATCTGCGGGGCAAATCCACACGACCTCTTCTGGTCAGCTGCAGTCCTCTTAATGGTTTCTACCATTAAGTCCATCACCTTGAAAGGTGCCTTCTCATCAAGAATGTGCAGCATGTTGATAGAATAGCCTCGGATCATGCGGTGGTCTCCAGACTTGGGCATCAAGGTATGCCTCAGAATAGTGTTTGTGGTAGTTAGACCTGCCTGGAGATAGTACACTGAGCCAAGCTTCCACCCTTCCAAATCAGCTGCGGGGATCTCCTTGTACATGTTCTTCATGGAATCATGGTTCTTCTTAGGAATCCCATAGACATCAATGTCGTCCTCTCTCTGCACTGGAGCATTCAGAAGTTCTGCCCATTCTTCAACAGATGAAGAAAACCTTTGACCTTCAGTCATCCAGGTGATCTTCCCATCAGGATAAAAGTGGGCTGTGGCGTAGAACTGCATGATCATCTCATCGTTCCAATCTGTCAGTTTCTGACCCACAAAGTCATCAACTCCACATGCAGTGAAGCTCTCATGCACATGGGGAAAGAAGTCTCGGTGCTCTTCACTGTCAATGTACTCCCAGTCAACGTACCTGGTATCTGCAACAATAGGCTTCTTATCCATCAGCACGGTCTCATAGAAGTCCTGCTGCTCTCTGGTGTGGAATCTGGGGTCCACAGCAGTCCTTCTCCTCACGGCATATGGATCAGACTGTCTCCATAGCCTGAGACCTCTATCCTTCCTTGCCTTCATATCCTCGGCTTGAGGATGAGCATCGTTGTGGAGTGGCAATTTAGGACGGAGCTTCAGCAACACATGTTCTTCTTCAGACTCAGACGGTGGCACATCACCTTTGTTCTTCTCAGAGGCTGGGATGTTCCTGGTAGTCCTCTTGGGCTTTGCTGGAGCTGCCTTGGCTTGAGCAGGCTTCTTGGGCTTAGAAGTGGCTTGAGCCCTAATTGCATCACCCATGAACTTAGCCTTCTGAGGAGGAGGCTGGGGTGCATCTTCTTCTTCTTCTTCAACTGCTGCATCAACATGAGGTTCAGCATACACTACCCTCTTCCTCTTGGAAGTTTTCTTCACTTTACTTGGAGCTGGCTCTTCCAAGTTCAGCTTCTTGGCAACAGCTGACTGCTTGACCTTGCTGGTGCCTTTCTTCGACTGAAGCCCTTGGTGCTCTTTGGCAACAACTTTTCTCTTGGGCTTGGAGGTTACTTCCTCAGCAACGAAGTCAGAGTCCTCATCATCAGAATTTCTCTGCTTTCTGGTTCTGGTGGCTGTAGGAGGCAAACCACTGGGGGTACTCCTCTCACCATCATCACTAGGACTACTAGCCTCAGGACTAGTATCTGCCTCTGGAATCTCTGCAAAAGGTGATTCAGACCTGTTCTGGCTGTCACTGGCATCTGACATGGCTGACAACCTGTGAATAGATAAGGTATAGGCAGAGTAGAAGAGTTATCACAACTGCAGAGGTTTTTGCAAAAAAAATGAGTTCAAATCTTAGTTTTGAGTTTTCACAGAGTGCATTTCGGTCAAACCGATATTCAGTTTCGGTGAATCCGAAGTGTATAACAGAAACTTACACACCACTTTCGGTCAGACCGAAGTGGGTTTCGGTCCTGCCGAACCACTAGGGTTTCACTAAGACTCTACATCGGTCACACCGATTCGCACGACTCGGTTAGACCGAAAGGTGCAGTGCAATGGCCAGAGGCCAAATCGGTCATTCCGAGTTTTCAAAATCGGTTTCACCGAGATGTATTCCGTGGAAACCTAAACCTAAGAATTTCGCTCGAAACTAGATCCGATCTGATGTTAAGGAAGATTTCAAACGTGGCTAGATGCATGGCAAACCAATCGTGCAAGAATCAGATGGGGAGCACGAGAGGGATCGAGACTCACCCTAACTTGGTAGAGTCCCTCTACGGCGGCAACGGCGCGGAGAAGAAAAACCGTTGACGGCGGCGGAGACCTGCGGCAAGGGCGCATAGGCGACGACGGCGACGATCCGGAGACCAGGGCGACGGCAGCAGGGGACTTGGGGGCGAAACGGTTTGAAGAATTAATCACGCGCTGCCCTCAGTATTTATATCCCCATGCTGTCGGTGGGACCGAGTTGAAAAACTCGGTGACACCGAAATGGATAACTGTTGTGCAGTTACGCATATCGGTCACGCCGAGATTTTGAACTCGGTTTCACCGAGATGAAACCTAGATCAGTCTAAGCGTTTCGGTTGGACCGAGTGGGAAAAGTTGGTCAGACCGAAATTGACTTAGAAGGTTTTGGAAGTCAGCCTTAGACGGATCGGTGGCTCCGAGTGCTCCTCACTCGGAGGGTCCGAAAATGACTTGTTCAAAGTTGTGATATGAGCATGAATGGAATTTGAGACAAGAAAGCATAGATAGCTAGGGAAGGTGCTTAGGCATTCTTGTCCATCCATTTGGCCAGAAAAATCAAAACAATCAAAACAACAAATGGATGTCCTCGAATGGATAAAATCATGCATTCAACATGCTCACACAATAAGATAGCAAATGAAATATGTGTCAAACATGCACAACCAAAACTCTAGCTACTAGCACACAATTTGTCGATGACTAGGTCATCTATATATGAGTATATTGACTTAGGAGCCAAATGAGAACATTTGATCATAGGTCATACTCATCGTTTAAGCACAAGTGGGGTTACCACTTTTACATAAAGCATTGATGTGTTCACATCATTTGGAGATGCTTTAGCTCATTTTTAGAGCAAAGCTCCCCCTAGATGTGAGAACCCCTTTTAAAGGGTCAAACTAACCTTGGGTTGTCGTAGAAGACTTCATGTAGATGTTGAAGATGTGGATGCTCAATGTTGATGTAGATCATCAAGAGTTGGGAGCTATCCTTTGGATTAGGGCACTTTCAATACCTACATGGGTTAGTCCCACAAGGAACAAACAAAGATATCCATAGACATAGATTGAAGTTCACAATAGATGATGTCCATGAAAGCAATGATTACCTTGTCCCTTGACTTACCAACAAGAGGGTTTGTGACTCCATGAACTAGTGCATGATGTGGAAGTTGATTGCACAAGTTGCCAAAATGAATGTGAGTGAAGTATGTTGGCGGAGTCACCCTCAAGAACCTTCTAGTTCTTCTTCTTCGGGATCCACATCATCTTGATGGGAATCCTTGGGGTTGTAGTTGAACTTAACGAAGTAGAACTTGACGTGTCCTTGGGAACCCACTTGACCATGGCTTGAGGTGCTTCAATGAATGCATCAATCTCCTCTTGAAGCTTGTCCTTGGCCTTTAGCTTGTGGTCTTGTGGTGGAAGGTCATCTTGAGCTTGTTCCACATTGGAAGAAGTAGGATCATACTTCTCCTTTTGAGAAACAAACTGTGGAGTAGGGTATTGACCTTCTTCCCATTCAACACCTTCAGCGTTGAACTTTCGCTCAAAACCAATCCCTTGATTCTTCCGGTGCCTTCCTTGTTTGCGAACAATTTCCTTAAAGTTCTTGCTTCCGGCAAGACTCTTGTAGACACCTTTCTCTATGATTTCCTTCAATAAGCTATTTTCTTGCTCAAGTGTAACTTGGCTTGAAACATTGTTAGTGGAATCAAGAGAACTACTAGAAGCAACAATATTAGATTTAACATGGTTATTGTTACTAGTAGAGGAAGAACTTTTCTTATGCTTGTCATGCTTAGTCTTAATAGGTGGCAAGAAATTAGACAAGAGAAGTCGTTTGGCAAGATATGAAGAACTCTTCTTTCGAAGATCGTCATTGATCGCTTTTAGAAACTCATGTTCTTGCTCTAGAGTGAGCTTCTCGAAGCGTAGCTTCTCATGAGATCTTAGGAGCTCTCTATGATCTTCTTGAGTTGTTTCATGAGCTAACTTAAGAGTGTTTAGTTCTTTAGTTAGACGCTCAATCTCCTTCATAGCATTGTCATTCGACTCTTCTCGACTATAGAGACTACTAGCATTTTCATCGTTACTAAGCTCACTAGATTTATCATGCAAGAGCTCATCCTCACCAAGCAAGTCATCCTCATCACTATCAAAGTCAATGAACTCAGGGTGTGTTACCTTGGGGCCTTTAGCCATGAAGCATCTTCCAATTCCCTCATTTGGTGAATCAAATAAGTCGTAGGAGTTGGAGTTGGAGGATACGAGTGCAAGTCCGGCAACACCTTCATCTTGACTGTAGTCGGAGTCGGAGTGATAGCTTCCATCGGATTGATTGTCGGAGTCGGAGCCGGAGACCCATTCACCTACATGAGCTTGATGTCTTCTTCTTGTGTAGCTCCTTGATGACTTGTCTTTCCTCTCCGAATCCTTGCTTCTCCGAGAAGATCTTCGTTCATAACGATCATCTCTACTCCTTCTCTCTCTCCGAGGTGACTCATCTCTTGCTCTTCTTCTTGGAGATTCTTCTCTTCTCTTGTGGGGAGCCGTACACTCATTTGAGAAGTGTCCGGGTCTTCCACAATTGTAGCAGTTTCGATCACGACTAGAAGATCTCTTTTCATCATATGATCTAGACTTTGAGCTTCTTTCTTTGCCTCTATTCTTGTAGAACTTGTTGAAGTTCTTAACCATTAGGCTTATCTCTTCATTGGAAATTAACTTGTCACTTGAGGTGGTGGGAGCATCACTTGTAGCTTTGTAAGCACCACTTGACTTGTTGTGAAGCTCTTCCTTATCCTTAAGTGTCATCTCATGAGCAACAATTCTTCCAATGACTTCAGTTGGCTTGAGGGTCTTGTAGTTTGGCATCATTTGGATCAAAGTGCACACGGTGTCATATTTTCCATCCAAAGCT
Source organism: Secale cereale (assembly GCA_902687465.1). Lineage (NCBI taxonomy): Eukaryota > Viridiplantae > Streptophyta > Magnoliopsida > Poales > Poaceae > Secale > Secale cereale. The sequence continues at coordinate 105,212,115 of LR738711.1, read as the reverse complement.
CTGAGAATCTTCTTAATGATGAATCGGTCGGTCATTTCTTCGCTTCCTAAGCCGGCAATCTCATTTGTGATGAGAGCAAGCCTAGAGTACATTTCAGCGACTCCTTCACCATCCTTCATCTTGAACTTGTCAAGTTGACCTTGAAGAATATCTAGCTTTGATTCCTTCACAGACTCAGTACCTTCGTGCATTTCAACCAAAGTATCCCAAATCTCTTTAGCATTCTCAAGACGACTGATTTTGTTGAACTCCTCGGGACACAAAGCATTGAAGAGAATGTCACAAGCTTGAGCATTGTTTTGCAACATCCGCAACTCTTCCGGTGTAGCTTCGCGATCCGGAACTATTCCTTCCTCGAAGAATTCACCTTGCATACCAACACAAATAATACCCCATGCGGCTGGGTTATGACCAAGAATATGCATTTTCATTTTATGCTTCCAACTAGCAAAATTTGTACCATCAAAGTAAGGACCTCTACGATAATTACCCTCACTAGACGCCATACTCTCCTAGGTTGTGAAACCAAGCTTATGGAGTCCAATGCAATGGAAACCAAAACAATGGAGACCAAAGCTCTGATACCACTTGTAGAATCGAAAGTATGTCTAGAGGGGGGGGGGTGATTAGACTACTTGTTAATATAAAAATTCTGCCTTTTGATCATGAACAGTTTTTGGCAGTTTCACAATTATGATCGAGTCAAGTATCACCCTACACATGCAATTCTAGAGTATAAGCAGCGGAAAGTAAATTGCACATGTAGTAAAGAGAGGTGGAGAAGATCAAACGCAATTTGGAGACGCGGAGATTTTTCTCGTGGTTCCGATAGGTGGTGCTATCGTACATCCACGTTGATGGAGACTTCAACCCACGGAGGGTAACGGCTGCGCGAGTCCACGGAGGGCTCCACCCACGAAGGGTCCACGAAGAAGCAACCTTGTTTATTCCATCATGGCCTACGCCCACGGAGGACTAGCCTTACTCGGGGTAGATCTTCACGAAGTAGGCGATCTCCTTGCCCTTACAAACTTCTTGGTTCAACTCCACATCTCAATGACGGAGGCTCCCAAGCGACACCTAACCAATCTAGGAGGCACCACCCTCCAAAAGGTAATAGATGTTGTAGATGATGATGAACTCCTTGCTCTTGTGCTTCAAATGATAATCTCCCCAACACTCAACTCTCCTCACTGATTTAGCTTTGGTGGAAGAAGGGATTGAGTGGAAAGCAACTTGGGAAGGTTAGAAATCAAGTTTCATATGGTAGGAATGGAGCAACTTGATCTCAACACAAGGGTAGGTAGTTCTCTTCTCAGAAAGTGTAAGGTAGGAGTGGTAGTACTTTCTGATGGCTCTCTCCACGAGTGAAGAGGGGGTGGAGGGGTATATATAGCCTCCACACAAAATCCAACCGTTACACACATAATTGAGCAATCTCGGTGAGACCGAAGTGAAAACTCGGTCAGACCGAAAGTTCAAATATAGTGAACGTTGGGGTTTTCGGTGGGACCGAAAATACCATCTCGGTTTGTCCGATATGAATCAAAGATATGAACTTGCCAGTTTCGGTGGGACCGAAATTATCAACTCGGATATTCCGAAATGATGTCAAACGGTTACAGAAGGTTGGCAGTCCAGTTTCGGTGAGACCGAACTCAAAATCGGATTGACCGATTTTTCTAGGGTTTGGCTTATGGCTGAGGTGGTTCATCTCGGTGGGACTGAGTTGGAAGAATCGGTTTGTCCGAGATTACTTATGAGTGTGTATAGTAGTGAAAGTTGCTGATAGTTGAAGGAGCTAAATCACTAAGCACTTGAGCAACCAGATCATCAACACAACCTCATCCCCTTTTAATAGTATTGGCTTTTCCTATGGACTCAATGTGATCTTTGATCACTAAACCAAAAATGGAGTCTTGAGCTTTTGCCAATGCTTGCCTTACCATTTTGAGGGGTCCACTTCTTCAGTCATTTCCATACACATATCACTGAACTTCTCTGAAATGATTCTCAAGTAACTATTAGTTCAATGATATATATGTTGTTATTAATTACCAAAACCACCCGGGGATTAGTTGCACTTTCATTGAGCAACCTTGTTGGCTTTCACTCCAGCCATGACTTCCGCGATGCAACGACCGTTCCGACTGTGTGTGTGTGTGTGGGGGGGGGGGTCCGTCGGCTTGCCTTCGGATTCTTCTCCAATCTCACCGTCTGCGTCGCTACCGTTGTGACTGCGGGGGGATGTTGAGTAATGTGATTGTATTAGGAAACATAGGTTAGACTAGGAAATATTCTGACTTGCCTTGTACTCCAAATAAATCATGTACTCATATATATATGCCCACGAGGCTCAAGCAATACAATAACTATTCCACCAAATCCCTCTCCCCCTTCTAACAGGGAGTAATTAAAGAGTGCCCACAATTTATGGATGTCAAAATATTACAGACACAACAAAAGTAAATTCAATAGTCTGTTTTGTGCTCTTTACTTTTCATGGGAAAACTTTGCGCAAACGAAAGTTTTACTGTTCTCTAGAGTAGAAAGTTTTTTTTTCTTCTGAAGGTGCTAAAATGCTTTATTTAGTTAGAAAACTTGCATGAGTGCAAAAACCTTGAAAACTCATAAGTTTTTTTTTCAATTGAAAACGCCGAAGATGTCTGAACGCCACACTTGTGCGCTGTAGTACCTAACAAAAGTAAAGAAGACAAAGTAGTTCTACGTGTATCTCGTATCTTAACATGAGAACTCTTGAGTAACGTGATTGTATTAGAAAATATAGGTTAGACTAAGAAATATTCTGCCTTGACTTGTACTTCAAGTAAATCATATACTTCTATATATATGCCCACGAGGCTTAAGCAATACAATAACTATTCCACCAATTCTCTCTCTCCCTTCTAACATGGTATTAGCCTAATCGATCCTAAACCCTAGCGGTCGCCGCTTCCGCACCCGCGCGCCACCCCCGGGGCGGTCGGCCTCCATGACCGCCGCCGGGGGCCGCGCCGCCCGTACCTAGGGTTCGTCCATCGGTCGTGTTGGCCGACTGCCCTAGAGATTATTTTTTCCGAGCCCTTGCTCCGAGTTTTTTTGCTCGCGCCGGTCGTTTTGATCGGCATTTTTCTTTTTGGTTTTTCGATCTAATCATGATCGGTTTGCGTCGTACGTTGCTGCCGTCGACCCCCGTGCGCCTCTACTCTGACCCCGGCGCGACTAGCCGACCTCTCCTCTGACCCGGCGGCCACGCGCGTCGAGGCGGTCCGTCCGTGCCAGCCGTCGTCCGTGTGTCGGTCCGCCCGTCGCCATGCGTCGGCCGTCACCGCCCTGCTCCGACCGGGACACCTGCATCGCCCCGACCCGGCGTCCTCGCGCCATGCGACGGCCAATCATAGCCGTCGCTCGCGCGCCGGCCCGCCCATCGATCCACGTCACCCGCCTCCGTCATTTCTACACGGCGGCCTAGCGGTCTACCTCACCGGCCTCGTCCTCGACTGCGTCAGACTCATCGGCTACCCCAGCTCAGGCCCCGCTGCTATGTTGGTCGCTCGGGCCTCGCTATCCAAGCGCCGACGCTGCTTTGGCAGCCCGGGTGCCGGTGCTGACAAGCTCGTCCGCACGACATCCCACGCCGTCTGTCGTCGTCGGCTTCATCCCGGATCTCGCGCGCCACCACTCCTCCACCGAGCGGCGTCCCCGATCTCGCGCGCGATCGGCTTGATCACCCGCTCGCCGCCGCGATCCGCCTCCTCTACGTCGCGTGACCGACCTGGCCCGTTGGTGACGCGTGCCTCCGCAGGTCCCGTGAAGATCGTCCCGAGTACCGCGCGCCTCTCCGTCGACCGAGCATCGGGCTGCCCCCGCGTCGCCCCGTCGGGCCGCAGCGCCGCCACCCCATGGTTCTCCTCGCGGCTGCATCAACTCGTGCGTCGCCGCTGCGTCGCCCCTTCGGGCCGTAGTGCCGCGATACGCGGTTCCCGCCGCCGCCCCTAGGCCGTCCCTGCGGCTACACCGACTCGCGAACCGCCGTTGCGTCAACCCTTCGGGCCGTAGCGCGCGGCCCGCGGTCCCCGCCGTTGCCCTGACCCGCCTGCCGCCGCTACGTCGCCCCTTCGGGTCGTAGCGCCGCGGCCCGTGGTCCACTCCGCCGTCACCGCGCGTTGACTTCCCGTGGTATGCGCCGCACCATCTCCCTTGTCGCGGGAACGTCACCGTCCGCGTCAGTCTTCGTCACACTGTCAGGGTTCTTCACCTACTTCGAACACCGCCGCCGCACTCCTAACCTAGCCGCCGCCGCCGTCAGGTTGCCGCCGCCGCTCTTCTTTGGCCGCCGCCGCCGCTACCTTTGTAGCCGCCGCTGTCGCCCGTCCACCCCCTTCGTCTTCGTCCAAGCACCAGCCCGTCGCCAACGTCGCCGTCATCTACCCCGACCACTTCGTCTACTCCGACCGCCGTTGGTGACATCGGCCCCGCGTCCATGGACGCCGCAATCATCGTCGAGTTCTTCTCTGCTGGCCCCTCCGACTTCTCCGACATGGCGTACAGCTCGTGCCGGTCCCTCGTGTACGCATGCCCGGTGTTGGCAACACTGATGCGTGCCTTCATCCACGACGTGTCTCCGGGCCTGGCAAGCCTGGTCGGCGCTTCGTCAACTTCGTCTTCGTCCGTCTACGCATGCCCGGTGCTGGCAACACCGGTGCGTGCCTTCGTCTACGATGTGTCCCCGGGCTTGGCAAACCCGCCGCGACGCGTCGTCAACAACATCTTCTTCCTGGCGCGCCACTAATTCGACACCACAGCGCCCGTGCTAACTCGACGTCCCCTTGCGCCCGCGGCTCCACGACGACTTCCTCGACACCGGCTACCCCGACTCGACATTGACTACGACATTCTTCGCAGGGCTACCGCCTGCTTGAGCAACCTCGTTAGACTAGAAAATATTCTGGCTTGACTTGTACTTCAAGTAGATCATGTACTCGTATGTATATGTCCACGAGGCTAAAGCAATACAACAACTATTTCACCAATTCTCTCTCTCCCTTCTAACAAGAACCACCAATGAGGAGGTGTTGCATAGAGTAGCCTATCCACGCCACTGCTGAATCGTCAAACCAATCATGCGACTCTGCGTCGTCATCCATCTAAGATTTCTGCAATCTGAATGTCGGCAGCCATGCTGCATCAGGCACACAGTGTAAACCATGTTCCGTGATATCTATCCCGGAGTGACTGCATCTATCTATCTTATCTTATACAGCACTAACAGCAGTTCCAACCTCAAATCTGGCACACAAAAATATACTCCAGATGTGCTACTCTATATGGACATGATTGAATAATGCGACTCAAGAATCCTCTGCTTCTTGCTCTGCAACTGGAACAGACTGCCGCCGCCGCCGCTGCTACCACCACATACCAGCTCTGGTGAAGCAACCTTGGCCAGAGCCAGCCTCACAGCCTCCTTCAGAGAATTGTTGAGTCCAGCACGACCTGCACTGCCTTCGTCCTCCTTGCAGAGTGTGAAGACGTGCTGCACCCTTCCTCCCAGGGAGGACACCTCCGCTCTTAGTGTCCTAAGTCTCAGGCCATGGAGCGCCTGGATGAAACCGGCGACGAGGTCCGGGCGGTCGTCGCAGCTGACAGACGCCTTGATGTACAGGCCGCTACTGTCGTGGTCGGTGTCCCCGGTGCAGCAGAATTCGACGGAGACCTCGTCGGTCTCCGGTGGGACTGCCGGCGTTAGCTGTGCGGCCTGGCTTGCTCTCCTCTTGAGGTGCCTCACTTGGTCCACCACCCTGGCTAGCAAGGCGGCCTTGTCCATCTGCGCATGGGAAGAGAAGAGACATTTTCCTGACAAGTCACATAATAGCAGGCAGTGTACCGCAGTGCCCTACTTTGTCTTATTGTACAAATTTCAGGGTGAAAAGTCTGATGAAATGTGAACACTTGTGCGAGTTTTCAATGTTCTTGATAAAGTTCATGTAGGATGCTGACATAAATAAAGGTCGATCAGAATTATTTGAACTTCTTAATGCAAAGTTAGTTTGAAAAGGTGATCAGCTAACGACAATAATTATGTGCAGCTGAGCTTTGTTTGGTTAATGCCTCACAGCACTGAAAGTCTGAAGTCTGAAATGGTGAAATAGCTAAGATATTAGGGATGGCGCAAACCTGCTTGGTATCAGGGATCATCCTCCTGAGCGCCGTTAGATGAGCGTTGATCCTCACCCGACGCCGGCGCTCGGCCTCACTGTGGACCTTCAGGGCCCTTGCCTCCGTCGCGCTCCTCCCCGACCCCGTCGATGAGGACGTCGTCGACAGCTCCGGCAGCCCAGCCGGAGGCGCCGAGGTGGCCTGCCGGGGCAGCAGAGCCGGGCCTCTGCTCACCATAGGATCACACGCATCGTATGCCATCAGCTCATTGCCTTCTTGCGGAGATTGACATGGAGCTGCCATCCAGCTCTTGGACAGTGCAAGAACAAGAAGGAAGAATGTGAATTCCTGGTGATGAAGCAGGAGGGAGGAGAAGAAATGGAAGCGGGAGTGAGGCGAGTCGAGTGGATAGGAGGCTTACAATAATTAGTGCGGCAGCGTCTTGTCACCTCATTCTCTTCATATATAAGTAGGATGGATACTGGATAGGTAGGAGGCATATGATGAGGTTGTCTGTGAGAGATGACCGCCCTACATACATACGCATCTCTTTTCTCACATGTGGTTACCGTACCCCACTATGACTATGGGGATAATATAGGGGGAATTTCGCTGTTTGGATTGGCATGGATTCGGCCAATGGGTGAGGTGGCGTGTATGAGTGTGCCATGAGTCGGATATATGTCGAAAGAATCATGCCATGCCAAACCCTTATGAATGCAGTATTGATTATACTGTAAGTGTAGCATCTATGCAGTGCACAGCAGCCTGTGTGCATAGATGGTTGTCACTTTCAACACGAAATTTCAATGAAAATTTGGCAAGTTTCAGTTATTTCAGCAGGTGCCAAAATGTTTCGGAAATTTTTAAATAAATTTTAAAAATGAATCGGAAAAAGTGGCGCTCCAAATATTCCTGGAACCAAACAAAAATCTGATACCGACTTGGTTGACTGGAATATAATCCTTGGTGCAGTGCCTCTGAGGGCGAGGGGCAGCGACGGACGGAGACGACGCCTACTGTTAGTCAAGGGAAGCATTCAGCAGCAGTGTCGGGCTTGGCCTCCTTGCAACCACGCTGCTGCACATCCAACCAGCAACACAGTGGTCAGAACATGTGATGTGGAACTCAGAAAATGAAACGGGTTTCCCTTTGGACTTGTGAACAGTGAACAGAGGAACATGGTAGACACCAAAGCGGGCTCCTTGCCATCATCAGTGTCCACACGCACAGCTGCCGGAGAAGAGAAGCAACCGAGTGATCTGTTTCAGCCTCAGGGACTGACTGGGCTAGTGGATCTAGATCAGAGTGGTAATTTGTATAACAATCGAGGAATTCAAATTCAAGAGGAGCGAGCCACGGGCAAAAGGTTCATAACCGGTTTTGGGAACTATCTACAAGGTTCCTGGATCGGGTTTTCTTTATATTTTTTGGGTTTTCTCTTGGTTTTAGTTTTTTTTCTTTTCAAAAAATCAAAAGTGGCCCCTTTACAAACTTGTTCATATATTCACAAAATCTTGGCATTTTACAAAAATATTTGGGGAATTTCAAAACATGCTCGCGGTTTTCAAAATTTTGTTTTCAAATTTAAAGAGTTCTGCTTTCAAAATATGTTCGCATATTCAAAAAATGTTATTGTTTTTAAAAAGATATTCATAGAATTGTTCTTCTTTTTGGCAATTTGTTCACAAACTCAAAAAACATTCAGGATTTTTTTGAAACCATTTCCTTTAAAAAATGTTCATGTTTCTCTAGAAATGTTCAGAAATTTTAAAAATTGTTCATGTTTTTATCCAGATATTCATATTTCCAGAAAAAAATCGAGCTTTGCTGGCTGTGAGCTTGCTAGTACATTGAAAGTACTCACCTGGCGTGTGATGCAAGTTTCAGGAGAAGCCGTACCGGGAGTCGGAGTTGTTTCGTGCATCACATTCTAGGCTGTGTCCCTGTGAGATGGAGTTCTACTACGTCGTCGTTCCGCTGCCGCGTAGCTGTATCGTTGTCATCGAGGCCCATGATCTGTCTAGTAAATAATGTATATAAGCACATCAGCACCGTGTGTGTCGCTTGGCCTCGCTTCCTTATGTATCATCGAACCTATGTTACTGGTGGAGATCAGTAAAGCAGTTGTATTCCTGTACCAAGTTGTTATATATTGACAGAAGACGTGATCTCTGGGCTGGCAATGCAAGGTAAACCGGTTGCTCTGAGTCGGGGTGTCACGCGAAGCCAAGCCTAACACAGCCAGTTTGAGGGTTTTCGCAGCCATGTTTCATCCTGCGCCAGAATTTTGGATTCTTGTGCCACATCTAGCTTCAGGATCACCAAATTAGCAATGGCCAATTAAATTTTAATATATCCCATTTTCCTCTGTCCTCATGCCGGAAAGTATTCAGGAGTGTTGTGAAACAAGGCATTGAAGCTATTGAAAGGGTCCCCAATCCACACGTCAAACACCCAAGCCTCCTTGACCACGTCTTCAAAGCCTTCCAAATTGGACTAGAAGAGCTCAAATCTAAATCTCCGTTTAGCCAAGAACGGCAAACTCATCGCTAAGTGGAGCGGCGCATGGTCCGACACATCTGTGGACAAGGCTTGGAGCAGACAATCCGAAAATAACGGATTTTTTTTTTCGAAAAGGAGGAGATCCCGGCCTCTGCATCAGAATGATGCATATAGCCATATTTATTCATATGCAAATAAGTTCAACAGAGGTCTTGAAATCTCAAGCAAACAAACCAACAAAGCTCACAAAGAGCGGAAGTAAAAAAAGTAAAGCCACAACCGGCTGGCAAGAGAAAGATAGGAAACTAATTGCCTATCCTATTACATGACCGTCATCCAAACCGGTTGAAAATAGCCCGTGCTATCATCTCCCATCAGATAGATCCAGTAACCAAACGCTCCCTGGCCTCCGTCGGAGTGAGTAGCGACCACATACGGATCAACACGGTGGCTTGGAAGATAACCCGCAAAAAATGTGTATTTGTTGTTTTGTAAAAAACCAAATCATTTCGGCAGTTCCAGACTGGCCATAATAAAGCATATACTACTACACGAATGTGTCTCACTGTTACGGAATCTATCCCGTCAAGCCACGTCCCAAATAACGTGTTGATATAATTCAGAGGAGTAATGTTAAAAGCGATATGAACAGTCCGCCATAATTTTTTTGCCATCGGGCAATCAAGAAAGAGGTGTTTGATGGATTCATTCCGGTCACAAAAAGAACATCTCGTAGATCCAGTCCAGTTACGTTTTGCCAAGTTGTCTTTAGTTAAAATGACTTTTTGTGTACAAACCACATAAACATTTTAACTCTCAAAGGTACTTTGACATTCCAAACATGTTTCGAGCTAGGAATAGAGCTAGAGTTGATAACATCTAGATACATAGATTTAATCGTAAACTCTCCATTCCTAGTAAGCCTCCAGCACAACTGGTCTGGACGTTGAGAAAGCTGCACATCCATCAGTCGTCTCACAAGATGGAGCCGAGCTTCCCTACGGTTTCTGGCTAGCGCTCTCCTGAAGTGAATATTAAGACGAGCGGACAGAAATATTGTCGCAACGAAAGCATCTCTTCGTTGAACAATACTATAAAAAGAAGGATATTGAAGCGCGAGGGGTGTTTCCCCTAGCCATGTATCCTCCCAGAATCTCTTGGAGGTACCATTTCCGACTATAAACTTTGTCCTATTGAAAAAAACTGATTTAACTCTCATCAGTCCTTTCCAAAAAGGCGAGTCACTCAGCCTCACAGTCAAATGGGACAAAGTTTTGGAATGAAGGTACTTATTACGCAGAATATGTGCCAGGTGGCGTCCGTCTCTACAGACAGCTTATACAGCCACTTGCTGAGAAGACATTTGTTATTCACCTCAAGATTTTCTATACCTAGACCCCCTTGGTCTTTCGGTCTATAAATGATATCCCATTTAGCGAGTATGTACTTTCTCTTCAGGTCATCACTCTGCCAGAAAAAGCATGATCGATAGAAGTCCAATCTTTTCCGAACTCCAATAGGTACCTCGAAAAAAGACAGGAGAAACATGGGCATACTCGTGAGTACCGAAATTAACGAGAATTAATCGGCCCCCGTATGACATCAGCTTGCCCTTCCAGCAGCCCAGTTTCTTTTCAAATCGATCCTCAATACACTTCCATTCTTTGTTTGTTAGCTTACGATGGTGAATTGGTATACCCAAATACGTGAAAGGTAAGTCCCCCAACTCACACCCGAACAATTGTTTGTACGCCTCTTGTTCCTCGTTAGCTCTTCCGAAGCAAAACAATTCACTTTTGTGGAAATTAATCTTAAGCCCAGTCAATTGTTCGAATAAGCATAACACCAGCTTCATGTTTCTCGCTTTTGCCAAGTCATACTCCATGAAGATAATAGTATCATTGGCGTACTGTAGGATAGACACACCTCCATCACCTAGATGAGGTACCAGGCCGCCTACTGTAACATCCCAAATTTTCAATTTAGAATCCTATACATAAATCATATTGCAAAGCATGTTTTATTGCATTTGTGTGTTGCGATCCTCAAAAACTCTAAGCAACTCAAGGACACACGGAGTGAGTTGGGGATTTTACCGTTTTCGTATTTGAGTTTTCTCAAATACCGATACGGGGATCACTTTGGTTTTAATTATTTTTCTTTCCGAAAAATATTTCTTAATAAAATATATGAGCGGAGATAATATGACTTCTCCAAAATAAAATAAATATTGGAGGAAAAATATTAAAATCACTTTTGGTATTTTATTTGGATTTATTTGCAATTTTATTTGCATCGGAAAAATACGCGTTTTTCAAAATTGCATTTAGGTCTGGGAAAAATGTTCACTTTGTCCTAAATATTCATAGAGGACGGTGAAAATTTATTTCGGAATTTTTCGAGTCCATTTAGTATTTTATTGCCCGTTTTACTACGTCAGGACTGTTTATATATATATAAAAAGTGCACCGACCAAGTCAGGCCCGAGCCGCCCGAGGCCCCGGCCCACCCCATTGCCTGCCCTAGCCGCCGCCCGCCTGGAGCCGTGCCGCCGCCGCCTCGCTGCTGCTGCGCCGCCATCCCACCGCCTCGCCGTCGGTCGCCGCCGCCGTCTCGATCCACGAGGTAGCCGCCGGTTTTTTTAAACCGTTCGTTTTTTTTAGAAAACCCTAGATTTGTTTTTTTAGATCGGTTCGGTTTTTCCTTCGGTTTAGTTAAGTAGCGGACGTTCGTCCGTTCGTTCCTTTTAACGAACACTTTTCGTCTTTTAGTAACAGACAACGAACGTTCATTCGTTAGCCTGTTCGTCCGTTTTTCTTTTCCAGGGTTTTTCCACGATTATTTTCGATCACGATTTCTGCCCTGATCTTCTTTTTAGTTTTTCTTTTCGCTCGTAAGTCCGAATCAGGCGATTCAAGTGCCCAGATCTTCGTCTCGAAGCCCTCTTTCTGTTTAACCAACTTGAACAAGGTTTTGCTATTGTAAAATTTGACTTTAGATCAGTCTAGTAAACGGATCTTGTTTCTTTCGTAGTTTGAGTTTCGTTGCTCCGTTTGATTTGAATCTTTTTGCAGAACGGAGTTCTTAAGTTGAACTTTCCAGTTAGAACTTCTTATTTGGAGTTTTATCTGTGCATCTTTGCTTGGTTGCTTATGTATGCTATTGTTTGCTTGCGATAGAATTCCCGGAGTGCGAAGCGTGCTACTACGAGTCCCTAGGTTTTGTGAATCATCAGCAAGGCAAGTAACACTTTGATCATACCCTGTATTACCCAGTTTTTATTCATTAGATCAAACCCTCACACATTGCATGAGTAGGATCTCTTCACTTGTGGGTCTGGGAAGTAGATTGTGAAGGAAATATGCCCTAGAGGCAATAATAAAGTTGTTATTTATATTTCCTTATATCATGATAAATGTTTATTATTCATGCTAGAATTGTATTAACCGGAAACTTAGTACATGTGTGAATACATAGACAAAATAGAGTGTCCCTAGTATGCCTCTACTAGACTAGCTCATTGATCAAAGATGGTTATGTTTCCTAACCATAGACATGAGTTGTCATTTGATCAACGGGATCACATCATTAGGAGAATGATGTGATGGACAAGACCCATCCGTTAGCATAGCACTATGATCGTTTAGTTTTACTGCTATTGCTTTCTTCATGACTTATACATGTTCCTATGACTATGAGATTATGCAACTCCCGAATACCGTAGGATCACCTTGTGTGCTATCAAACGTCACAACGTAACTGGGTGATCATAAAGATGCTCTACAGGTGTCTCCGAAAGTATTCGTGGTGTTGGCATAGATCAAGATTAGGATTTGTCACTCTGAGTGTCGGAGAGGTATCTCTGGGCCCTCTCGGTAACACACATCATAATAAGCCTTGCAAGCAAAAGACTAATGAGTTAGTCACGAGATGATGTGTTACGGAACGAGTAAAGAGACTTGCCGGTAACGAGATTGAACTAGGTATAGAGATACCGACGATCGAATCTCGGGAAAGTAACATACCGATGACAAAAGGAACAACGTATGTTGTTATGCGGTTTGACCGATAAAGATCTTCGTAGAATATGTAGGAGCCAATATGAGCATCCAGGTTCCGCTATTGGTTATTGACCGGAGATGAGTCTCGGTCATGTCTACATAGTTCTCGAACCCGTAGGGTCCGCACGCTTAACGTTTGATGACGATCGGTATTATGAGTTTATGAGTTTTGATGTACCCAAGGTAGTTCGGAGTCCCGGATGAGATCACGGACATGACGAGGAGTCTCGGAATGTCCGAGACATAAAGATTGATATATTGGACGACTATATTCGGACACCGGAAGTGTTCCGGAAAAGTTTCGGATTTAACGGGATTGCCGGAGGGGGTTACCGGAACCCCCTACGAGGGGGGATGGTCCATAGTGGGCCTTATGGAAAAGAGAGAGGCAGCCCATAGGGGCTGGCCGGCGCCCCACCTAGGGTTCCTAGTTGGACTAGGATTGGGGGGCGCCACCTCTCCCTCTTTTCCTTTCCCTCTCTTCCTTCTTTGGTAGTTCCTACTAGGAATAGGATTGCAATCCTATTCCTAGTAGGATTGCACCCCTAGCCGCACCATAGAAGGGCAGGCCGGCCTCCCCCCTTGCTCCTTTATATACGGGGGCAAGGGGGCACCCAAAGACACACAAGTTGAATTGTTCCAGCCGTGTGCGGTGCCCCCCTCCACAGAAACACACCTCGGTCATACCGTCGCGGTGCTTAGGCGAAGCCCTGCGCCGGTGAATACATCATATCCGTCACCACGCCGTCGTGCTGACGAAACTCTCCCGTGAAGCTCAACTGGATCAAGAGCTCGTGGGACGTCATCAAGCTGAACGTGTGCTGAACGCGGAGGTGTCGTACGTTCGGTGCTTGATCGGTTGAATCGCGAAGAAGTTCGACTACATCAACCCCGTCACTTGACGCTTCCGCTCCCGGTCTATGAGGGTACGTAGACACACTCTCCCCTCTCGTTGCTATGCATCTAGTAGATAGATCTTGCGTGATCGTAGGAAAATTTTAAAATACTACGTTCCCCAACAGTGGCATCATGAGCCAGGTCTATGCGTAGATGATATGCACGAGTAGAACACAATGAGTTGTGGGCGATACTAGTCATACTGCTTACCAGCATGTTATACTTTGCTTCGGCGGTATTGTGAGATGAAGCGGCCCGGACCGACATTACGCGTACGCTTACGCGAGACTGGTTTCACTGTTACGAGCACTCGTTGCTTAAAGGTGACTGGCGGGTGTCTGTCTCTCTCACTTTAGCTAAATCAAGTGTGGCTACGCCCGGTCCTTGTGAAGGTTAAAACAGCACATACTTGACGAAACATCGTTGTGGTTTTGTATGCGTAGGTAAGAACGGTTCTTGCTAAAGCCCGTAGCAGCCACGTAAAACTTGCAACAACAAAGTAGAGGACGTCTAACTTGTTTTTGCAGGGCATGTTGTGATGTGATATGGTCAAGACATGATGAGTTATACGGTTTTGTATGAGATGATCATGTTTTGTAATGTTATCGGCAACTGGCAGGAGCCATATGGTTGTCGCTTTATTGTATGAAATGCAATCGCCATGTAATTGCTTTACTTTATCACTAAGCGGTAGCGATAGTCGTAGAAGCAATAGTTGGCGAGACGACAACGATGCTACGATGGAGATCAAGGTGTCGTGCCGGTGACGAAGGTGATCATGAAGGTGCTTTGGAGATGGAGATCAAAAGCACAAGATGATGATGGCCATATCATGTCACATATTTTTTGATTGCATGTGATGTTTATCTTATTATGCTTCTTATTTTGCTTAGAACGACGGTAGCATTATAAGATGATCCCTTACTAAATTTCAAGGTATAAGTGTTCTCCCTGAGTATGCACCGTTGCGAAAGTTCGTCGTGCCGAGACACCACGTGATGATCGGGTGTGATAAGCTCTACGTTCAAATACAACGGGTGTAAGCCAGTTTTGCACACGCAGAATACTCGGGTTAAACTTGACGAGCCTAGCATATGCAGATATGGCCTCGGAACACTGGAGACCGAAAGGTCGAGCGTGAATCATATAGTAGATATGATCGACATAAGATGTTCACCATTGAAACTACTCCATCTCACGTGATGATCGGACATGGTTTAGTTGATTTGGATCACGCGATCATTTAGATGACCGGAGGGATGTCTATCTAAGTGGGAGTTCTTAAGTAATATGATTAATTGAACTTTAATTTATCATGAACTTAGTCCTGGTAGTATTAGCATATCTATGTTGTAGATCAATAGCTCGCGATGTTGCTCCACGTTTATTTTTTATATGTTCCTAGAGAAAACCAAGTTCAAAGATGTTAGTAGCAATGATGCGGAATTGTTCCGTGATCTGAGGATTATCCTCATTGCTGCACAGAAGAATTATGTCCTTGATGCACCGCTAGGTGACAGACCTATTGCAGGAGCAGATGTAGACGTTATGAACGTTTTGACAAAAGCTCGATATGATGACTACTTGATAGTTTAGTGCACCATACTTTACGGCTTATAACCGGGACTTCAAAAACGTTTTGAAACGCCACGGAGCATATGAGATGTTCCAAGAGTAGAAATTAGTATTTCATACTCATGCCCGTGTCGAGAGGTATAAGACCTCTGACAGTACTTTGCCTACAAGATGGAGGAGAATAGCTCAACCAGTGAGCATGTGCTCAGATTGTCTGGGTAATACAATTGCTTGAATCAAGTGGGAGTTAATCTTCCAGATAAGATAGTAATTGACAAAGTTCTCTAGACACTATCACCAAGTTAGTAGAACTTCGTGATGAACTATAATATGCAAGGGATGACGGAAGTAATTCCCGAGCTCTTCACGATGCTGAAATCGGCGAAGGTAGAAATCAAGAAAGAGCATCAAGTGTTGATGGTTAACCAGACCACTTGTTTCAAGTAAAGGGCAAAGGGATAGAAGGGGAACTTCAAGAAGAATGACAAGCAAGTTGTCACTCCCATGAAGAAACCCAAAGCTAAACTCAAGCCTGAAACAAGTGCTTCTACTGCAAAGGAAATGGTCACTAGAAGTGGAACTGCCCTAGATATTTGGCGGATAAGAAGGATGACAAAGTGAACAAAGGTATATTTGATATACAGATCATTGATGTGTATTTTACTAGTGTTCATAGCAACCCCTCGGTATTTGATATTGGTTCAGTTGCTAAAGAGTAGTAACTCGAAATGGGAGTTGCATAATGAACAGAAACTAGTTAAAGGATGAAGTGACGATGTGTATTGGAAGTAGTTCCAAGATTGATATGATCATCATCGCACACTCCCTATACTTTTGGGATTAGTGTTGAACCTAAATAAGTGTTATTTGGTGTTGAGCATGAATATGATTTGATCATGTTTATTGCAATACGGTTATTCATGTAAGTTAGAGAATAATTGTTGTTCTGTTTACATGAATAAAAACCTTCTATGGTCATACACCCAATGAAAATGGTTTGTTGGATCTCGATCATGGTGATACACATATTCATAATATTGAAGCCAAAAGATGCAAGGTTAATAATGATAGTGCAACTTATTTGTGGCACTGCCGTTTAGGTCATATTGGTGTAAAGCGCATGAAGAAACTCCATAGTGATGGACTTTTGGAATCACTTGATTATGAATCACATGGTGCTTGCGAACCATGCCTCATGGGCAAGATGACTAAAACTCCATTCTCCGGAACTATGGAGCGAGCAACAGATTTGTTGGAGATCATACATACAGATGTATGTGGACCAATGAGTGTTGAAGCTCGCGGCGGGTATCGTTATTTTCTGACCTTCACTGATGATTTGAGCAGATATGGGTATATCTACTTAATGAAGCACAAGTCTGAAACATTTGAAAAGTTCAAAGAATTTCAGAGTGAAGTGGAGAATCATCGTAACAAGAAAATAAGAGTTTCTACGATATGATCGTAGAGGTAAAATATTTGAGTTAGCGAGTTTGGCCTTCAGTAAAAACAATGTGAAATAGTTTCACTACTCACGCCATCTGGAACACCATAGTGTAATGGTGTGTCCGAACATCATAACCGTACTTTATTAGATATGGTGCGATCGATGATGTCTCTTACCGGTCTACTACTATCGCTTTTGGGGTTATGCATTAGAGACAGCTACACTCACGTTAAATAGGGCACCATCTAAATCCGTGGAGATGACACCGTATGAACTGTGGTTTGACGAGAAACCTAAGCTGTCATTTCTTTAAGTTTGGCACTGCGATGCTTATGTGAAAAAGTTTCAACATGATAAGCTCGAACCCAAATCGGAGAAGTAAATCTTCATAGGATACCCAAAAAGAAACTGTTGGGTACACCTTCTATCACAGATCCTAAGGCAAGGTCTTTGTTGCTAAGAGTGGATCCTTTCTAGAGAAGGAGTTTCTCTCGAAAGAAGTGAGTGGGAGGAAAGTAGAACTTGATGAGGTAATTGTACCTTCTCCCGGATTGGAAAGTAGTACATCACAGAAAATTGTTCCAGTGATTCCTACACCAATCAGTGAGGAAGTTAATGATGATGATCATGAAACTTCGGATCAAATTTCTGCTGAACGTCGTAGATCAACCAGAGTACGTTCCGCACCAGAGTGGTACGGCAACCCAGTTCTGGAAATCATGTTACTAGACCATGATGAACCTACGAACTATGAGGAAGCGATGATGAGCCCAGATTCCGCAAAATGGCTTGAAGCCATGAAATCTGAGATGGGATCCATGTATGAGAACAAAGTATGGACTTTGGTTGACTTGCCCGATGATCGGCAGGCCATCGAAAATAAATGGATCTTCAAGAGGAAGACCGACGCAGACGGTAATGTTACTGTTTACAAAGCTTGACTTGTTGCGAAAGGTTTTCGACAAGTTCAAGGAGTTGACTACGATGAGACTTTCTCACCTGTAGCGATGCTTAAGTCTGTCTGAATCATGTTAGCAATTGCCGCATTTTATGATTATGAAATCTGGCAAATGGATGTCAAAACTGCATTCCTGAATGGATATCTCAAAGAAGAGTTGTATATGATGCAACCAGAAGGTTTTGTCGATCCAAAAGGTACTAACAAAGTATGCAAACTCCAGCGATCCATCTATGGACTGGTGCAAGCATCTCGGAGTTGGAATATACGCTTTGATGAGGTGATCAAAGCATATAGATTTATACAGACTTGCGGTGAAGCCTGTATTTACAAGAAGTGAGTGGGAGCACTACAACCTTTCTGATAAGTATATGTAAATGACATATTGTCGATCGGAAATGATGTAGAATTTTTTGGAAAGCATAAAGGAGTGTTTGAAAGGAGTTTTTCAAAGAAAGACCTTGGTGAAGCTGCTTACATATTGGGCATCAAGATCTATAGAGATAGATCAAGACGCTTGATAAGACTTTCGATGAGTACATACCTTGATAAGATTTTGAAGTAGTTCAAAATGGATCAGTCAAAGAAGGAGTTCTTGCCTGACTTGTAAGGTGTGAAGTTGAGTAAGACTCAAAGCCAGACCACGGCAGAAAAATATAGAGAGAATGAAAGTCATTCCCTATGCCTCAGCCATAGGTTCTATAAAGTATGCCATGCTGTGTACAAAACATGTTGTGTACCTTCCCATGAGTTTGACAGGGAGGTACAATAGTGATCCAGGAGTAGATCACTATACATCGGTCAAAATTATCCTTAGTAATTGGATGACTAAGGAAATGTTTCTCGATTATGGAGGTGATAAAGAGTTCGTCGTAAAGGGTTACGCCGATGCAAGCTTTGACACTAAATCCAGATGACTCTAAGTATCAATCTGGATGAGTATTGAAAGTGGGAGCAATTAGCTAGAGTAGCTCCATGCAGAGCATTGTAGACATAGAAATTTGCGAAATACATACGGATCTGAATGTGACAGACCCGTTGACTAAACTTCTCTCACAAGCAAAACATGATCACACCTTATTACTCTTGGGTATTAATCACATAGCGATGTGAACTAGATTATTGACTCTAGTAAACCCTTTGGGTGTTGGTCACATGGTGATGTGAACTATGGGTGTTATTCACATAACGATGTGAACTATCGGTATTAAATCACATGGCGATGTGAGCTAGATTATTGACTCTAGTGCAAGTGGGAGACTGAAGGAAATATGCCCTAGAGGCAATAATAAAGTTGTTATTTATATTTCCTTATATCATGATAAATGTTTATTATTCGTGCTAGAATTGTATTAACCGGAAACTTAGTACATGTGTGAATACATAGACAAAACAGAGTGTCCCTAGTATGCCTCTACTAGACTAGCTCATTGATCAAAGATGGTTATGTTTCCTAACCATAGACATGAGTTGTCATTTGATCAACGGGATCACATCATTAGGAGAATGATGTGATGGACAAGACCCATCCGTTAGCATAGCACTATGATCGTTTAATTTTACTGCTATTGCTTTCTTCATGACTTATACATGTTCCTATGACTATGAGATTATGCAACTCCCGAATACCGTAGGATCACCTTGTGTGCTATCAAACGTCACAACGTAACTGGGTGATCATAAAGATGCTCTACAGGTGTCTCCGAAAGTATTCGTGGTGTTGGCATAGATCAAGATTAGGATTTGTCACTCCGAGTGTCGGAGAGGTATCTCTGGGCCCTCTCGGTAACACACATCACAATAAGCCTTGCAAGCAAAAGACTAATGAGTTAGTCACGAGATGATGTGTTACGGAACGAGTAAAGAGACTTGCCGGTAACGAGATTGAACTAGGTATAGAGATACCGACGATCGAATCTCGGACAAGTAACATACCGATGACAAAAGGAACAACGTATGTTGTTATGCGGTTTTGACCGATAAAAGATCTTCGTAGAATATGTAGGAGCCAATATGAACATCCAGGTTCCGCTATTGGTTATTGACCGGAGATGAGTCTCGGTCGTGTCTACATAGTTCTCGAACCCGTAGGGTCCGCACGCTTAACGTTTGATGACGATCGATATTATGAGTTTATGAGTTTTGATGTACCGAAGGTAGTTCGGAGTCCCGGATGAGATCACGGACATGACGAGGAGTCTCGGAATGTCCGAGACATAAAGATTGATATATTGGACGACTATATTCGGACACCGGAAGTGTTTCGGAAAAGTTTCGGATTTAACGGGATTGCCGGAGGGGGTTATCGGAACCCCCTACGAGGGGGGATGGTCCATAGTGGGCCTTATGGAAAAGAGAGAGGCAGCCCATAGGGGCTGGCCGGCGCCCCACCTAGGGTTCCTAGTTGGACTAGGATTGGGGGGCGCCACCTCTCCCTCTTTTCCTTTCCCTCTCTTCCTTCTTTGGTAGTTCCTACTAGGAATAGGATTGCAATCCTATTCCTAGTAGGATTGCACCCCTAGCCGCACCATAGAAGGGCAGGCCGGCCTCCCCCCTTGCTCCTTTATATACGGGGGCAAGGGGGCACCCAAAGACACACACGTTGAATTGTTCCAGCCGTGTGCGGTGCCCCCCTCCACAGAAACACACCTCGGTCATACCGTCGCGGTGCTTAGGCGAAGCCCTGCGCCGGTGAATACATCATATCCGTCACCACGCCGTCGTGCTGACGAAACTCTCCCGTGAAGCTCAACTAGATCAAGAGCTCGTGGGACGTCATCAAGCTGAACGTGTGCTGAACGCGGAGGTGCCGTACGTTCGGTGCTTGATCGGTTGAATCGCGAAGAAGTTCGACTACATCAACCACGTCACTTGACGCTTCCGCTCCCGGTCTACGAGGGTACGTAGACACACTCTCCCCTCTCGTTGCTATGCATCTAGTAGATAGATCTTGCGTGATCGTAGGAAAATTTTAAAATACTACGTTCCCCAACAGATTGAGGTAGAACCTACTAGCTGCATTATTTTTCAAACCCTAGGAGTTACTTTTACGTTATGCTTAGGTTGCCATGCTATGCTCGTAGACGTGGATTGGGTTTGAGAGTATCCATGACAGATGTGAGATTGTTAATTAATGGTTCAACTTAAGGTGGCTACTTTAATACACATCTGGGTGGATTGGTTGCAGGGCACCTGGGGTTACCAGTGTTGTCCTAGGAATTCCCGGGGTTACCGTGTGATTATCCTATGGAATGCTACCCACGCTCAAAGGGATCATAAAATTATTCGTGCTAGAAACTTCCGTGTGCAGCCACAATGCCATTATGGACTCTGACATAGTATGAGTAAGTTGTGTGAGCTCTTTCAGTGGTGGACTAGTAGATGTAGGGGAAAGTAGGTGTACAGGTCCAACCGGGGTAAAGAGTAAATGCTTCTGAAGGACCGTGTCTTGGTCATCCGTTTCTCAGACACCATGCAGTGCGAGAAATCCAACGGAGGAGATCGAGTCTTGTGGGGAAAAGTGCACAAACCACTGCAGAGTGTACAAACTAATCATGATTAGCCGTGTCCCCGGTTATGGACATCTTGAGTATCTGGTACTTGAATTATTGGTTGATCTCATCACTCTAAAACTAATTTGCTGGGTTAATGATGACTACTTTAATTGGGATTGAGTTGGAGGTACCTTCTCAATGATGTTTCAACTACCATGATAGTTAAAATAAAAGTTATTCTTTTGTTGTAGGAAAAAATTGGCTTTATGCAAAAACCTTAACCTTAGAGCCTCCACCAGCCAAATATGCATGTAGTGTTAGCCTTTATTCAGTTACTTGCTCTACTATGTTATCTTGCCAGCATATTCCATGTGCTGACCCGTTTCGGGCTGCAACATGTTACGTTGCAGACTTTTCAGAAGAAGAGTAAGGTGCGCTAGATCGTTTGTCATGCACTCAGCTATGCCGTTGGAGTTGATGGACTCACTTATCTTCCAAGCCTTCCGCTGTTATCTTGTTAGATGGCCTTATGCCATATACTTTTGTAATAAGTTATTTTTTGAGACATTCGATGTAATAAGTGTGTGATTGCCACTCTGTTATAAATCCCTCAAGTACTGTGTGTGTCAGCATTACCGATCTAGAGATAACACAGAACACAGAGACTTCGGTCCATTCGGATCATGGTCGCTACAAGATGGTATCAGAGCACACGCTGACTGTAGGACACGACCATTAAGAAAAACCTTAGGTCACTCTTCTCTACTCATTTCTGACTCCTCTCCATTTTCTACTTTTTAGGATGGTGGAACAAAGGAACAAGTTCACTCAACCGGATGAAGAAACACCTTTTGGGCTACACTTGAAGGAAGTCACAAGGTACCTGAACACCGGAATACCAAGCTTCACCGGGACCTACGCCGCCACTTTACCAGAAGAGGAGCGATGGAATATTCAAGTTCAAATTCCCGGGAGGAAATTCACACCATCCACTGAGCCCATAGAGTTTTCTTTTGATGCACCAACCTGGAGCCTAGGCAAGAGTATGACAGCCCACATTACCATGGGGCATATTGGAGAAGTCTACAAGCAGGAGCTGAAGGACACTATCTACCAGATATGTGGACGCCGAGATGAGCAATGGGACATGATCAGTACCCGGAAGGACAGGTACATTGCAGCGTTCATCCAGGAGTTAAACAAGCACATTCGTTGATAGGAGCACCAGATGTGCGCATGCATGATATAATTGAAGAAGGCATTAACCATGAACTTAGAGCTAGAAGAGGAACTCAAGACTACACGTGACGGATACGAGGAGGAGATGACTATACTTGTGGAGAAGAACGATGACTTGACAAGGAAGCTAGGAGTATTCATGGGAGATCCAGCACCAGGAGGAGGAGAAGAAGAAGAACCTAAGGAGATTCGTTCTGAGGACTACATCATCATCGACGACACCGACTCAGACCCGATGATAGTGATGATGACTATGAAGATGAAGCTGGAGCAGATATCATGGAATCTTCCGTTGATCAAAATTTCTAGATGACCACCCTATGAGTAGTAGTTTTCCCCCATAAAGTAGAATTTAGAGCACTTTTGTAACGTTAGTTAGAATCTTTGTATGCCCTTGCTTGAAATTGATTGGTGTGATATGATTGTGTTTGTCTCATGTGCATATGGGTAGTGAATTTTCCCATAGACCTTAATTATATTCTAATCTCTTCCCTCTAAACCCATCAGATGCCTCCGAGACGTGAGACCGGATTTCAGTTTCCCCCTGAGCTCACTCAGTTGATCCAGCAGCAGAACACTTTGATGCAACTTCTTGTCCAGAACAATCAGAACAACAACAACAACAACCCTCCACCACCACCACCCGTGGACAACCTGACACGTTTCCTAAGGTTGCAACCACCGGTGTTTTCTAGTAGCATTGAACCAATAGTTGCTGATGACTGGCTGCGCAAGATTGGAAGGGAGTTGACCATCGCAAATTGCACGGATGCTGAGAAGGTGCGTTTTGCCGCACACCAATTGGCTGGACCAGCAGCAGCATGGTGGGAGAATTACACACCCACTTTCCCCGTAGTCAATGTCACTTGGGATCAGTTTCAGCAAGCTTTTCGCACTGCCCATGTCTCAACTGAAGCCATGAGCATGAAGAAACGAGAGTTTCGCAACTTGCGCCAAGGAAATCGTACTGTGGCTCAGTACGTAGATGAGTTTAGTACTCTATCTCGTTATGCCCCTGATGATGTGGCCATAGATGCCGTGAAGCAGAAGAAGTTTATGGAAGGGCTGAATGATGAGATGAGCATACAGTTGATGGTGGCAACCTTCAACAACTACCAGGAGTTGGTAGATAAAGCTCTTATGATTGAAGGGAAGCGACAGCAGATTGAAAGCCGCAAGAGGAAGTATGGACAAGGCAAGAATAGTTCTGGAGCCCAGCAGAAGCCCCGTTTCACCCCGAACTCGGGAGGATACACCCATAACCATGGAAGCCACACCCATAATGGAGGGAGTTCTCACGGCCACAATGGCTCCAAGAATGGGAATGGGAATGGAGCAAGCAATAATCAGAACCGCTCTACGCCATCCACACCCGCCAAGAGGGATTTAAGTCACATTACCTGTTTTAAGTGCGGAAAGAATGGACACTATGCCGGAGAGTGCCCTGAAGCAAAGAATGGGAATGGCAATGGAAGCGCCGGGAAGAAGTCCAACCCTTTTAACAAAGGACAAGTGAACCACGTGACCGTGGAGGAAGTTGAAGAGCAACCTGATGCAGTTGTCAGTAAGTTTTTGGTTAAGTCATTTACCGCAGTAGTTCTTTTCGATACTGGTGCATCGCATTCATACATTTCAAGGGGATTCGTGAATAGATATAAGTTGCCCACCAAAGTCCTTATGACCCCTATGTTAGTAAGCTCGCCAAGAGCGGAATATATGGCAAATCAAGGATGTTTTCAGATGCCATTGACCATTGGACGCCATGTTTTCCCCTCAGACCTGATAGTTTTGGAGTCACAAGGATTGGATGTGATACTAGGTATGGATTGGCTATCGATGTATGGAGGGAACATCGATTGTGCCAGTAAGTCGATTCTACTTACCACCCCTGAGGGAAAAAGGATCAAGTATGTATCTAGGCATTCGCCTAGAAGGACACAATTACATTCTCTCTCGGGAGTTGTTCTGGAGGAAGTGACCGTAGTAAGGGATTATCCGGATGTTTTTACAGAGGAGCTACCAGGCATGCCGCCGGATAGGGATATTGAGTTTTTGATAGAGCTATTGCCTGGCACCGGACCAATATCGAAGATACCATACCGAATGCCAGCAAATGATCTGGAGGAGATCAAGAAGAAGATTAAGGAGTTATTGGAGAAAGGATTTATTCGACAAAGTTCATCACCTTGGGGAGCCCCAGTGCTTTTGATCGAGAAGAAGGATGGATCTTTAAGAATGGTCGTTGATTATCAGGCACTGAATGAAGTGACGATTAAGAATAAGTACCCGCTGTCGATGATCAATGATTTGTTCGACAAACTTCAAGGAGCTAAAGTATTCTCCAAGATCAATCTACGATCAGTGTCAGGGATATTACTAGCAGGTATAAACCGGCCAGGAAGATCCGGATTACACTAACATAGTTGTATTATCATAAGCCCAGTAGAATATGAACCAGAGGTTACGGCCCATAGAGGCTTAGGGCCCATGTGTAAAGTTTACGGCTTATAAACCGTCATAACATGTAACTTGGGATGTAAGACAGGAAGAGTAGAGACCGAGGCGGACACGTTTATGAGCCGGCCTCGGGACTCTGTAAACCGGGTCGGGCATTGCCTCCTATATAAAGGAACGACCCGGCGACGGTTCAGGACAAGCAACAACACGTCGATACACAGGCAAGCGATCCACTCCCTGTTCATCGACGCCCAAGCAATACCACACCAAACTAGACATAGGCTTTTACCTTCATCGAAGGGGCCGAACTAGTATAAACCTTCTGTGTACTTTGTGTGCTTTTAACCTCTTCAAGCTAACTCGCGCGATGGCCTCACACCTAAGTCCTCTAAACCGGACATCTGCCGTGCCAATTCCACGACAGTTGGCGCCCACCGTGGGGCTATCGCATGATGGTTTCGGGCTCTTGAAGGGCAGCTTTGAAGGACTCAAGGGTTACGCGGTTGGCCGGATGACCAAGAGTCGCCGCGGCCGGATCTACATCGACGACGCAGGCTGGGGCCCCGAGGCCGATTCAATCGAATACGGGTACCGGGTCCCCTTCGGCGGCATCCACGTCTTCATCGGAAAGATTGGTGAACCGGGACCTGAGCCGGACATCTTCCCCAACATCATCGAGCCGGCTCAGCGTGCGAGATCGGCCCGGATTCAGCCCGCCGTGAAACGTGTCTTCGTTGGAGCAATACATGGAGTCTAAGCCGAGGACGGATCAGATTCTGGTGGCGAGACAGTTGTCTATTCTGACGATGAATCTTCATCCGGGGAGACCGAATCTTTGCATCTGTTGCAGGACGGCCGGTCCGAGGGAATATCTGATGGTGACAGTATTCCGGACCCCTTTGATCCGCCAAACCGGGTGGCTGTCTTCATGGCCGGATCACAGTCTATGCAGCAGCCCACGGTGACCGGGGCATTCATAGCAGAGGTAGCTGGTGCGGGGGCGGGCAGCCAAGCCCCCTCACCCTCTGGTGTTCTATCCACCTTGGTCGAGGAGTTGACATCACGTGCAACAGCAGAAGTAGCTCCTGCCAACAAGGCGCAACATGATGCGGAGATCCTTCAGCTGAAGGGCCGGATTGAGCAGGCTAAACGGGATCTGGACGCAGAAAAAGCCATGATAGCTACGAGGCAAGCAGAGCTAGACTCCCAAGCTTTCCGGCTCAGGGTGGATCAGACTTCTGCACAAGAGGTAATGTACAGAAGACAGCGAACTCGTCTATCGTCGGTTTACAAGGCGACGAATCTTTTTGGCACACCAGGGGCGGGAACCAGTAACCTCCCAAAGGTAAACCGGGGAGGAGCCCCAGGGACTGGCGCGTCGGTTCAGCCGCCGGCCACAGAGCAAAATCGTCAAATTGTGCCCACGCCGCACATCCCCACCCCTCCCGGCCATTATTCTAACCCGTTGGACAACATTGTCGCCGCCGCTTCACGGCTGGCCGCTTTACCTATTGAGGGGACATCCCTCGTGGCGATGGAAGCATGCCGGGCCAAGGAATTGCTGGACACGGCACTGACACAGCAGCAGGCGTACTCTTACAGCAGGGAGAGGATTCATTCAACCCCCGCCAAAGCCGGAGTTACACTAGGCACTGGGATGAACCGGTCGTGTCTAGCAGCGAGCGGAGACGACACCGCCACAGGCAGGATAATCTGGCAGGAGTAGAAGCACACGCCCAAGAGGCGGTAAACCGGGCCAGACATATCGCCCGCGAGGACACCCGTCAAGCGACACCGGTTCACCCAACCACAGCGGAAACGGGAGTCACATCGAGTTCCTTTGGAGTGCAGTGTCTCGTCCCCGCTTTACGAAGCGTAAAATTACCCAAACACTTCAAAGGTCCACACAAGGTGCCCAACTACACGGCAGACCTGGCTCCAGAGGCGTGGGTGGAGAGCTATGAGATGGCTATGGAGATGCTAGATGTGGATGAAGCGGCATGCGCCAAATATTTCACCATGATGCTGGATGGCACAGCCCGGACATGGTTAAAGGGCCTACCACCTAACTCCATCGGGTCATGGGGAGAACTGCATCGCCAGTTTATCAAAAATTTCAAAGACACGTGCAAGCAGCCAATGTCAGTGGTAGATTTAGCGGCGTGCGTTCAAGGAGAGCAGGAACCTACAAGCGCCTGGGTGCGGCGAGTATCAGAAATCCTGCATTCCTCCAATAGCATCAATCCTAGTACGGCGATAGTGACATTGGAAAATAATTGCCGGTTTGAGTCTCTAAAGCTAAAGTTGGGACGGCTCAAGCGGGATTGTAATGACATGGGGACACTCATGAGCGCTCTGGTGAAATATGGGGATTCTGATAACACTAAGTACCCAGAGGCAGATGGAGACAAGTCCGGGAAAGCAAACAAGGCTGGTAAACCGGCGCAAGCTAAGACGGCAGGAACGAGTTACAATGGGAAGCGAAAAGTATAGGGTGGTTCTGATTTTGTGGCTAATACCAATGTTCAGGGAAACGGGCAGCGCCGCAAGGGTAGACCACCTCCTCGTGGTGAAGGGCAATTCCTTAGTCTAGAACAACAGTTAGACGCACCTTGCCCTAAACACAGCAAAGAGGGAAGCCCGTCTAAACATTCATGGAGGGAATGCCGGATCATGATAGAGGCTATGAGACAAGCCAAATATAACCACGGACCCCCGGGTGGCGGCTCGAGTTCCGGTTTTCAGGGTCCGGGTCACCAGGGTAATGGTTCCAGGTCAGGATATCACGGCGGTAACAACAATTATCCTAGCAACAACAGTAACGGTCAGCATCAACAGAACCAACAACATGGTCAGGGTGGTTACAATAACCAGGGCAATCAGCAGCGTCAACAGCAGCAGCAATCCGGATATCAGAGTAATCCGAAGGAGCTAAATAGTGGACAGTAACATGTCTTTACCACGAGTTTGTGCAAACGAGATCAAAAGATTCTGAAGCGAGCAGTACACGCAGTTGAACCGGCAACACCACGTTTTCTACGTTGGTCGGAACAACCTATTGTGTGGTGCAGAGAGGATCACCCGCCACGGGTTGATAATCCAGGCCAGTTGGCCCTAGTGGTGGCACCACAGGTGGGTGGCTACAAATTCACAAAGGTACTCATGGATGGCGGCAGCAGTATCAACATCTTGTATTATGAGACTTTCCGTCGTATGGGGTTGACAGACAAGAAGTTGAGACAATCCAACACGGTGTTCCATGGAGTGGTGCCAGGTAAATTGGCTTACCCAGTTGGGAAAATTGATCTGGAGGTTACTTTTGGGGATGAGCAGGATTCTAGGTCAGAGACAGTGACCTTTGAGGTCGTAAAGATCCGGAGCCCATATCATGCTCTGTTTGGGAGGCCGGTTTACACCAAGTTCATGGCTAGACCGTGCTATGTTTATCTACAGCTCAAGATGCCGGGTCACAAGGGAACCATCACGGTTCACGGAAGTCGCAAGATCGCATTGGAATGCGAGGAAGGAGATGCAGCCTATGCAGAGGCAGTCTATGCTACGGAGGAATTGAAATTCTACAAGGACAACGTCGATCCGACAGATATGTCCCCGTTAAAAAAGCCAACTACAGAGCATGATCTGGCATTGAAGTTTAAATCGGCAGAGGAGACCAAGCAAGTTGACTTTATGCCAGGCGATTCATCCAAGCAGTTCACAATCAGCTCTAACCTAGACCCCAAATAGGAAAGCGCGCTCATCGAGTTCATCCGTGAGAATCGGGATATCTTTGCATGGAAACCTTCTGACATGCCGGGTATACCAAGGGAACTCGCTGAGCACAGTCTTAACATTGATCCGAAGTTTAAACCGGTCAAGCAGTACCTGCGCCGCTTCAATGAGGAGAGGCATAAGGCTATAGGTGAGGAAGTGGCCAGGCTTTTGGCCGCAGGGTTCATAGTTGAAGTGTTCCATCCCAGAGTGGTTGGCTAATCCGGTTCTGGTGCTAAAGAAAAATGGAACGTGGAGGATGTGTGTGGATTACACAGACCTAAACAAGGCTTGTCCAACTGATCCTTTTGCTCTCCCCCGTATTGATCAGATCATTGATGCTACGGCAGGATGTGAGCGGCTAAGTTTTTTGGATGCATATTCAGGGTATCATCAAATCAAGATGGCGGTTAAGGACCAGGAAAAGACAGCCTTCATAACTCCCTTTGGAGCTTTCTGCTATGTATCTATGCCCTTTGGGCTCAAGAGTGCCCAAGCAACTTACCAGCGTTGCGTACAGAACTGTCTCAAGGGGCAGATAGGAAAAAATGTCCATGCCTATGTTGATGACATTGTGGTGAAGTCAAGGAAGGAGGAGACGCTGATAGAAGACCTAAAGGAAACCTTTGACAACCTCCGGGTTTATAAGATGATGCTTAATCCGTAGAAGTGTGTTTTTGGTGTTCCGGCAGGCAAGCTCCTTGGGTTCTTAGTGTCAAACAGGGGAATAGAGGCCAATCCGGAGAAGATCAAGGCGATCACATCCTTGGCTAAACCGGCTTGTATCAATGATGTCCAGCGCATAGCAGGCCGGATTACAGCATTAAGCCGATTCATCAGCCGTTTGGGAGAGAAGGCAATTCCACTCTATCAGATGCTGAAAAAGACAGATCGGTTTATATGGAGCGATGCTGCGAACGCGGCGTTCGAGGACTTGAAGCGACAATTAGCAGAACCGTCAGTTCTTCCTGCCCCTGTTGACAACGAGCCGTTGCTGCTATACGTAGCTGCCAATGCTCGCGCAGTTAGCGTGGCGATTGTGGTGGAACGCAAGGAAGCAGGCAAAGAATATCCGGTTCAGCGCCCGGTTTACTACGTCAGTGAGGTTCTCATTGAGTCGAAGCAAAGGTATCCGCAGTGGCAAAAGCTGGTATATGGCGTGTTCATGGCAAACCGGAAGCTGAAGCACTATTTCCAGGGCCACCCCATCACTGTTGTCAGCTCAGCTCCGTTGGGGGATATAATCCACAACAGAGAAGCTACTGGCGGAGTAGCAAAGTGGGCAATCGAGCTTAGCCCAAACGGATTGAAGTATGTACCCCGTACTGCTATTAAATCCCAAGCATTGGTAGATTTTATCAATGATTAGACAGAATTGCAAGCACCAGAGGAGAAGCCGGATCATACATACTGGACTATTCATTTTGATGGTTCAAGGCAATTAGAAGGCTCGGGGGCTGGAGTCGTGTTAACTTCCCCACAAGGTGACAAGTTTTGTTATGTCCTCCGACTAATGTTCCCTTGCACTAACAATGCTGCTGAGTATGAAGCTCTTCTTCACGGCCTACGAATAGCTAAGGAGATGAACTTGAGCCGAGTCAAGTGCTTTGGTGATTCAGATCTAGTGGCGCAACAAGTGTTTGGCAAGTGGGACTCTAAAGGCCCTCTCATGGCAGCGTACAGGCGAGAAGTTGAAGCGGTGGCAGGATGTTTCAAAGGATATCAGGTGGATCACATAGACCGGCAGAAAAATGAGGCGGCCGATGCTCTAAGCCGGCTAGGCTCTCAGCGTAAACCGGTTCCACCAAATACTTTCTTGGATGAATTGCACAGTCCATCAGTTCAGGTACCATCGGAGGAGGATTTGGCTGTTCCTGATCCGGAAGCACAACTGGTTGCAGCGCTTCATGTTGTTCCGGATTGGACACTCCCTTACTTGGCATACCTGAGCCGAGGAGAGTTGCCAGATGATGAGGTTGAAGCTAGGCAGATAATTCGGCGATCCAAATCTATGACCATTGTTAACGGAGAACTTCATCACCGCAGCGTTTCTGGGGCATTTCAGCGATGTGTATCATCAGAAGAAGGCAATGATATTCTTCGAGAGATACACGAAGGAGATTGCGGTCATCACGCCGGTTCAAAATCACTGGTAGCCGAGGCTTTTCGTCATGAGTTTTACTGGTTAGCGGCCCATCCTGATGCGGAGGATCTAGTCCGGAGATGCGGCGCTCGTCAGAAATTTTCACGGCGTGCTCTTGTTCCGGCACAGGAGCTACGGATGATTCCAATTACTTGGCCGTTTGTGACTTGGGGGCTTGATATGGTTGGACCTTTTAAACGATCCCAAGATCAGAAAACCCACCTGTTGGTGGTAGTGGACAAGTTTACAAATTGGATTGAGGCAGAGCCTGTCAGTAAGTGTGCTGCGGCAACAGCGGTTAAATTCATCAAAAAGGTAATTTTCCGGTTTGGCTTTCCACACAGCATTATTACTGATAATGGCACCAACCTATCTAAAGGAGAGATGGAAGAGTTTTGCCAAAGGGAACATATTCGCTTGGATGTGTCTTCAGTAGCTCACCGTAGAGGAGCGTGACATAGCAGCGGCACGATCCGCAATTTATCAGCAAGACCTGCGCAGATATCACAGCCGTCAGGTTAAGACCAGAACGTTCCAGGAGGGGGACCTGGTGCTCCGACTCATCCAAGATCAGACAGATATGCACAAGTTATCCCCACATTGGGAAGGGCCCTTTGTGGTCAGCAAGAACCTACACAACGGTTCATATTACCTGGTGGACGTTCGAGAACATAAAGACTCACGGACAGCAGAGGAAGAGATGAAGAGGCCATGGAACATTGCTCTTCTGCGGCCTTACTACACTTGAGCCATGGGCTCCGCTTCATGTATCCTGTATATATTATGATTAATAAATAAACCGTCACCCCCGGTAAACCGAGGGATCAACCATCTTCTTCAAACATAAGTGTCTTATGGGGATTCACTCAGGTGATATCCATTTAAAGTTTATTTCTCTTGATATATATTATTTTCATCAAGAAAACAAGATGCTTTGATCAATCTATTTTGATATGCAGCACAATTATATAAGGGACCAAAGAGGGTTTGCCACACAAGTGCAACTCCCATATAGGTACCCTGCCTCTACGGTCACTAGGGGGCTTCCTGTTCAAACATAGGTCGTATTTGAACCAAAGAGAACATAACCAAACTCACTAGGGGGCTACGTGATCGCATTCGAATCCTAGCTTAACCCCTTTGGTCCAGTGTATATGATCGCATTCGAATCATAGCTTAAACCCCGTTTGGGTCCGCCTTGGATCGCATTCGAATCCACTGATCGGCAAAATCTCAAGGCCACTGGGGGCTACATGATCGCATTCGAATCCTAGCTCAACCCCTTTGGTCCGGTTTACTGATTGCATTTGAATTAGAAGCCTCATAAAAAATTCTCAAGGCCACTGGGGGCTACATGGTCGCATTCGAATCCTAGCTCAACCCCTTTGGCCCGGTTTACTGATCGCATTCGAATCAGAAGCCTCGATTTCGAGCCTGGCAGCTCATAAAAAGCCTCGATTTGGAGCCTGGCAGCTCGTAAAAAGCCTCGACTACATGGTCTTATTTGCCAAAAAAATGCTTTGCTTCTGCGATTTTACAAGTGTTTGTGGTTAACCAAGTTTATTGATCCGGAATTGGGCAACTTCAAGGTTGACCACATATCTACAAAGTTAAAATCTGGGTCATGAATACCAGCATGAGTTAAAGTCTGGGTCATAAACACCAGCATGATTTAAACTGGTGTTTATCATAATCCGGAACAGTCATCAGGCAAACGCCAAGAGAGCCAAGAGCCTCATCAGAATCTACACATTCAATTATGCCTACCGCATTAAGTACTTCAGGCACACTTAATCAAAGGTATGAGGTATTTTTGGGTATAAAATAGATACTTATTCAATATATGTCTATGGGAGCAATATAATAGGTCCGGTGGTAAATCGCCAGGACATCTTTTTTGCAATGTTTATGCAGATGCGGATAACATAGACGGATCAACCATAGCAGACAAGGGATTAAAATTGGCAGACGCCAAGTCAAGCTGTGACATCCGAATTGGGACAAAGACAATGTTTCAAACTATACTATTACACGGCACTTGCAGGCCCGAACGGATTAAAGTTTTTTGCAAAAGTGTTCGGCAGCTATGAATTAAACCGGACAGTTTATGATTCCTTTTCACGCTGCGAAGGCTGAGGGTCGGCTTGTTCCGGATCTTCTTCATCTTCAGGAAGTGGCTGGAAATCAGGAACGCGCTAGTCAATCTTGGAGAGTGCACGGAAGTACATTTCCTCAGTAATAAGATCGGACGGATCAATATCTGGAGCGAAAGTATGGCCACGCACTGGCGGGATCAGATTCTCGGTGTCATAAATCGGCCGCTCCACCCGCTCATTTTCTAAGTCATAGGCCGGATGATACCTGGTCAGATCCGCTTCATCGACAAGTTTGCTGGCGAGTGGGCGCATCTCTTTGGTTAAGGCACGGAGGTCTTCGGCGGAAAAGGTGGATCCATCCTCTTTATTACTGGGATATCCGTTCATAGCCTCCTCCGGATCAAAGTCTGGAACCCATGCCTTGGCCTGGGTCAATGCTATAAGAGAGCCAGCCCGTGCAGCAGATTTCTTCACTTCCACCAGGCGCACAGGCAGGACAGATAGCTTCTCCAAAGTGCCTTGGATAGTAGTTGGGGCCGGTTTCTGATGGGACATTGCACTTATAATCCTTTGAGCGCCGGAATACAGCTGCTCCACCAGGGTATAAGAGGCCTTGAGCTTCTTCCGGACATCATCTCCAAGATGAGTGATGCGTCGCCCTAAATATGTTTGTCAAAGTTAAACCGGAGTGGATCAAGGATTGCAGAGATGAAAATCATATACAATTGAGTGCTCACCAAAGATAGCAGAGGTCATAAGTTCTATTTGCTGCTTTAAACCGGTCAGCTCCCGCGTAACCGGATTAAGGGCAGCTTCACCGTCCTTTGCTCTTTTCTCAAGAGCATTTCTTTGCACCTCCCAGGAGGACCGCTCCGCTTCAAAGTCCTTCTTCAATTTTTCCATGTTGGTTAAGTTCAGTGCAAACTCTTCCTTGGCTTTGGCATAAGCAGTTTTAGTAACAGCCAACCTATCCCGGAGTTCAGTTACCTCTGCAGCCCTCCGGGTCAAGTCAGCCTACAAGGAAATCAAATGGATTAGAAAGGCAAGTTAATCAAGTCTCAAGCATATAAACAAGTTATCCACTTGACACTTGGGGGCTAATGTGCAATTGAAGTACTCAAAGAAAATTTCAGACAAGTCCCAAGCGCATAAAACTAGTTATACCCCTGGCACTTGGGGGCTAATGTAAGTTCAATTTCCGATACACTGGAAGTCCCGATTCATCTACAACGAAGCTAAAACGGCACTTGGGGGCTACTATGGCCTAAAGACAGGATTGCAAAGAACACAAAACAGAGACAAGTAACAGGAAAGGAAATTACCTCGTATCTATCTTTCATCAGGTTAACCAACCCGGCTTCAAACTCACGGCTGGTAAAGAGCCGGTTTAGATACCCGGAATGAAGTTCCTGGGTACTCAACTCGGTATAGCTGGATAAATCCGTGCTCCACTTGCCTTTTTCTTGTTGAAGCTTTTCTTCCTTGGCAGTATGTCTGGCCAAGATGACGGGTTCGTTGGGAGCGGTGAAGCCTAATCTGGTTATCTCACAATCCGCGGATGAAGCAACAGTCGGCTGGATAGGAGCAGTAGGCGCCGAGCTAGTAGGTGCCGGGCTAGCCTGAGGAGGGCTAACCCGGACAGGACTCGCCGGTTCAACTACATTCTCCGTATTAATATCCTCCGAAGCAGCAATGTCGTCACGATCCATGGGAATAGGGTCATCAAACTGAGCTGCAGGATTATCGTCTGGAGGGATAACTTCTTCCGGATCAGCGGCCGGTTCAACGGTAGCAGTTTCGGCAGCCGCTTTGGTTGCTTTCGCCTTCTTGCTAGGCTTCGGCTTGCTGGAAAAAATCAAAGGAACGATGAGAATCATAAAGGCACAAATGTAAAGATAAACCGGATGTTGAAAAGGACTTACCCAGGCACGGTCTTCAGCACAGGGACCTGTGTAGCAGTCAACTCGCCGGAAGAAGACAAAGGAGCCTCCTGATAGTTAGGATCAGACGGTTTAAGCGGTTTACTTATGAGCCCGGCCTTTGGATGAAGAAGAGTTGGAGAGAGTAAAACCTCGGAGCGGCGCCTGCGAGCCGGAGTAAGAGGTATTCCGGATGATTCCACTACGTGGCCACTATGGCGCGTGGTTCGGCGTGCTTCATGCTGCTGCTTCTTCAAAAGAAATTTGGGGTCCAATTGAGCGTAAGGATGAGAAAAAGGGTATTTCCGGGACACCCGGCAAATTTTGGGGGGCAGCGGTTCTGAGTCTGAAGAGAGAGAGATTACCTCAACTTCCGCCGCTTTACTTCCTTCAGCCAGATCCTGCGGAAAGGCATTGTTAACAGAAATTTGGGTAAAGGGAGATTAAAACATATCAGGATCAACTCATACCTCGGAATCCGGATCATCTTCCTCAGGATGTGAACCGGAGGCAGCAACCGCCTTCTTCTTCTTGACAGCATACGTCTTCCGGCGTGGTTGTTTGGCCGATTTATCTTGAGGTTTCCTCTTCCAGAAGGGGTCGTTGGCCTGTGCAAAAGATAGGGAATAAATGGAAGACAATTGATATGGCCGGATTAGAACAGACAGAAAAGATCAGAAGGAACTTACTGCTGGCGGTTTATTGTTTTCACAAAATGGAGCTAAACCGGTCCGGCTGCACTCTTCCAGAGAGATGTTGAGCATTTTCTTTGCGGATTCAGCGACTTCTTTCTCAGGAAGTATTATGTCAATGTGGCGCTGAGGATCATCCGATTTTCCAGTATACTCACACATCAGGCCTGAACGCCGGCTCAGTGGAAGAATGCTCCAGGCAAGCCAACAGCGAACAAAGTCTACTCCGGTTAAGCTTTTGGCCATAAAAGCCCTAAGCTTAGAAAGTTGAGGGGCAAACCGGGCACGGTCTGGGGCACTGAGGCGCTGCGGCAGGGGATGATCCTCAGGTAGGCGATATGCGCGGTAACCCAGCAGTGGGTTTTCTCCTTCAGGCGAAGTATCTATGCAATAGAACCACGATTGGTTCCATTCCTTTGGGTGCGTGTGAAGGGCAGCGTGAGGGAAGCTCACACCCTTTCTCTTTTGAATGCTGACGCCGCCCAGTTCTTGATGCGGCCCGTCAGAAAACTCTGTCCGCCGGTTTAAATGGAAAAAGTCTCTGAACAGATCTACTGATGGTTCTTCTTGAAGATATGCTTCTGAGAAGACTTGAAAATTGCAGACATTTGATATAGAGTTCGGACCTACGTCTTGAGGATGGAGTTGAAAAGCAGCTAGCACATCCCGGAATAATTTTGAACTGGGAGGGCTAAAACCCCGGGACAGGTGATCAAAGAAAACAATGACCTCTCCTTCCTTAGGAGTAGGTGGACACTCATCTCCTAGGGCCCGCTAGTTCAGAACCTCCTTAGGGCCCAGAATACCAATTGAAGCGGTGTTCGTTAAATCATCCTCAGTAATGCGGGAAGGAGCCCAGTTGCAAGCAACGAACTGCTTGGCAGTCATCTTGAATAAAGAAACGCTGAAAAATACAGTGCACAATCCGGTTCACCGATTGCTAAAGTATAAGCCGGAGCATTGTGTAAAGTTATAAACTCAATCGACGGTTTAGACAAGGGACTAATGGCATTGGCAATCCGGAAACAGATGCGAGGCGAACAGTTACCGGTTTATCATAAAGAAAGATGAAGCTAAACCGTCAATTACATATAGGGGCTTACTTCTAAACCCATCAAAGAAAGCGTATGATTGATTAAACCGGAGAAGACAGGCTACAGATCTATAGTGTGAAAAAACAGTTTCCACAGAAGGCTTAAGTAAAAATGGATCTGAGGCATAAGAAAAAGATGAAATATATGCAAGTCATATGCAGGAAGAACCATGGAAGTTTTCTAAAGATCAAATCTAAGCTGATAAACTAGAGGAACTAAAGACGTGAGCGCGGAGCAGGAGCGCATTCAAGACAAATCTAAATAAGGTTCGAATCTACAGCAAGGTCAAACCTACAAGGATGAACAACAAAGCTTCAAGGTTTTTCATGGCGGAGCTACGGACGAAACCCTAGATCGAGATCTGGAGGGAAAAGGAAGGAATACCTGACGAAGCAGACGACGACAGTGAAGCGTTCTGGTCACGTTCAGGGTGATGCAGCGGCCTTAGCTCGAGGACGAAGAGGAGCTCGAAGAGCGGCGGCGGAGCTTCGAGCGACGGAGGAAGACGAAGGCGGAAGGGGAAAAGAAGGAACGCCCCAGTCGTATTTATAAGCCAAAAGGTGAAACGGTAAGCGCGGGAATCGAGGAGGTCAGAGATTGGATAAAGATTGCGTTGTCGCCTCGATTTTCGGGATAGTATTTAACAAAGGTAACAGATAGAGGTGAGCAATAAATGCGGAGGTGATGTCACGACGGATTAAGGTGATTCCCGGAGATGACGTCATGGCCGGTTTACGAAGTAGATGAGCTGCAGAGAAGAAAGTTATGCAAAGACTTAGAAGACTGACATGAACAAGTTCAAATCAATCTGGGGCCTAATGTCAGGGATATTACTAGCAGGTATCAACCGGCCAGGAAGATCCGGATTACACTAACATAGTTTTATTATCATAAGCCCAGTAGAATATGAACCAGAGGTTACGGCCCATAGAGGCTTAGGGCCCATGTGTAAAGTTTACGGCTTATAAACCGTCATAGCATGTAACTTGGGATGTAAGACAGGAAGAGTAGAGACCGAGGCGGACACGTTTATGAGCCGGCCTCGGGACTCTGTAAACCGGGTCGGGCGTTGCCTCCTATATAAAGGAACGACCCGGCGACGGTTCAGGACAAGCAACAACACATCGAGACACAGGCAAGCGATCAGCTCCCTGTTCATCGACGCCCAAGCAATACCACACCAAACTAGACGTAGGCTTTTACCTTCATCGAAGGGGCCGAACTAGTATAAACCTTCTGTGTCCTTTGTGTGCATTTAACCTCTTCAAGCTAACCCGCGCGATGGCCTCACACCTAAGTCCTCTAAACCGGGCATCTGCCGTGCCAATTCCACGACAATCAGGATACCACCAGTTGAAGATCCGAGAGAAGGATATACCTAAGACAGCCTTCACCACAAGGTATGGGCTATATGAGTATACGGTTATGTCTTTTGGATTGACTAACGCCCCTGCCTATTTCATGAGTATGATGAATAAGGTATTCATGGAGTTCCTGGATAAGTTTGTCGTAGTATTCATTGATGATATTTTGGTGTACTCGATGAACGAAGAGGAACACAAGGAGCATTTGCGTTTGGTTCTGGAGAAGCTCAGAGAACATCAGTTGTATGCCAAGTTTAGCAAATGTGAGTTTTGGTTGAAGGAAGTTGGATTCGTAGGACATGTTATATCAGGAGATGGTATAGCAGTGGATCCAGTCAAGGTGCAGGCAGTCACTGAGTGGTTGGCACCCACTTCAGTTGTTGAAATCCGCAGTTTTCTTGGACTCGCGGGATATTACCGGAGGTTCATAGAGAATTTCTCCAACATTACAAAGCCTATGATGACATTGTTGAAGAAGGACACAAAGTTTTATTGGCCTGAAGAGTGCGAAGAAAGTTTCCAGGAGTTGAAGAAACGTCTGACGACAACCCCAGTGCTGATCTTGCCAGATATATGCAAGAATTTCCAAGTATATTGCGACGCTTCACGCTTAGGACTTGGCGGAGTACTCATGCAGGACGGAAGAGTTTTTTCTTATGCGTCTCGTCAACTTCGACCGCACGAGTTGAATTATGCTACGCATGATTTGGAGCTAGCAGCAGTAGTGCATGCACTCAAAACCTGGAGACATTTCCTCATTGAAAATCGTTGTGATGTGTACACGGATCACAAGAGTTTGAAGTACATTTTCACTCAGAAGGAGCTGAACCTCAGACAGAGGAGATGGTTGGAGCTCATAAAGGATTACGATATGAAGCTGCACTATCATCCAGGCAAGGCCAATGTTATGGCAGACGCTTTGAGCCGAAAGAGTTATGCCAATACCCTAGTAAAGGGAGGATTGCCGAAGGAGTTAGCAGAAGATCTCAGGGAGCTTCGTTTGGAGATAGTTCCTAGAGGATTTGTTGCAACATTGGAGGTTCAGTCAACATTGTTGGGAAAGATACAAGAAGCCCAGAAAGATGACAAAAAGATTGCCGAAATCAAGGAGAAGATGAGTGAAGGAAAAGCCAAGGATTTTCGTGAGGACGAACACAATACCTTGTGGTTTGAGGACCAAATCTATGTGCCCAACAACGTCGAGATTAGGAAGATGATACTGCAGGAAGCACATGATTCACCATACTCGATACACCCCGGAAACACTAAGATGTATCTGGATTTGAAGGAACGTTTCTGGTGGACGGGAATGAAGAAGGATATTGCCGAGTATGTAGCAATATGTGATGTATGCCAGAGAGTAAAGGCGGAACATCAGAAGCCAGCAGGATTACTACATCCTATGCCGATACCCGAATGGAAGTGGGATAAGCTTGGCATGGACTTTATCACTGGATTGCCCAGGACCAGATTGGGATATGACTCAATCTTGGTAGTAGTGGATCGCTTGACCAAAGTAGCTCATTTTATCCCTGTGAAAACCACGTATACCAGTGTAAAGTTGGCCAAGATATACATGACCAGGATCGTATGTCTGCATGGAGTTCCGAGGACCATCGTATCAGATAGAGGAACACAGTTCACCTCAAAGTTTTGGCATCAGCTACACCAGACTTTGGGAACCAGGCTAGAATTCAGTACAACTTTTCACCCGCAGACCGATGGACAGACCGAGAGAGTCAATCAGACTCTGAAGGACACGTTGAGAGCTTGTGCGCTAGATTATGGATCTAGTTGGGATGATAACTTGCCCTATGCGGAGTTCTCGTACAACAACAGTTATCGGGTCAGTTTGAAAATGGCACCGTTCGAAGCATTGTATGGGAG
Source organism: Secale cereale (assembly GCA_902687465.1). Classification (NCBI taxonomy): domain Eukaryota; kingdom Viridiplantae; phylum Streptophyta; class Magnoliopsida; order Poales; family Poaceae; genus Secale; species Secale cereale. The sequence continues at coordinate 105,172,360 of LR738711.1, read as the reverse complement.
GAGATGTCGAATACCATTGATGTGGGATGAAATCGGAGACCGTCAGTTGTTTGGACCAGATCTGATCATAGAGTCAAAAGAGAAGGTTAAGATGATTCGAGATAGACTAAAGGTAGCTCAGTCCAGGCAGAAGAGTTATGCAGACTTGAAGCGCAAGGAAGTAGTCTATGAAATCGGAGACAAAGTGTACCTAAGAGTGTCACCTCTGCGAGGAGTTAAGCGTTTCGGAGTTAAGGGAAAGTTAGCCCCGAGATTTGTGGGACCGTACCATGTTTTGGAACGCATGGGAGAGGTTGCCTACAAGTTAGAGTTACCCGAAGGATTGTCAGGAGTTCATGACGCGTTTCACGTTTCCCAATTTAAGAAGTGCCATGTGGAGATGGCCGATATTCCACTGAGAGATACAGTGCCCCTGGAAGCAATTCAGCTGGATAGTGATCTGACTTACGAGGAGAAACCCGTCAAGATCCTCGAGTTTGCGAGCAGAGTTACCCGCAGCATGGTTATCAAGTTCTGCAAAGTTCAGTGGAGACATCATATCGAAGATGAAGCCACCTGGGAACGAGAGGATGATCTACGCAAGGACCACCCACACCTATTCTCTAGCCAACCTGAATCTCAAGGGCGAGATTCATTCTAAGGGGGGTCGATTTTTTTAGAAAACCCTAGATCAGTTTTTTAGATCGGTTCGGTTTTTCCGTCGGTTTAGTTAAGTAGCGGACGTTCGTCCGTTCGTTCGTTTTAATGAACGCTTTTCGTCTTTTAGTAACAGACAGTGAACGTTTGTTCGTTAGCATGTTCATCTGTTTTTCTTTTTCAGCGTTTTTCCGTGATTATTTTCGATCACGATTCCTGCCCTGATCTTCTTTTTAGTTTCTCTTTTCGCTCGTAAGTCGGCATCAGGCGATTCAAGCGCCTAGATCTTCGTCTCGATGCCCTCTTTCCGTTTAACCAACTTGAACAAGGTTTTTCTACTGTAAAATTTGAGTTTAGATCAATCTAATAAACAGATCTTGTTTCTTTCGCAGTTTGAGTTTCGTTGCTCCGTTTGATTTGAATCTTTTTGCAAAACGGAGTTCTTAAGTTGAAATTTCCGATAAGAACTTCTTATTTGGAGTTTTATCTGTGCATTTTTGCTTGGTTGCTTATGTATGCTATTGTTTTCTTGCGATAGAATTCCCGGAGTGCGAAGCGTGCTACTACGAGTCCCTAGGTTTTGCGAATCATCAGCAAGGCAAGTAACACTTTGATCATACCCTTTATCACTTAGTTTTTATGCATTAGATCAAACCCTCACACATTGCATGAGTAGGACCTCTTTACTTGTGTGTCTGGGAAGTAGATTGAGGTAGAACCTATTACCTGCATTATTTTTCAAATCCTGGGAGTTACTTCTACGTTATGCTTAGGTTGCCATGCTATGCTCGTAGACGTGGATTGAGTTTGAGAGTATCCATGACAGATGTGAGATTGTTAATTAGTGGTTCAACTTAAGGTGGCTACTTTAATACACATCTGGGTGGATTGGTTGCAGGGCACCAGGGTTACTAGTGTTGTCCTAGGAAATCCCGGGGTTTCCGTGTGATTATCCTATGGAATGCCATCCAGGCTCAAAGGGATCATAAAACTATTCATGCTAGAAACCTTCGTGTGCAGCCACAATGCCATTATGCGCTCTGGCATACTACGAGTAAGTTGTGTGAGCTCTTTCAGTGGTGGACTAGCAGATGTAGGGGAAAGTAGGTGTACGGGTCCACCCGGGGTAAAGAGTAAATGCTTTTGAAAGACTGTGTCTTGGTCATCCGTTTCTCAAACACCATGCAGTGCGAGAAATCCAACGGAGGAGATCGAGTCTTGTGAGGAAAAGTGCACAAACCTCTGCAGAGTGTACAAACTAATCATGATTAGCCGTGTCCCCGGTTATGGACATCTTGAGTATCTGGTAATTGAATTATTGGTTGATCTCATCACTCTAAAACTAATTTGCTGGGTTAATGATGACTACTTTAATTGGGATTGAGTTGGAGGTACCTTCTAAATGATGTTTCAACTACCATGATAGTTGAAATAAAAGTTATTCCTTTGTTGTAGGGAAAAATTGGCTTTATGCAAAAACCTTAACCTTAGAGCCTCCACCAGCCAAATATGCATGTAGTGTTAGCCTTTATTCAGTTACTTGCTCTACTGTGTTATCTTGCCAGCATATTCCATGTGCTGACCCGTTTCGGCTGCAACATGTTATGTTGCAGACTTTTCAGAAGAAGAGTAAGGTGCGCTAGGTTGTTTGTCATGCACTCACCTATGCCGTTGGAGTTGATGGACACACTTATCTTCCAAGCCTTCCGCTGTTATATTGTTAGATGGCCTTATGCCATATACTTTTGTAATAAGTTATTTTTTGAGACATTCGATGTAATAAGTGTGTGATTGCCACTCTGTTATAAATCCCTCAAGTACTGTGTGTGTCTGCATTACCGATCCAGGGATGACACAGAACACAGAGACTTCGGTCCATTCGGATCGTGGTCGCTACACCTACCTGACTAGCATCCTTAACCCTTCCAATAAGAATCGTCAACATGTCAACTACTATGTTGAACATAATAGGTGACATCGGATCACCTTGTCTCAGGCCCTTATGTGTTTGGAAATAGTGACCAATGTCGTCATTCACTTTAATTCCAACACTTCCTTTTCGCGTGAAAGATTCTACCTGGTGTCTCCAGGCCTGATCAAAACCTTTCATACGTAGGGCCTATTGAAGGAATGGCCATTTGACTTTATCGTATGCTTTTTCGAAATCCATTTTGAAAATAACCCCGTCTAGTTTTCTCGTGTGGATCTCATGGAGCGTCTCATGAAGGACCACAACCCCTTCTAGGATGTTCCTGTCCGGCATGAAAGCAGTTTGGGACGGCTGCACCAAAGAGTGCGCAATCTGCGTGAGTCTATTTGTCCCGACCTTGGTGAAAATTTTGAAACTAACGTTAAAAAGACAGATACGCCTGAACTGCTCAATCCTCACGGCCTCTGTTTTTTTGGAAGCAAAGTAATTGTTCCAAAATTTAGATGAAACAACTGAATCTATCAAGAGAAAAGATCATGGAACATCGGTAACAAATCCCCTTTAATAATATGCCAGTATTTTTTATAAAACTCCGCCGGAAAGCCATACGGCCTCGGAGCTTTATTATTCTTCATCTGTGAAATAGCTTCAAATACCTCTTTCTCTAGAAATGGGACGGTCAAAACATCGTTCTTTTCCGCAGCCAGTTGAGGGAAATAACTAATCCTAGTATGCAAGACGAAAGCGCGAGTAGGCATCTTTTTCCTTTATCTAGGTAAACTGGCGTCCGTGCATATACTACCAACTCCTCTTCAACAGTAGACATTTTTTTAAGGAAAACGTTCCCACCCGGTGCGCCGGCCAAAACTCGCGCCGGACACACGCGGGCCTTGCGATCAATCCGGATCATGCGTCGTCCAGGCCTTCCTTTTTAATCTACGAACCATTTTTTTCATCTTCTCTTTCTTCTAACTCGCGACACGCGCTAGACGCCGCTGGAACCACTCGGTTCCTCAATCTCTGCGGCTCACGCGCAGCACAACAGCATGAACGAGGCCTTGCTCATAGGGCGAGCCATGGCGGGGGCGGAGCAGACGTCGACGTCCAGTGCATCCTTCCTCCCATTTTTTCCTCCCAGTCCTCTGCGCACCCTCACCTTCCTGCAGACGAGCTTCAACCGGCAGTCATCGTAGCTGGAACCGGCTGTACAAAATGCTATGAATGGCTTCTTTTTTTGCTGGAACCAGTAAACCGACGACGGTGGAGCTGCGACCAGTAGTCGACGGATCTGCAACCAGTGATACAAAATGCTACGACCGACCATTTTTTTGCTTCAACCAACAAGCGAGCTGGAACCACAGTTGGTTTTTGCTACAACTGCATCACATTTTTGATACAACCGGTGACGAGGTTACAGACCTAGGGTAGGGTCACAGGCCCGACCAAGGTACCCCACCCAAGGTCACTACCCTAGAAGATCAGAAGACAAAACTTATGATGATAGAGACAGTTGACTGAGACAGTCCAAGAGGACACTCCACTCGACTGAGCTTCATCCACAAGACGACTCAACCTCACTCGACCAACCCAAGGCACTCGGCCCCCGAAGGTCAAGTGTCACTTGGGACAGCAACGGTTTGGTATTTACTCACCGTAGTAAACACCTTAATTACTCTTTACTGCGGGCGTTATCAGTAATGCCTGCCTTAATGTACATTGAACCCTTGGTAACGTGGAGCATGGCTGGGGTCCTGGCGCACTATATAAGCCACCCCCCCTCCTCCAGAACAAGGGTTCGCACCTCTGTAACTCACATACACACATACCATTCGACCAGCCTCTGGGCACCGAGACGTAGGGCTGTTACTTCCTCCGAGAAGGGCCTGAACTCGCAAACACCTTGTGTACAACTCCACCATAGCTAGGGCCTTGCCTCTCCATTCGTACCCCCTACTCGTATTGTCAGACTTAGAACCACGACAGTTGGCGCCCACCGTGGGGCAAGGCGTCTTAGCGACATCTGGTGAGGTTGCAACTCCTCCTCCGACCGCTTTCATCATGGTGTCAAGCGGTGGTTTGGCGTTGGGCCACGAGATCCGGCTCGGCGCACTCATTTTCATCGCCGACGACTCCGCATGGCTCCAGGAAGCCCCTCTTGACGTCGAGGCTCTGCCCGCTCGGGGGGCTGCGCACTTCCGCGCCGGTGCCGGCGGCGTCCTCCTGCGGCAGCCTTCGACTCAGTATTCGTCGTCCCCCATCCCCATCGGATGCCGCCGCAAATGATCCGGTCGCTCGCGGCTCCAGTGATGGGTGAAACACGCGGTGGCCCGTCAAACGGCCACCCCTCAAGTCGCGGCCACTGAGCCCGACGGCTACCTCTACGGGCCGGCCGATCAGTCGACTGAGCTCGTAGATTCCGTTTCCGAGTGTGGGAGCAGCGATCCCGCAGCAGAAATCCTCATGGTCGATTCGCGCCGCAGCCCGCCGGGTTTTCCTCGCAGTGGAAACGGCGGCAGCGGCGGCGACTGATCGTACGACAACGACGGTTACATTCCTCAGCCCCTCACCTCCGAGCAAAGGGCTAAGCTGTGTCGCCGCAACGAAGATGCACTCTTCACTCCCATCGTGGGAGATTCCCCGGAGGCTCTGGCCCTCGAAGCCACGCGCTTGGCCACCATGGCCGAACGCGCGCGCTTGGAAAACATCCAACGCTCTCTCGACGAACATGCCCGTTGACTGGTCCTCGAGTCCAGTCGACGACCGCGGCAATCGCGTCAGCGCGAAACTCAGGTGTTCCGCACGCCAGTCTAGAACCTCGAAGCCGCGGCTCCCATCGTGGAGTCGATTCAACCCTCTCAGTCGGAGGCTGGGAGAGGCCTTCAGCAGATCCGGGCTTTGCTCCGAATGGCTGAAGAACAAAACGTGACTATTTCTCAGTCACGCAACAGGATTCACAGCAGATCGGTGGCTGCAGACACCCTCCGGGAAGCGGGTCACACTCGCCCCAGCGGCACGAGGGCAGGCACCTGCGTGATGACGGGCGGAGGATTCCCCAGATCCCCGGAGGCCAGGTTTCGATGCAAGGTCTATCCTTGTGCAGGGACGGGTCGACCAAAACCGGGCGTCCAGAGAAGAGCGAGGCAGAGATCAACCGAGTGGCAGCGGAGCACCTGCCTCTGGGCCCGAATGTTTCTGTAGTGCTATCAGAGCCGCAGAGATCCCCTTGAACTTCAGGTTAGCAGCGGGGGTAAGCAAGTTCACCGGTGAGTCGAAGCCGGACACTTGGCTAGAAGACTATCGAGTGGCTGTGCAGATCGGAGATGGCAACGACGACGTGGCCATGAAGCACCTCCCTCTGATGCTGGGCGGTTCCGCTCGGGCGTGGCTCAATCAATTAGCCCCCAGGAGAATTTATAGTTGGGAAGAGCTCGCTCGAGTTTTCGTTCGAACCTTCGAAGGCACCTGCAAGCGACCTGCTGGACTCGCAGAACTTCAACACTGCGCGCAGAAGCCGAATGAAACTTTGAGGGATTACATCCAGCGATGGACCACCTTGCATCACACGGTGGAGAACGTGTCTGAGCACCAGGCGGTTTGCGCTTTCAAGGAAGGCGTGCGTAACCGAGAGTTGAATCTGAAGTTTGGTCGAACAGGCGACATGTCCGTATCACGGATGATGGAGATTGCCAGTCGGTATGCCAACGGTGAGGAGGCCGATCGGCTCCGCAGCGGCAAGAAACCAGTCAGGCAGGACGACCAGAATTCCAATCAGAAGAACAAGCGCAAGGCCGAGCCAGCCGCTCAGGGAGAGGCTGCAGTGGTCAATCAAGGAAAGGGCAAAGGGAAGTCGAAAGGTTCCTGGGCCCCCAAGAAGGGAAAGGGTCAATCTGGAGATGATGTGCTCGACCAGCCGTGCCCCATACACACGAAGAAAGATGAAGAGGGAAACTTGGTATATCCCAAGCACACCACTCGACAGTGTCGGCTCCTAATCCAGAACTTCCAGAAGGATCAGTCGACTGAGAAAGAGAAAGAATCAGAGGAGTCCGAAGATAAGGAAGGGGACGGAGGATACCCCCGGATCAACTCCACTTTGGTGATTTTCGCAGATGTCGAGAGCAAAAGTCGACTGAAAATCATCAACAGAGAAGTAAATATGGTTGCCCCGGCGACCCCCATGTTTCTGAAATGGTCCAAGACCCCCATCACATTCGACCAGTCCGATCACCCAGCACACATTGCCACCCCCGGGCGACAGGCACTGGTGGTCGACCGAGTAATCAAAGGCACACGCCTGACTAGAGTCCTGATGGATGGGGGAAGTGGCTTGAACATCTTGTATGCAGCAACCCTCCGAGATATGGGCATTCCGATGTCCAAGCTGAGAGAAAGTAACATGAGGTTCCACGGGGTAATCCCCGGGAAGAAAGCCGACTCGCTTGGCCAGATCACACTCGACGTGGTCTTTGGTGAGTCGAAGAATTATCGCAAAGAGAAGCTGACGTTCGAAGTGGTGGACTTCAACAGCGCCTATCACGCCATCCTGGGTAGGCCCGCCTACGCCAGGTTCATGGCTCGACCATGTTACATCTACCTCAGGCTGAAGATGCCGGGACCCAACGGCGTTATAACCGTTACTAGGAACCGTGAGAAAGCGGAAGAATGCTTCCAGAAAGGCTCGAAGATCACCGACGAGCAAATGGCAGCAGTAGAGATGGAGGAGTACCAAAAGAGCGTGGATCCGAGTGATCTGCTAAGGGCGAAGAAGCCGGCTTCCGAGTCAGCCTTCCAGTCGGCCGGGGACACCAAACCCGTGCACATCCACCCCACTGACCCCAACGCAGCACCGACCCACATCTCCACTACACTCGACAGCAAATAGGAAGGAGCACTCATCCAGTTCCTCCGTGAGAACTGGGACATCTTCGCATGGAAACCATCAGACATGCCGGGTGTACCCAGAGGACTGGCCGAGCACCATTTGCGAGTCGGCCCAAAGGTAAAACCCGTGAAGGAACATCTCCGTCGATCCGCTGTGGAGAAGCGAAAGGCAATTGGCGAGGAAGTGGCTCGGCTCCTAGCAGCTGAGTTTATCCGCGAGATCTACCACTCTGAGTGGCTCGCCAATGTCGTCATGGTCCCCAAGAAGGACAAGTCTCTCCACATGTGCATCGATTTCAAGCACATCAATCGGGCCTGCCCGAAGGATCATTTTCCTCTTCCCCGCATTGATCAGATAGTCGACTCGACTGCGGGATGTGAACGTGTCCTTTCTGGACGTATTCCGGGTACCATCAGATCCGTCTGTTCGGACCCGACGAAATCAAGACAGCTTTCATCACCCCCTTCGGGTGTTTCTGTTATGTCACCATGCCTTTTGGCCTCAAAAATGCCGGCGCTACCTTCACACGCATGATCCAGAAGTGTTTGATAAAGCAAATCAGTCGGAACGTCGAGGCATACATGGATGACATTGTGGTCAAGTCACGAAAAGGTTCCGACCTGCTGGCTGACCTCGCTGAGACAGTTGCAAACCTAAGAAGCTACGATATCAAGCTCAACCCGTCAAAGTGTACATTTGGAGTTCCTGGCGGCAAGTTGCTCGGTTTTCTCGTTTCCGAACGGGGAATCGACGCCAACCCAGAGACGGTCAGCACCATCCTCCGAATGAAACGCCCCGAGCGTATACACGACGTCCAGAAGCTTACTGGTTGCTTGGCCGCATTGAGTCGATTCATTTCTCGTCTTGGTGAGAAGACACTACCTCTCTACCGACTCATGAAGAAATCCGACAAGTTCGAGTGGAATCCCGAAGCCGAAGCAGCGTTTGAAGAGCTCAAAGCCCTGCTGTCCACCCAGCCGGTGCTCTCTGCCCCAGTCAGCGGAGAGCCTCTTCTACTATATATTGCTGCCACCGGACAAGTCGTCAGTACTGTACTCACGGTCGAGCGGGAAGAAGAGGGCAAGGCATACAAGGTCCAACGCCCGGTCTATTATATATCCGAAGTTTTGTCTCCCTCCAAGCAAAGGTATCCACATTACCAAAAACTTGTGTACGGGATTTACTTGACTACAAAAAAGGTTGCCCATTACTTTCCGGACCATACGATCTCAGTCGTCAGCGATGCTCCGCTGTCAGAGATCCTGAACAACCGAGACGCAACCGGTCGAGTGGCAAAATGGGCGATTGAACTTCTTCCGTTAGATATCAAGTTCGAAGCGAAGAAAGCCATCAAGTCTCAGGCTATATCAGATTTTGTGGCCGAGTGGATAGAATAAGAGCCGCCGACTCAAGTTCAGTCGAACCATTGGACTATGTTCTTCGATGGATCCAAGATGCTGAACGGATCCGGCGCAGGCGTGGTCCTGGTTTCTCCCATGGGCGACAAGCTCAGTTACGTCCTTCAGATCCACTTTGACTCATCGAACAACGAAGCCGAGTACGAAGCGCTTTTGTACGGGTTGCGCATGGCCATCTCACTCGGCGTCCGTCGCTTGATGGTCTATGGCGACTCCGACCTAGTGGTGAACCAAGTGATGAAGGAATGGGACATCAGGAGCCCGGTAATGACCAGTTATTGCAGTGCAGTGCGAAAGCTTGAAAAGAAGTTCGAAGGCTTAGAGCTCCATCATGTGCCTAGAGCCAAGAATCAGCTGGCCGATGACCTTGCAAAAATTGGGTCGACTCGGAAGCCTATACCCAAGAATGTGTTCCTGGAGCATTTGCACACCCCTTCTGTCAAAGAAGACCCCTTCACGGAAGAGCCCCCGCAGCCAGTCAGCGCGTCAGATCCGACTGAAGTCGAGGTACCGGCCGTGGTCGACTTGATCATGGAGGTCCTGGTGATTACGCCGGACTAGACTGTGCCATATATATCGTATCTGCTCAGGCAAGAATTCCCGGAAGATGAGGAGGAAGCACACACCAGATCGTCCGCCGATCCAAGGCGTTCACTGTCATCCAGGGTCAGCTCTACAGAGAAAGCGTCACCGGAGTCGCTCAGCGCTGCATCGCTCCAGAGGAAGGTCGACTGATCTTGGATGAAATCCACTCGGGAACTTGCGGCCATCACGCCTCCTCTTGGACTATAGTGTCCAAAGCATACCGAGCCGGGTTCTACTGGCCCCGCGTCAACGAGATGGCCAAGGATATTGTGGACAAATGCGCACGTTGCCAGTTCTACTCCAACATGTCCCACAAGCCGGCGTCCGCCTTGAAGACCATTCCGCTAGTCTGGCCCTTTACTGTTTGGGGCTTGGACATGGTCGGCCCCTTCAAGACAGGCAGAAGTGAATTCACCCACCTACTCGTGGCAGTCGTCAAGTTCACCAAATGGATTGAGGCCAAGCCCATCAAGAACCTCGAGTCGAGCACCGCCGTCAGTTTCATTAGGGAATTGATATTCAGATATGGAGTCCCCCACAGCATCATCATAGATAACAGCTCCAACTTTGACTCGGATGAATTCAGAGCTTTCTGTGCTTCTCAAGGAACACGAGTCGACCACGCCTCCGTGGCGCATCCGCAGTCAAATGGACAGGCAGAAAGAGAAAATGGTTTGATTCTCCAAGGCCTAAAGCCGCGGCTCATGCGTGATCTTAAGCATGCCGCTGGGGCTTGGGTAACTGAACTACCATCTGTCTTATGGGGTCTGAGGACAACTCCAAACCGGTCGACTGGCCGTACCCCTTTCTTCATGGTCTATGGAGCCGAAGCTGTGTTGCCGAGCGACTTATTGCACAACGCCCCCATAGTGGAACTCTTCTCCGAAGCCGAGGCAGAGCAGGCTCGTCAGGATGCAGTCGACCTTTTGGAAGAGGAAAGAGAGATGGCCTTGATCCGGTCGACCATCTATGAACAGGACCTGCGTCGATTCCATGCTCGCAACGTCCGAAGCCGAGCATTCCAGGAAGGAGACCTGGTCCTTCGAGTGCATCAGGAACGTCCACACAAGCTCGCCCCGGCCTGGGAAGGTCCATTCATCATCACCAAGGTACTACACAATGGAGCATACCACCTCTACAATGTAGCCAAGAAGAAAGACGAACCTCGTTCGTGAAATGCGGACCTGCTCCGCCGCTTCTACAGTTGAGACACTCGACGGTCGAGTTGTAATAAAGATCTCCCAATTTGTTTCAAAGACAAGTTAGCAATGATCCTTTAATGATTGATGTTCTCTAAAAACGTTGGTCTTCAAAATCCCCCAGTGGGTGCTTAGCTGCGGTCCTCCGAGCTACGACACAAGTATGATGTGGCTCTGTCTTTCGAGCTCCGCCACAAATACAACGTAGCTTGGAATCGCCTAAGTTACAAACATCCACTCCGAGTGAAGAACAACCCTCTCACTCGGAGGCTTAGCTGCGACCCCGTGACTCGCCTAAGTTTCAAACCCCTACTCCGAGTGAGGAGCAACCCTCTCACTCGGGGGCATAGCTGCGGTCCTCCGAGCTACGACACAAGTATGATGTGGCTCTGTCTTCCGAGCTCCGCGACAAATACAACGTAGCTTGGAATCGCCTAAGTTACAAACATCCACTCCGAGTGAAGAGCAACCCTCTCACTCGGAGGCTTAGCTGCGACCCCGTGACTCGCCTAAGTTTCAAACCTCCACTCCGAGTGAAGAGCGACCCTCTCACTCGGGGGCTTAGCTGCGACCCCGTGAC
>LR738711.1:105079593-105161028 GCA_902687465.1 Secale cereale | reverse complement strand
TGTCTTCCGAGCACCGCCACAAATACAACGTAGCTTGGAATCGCCTAAGTTACAAACATCCACTCCGAGTGAAGAGCGACCCTCTCACTCGGGGGCTTAGCTGCGACCCCGTGACTCGCCTAAGTTTCAAACCCTTACCCCGAGTGAAGAGCAACCCTCTCACTCGGGGGCTTAGCTGCGGTCCTCCGAGCTACGTTACAAGTATAACGTGGATCTGTCTTCCGAGCTCCGCCACAAATACAACGTAGCTTGGAATCGCCTAAGTTACAAACATCCACTCCGAGTGAAGAGCAACCCTCTCACTCGGGGGCTTAGCTGCGACCCCGTGACTCGCCTAAGTTTCTAACGCTTACTCCGAGTAAGGAGCAACCTTCTCACTCGGAGGCTTAGCTGGAGACGTCGAATCAAAGATTCAAGCAATCAAAGAAGAGCCGCAAACCGAAAGATCAAAATCAGATAAAAGTCCCGCAAGATTCGGGCAAGAGTGCTTGGGCCACAAGCCCACCAGAGTTTAACGATTACAAGACCACACGGCATTCCGTGGCAAATGAGATTAAAGTATCAAAGTCATTCCTCAGGGGGAGGCGGGCTTGCGGGTGCCACAAACTCGTCCAGGTTGATCCCGTCGGCGATGCGGGTGGCGGCTTCCAGGAAAGTCTCCATAAACGACTGGAATTGGAGCTCCTTCATATTGGCAACCTTAAGCGCCGCAAGCCTTCTCTCCTTCACCTCCTTGCAGTGCACGCGGACCAAGGACAGCGCCACGTCGGATCCACCCCGGGCGGCCGACTTCTTCCACTCCTGCACTCGGTTGGGGATCTCGTTGAGTCGAGTCATCAGGGACTCGAGGTCGTTCTCCTGCACGACCCCCCTCCAGAGCGCGGTGTCGATTCGAGCCATCACCGCTTTCAGCCGTCCCAGATAATCCGGGGCCGCAGTAAGGCGGGACTCCAGCCTCAAGATGTTCATGGCTACCTCATCCTTCATGATGGAATTGGCTGGGTCCAAGCTGGGCTCGACCCGTCCAGTCTCCTCTTCAAAGTTACGACAAAATTCTGCGCCGAAAATAGCAAGTAGAGTCAGCAGACAAGATATGGGTCAACCGATCCAGCCTAAACCGGGCCGAAGGAGACATACTGTCACACCCTGCATTTTGTAACATGTTGTTTGTAACCTTGAAGCATGAAAATTTGGACCAGCAAAAATTTTTAGCATCATTTGGCTTTTATTTGGAATTGAGTTTTCTTCATGTGCTTTTTCATGTGCTCATTAAAGTCAACTATGATCTCTTGTAGATTTCATCTCCATACTCAAAACTTCTGCCCAATGGTCATGCCAAGTGATATATATCAGTATAGTATTTTCTTACAAAATTAATTTGGCCAAAAAGTATTTTATAAAATTAGTTTTTTCCAAAACCCCTGAATTGAGAATTGCACTGCAAGTACTTGATTAAGGGTGTGAAAATTATTCAAAAGGTTTATTTGAGACCTAGTAGTCATAGGACTCCCAGAAACCACAAAGGTATAATTTTAAAAGTTATTTTCCTATTTTATTTAAAAGCTTTTTCTTAAGGCCAGAAATGGTCTTTAATAGGGGAAAATTATTTAACTATTTCAAAAATATTTGCCAAAATTCAGAGAGACTCATAGGACATATATTGTCCATATATAAGAGTTTCAACACTTGGTCATGTTCAAAATAATGGGCTAAACCCTCTAAAACCCTTTCTGGATATTTCAAGCTTTTGAAATATTTACAAAGGAATTTTTCTCCAAAAATTCCAGGGAAATTCTATCATGTCATATATGACATATTTGATGATCTTGCAAAGCCTCATGCATTGAAGATCAAGGAAACCTCCTCAACCCCCTTCATAACCATTCTGTCCATATTTGAAGTTTGAGCAACTTTACATTGCCAAACTTGTTCAAATGCTCTCAAACTTGGTGCACATGCTAGAATGGCCTAATAAGGCACCTAGACCAAATGGCACAAGATTTGGAATAGAGCAACTTGATCAGATCACTTCAAAACCCTTTCTGTTCAAATGCAAATTTGAACAACTTTACATTACCAACTTTTTATCTGGAGCCTCAAACTTTGTGAGCATGATCAATACCCCAAATGATGATGCTACACCAAGTGGTGTATCAAGGAGAGATGATTAGCTTGACTCAATCAAGATGAAACTGTTTCTGTTGATTTCTAGGGTTCACCAAAGTTACATTGGTTAGTTTCTTCAAATGAGCCCAAATTTGGTGAAGCACCCTATTTTCTCATGTCTTTCAACCCTGTTAAGTGCCATGTCAAGTGGACCTCATTTACTTGATCAAACACAGATCAAACACCTTCTGCAGAAATTCTAAAACCTCCATTTTGACCACCTTCACTTTTCTCCATAGCCTCAACTTCTTACCACAAGCCCATTGAGTTACTAGTAACCCCCAGTAACTCCCCCAGCACCTCATCTCCATGATTGGGGGGTGAAACCCCAGCTTTACCTTGCTGTACAGCCAGCTTTCACCATTTTTACCAACACTCTCTCTCTCTCTCTCTGCACCCCAGAGCATCCAAGGCCTCAGGGCATTTCTTTAGTCCTCCCTCTACACACTAGACACTGTTGGGCACGCTGGAACGGACCAAACCAGCAAGAGCGCGTTGATGCCGGTCACACGCGCGCTCTGGAGCGCGTGAACAGTGCTCCCGCACGCTGGCTCGGGCCAATCGCCGCTCCCCGACAGCCTCGGGCCTCCCCCTCGCGCCAGTCGAGGCGTCTCGACGTCCGCGACCTCCCCGGCGCTGTCCCCCCTCCTCCTGCGCCCTCCAGTGGCCGTCGCCACACGCGCACCGGCCGCCCGCAACGCCCACTCCTCGGGCTCGCACGCGCTCACGGTCTGGAAGCCTCCCCGCTCCCCCTCTCTCCTCTAATGGACGTAGGGCTCGTCCAGCAACACCACTGACACACTTCCGTCGCCTCCCGTGCGCTGTAGCGTCGAGCAGGAGCTCGCCGGCGCACAGGTCCACGGGACCCCGCCGTTTCCCTATATATAGGAGCCCGCGAGCCCTCCTCTCAGCACCAACAGCTTCTCCTCATCCCCAGCAACACCCCAACACTGCTAGTTCATCCCCGAAGAGCCCCAGTGCTCGGGATCGACCGGAGCTCCGCCGCGTCGGGCCGCCGGCGATCTCGCAGTACGGGCCTTCTCGCCCCTCCTTTGGCTCGATCTAGAACCGCCATGCATCACTGATGCGTTCCCCTCTGTTTTCCCCTTCTGCAGCTGCCGGAAACGAGCCAGCCAGCAGGTTCCCGACGACCCTCCGCCGTCCCACCTCGCCGTCGGCGAACCCGACCTCCCCGGCGTGCCGCACCACCACCACTGCCTCCGCAACTCGACGCTGAACCCGTCCCTGCCCTCCGTTGCCGTCGCCGTGGCCGGAACCAACGCCGGTGAGCTCGCCGTCGCCGTGGCCGTGAGGTTGAAGATGACAGGCGGGCCCCGCCTGTCATCCCCCCACCTCTCTCCCCTCCTCTGTGCCGCTGACCCACGGGCCCCGCCCGTCAGGTTTGAAACCTGACGTGCGCGCGCGCTGGCACCGTGCGGCTGGGCCAGCCCGTTTGGGCCGTGCACTGTGGCCTCTTCTGGCCCAGTGCACAGGACCCTTTTTCTCTTTTCTTTTCTGTTAATGTTTTAAACATTTATGCAGAAAAGAATATTGATCCAAATTAAATATTTCCAACTCCTAAAATCTTGTAATATTCTAACCTATTTAATGGTACTACTTTCATTCAAATCCATGAAACTTTTCTATACTGTTCAAATTTAAATTCAAATTTGAGCAGCATAACTCCTGTTCAAAAATCAATATATCCTATTCTGTAACTCCAAAACTCCAACTAAGATTTTTCCCCATCTTAGAAAACCCTCTAGTATTTTACAAAAATGAGTTGACATTTTTCTGAGCACTTTGGTTTTTCTGTTTTATTTGTATTCTTATTTTTCCGTGGTTATTATGCGACGTATAGATCCCGTATTTGACGAAGTTGCTGTGGAAGAAGAAGGAAAAGGACTTGAAGACTTTGAAGACCAAGCCAATCCAGGCAAGCAGCCCTTTGACCATGATACACTTGTTCCTCGGAACCCGTTTGTTTCCGGTACATGATGATAGGGTTACGATGGTAACCTAGATGAACCACCACATGATGCATGCTTATTTGTTGGTCTTGCTATGTGCTAGATGACATGCAATAGTTGGTCTTGATGCTCATATGATGCATGTGTGATATGAACCCCCGTAGTTGGAAACTTTGCATGAACCCATCGGGTGCCCCTAATGCCCGAGGGCGATGAAGTGTTAGGTCATCACTTGAGAAAGAAGTGATGTGCCGGTAATATCATGTGCATGGTGGAATGATGGATTAGATTTATGTGTGTCTACCGTCCCAACCAAACACGTGCAACCACACTACCCCTTATGGGACGGGGCTTTATTGATTACTTAGGTCGATACTAGCATGGTGCCCGCATTACTAGTGACGGGAAGACTTGAGGTCTTTCCCGGGACGGGGTGGTGCTTGGATAGGCGACCATGACTGTTTTCACAGGGCACCGGACACACCGTTGGTCCCTTCGGGTACGCGTGAACATTGAAATTAGGGCAAGTCCCGTGATCTATTGTTTGTACCCGAGGGCCGTGTGCCAACGAGTGGACTCTATGTTAGTGTCGTCTAAGGAAAGGTAATGACCGGGTGCTTACCCCGGGTACTTGAGGTACCGCGGGTCGTGGATGACACGGAAGTTCCCCGGATCTTGTGGGTAAAGTGCGCAACCTCTGCAGAGTGTAAAACTATTCGAATAGCCGTGTCCACGGTCATGGACAGTTGGGTGGTGCTACTTAAACTATGTCCAGAATTTTACTTCATCAGTGTTGATATGTGTGTGACAAGTCAAGGATGGTGACTTGACTCGGTGAGATGAATTACATTCATGTTGATGTCGGTAACCTGTTCTCGAGGTTACGCGAGGTTATTGATGCATAAGCCTGATGATAGCTTATTGTTCTAGCCTCCTGCTAGATTGTTCATTATTATTCAATTGCATTGTTACTTGAACCACATCATGGGTTGCTTGCGAGTACATTCAAAGTACTCATTGGCTTGCCACTGGTTATTTAAATTGGCCAGGCATGGAAGAGCAGGATTACGAGGAAGAGTTCTTTGGAGACGGCCATGCGAACTAGGACGCTATCCCAATCAGAATGCCTGTAGGGTTAAGGCAGATGGCATGGGTTCTACCCGTTTTATCGAAGACTTCCGCTACTTGAGTTATTTGCTATTCAGCCCGTGAGGCTCTACCTATGTAAGACTTGGCCATAATGGCCTTAATTCGTGTAAGACTATTTGTATGGATGTAAGACTCTTGTTGTTTCAGCTTCTGTGTGTTCAGTGAGCATTGATCTCTGGGATCACTGTACACGTGCATTCGGTGATCTCGACTTCCAAGTCGGGGTCCCCACAGAGCTGGTATCAGAGCCATCCTGACTGTAGGAAGCCTTAGTTAGCATGGGCGTTAGTTAGTTGAGACCCCTTTATCAAAACCTTCTGAACCTCTCTTCTTTTCTAAACCTGAGATTTCCTCAGCTTATTAACCCCTCCTATTCCGCCTTTGTAGATGGCCGCTGTTCCCGAAGAGCACCTGACCACTGGGTTTCCCCTACTTCTCGAGGATAGCCTCCAGGAGTGTCAGTTCCACCGAGCACCCATCCTCACCTACCTTGAGCATTGGGTGAGCGATACTGAGGTGGAGTACCATGTGGAAGTGATCGTGAAGGCAAACGATCCTCCCACAAGTTGGTTCTTCGAGGGACCCCAGATGACGACACTACCACTTGCTGCCGAGGCTGCTGCACTCAAGGCACTAACCCGTCTCCGCGAGCTTCTTCCGGAGATGGCAGCCAAGATGGCAACTCGCTTCTTACCTTACCGGAAGGAAGGTGACGAAGAAAGCAGCGCACTAGCCCCTCCACTGAAGGATGGACTCTCGCTTCGGTTCCAGACCTACTTCAGTCTATGTGCCGACAGCCTGGCACAAGACTTAGCCTCGGAATCAATGAAGCTTCGAGAAGAACTTTACAAGACCAAGGCACTTCTTCGTCGAGCTCAAGAGAAGGCAAACAGGATCAAGAAGGAAGGAGCACCTTCTGGACAATCCGCTATCGCATATCGAGGCGGAAGGCCCTCCGAGGATATGTCTTCCAAGGGTGAAGAACCACCTCGGCGACGCCGGATGACCGCACGGGAATATCGCAAGCTTTTCCCTGCACCACCGTCGAAGCACCGTCGTATCCAACTCCTCCACTCTCCCACTCCCTCCCGCGACAAGGGAGCCCAGTCAGATGAAGACAAGGAGGAAGACCCAAATGAGCCGGAATACGCGACCGAGCATTCCGCCGCTTAGGCATTATTCGCTACTCGGATATGCCCGTTACGGTAGGATAGGTCGTGTAACCCCTATGCGCAGTTGAGTCCTTGTATGGTTCATATGAAACCATCTAGCGTTTGCTTTTGTCGTGTCTGGATGTAAGTCGTAATCTCCCTTCGGGAATGTGTAAACGACTACATCACCCATTTGGATTTCAATGAAAGTGTTTTGGCCTTACGGCCCTTGCATGATTTGATTTAGTGTCACACCCATCCCCTTACTAGGCACCCATCTATCTTGCTTTTCCTCTTCCGAGTCATGAGACCTTTTACCGCTCCAACAGGATGCCTGTTGTAACTCGTACTGGTACCTCTACCCAGCAGCCCGAAGCCGGAGCATCCTCTCAGCCAGAGGCAGACCACGACCAAACCAACGACCAAGCTCCACCACCACCTCCGCCAAGCATGGACATGGCTCAGCTTCTCCAAGCTTTCCGAGAGGAACGCCAAGCCAACACTGCAGCTCTTCAGCTGATTGCTCAAGCTGTCGCCAACAACCGCCAGCCGGCGGGGAATGGCAATGGACGTTCCACGTTGGCAGAGTTCAAGAAGCATGCACCGCCAACCTTCATCGAGACTGCGGAACCCCTGGATGCTGATGACTGGGTCCGTTCCATTGAGGAAATTCTGGAACTAGTCGGATGCACCGAAGATCGCGAGAAGGTGGCTTATGCAGCCCACTGCCTCGGGGGAACTGCTAGAGCTTTGTGGGATGGATTCAAGGTCATGCATGCTGAACAAGACATCACTTGGGCTAACTTCAAGGCAGAATTCCGCAAGGCCCACATTCCTTCTGGAGTCATGGCTATCAAAAAGCGCGAGTTCCGAGCCCTGAAGTAAGGAAGTGGCACTGTCAAGGAGTACATGCAGAAGTTCAGTATTCTGTCAAGGTATGCCCCTGAGGATGTCAGCACTGATGCTGCCAAAAGGGAGCGCTTCATGGAAGGCCTTAATCAGACTCTGCAATATTCGCTTGTTGTGTGCGACTGCCCGTCTTTCCCTGACCTGGTGAACAAGGCACTCATGCTTGAAGACAAGCGGCGTGCTTTGGAAGACACTCGCAAGCGCAAGTTGGTCAGTAAGGGAAGTTCCAGCAACCAGAAGCCTCGTCCGTGGCAGTCAGCCCCGGCCAAGCCAACCTATCAGCAGCCAAGAGCTCCTGCACCTCGTGCCAATCCTCAGCCTCAGCAGTATGCCAACCCCAGGCCAGCTTTCAACCCCAATACCAGTGGTGGCAACAAGATCAACACTCCAAATCAAGTCACTTGTTTTGGGTGTGGTCAGCCCGGACACATCTCCAGGGTGTGCCCCAACAAGAAGCCTGATGCCCCGCGCCCCAATGCGCAGAACCAGGGACAAGGCCGTGGTATGCCACCAAGGAACCCAGCTCCTCGCAATCCACCGAACTATGGGAAGGGGCGTGTGAATCACGTCACTGCTGAAGAAGCCCAGGAAGACCCGGACGTCGTGCTGGGTACGTTCCTTGTCAACTCAGCACCTGCAACTGTCTTGTTTGATTCTGGAGCAACGCATTCATTTGTCACTCAAAGATTTGCATTAAAAAGTGGCATGACCCCTACACCCCTGAATAACCCTATGGTGGTACAAACCCCCGGAGCCGAGATGAGAGCCAAGATAGGCTGTAAAGGAGTAGGTATTACCATTAACGGTGTAGACTTCCTAGCAGACCTTATCATCCTGAGATCGCAAGGCTTGTGGATGTGATCTTAGGGATGGATTGGCTCAGTAAGCACCAAGGCTTGTTGGACTGTGCCAATCGGACAGTCACTGTGACCAATGACCAAGGTGTAGAAGTCGAGTTTGCCCCCAACTCCTCTTCCGCTCAAGCCGCTAAAGTCAACTGTCTGTCTGAAGTTGGGCTAGATCAAGTACCGGTGGTATGTGAGTATCCTGATGTCTTTCCGGATGAACTACCGGGAATGCCCCCTGACCGTGACATTGAGTTCATCATCGAGCTCGTGCCCGGAGCAGGACCCATCTATAAGAAGCCTTATAGAATGGGAACGGAAGAATTAGCCGAGTTGAAGAAGCAGCTAGAAGAGCAGCTAAGGAAAGGATTTATTCGCCCGAGTGCCTCCCCTTGGGGATCTCCTGTTCTGTTTGTGGCAAAGAGGGACGGTACCATCCGCTTATGCATTGACTATCGTTCCCTCAATGAAGTTACAATCAAGAACAAGTACCCACTTCCCAAGATCGAAGATCTGTTTGATCAGCTCAGCGGAGCCAAGGTATTCTCCAAGATCGACCTCAGATCTGGGTATTACCAGCTGAAGATCAGACCCCAAGATATTCCAAAGACGGCATTCGTAACCAGATATGGCCTGTACGAGTGCACGGTCATGTCTTTTGGGTTAACCAATGCCCCAGCTTACTTCATGTATCTCATGAATAAAGTCTTCATGGAATATTTGGACAAGTTCGTTGTTGTCTTCATTGATGACATCCTTGTGTTCTCGAAGTCGGAGGAAGAGCATGAGCAGCATCTGAGGATGGTCCTAGACAAGCTTCGTGAGCACCAACTGTATGCCAAGTTCAGCAAGTGTGAGTTCTGGCTACACAAAGTTGGATTCTTAGGTCATGTCTTGACCGAGGAAGGATTATCTGTTGATCCTGCAAAAATTGAAGCTGTGACCCAATGGCAATCTCCAACGACCGTCAAGGAAGTCAGAAGCTTCCTCGGATTAGCGGGCTATTACCGCAAGTTCGTGGAAGGATTCTCTAGCATTGCACGACCAATGACTCAGCTCCTCAAGAAGGACAAGAAGTTCGAGTGGACGCCAAAATGCGAAGAGAGCTTCCAAGAGCTCAAGAAGAGATTGACCACCGCCCCAGTTCTGGCAACACCTGATATTCACAAGGAGTTCGTGATATATTGTGATGCCTCTCGAACCGGATTGGGGAGCGTTCTGATGCAAGAAGGCCGCGTCATAGCATACCTCTCCAGGCAGCTACGACCCCATGAGGAGAACTACGCTACTCACGATCTTGAGCTAGCGGCAGTAGTTCATGCCTTGAAGACATGGCGGCATTACCTCCTAGGGAAACGGTGTGAGATTTACACAGACCACAAAAGTCTGAAGTATATTTTCACCCAAAAAGAGTTGAACATGAGGCAGCGGAGATGGTTGGAACTCATCAAGGATTATGACCTCAGTGTTCAGTATCACCCTGGGAAGGCCAACGTGGTGGCCGATGCCTTAAGCAGGAAGGCTTGCTCTTTGAATGTCATTATTCAAGAAAGGCAGCCAGCCTTGTTTAAGGAGATCGAACAATTCAGTTTGGAATTGGTCACCCCCGGATTTCTGGATCATTTGGAAGTCAGACCAACCCTGATGGACGACGTCAAGAAGGCTCAAGATGGACACGCAAGCATTGAAGGTATCAAGAGGACGATGAAGCTGGGCAAGGCCCCAGGATTCTCCGAAGACGAGCACGGGATTGTTTGGTACAAAGGTCGCCTCTGCGTACCAAACAACATCGAGTTGAAGACGCTGATTCTGCAAGAAGCCCACGACACCCCGTATTCCATTCACCCCGGAGGAACCAAAATGTACCAAGACTTGAGGGCACGATTCTGGTGGCATGGTATGAAGAGAGAGATTGCAACCTATGTTGCAAAGTGTGATGTGTGCCAAAAGGTCAAGGCTGAATATCAGCGACCCGCTGGATTGCTTCAACCACTCAAGGTTCCTGAGTGGAAGTGGGATAAAGTCGGAATGGACTTCATCACTGGATTACCAAGGTCGAATCGAGGACATGACTCTATCTGGGTCGTAGTCGATCATTTGACCAAGGTGGCTCATTTCATTCCTGTCAAGACCAGTTATGATGGCAACCGGCTGGCAGCTCTCTACATCGACCGAATCGTAAGTCTTCACGGAGTTCCCAAGGAGATTGTGTCAGATCGAGGAACCCAGTTCACCTCAAGGTTCTGGAAGAAGTTCCAAGAAGCCTTGGGAACCAAGTTGTCTTTCAGCACAGCTTTCCACCCACAGACCGGAGGTCAAACTGAGCGAGTCAATCAGATTCTCGAGGACATGCTCCGAGCCTGTGTCCTGGCATATGGAGCCAAGTGGGAAGACTGTCTCCCTTTTGCCGAGTTCTCCTATAACAACAGTTACCAGTCAAGCCTTCAGATGGCACCATTTGAGGTGTTGTACGGACGCAGGTGTCGCACACCCCTCAACTGGTCAGAGACTGGAGAAGGACTAGTTTTTGGACCGGATATTCTCCGCGCAGCAGAAGAGCAAGTCCAACTAGTCAGAGAGCGATTAAAGGCAGCCAAGTCAAGGCAGAAGAGTTATGCTGACACTCGACGCCGAGACATGAGTTTCCGTGTCGGAGACCATGTGTACCTGCGGGTAACTCCTCTGAAGGGAACCAAGCGTTTCCATGTCAAGGGGAAGCTCGCACCAAGGTTCATTGGACCCTTTGAGATCACTGCACGACGAGGAGAAGTGGCTTATCAGTTGGAACTACCACCTGAGCTATCCGATGTGCACAATGTGTTCCATGTGTCACAACTCCGGAAGTGTCTCCAAGTTCCAGACAAGCCCAATCTCTACAAGGATGTGGATCACCAAGCCATTGATCTGCAGCCTGATTTGACCTACCGTGAGAAGCCCATTCGTATTCTGGACGAAGCAGAACGACGTACGCGGAGCCGTACCATCAAGTACTTCAAGGTCCAGTGGAGCAACCACACCGAAGCAGAAGCAACCTGGGAACGAGAAGACTATCTTAGATCCGAGTTTCCCGGTCTCTTTTAAGCCCTAGTTTAGGAATCTCGGGGACGAGATTCTTGTAAGGGGGGTAGGTCTGTCACACCCTGCATTTTGTAACATGTTGTTTGTAACCTTGAAGCATGAAAATTTGGACCAGCAAAATTTTTTAGCATCATTTGGCTTTTATTTGGAATTGAGTTTTCTTCATGTGCTTTTTCATGTGCTCATTAAAGTCAACTATGATCTCTTGTAGATTTCATCTCCATACTCAAAACTTCTGCCCAATGGTCATGCCAAGTGATATATATCAGTATAGTATTTTCTTACAAAATTAATTTGGCCAAAAAGTATTTTATAAAATTAGTTTTTCCAAAACCCCTGAATTGAGAATTGCACTGCAAGTACTTGATTAAGGGTGTGAAAATTATTTCAAAAGGTTTATTTGAGACCTAGTAGTCATAGGACTCCCAGAAACCACAAAGGTATAATTTTAAAAGTTATTTTCCTATTTTATTTAAAAGCTTTTTCTTAAGGCCAGAAATGGTCTTTAATAGGGGAAAATTATTTAACTATTTCAAAAATATTTGCCAAAATTCAGAGAGACTCATAGGACATATATTGTCCATATATAAGAGTTTCAACACTTGGTCATGTTCAAAATAATGGGCTAAACCCTCTAAAACCCTTTCTAGATATTTCAAGCTTTTGAAATATTTACAAAGGAATTTTTCTCCAAAAATTCCAGGGAAATTCTATCATGTCATATATGACATATTTGATGATCTTGCAAAGCCTCATGCATTGAAGATCAAGGAAACCTCCTCAACCCCCTTCATAACCATTCTGTCCATATTTGAAGTTTGAGCAACTTTACATTGCCAAACTTGTTCAAATGCTCTCAAACTTGGTGCACATGCTAGAATGGCCTAATAAGGCACCTAGACCAAATGGCACAAGATTTGGAATAGAGCAACTTGATCAGATCACTTCAAAACCCTTTCTGTTCAAATGCAAATTTGAACAACTTTACATTACCAACTTTTTATCTGGAGCCTCAAACTTTGTGAGCATGATCAATACCCCAAATGATGATGCTCCACCAAGTGGTGCATCAAGGAGAGATGATTAGCTTGACTCAATCAAGATGAAACTGTTTCTGTTGATTTCTAGGGTTCACCAAAGTTACATTGGTTAGTTTCTTCAAATGAGCCCAAATTTGGTGAAGCACCCTATTTTCTCATGTCTTTCAACCCTGTTAAGTGCCGTGTCAAGTGGACCTCATTTACTTGATCAAACACAGATCAAACACCTTCTGCAGAAATTCTAAAACCTCCATTTTGACCACCTTCACTTTTCTCCATAGCATCAACTTCTTACCACAAGCCCATTGAGTTACTAGTAACCCCCAGTAACTCCCCCAGCACCTCATCTCCATGATTGGGGGGTGAAACCCCAGCTTTACCTTGCTGTACAGCCAGCTTTCACCATTTTTACCAACACTCTCTCTCTCTCTCTGCACCCCAGAGCATCCAAGGCCTCAGGGCATTTCTTTAGTCCTCCCTCTACACACTAGACACTGTTGGGCACGCTGGAACGGACCAAACCAGCAAGAGCGCGTTGATGTCGGTCACACGCGCGCTCTGGAGCGCGTGAACAGTGCTCCCGCACGCTGGCTCGGGCCAATCGCCGCTCCCCGACAGCCTCGGGCCTCCCCCTCGCGCCAGTCGAGGCGTCTCGACGTCCGCGACCTCCCCGGCGCTGTCCCCCCTCCTCCTGCGCCCTCCAGTGGCCGTCGCCACACGCGCACCGGCCGCCCGCAACGCCCACTCCTCGGGCTCGCACGCGCTCACGGTCTGGAAGCCTCCCCGCTCCCCCTCTCTCCTCTAATGGACGTAGGGCTCGTCCAGCAACACCACTGACACACTTTCGTCGCCTCCCGTGCGCTGTAGCGTCGAGCAGGAGCTCGCCGGCGCACAGGTCCACGGGACCCCGCCGTTTCCCTATATATAGGAGCCCCCGAGCCCTCCTCTCAGCACCAACAGCTTCTCCTCATCCCCAGCAACACCCCAACACTGCTAGTTCATCCCCGAAGAGCCCCAGTGCTCGGGATCGACCGGAGCTCCGCCGCGTCGGGCCGCCGGCGATCTCGCAGTACGGGCCTTCTTCGCCCCTCCTTTGGCTCGATCTAGAACCGCCATGCATCACTGATGCGTTCCCCTCTGTTTTCCCCTTCTGCAGCTGCCGGAAATGAGCCAGCCAGCAGGTTCCCGACGACCCTCCGCCGTCCCACCTCGCCGTCGGCGAACCCGACCTCCCCGGCGTGCCGCACCACCACCACTGCCTCCGCAACTCGACGCTGAACCCGTCCCTGCCCTCCGTTGCCGTCGCCGTGGCCGGAACCAACGCCGGTGAGCTCGCCGTCGCCGTGGCCGTGAGGTTGAAGATGACAGGCGGGCCCCGCCTGTCATCCCCCCACCTCTCTCCCCTCCTCTGTGCCGCTGACCCACGGGCCCCGCCCGTCAGGTTTGAAACCTGACGTGCGCGCGCGCTGGCACCGTGCGGCTGGGCCAGCCCGTTTGGGCCGTGCACTGTGGCCTCTTCTGGCCCAGTGCACAGGACCCTTTTTCTCTTTTCTTTTCTGTTAATGTTTTAAACATTTATGCAGAAAAGAATATTGATCCAAATTAAATATTTCCAACTCCTAAAATCTTGTAATATTCTAACCTATTTAATGGTACTACTTTCATTCAAATCCATGAAACTTTTCTGTACTGTTCAAATTTAAATTCAAATTTGAGCAGCATAACTCCTGTTCAAAAATCAATATATCCTATTCTGTAACTCCAAAACTCCAACTAAGATTTTTCCCCATCTTAGAAAACCCTCTAGTATTTTACAAAAATGAGTTGACATTTTTCTGAGCACTTTGGTTTTTCTGTTTTATTTGTATTCTTATTTTTCCGTGGTTATTATGCGACGTATAGATCCCGTATTTGACGAAGTTGCTGTGGAAGAAAAAGGAAAAGGACTTGAAGACTTTGAAGACCAAGCCAATCCAGGCAAGCAGCCCTTTGACCATGATACACTTGTTCCTCGGAACCCGTTTGTTTCCGGTACATGATGATAGGGTTACGATGGTAACCTAGATGAACCACCACATGATGCATGCTTATTTGTTGGTCTTGCTATGTGCTAGATGACATGCAATAGTTGGTCTTGATGCTCATATGATGCATGTGTGATATGAACCCCCGTAGTTGGAAACTTTGCATGAACCCATCGGGTGCCCCTAATGCCCGAGGGCGATGAAGTGTTAGGTCATCACTTGAGAAAGAAGTGATGTGCCGGTAATATCATGTGCATGGTGGAATGATGGATTAGATTTATGTGTGTCTACCGTCCCAACCAAACACGTGCAACCACACTACCCCTTATGGGACGGGGCTTTATTGATTACTTAGGTCGATACTAGCATGGTGCCCGCATTACTAGTGACGGGAAGACTTGAGGTCTTTCCCGGGACGGGGTCGTGCTTGGATAGGCGACCATGACTGTTTTCACAGGGCACCGGACACACCGTTGGTCCCTTCGAGTACGCGTGAACATTGAAATTAGGGCAAGTCCCGTGATCTATTGTTTGTACCCGAGGGCCGTGTGCCAACGAGTGGACTCTATGTTAGTGTCGTCTAAGGAAAGGTAATGACCGGGTGCTTACCCCGGGTACTTGAGGTACCGCGGGTCGTGGATGACACGGAAGTTCCCCGGATCTTGTGGGTAAAGTGCGCAACCTCTGCAGAGTGTAAAACTATTCGAATAGCCGTGTCCACGGTCATGGACAGTTGGGTGGTGCTAATTAAACTATGTCCAGAATTTTACTTCATCAGTGTTGATATGTGTGTGACAAGTCAAGGATGGTGACTTGACTCGGTGAGATGAATTACATTCATGTTGATGTCGGTAACCTGTTCTCGAGGTTACGCGAGGTTATTGATGCATAAGCCTGATGATAGCTTATTGTTCTAGCCTCCTGCTAGATTGTTCATTATTATTCAATTGCATTGTTACTTGAACCACATCATGGGTTGCTTGCGAGTACATTCAAAGTACTCATTGGCTTGCCACTGGTTATTTAAATTGGCCAGGCATGGAAGAGCAGGATTACGAGGAAGAGTTCTTTGGAGACGGCCATGCGAACTAGGACGCTATCCCAGTCAGAATGCCTGTAGGGTTAAGGCAGATGGCATGGGTTCTACCCGTTTTATCGAAGACTTCCGCTACTTGAGTTATTTGCTATTCAGCCCGTGAGGCTCTACCTATGTAAGACTTGGCCATAATGGCCTTAATTCGTGTAAGACTATTTGTATGGATGTAAGACTCTTGTTGTTTCAGCTTCTGTGTGTTCAGTGAGCATTGATCTCTGGGATCACTGTACACGTGCATTCGGTGATCTCGACTTCCAAGTCGGGGTCCCCACACATACCTTCGAGCACGAGGTACCATTTCTTGGTGAGGTCACCCAGATAGGCCTCAAGATCAACCCTCTTCCGGAAAAGAGCCTCATACTTGTCGTTCAAGACAGTCTTGGAGTTCTTCAGTCGAGTCACCTCTTGATTAGCTGCGTCAAGCGAGCCTCTCAGCCTGATGATCTCCGCCTCGAGCGCACCTACAGAAGCCAACTTCTGCGCCGCCAGTTCCGCCTTCTCTTGAGCCGCCTGCTGCGCCGCCGCCAGGTCGAGATCTTTCTGCTCCAAGGCCGCTTTCAGTTAACCTACCAAAGCCGCCACTGGACAGATGAACATGAAGGAACACAAGGCATATCCATCAAAAGTCAGTCGACAAAAGGTCGGTGTCGGTTACCAGCCGCATCATCCTGCGTCTTCTTCAGGTGGTCCCGAGCCAACTGCAAGTCGAGATTGAGCTGGATTTGCTTCTTCTCAAGGCCTGCAAATTTGGCCCCAAACTCGCAAGATTTCTGCATCAACATGACAAAACAAGATTCTAAGACTACAGTCGAGTCAAAACACTCAACCGCAGTCTCGGAGACTACACCCAGTGGGTGCACTAAACGTGCCCCCACTGGTTTCACTCGGTCGAGATCATTCCGGCTCGAGCTCAAAAAAAACAGCAAGGAAGAAAAGTTCTATAGTAAGACCATGGACGACCGCCAGCAGTCGACCATGGTCTCGGGGACTACAACCAGTGGGTGCACTGAGCGTGCCCCCACTGGTTTCACTCGGCCGAGATCATTCCGGCTCGAGCTCAAAAAAAATGAAAGCAAGCACATCAAGGATTCACCGAGTGGGTGTGGCGTCATCTCACGAACAAAGCAGCAGATTCTCTCGAAGCCAAAGACTATTTCAGTGAAGATAACGAACCTGGACGTTAGCCCAAAGAGCAGAACTGGCGTCATAAGCGGCCATGCCGGCCTCGTACGCCGCCTTCGTCCTCTCCATCATCACCCCCGCCTGGCGAACGGCTTCTTGAGCCGCTCCCACAGGATCCTCCGGGAGGCGGTAGGAGGAGAAGAGAACAGACGAAGTGGCAGGCTTAGGGTCGACGACAAGAACGGGCGCTGGGTCGACGGCAGGAGCAGGCACTGGGTCGACGGCTGGAGTAGACGCTGGGTCGACGATTGAAGCAGGCGCTGGGTCGACGGCTGTCGAAGCAAGGCGCACGGTCGACACAGGGTCAACAAAGGAGACCATGGCTCGGGACGTGTCTTCCTGTTGCTGGGCCTCCGGGCCAGAAAGCACCTTCCGGCCCTTCCTCCATGTGCGTTGTCGGTCTCCTCCCAAGCGCTCCTCATCATCGTCGTCATCCAGGAGCTCTATGACGAGGCGCGGCACTTCGAGTCAAGCAACGAGCAAGATTCAGTCGACCGTCACCCATGATCGACGAAAGAAAACAAAAACAAGGCACGACCCATAGAACCCGCACCTGCGCGGGATGTCGCGGCATCTGCGGTCTCCTCCTCATCTCGGCCCTTGTCGATGTCCATCGAGGTCGTGGAAGCAGCGGTGCTGAAAGGATCACTCGAAAATGAGTCGACAGAAGATACGGTCGACCTCTGAAAAACAGAAAGAAACAAGACCAAGTGGTACTTACGTGGAGGCGATGGGAACATCCACCTTGATCCTGGGCAGGGCCTTCCGGGGCTTGGTGGTGGTAACCTTGGGCTGCTTGGGCACCTTCTCAGAAGGGTCAGGAGTGGCCGTCCGAGCGCGCTTGGGCGTTCGAGAGCCTGAAGGACCCGTCCGAGGGCGTGCGTCCCCTGGGTCGTGCTTCTTCTTGGACCGCCGCTCATCATGGGGAGGTGACTCGACCTCCTCCCCGCTGTTGTAGTCCTCGCTCTCCTCCTCCGACTTCCACTCGGCGGCGTCGCCCACGCCCTCCTCGCCCTCCTGGACCAAGTCCCCATTGGGCAACAAGTACATCTCAGTGTAGATCTGCAAAGGGAGAAGTTTGGCCAAATTTCAGTCGGATCTGTCAATACAAATCGCAAGCGAACGGCAGAAACATCACTCGAGAGCAGAAGACTAACCTTGTCGGGTAAATGGTCAGCGTCGAATGGGATGACCCTCCCAGACCCCCTAGGATTGTCTTTATTCCCCGTGATTGATGTCTACACACGCTTCTACTCTTGTAGACTATGTTGGGCCTCCAAGCGCAGAGGTTTGTAGGACAGCAGCAATTTCCCTCAAGTGGATGACCTAAGGTTTATCGAACTCAGGGAAGTAGAGGTTGAAGATGGTCTCTCTCAAGCAACCCTGCAACTAAGATACAAGAAGTCTCTTGTGTCCCCAACACACCTAATACACTTGTTAGATGTATATGTGCACTAGTTCGGCGAAGAGATATTAAATGGCAAGTGATATGGATGGCAAAACAAAGTAATATAAATCTGTAATAAAAAGTGCAGCAAGCAAACAAGTGGTAAACGTGAGCACAAATGGTATTGCAATGGTGGAAACAAGGCCTAGGGATCATACTTTCACTAGAGGCAACTCCCAACAACATTAACATAATCGAATCACATGATATTTCCCATAAAACATGCAATGGAGACGCACCCGGAGGTCATTCCTTCGTGGTCAAGAGAGGACGAGAATTATGTAGGGCTACAAAAGCACACCTCAAAGTTCGTAGTTCTCAATCTAAGGATTTTCCCAATGTAACCGCGGCCATCCAAAGAGAGTCCCACAATCACCACAACATATCTAAAGGATAGTCAAAGACAAGCACCAAGAGACTCTCAATCTTCAATCAACACACAAGAGAGGAAATCACTCATGAAAATATTTTTCTAATCCATGTCCAATAGACCGCTGTCACCTTGGTCTCGGGGATTATACTAGATAAAGACAAGTGAGTACATCAATCCAATACATAGAGGAAGGGGAAATATCATGGGATCACCCTAGATTAACATAGCCTATGATCACAACGAAGATCACATCATGGGAGAGAGAGATAACCACATAGCTACACGTACGAGCCCTCGGCCCCGGAGAAGACTACTCATACATGGACATGGTGAGGAGAAGGTTGATGATGGTGTTGATGGAGAGGTGCAGCCCCGCGAGGAGGAGACGGCCGGCGGCAGCCACGGAGGCGGCGGCGGCGGCCCTAGGGGCGGCGGCGGCCCTCGGGGCGGCGGCGGCCCTAGGGGGCAGCGGCTCCTTGGCCCCCCTTCTTCCTTGTGGATGGTGCTGCAATGGTGCTGGTCCTCTCCTCCAAGACGGCGGCTCGGGAGGAGGAAAATTCGTGGCCCTTGGTGACCTAGGTTTCCTCCCTTTATATAGACTCTCGGATTCCCGTCACCAGATTTTGGGCCTCAGTAAAACGGGTTTTTCTCGGCTGTCCAGACTCCGATTTGGACGAATTTTATATCCAGAAGCATCGCCTCGAAATTCCCCACAACTTTCGCAACTAGATTTTTTCCGTTTGATGTCGTCTTTGGGCCGGAACGTGACCATCTTTAAGAAACGTTCTCAGACAGATTTCAGGAAAGTCAGAGTCCTACTCCAATACGACTCCTTTTGCGTTTTTGTCAATTTCCAAGTAATTCCTACACAATAAAGTGTGAAACAAGAACATTGTGCACTTTTGCAACCATTAGTACGTTAGTCCAAATATGATCAAAAGTGTATGGAAGTGCATAAATATCATAGCAATATCACACAAAAAAGGCATGGAGCAAGCAGAAATTATAGATACGTTTTGGACGTATCAACATCCCCAAGCTTAATTCCTGCTCGTCCTCGAGTAGGTAAATGATAACAAGCATAATTTCTGTGGTGACATGCTATTAACCATATAAGGACTTTTCATAGTCACATGACAAAAGCTTACTGAGACAATGAATCTGTAGTAATTAAGTTGCCTCATGAGAAAATCACAAAAAACTGAAAGTTTTACAATATGATACTGAAACATCAAATAGATTTGTAGTGAGCATGGTGTGCAAATATGATAAAGTGGTACCTCGCTTGCCCCCTTTAGTGAAGCAAAACATAAATGCAGGGGCACCTCCAAGGTTTAAGTGACGACTAGATACAATGATTTCAGAATAAACGATATCATAATCATGCAAAAGACAATGGTACTTTGGGACAATGCACATTACACTCAGAATGACAATCATGCTCTCAATAGTTGGTGCTTTAAAGAAGGTGGAGACTCTTGAACCGTGGCTTTTGATGGCAAGGTTGAAAACCCGTGGTCGGAAACAAAAACTAAACATGTACCAAAGCTCTTGGTTTTTAAAAACAGAGGTAAAAATTATTTTTGGGATATGCATATTTCGTCAACGAATGCTAGCAGATAACTCAATTACTTCTCGAGCTGGACAAGTTTCGAGGAACGGCTCCCGTATGAGGACGATCACATCCTCTTAATCTCCTTTGTTTATCACTACCAAAGTTTTCTGATTTCTCATGAACAAAGCGTGAAGGAGGGTTTGTTTGTTGTATTATTTTTTAATGAGCCGGGCGCACTCTATGCCAGTTCCTTCTCGTATTAGGGGTTTGCACATTAGACATGCAATCCCGGGGTGAAACTTGTCCAACCTAAAAAGATCATGAATTAACTACTACTTCCTCATGAGCTAAAACAGAGGCACAAAAGAGAAATGCTTTTTTTTTATTAATTTCGAGATGGTACACGATAGTCTTCGTTAGGAATGGCAGGTAAATATCATGTATAGGAAGGTATGGTGGACTCATATGGCATAACTGGTTTAAAGGATTTTGGATGCACAAGCAGTCAGTCCGCTTAGTACAGGTGGAGGTTAGCAAAAGACTAGGAGCGACAACCTAAAAGAGCAATGACGGTCATAATCATGCAGAGCGACAAAACAACATTGAATCGGGCATGGAAGTTATATCGCTACTCAGAAATTAAAGATCATCAAGGCTTGATAGACTTTCTTTACAGTCTTAAATATGCGTGAGCATACGCCAAGTCAATCAAAATAAATTCCTGGAGGAAGATATCACTAAACCATACCACATCATAGGCAAACAAATCATGTTGGTACTCCAATAACACATTGAGAACCCCCTAGCTATTTGAGACTAACCATAAGAAAATATGAACTACTAAGCACCATTATGCACATAGCATTTTTATCATAGACATATCAACCAATGCAACAGAAGCCAACTCTCTTAACAAGATAAGCATGATACTAAAGAGATTTCCAGCGACCAACTAAACAAAATCTCTTTAAAAAGATAAGCATGAAAACTAAGAGCTGAACATGATAGTAGCTATTGAAAGACAAAGAACACACACAGCAAGGATAGACATGAAAATTCTATGTTATGTTCTAGGTTGAAGTGGAGCGTGTTTCTCTCCCACACAAAGAAATCTGAGTTCCAACTCGTTATGAAAAGCAAGCAAAGCTAAAGAAAACTAAAAAGGAAAACTAAAAGCAAGACGCTCCAAGCATAGCACATAACACATGAAGTGATAAAAATATAGTGGAACGAAAGACGAACTGATAATTGTTGATGGAGAAGGGGATGCATGGGGGCATCCCCAAGCTTAGACGCTTGAGTCTTCTTGAATATTTCTTGGGGGTGCATGGGGGCATCCCCAAGCTTGAGCGTTTGACACTCCTGAATCTTTTTATCATCTTCCCTCGCACACTTGAAAACTCCCTTCATACATAACTCATCATAATCTGATTAGCGAGGTTAGTACCCTTAATAAAATAATTTTTCCTTGCTGGAAATAAGGATATTCTTGAAGGTCTACTGTTTCTCAAGATTGCCAAAAGGTTTTTGCAAAGAAAAAACAAGCTCAAGGTTTGCAAAATGAAGGAAAGGCAAAACAGGACAGAATCTGTGAAAAACAGACCAGCAGGTAGTAAATAATTTTTTCAGGGCACTTCTGCAACTCAAATCAAAAAACTCAAAACAGACGCTCGAAAGACAATTGCATAGAGCACGCTGTCGAAAAAATTCAGACCAAAAAGATGATCTGGTGATTTTATACGAATTTTTCTATCCAAGGATAGAATCTGTTTCCTGGACAGCACGTCACAACTTTTGAACTTTCTTGCAATCAGAGGCTACACTTGGCACAAAGTTGAAAAGTAAAGATACAATGATGATGCTACTGTAGTAACAACATCAAGACACAACAAAAGCAAAATAATTTTTTTTTCATTGTGGGCTGCCTCCCAAAAGCGCTTTCTTTTATGCCTTTAAGTTAGGCATAAGACTTTAATGATGCTCTCGTAGGAATAAGAGTTGAAGAACAAAATAAAGCATCAAAAAGCAAATACCAAACACATTTAAGCCTAACATGCTTCCTATGCATAGGAATATTTCAATAGAATAATTCATTGAAGCACAAAGCAATAAGCATAGGAAGGCAAAACAAGCATAACTTCAAAATATTCACCATAAAAAGAGGAAACTTCTTATT
Source organism: Secale cereale (assembly GCA_902687465.1). NCBI lineage: Eukaryota > Viridiplantae > Streptophyta > Magnoliopsida > Poales > Poaceae > Secale > Secale cereale. Next base: position 105,138,867 of record LR738711.1, on the reverse strand, counting down.
ATTAAGATATTTAGAACCATGTCTCCCTCTCTCATTATAAATTTCAGTGGCATCATGGATGAACTCAACAATATAACTATCACATAAGGCATTATTTCCATGATCCAAAAGCATAAAAGTGTCATTACTCTTCATATAAGCAAAATCTTTCTTATTAGGAATAGTGAGAGTAAGACTATCATAACCATCATGGTAATCATCGTATTTAGGAGGCATATCATAATCATAACAAATTTTATCCTCAATAGTAGGTGGACTGAAAATATCATATTCATCATTGTAATCATCATATATAGGAGGCATAGTATCATCAAAGTAAATTTTCTCCTCAAAAGTTGGGGGACTAAAAATATCATGTTCATCAAACGTGTCATCCCCAAGCTTAGAGCTTTCCATGTCATTAGCAATATTGATATTAAATAAAAACATACTAATAACATCACCACCATCATGATTGTTATGCAAATAAAGTTCAAAAGGTTTTTTAATTTTCTCTTCGAACACATCATGTCCAAGTTCAAGGTAGAGCTTATAAAGCTCTCTCATATTTTTGTTGTTTTCCATTAAGCAAAACTAGTGAAAATAAAAAACAAGAAACAAAAAGATTTAATTGCAAGATCTAAAGATATACCTTCAAGCACTCACTTCCCCGGCAACGGCGCCAGAAATAGCTTGATGTCTACACACGCTTCTACTCTTGTAGACTATGTTGGGCCTCCAAGCGCAGATGTTTGTAGGACAGCAGCAATTTCCCTCAAGTGGATGACCTAAGGTTTATCGAACTCAGGGAAGTAGAGGTTGAAGATGGTCTCTCTCAAGCAACCCTGCAACTAAGATACAAGAAGTCTCTTGTGTCCCCAACACACCTAATACACTTGTTAGATGTATAGGTGCACTAGTTCAGCGAAGAGATGTTAAATGGCAAGTGATATGGATGGCAAAACAAAGTAATATAAATCTGTAATAAAAAGTGCAGCAAGCAAACAAGTGGTAAACGTGAGCACAAATGGTATTGCAATGGTGGAAACAAGGCCTAGGGATCATACTTTCACTAGAGGCAACTCCCAACAACATTAACATAATCGAATCACATGATATTTTCCATAAAACATGCAATGGAGACGCACCCGGAGGTCATTCCTTCGTGGTCAAGAGAGGACGAAAATTATGTAGGGCTACAAAAGCACACCTCAAAGTTCGTAGTTCTCAATCTAAGGATTTCCCAATGTCACCGCGGCCATCCAAAGAGAGTCCCACAATCACCACAACATATCTAAAGGATAGTCAAAGACAAGCACCAAGAGACTCGCAATCTTCAATCAACACACAAGAGAGGAAATCACTCATGAAAATATTTTTCTAATCCATGTCCAATAGACCGCTGTCCCCTTGGTCTCGGGGATTATACTAGATAAAGACAAGTGAGTACATCAATCCAATACATAGAGGAAGGGGAAATATCATGGGATCACCCTAGATTAACATAGCCTATGATCACAACAAAGATCACATCATGGGAGAGAGAGATAACCACATAGCTACAAGTACGAGCCCTCGGCCCCGGAGAAGACTACTCACACATGGACATGGTGAGGAGGAGGTTGATGATGGTGTTGATGGAGAGGTGCAGCCCCACAAGGAGGAGACGGCCGGCGGCAGCCACGGAGGCGGCGGCGGCGGCCCTAGGGGGCGGCGGCGGTCCTAGGGGGCAGCGGCTCCTTGGCCCCCCTTCTTCCTTGTGGATGGTGCTGCAATGGTGCTGGTCCTCTCCTCCAAGACGGCGGCTCGGGAGGAGGAAAATTCGTGGCCCTTGGTGACCTAGGTTTCCTCCCTTTATATAGACTCTCGGATTCCCGTCACCAGATTTTGGGCCTCAGTAAAACGGGATTTTCTCGGCCGTCCGGACTCCGATTTGGACGAATTTTATATCCAGAAGCATCGCCTCGAAATTCCCCACAACTTTTGCAACTAGACTTTTTCCGTTTGACGTCGTCTTCGGGCCGGAACGTGACCATATTTAAAAAACATTCTCAGACAGATTTCAGAAAAGTCAGAGTCCTACTCCAATACGACTCCTTTTGCGTTTTTGTCAATTTCCAAGTAATTCATACACAATAAAGTGTAAAACAAGAACATTGCGCACTTTTGCAACCATTAGTAGGTTAGTCCAAATATGATCAAAAGTGTATGGAAGTGCATAAATATCATAGCAATATCACACAAAAAAGGCATGGAGCAAGCAGAAATTATAAATACGTTTTGGACGTATCAGTGATGCACTTCAAACACTGCGCCACGTACTTCACGTCGGCCGCCTCCGGGTGGACTCGCGACAAGTCGTCGGTGCCGGAGTACAACCACATCGGGTGGTCCTGAGCCTGGAGCGGCTGGATCCTCCGCATGAGGTACACCTCAAACAAATCCATCCCCGTTACACCCTCGCGGACTAACTGGACGACCCACTCCACCAACATATTCACTTCGGCCCTCTCGGCCTTATCCACTATCATCGAAGGAGGCTGGCTGGCTCGACCCAGAGTGAAAGGAGGAAGACCAGTCGACTGACCCGGGGTCGGACTGTCCTTGTAATAAAACCAGGTCGACTGCCAGCCCCGAATCGACTCCGGAAAGATCATGGGGGAAAGGCGCCCCTATTCCTAAGTTGGATTCCGAGCCCGCCGCACGCCTGGAGGACGTGCGTCTTATCATCGCTCGGATTCGCCCTATTGACAGTTTGCGAGCGGCAGGTAAAAATGTTTTTGAACAAGCCCTAGTGCGGCCGGCAACCGAGGAAGTTCTCGCACATGGAAACGAAGGCGGAAAGGAAAGCGATGGAGTTGGGCGTGAAGTAATGCAACTGGGCGCCCAAGAAAATCAAAAAAACGCGAAAGAAGGGATGCGAAGGCATGGAAAAACCTTGGTCGACGTGGGTCGCGAGGAGGACGCACTCGCCCTCCCGCGGCCGGGGCTCGAGTTCTCCCTCTGGCACCCGCCAGGAACCGCGGGCGATCAGTCCTTCCTCCTCCAGCTCCTCCAGATCCTCCGCCACGACGGTGGACCGGATCAAATCCCCCTGAATCCAGCCAGCGAGGAGTCCAGACCTCGACAACGATCCGCTCCGGACGGACCGCCTCCCCTTCCCCGTCGCCGCCTTCTTCGAGCGCTCCATCGCCGCGGTCCTGTCCTTGCCCATGGCTCGTGCGCCGACGGTCGCTGTGGAGAGGGGCGAGAAGAAGCAGAGGCGGAAGAAGAGAGATTGGGCGCACAGTGCCCCCGCTTCGGGCTCGGCGCGCTTTTATAGAGGCCCGGTCGAGTGGCTGACCGGTGGCCCCGAGTAATCTTATCAAATCTCGTAACAGGCGCGGGCGCGATACGTGGCGAAAAAGGTGGCGCGAGGATCGAGACGTCTCAAGTGTATCCCTCCGATTGCTGCGGCACGTTCCGCCCCGCGCGCTTCCTCAAATTTCGAAATCCCGCAGAATCCGGCGACCGAAGGGCAACCAATACCGCCAAAAACTGCACGCGCTAACGGCGCCCGACGCCTAGCGCAAAGTTCAGTTGACGCAAGAAGCAACTAACACATTCGACGACTCCAGAATCGATCAAGGCGACCAAGACGAGACTGAGGAAGACTGCCCAGTCTGCAAGCTCAGAAGCAATCTACCACAGGGACGTCGAGCCAGAACCGGAGCTACCCTCAGCACTCTCTTGCTCGAGCCTCAATCCATTCAGGGGCTACTGACGAGGTTACAGACCTAGGGTAGGGTCACAGGCCCGACCAAGGTACACCACCCAAGGTCACTACCCTAGAAGATCAGAAGACAAAACTTATGACGACAGAGACAGTCGACTGAGACAGTCCAAGAGGACACTCCACTCGACTGAGCTTCATCCACAAGACGACTCAACCTCACTCGACCAACCCAAGGCACTCGACCCCCGAAGGTCAAGTGTCACTTGGGACAGCAACGGTTTGGTATTTACTCACCATAGTAAACACCTTAATTACTCTTTACTGCGGGCGTTATCAGTAACGCCTGCCTTAATGTACATTGAACCCTTGATAACGTGGAGCATGGCTGGGGTCCTGGCGCACTATATAAGCCACCCCCTCCTCCAGAACAAGGGTTCGCACCTCTGTAACTCACATACACACATACCAGTCGACCAGCCTCTGGGCACCGAGACGTAGGGCTGTTACTTCCTCCGAGAAGGGCCTGAACTCGCAAACACCTTGTGTACAACTCCACCATAGCTAGGGCCTTGCCTCTCCATTCGTACCCCCTACTCGTACTGTCAGACTTAGAACCACGACAACCGGCGTTCTGGAAAGCTACAACCGATGCGGCGAAAAGCTTCAAGCAGCGGCGACAGATGCTGGAACCAAACACTGCCACAATAAAAGGCTACATCCGGCATCGCACAAAGCTTCAACCGGCGTTGAAAATAGCTTCAAACGCTGAAATGCCGATGCTAGGGGCTGGCTACCGCCAACAGGGAAAAAGCTTCAAGGAGTCGCAAAAAGCTTCAACCGTAGATAATAAAGATTCAACCGTAGCCGATTTTTGCTATCACCGGCAAAGTTTTTTGCTACATCCATCAAGGCGGAGCTGCGACCTCGCGGCGGCGACGACGATTTGCTGCAACCATAATAGGATTTTTCTACTACCGCCGAAGGTTTTTGCTACGTCCATCTAGGCGGAGCTGCGACCTCGCGAAGGCGGCGAGAAGATTTTTGCTGCAACCATAGTTCTTTTTTGCTACTACCGGTGAATTTTTTGCTACATCCATTCAAACGGCGTTGATTAACTGGCGGCCGTCGTTGATGCAATCCCCTACAGCCAGCATCAACGGCGAGGGCGGCGGCGGAGCTACAACCATCGCCGCCGAGAGCTGCAGCCGCGGTTAGAGCTGTTGCATGGGTTGCGGCGACGACGAGGACGACCGGGATGTTGAGGACCGGCGACGAGGACGGCCGGTGAGGGCGGGGACCCACGATGAGGAAGGCCGGCGAGGGGTGGGGCCCGGCGACGAGGATGGCCACCGAAGGGGGTAGGAGCCGCCGCGCCGCGCTCCCCCGAACGAGAGATGTGGATCTAGCCTGACCACGCGAGGAAGAAGCTGTTGGGGCGTTTTTTTTATCAGAACCAAAGGCTGCGGGGCTCACATCCAATGACGGGGGCTCGACCGGTCGAACGATTCGGCCGGCGCACCGACGCCCACTGCCGCCCTTTTTTTAATGCGGCACCGTAGAGATTACAAAAAAATCAACAGAATAAACTAAAAAAGGGCCCAGTCTACTGCACTGAAAAAGGGCCTAAAAATAGAGAGCATGGCCTAAATGAAAGGCCCGTAAATCGAAGCAAGAAGGCTGTGCGCACCAAATATAGTCTCCCTGTATATAAATAGACACAAGAGTATTTTTGAACACAATGAAAACGAGAGCTAATCCCGACGTTGCCTCCCATCCGTATCTATTTTTAGGCCGATGATGAAGCAAGCCCCTAGAAAAGCCTCCCTGCCCCAGCTGCCCTGAAGGAGAAACCAAGAAGACGCGAGGCAACTAATCATAACGCTAGCTAGCAGCCACACTGATCGATCCCTGGTCGTTGATGGAGAGCAAGGCGATGCGCGTGCGTCTGGGGCTGGCGGCCCTGCTGCTGGCCGGCTGCCTGGTGATGGCGGGCCTGCAGGAGGCCCACGCGACGGGGGCGGCGGAGGCGACGCAGCCGGAGACCACCACGGCGCGCGTGCTCAAGGTGACGGGCGCGTATAAGCCGGAGCAGGCCAACCCCTACACGCGCGGGTGCCACGCCCAAGATGGCTGCCGCGGCTGATGCGCGCGCACGCATTATCTAGTTGGGCGTGGCGGCCCGGTGAGTTTGTGTGTCTTGTCTCGGCAGCCACGGACGTTACCTGCTGTTGTGTTTGCGCACCACTCGTTTCAGTTCGATTTGTTCATTCCTTGCAGCGTCAGAGTTAAACATAGAGTGATGTGTTGTATGGACTGTGGAGTACAAACAGTTTCCCCTTCTTTGTAGGATCTACTACTACGTAAAGTAATATGTTTTTTTAATCGCTACTTTAGCAATCTAAGGGCATCTACAGCCGGACTTGATAAATCCGGCCTTATATATGTCCGCGGACATCGCCGGACCCATCCATTTGGGTTGCCGCACATCCGCATACCTCAAATATGGATCATCAAATCCATGAAATCCATACACGTCGATTATACAATACAAATCATCCCAATTCAACAACAGTTCGAAACAAATATGATACAACAAAACAAATCATAGTTCAATAATCCCGACATGCCTAAATGAAATCAATGTCCGAGCATGACGGATCACTCGTTGGCTGGCCGGATCACTCGCCGTGCCGCCTACTCCACGGCCGTCCTTGCCGCATGCTGTGCTGCTACCGTAGCGGCCCTCCCACCTCGTATTCCCTACAGCCATTCATCTCCTTCATCATTCCCACAAACCACTTCTTTGCATGTTCGTCCTAGAGGCTTTTGTTCGCCAACACTATATTTGCATCCTCCGCGTCCCATCCCACTTTGAGAGCAGGCAAGCACTTGTGAATAGTAGTCGGCGTACTTGTTCACTTTCCCTTGAATGACCCCCATCGATGTTGAAGAGATGCCACATTGCGGCTGGTGACGACGGGATGCGGATCCACATATTGCTTTTGTTCATGATATTCCTACCAAATCTTCTCCCTATATTTATTCTTCTTTTGCTCTGTGGCACATATTGGTTCCATTGTTGTAGCCAACAAAGATTTGACCAACAACATATCCTCAAAAGTTGTGAATGCCGAACCTCTTGTGTTTGACGTCTCTGGCTTCTTTTTCTTCTTGCTCGGATTGGGATTTGATATTGTCCCAACTTCAAATAAAGGGAAAGTTGGATTCCCCAACTCGTAGTGCATTTGGATTGGATCTTGATTATCATTGATCATGTCCGACATGGTAAACTCCTAAATGATCATGTCCGACGATTTGGTTCTTCTTAGTGAGAAACCGATTCCAAAGCTTGCAGGCTGACTCCCCGGGTTGTTGGATGATGTGACTTAGATCGTCGGCATCCGGGGGCCGGACATAGGTCCCTTGAAAATTGGCCCGAAAAGCATCCTCAAGTTCTTCCCAACTCCCAATGGAGTTCTCTAGGAGGCTGTTCAGCCAATGCTGAGCTGGTCCTTTCAGCTTGAGGGGTAAGTATTTAATGACGTGGAGATCATCTCCGCGAGCCATGTGGATGTAAAGAATGAAGTCTTCTATCCAGACGGCAGGATACGTCGTTCCATCATACGCCTCGATATTTACGGGTTTAAACCCTTCTGGAAAGTCGTGATCCAGCACCTCATCGGTGAAGCACAGAGGGTGTGCGGCCCCCCCTGTATTTTGCTATGTCATGGCGTATGTCCGACGGTTGTGATGTTCGGTATTGACCCCGAACTGGTATATGACCGGCATGATTGGCTTGATAGCCGCCGTCCCGTGCGGGAGCATGGTACCTAGATCCGTAGATGGATCTGGTCTTGCCCGCCTTTTTGTTCAGGTCCTCACGCAGATCGTGTTTCCGGGCCTGAGCCGCGTTCTCCTTTTCTTTACGGGGTGGGGATGCGGGCTTGTGAACGCCGTTGCTAGCCACTCTGTCCCGTCCACGAGGTGGTCGGTCCGGCTTGTCAGCGGTGTTATTCTTCGGCGATATAGGCGCAGTGGCCTCGTCGTCGAATTCGGGCAGCAGTTTACGCTTAGGATAGCCTTTGGTTTGGCGATTGTAGCCATATTTTTGCTTAGCGTCTAGCACTTCGTTCCATCTGTCATTGAGCGTGTCCTGTGCAGCTCGAAGCCGTCGCTGCTGCTTTTTCAGGCTCCTTGCGATGGCAATAAGCCTCGGATGAAAGCGCTTTTGTTCTAAGGGTTCTTCTGGGACGATGTATTCATCGTCGCCCAGGCTAGCATCCTCTTCAGAGACAAGTTCATAATTGTTGTCTTCGGCATCGCTGTCATCAGACAGAGGTTTCAGACTATGTCTGTCGTCCTCTCGCTCGTCCTGCTCCATCGCTGGGTCTGCGGGGTCTTCGGCTTGCTCCGTACTATCACCATCGTTAGTGACAGTGTTGCTATCTTTTCCTTTACGGGATTTAGTTCGGTGCTTCGGATGCGGACGCTTGGGAGGTTCGTCGACAGGCTTGTCCTTTGCGGGATCGTTTTCGCCGTCGCCATCCTTCTCCTTAGGTGTATCCACCATATACACGTCGTACGAAGACGTAGCTGTCCATCGCTCGGTTACGGGCCGGTTTTGGTCTAGATCTGCTTCGGCTTCGAGGTCCATCCTTTCAAAGTCTTCGGAAGCGTAGTCAAGTAGATCAGTTAGATCTTCGACCGTGGCTACCAAGTGGGTGGTGGGTGGGAAGCAAAATTCTCCATCATCAGCCTCTAGTTCGAACCGGTTATTATTCGGCTATGTGTCCCCAACTAAGGAGAGATATTTTAACAAATTTAGCACATCGCCAAAAGGTGAGTGCCGAAAGATATCTGCAGCGCTGAATTCGGCGATAGACGCCTGGTCAAGCTTGAGGAGCGCAAATGCGCATGGTTCGGAAACTATAGCCGGAGACGAGTCCGGAGTTCCGGTAACACAGATCCCGCACAGAGTTGGGTCTGTGTGCGGCTCCAGCGTTGTTGAGTCTGCAGCTTCCGTTTGTGATGGGTCGCGCATCATACACGTTCTATAGTAGGGAACCGTTTGTGATGGGCCGCGCATCGTAAACGTAGCACCATTGAATACCGACTGCGATGGCAATGCGAGCAGAAACGAGTAGGAGTACTGTAGGGTCCCTATCCCCAACGGTTCCTGGGTCATGTGGGAAGGACCCCCTATCGTCCACACTCACTTGGCGACGGTTCCAAATGCCGTCGCGGAAAGGGGTTTTAAACCATTTGTTTAGGACCGACGCGCACCAGTGTTTTTACTATTTTGCCAATAGTGTTAGCATAGGATATCTAGCCGAGGCTTTTATAGAACATTTTACAGATGGAGTAAACCTTTTATATACCTCCTCAAACTTCTTAACATTGGAGAATTTAAATTATGGATGAACCTAACTGAATCCTCAAATCTAACTTTTCAAACAAAATTACCCCACATGGAAATCTCTTCATCTTGTTTTTCCTTCCGGCGACTAGCCTGGATAGAGCAACAACAAGTTGGAACTGGTGCTTCTGGCGGCCTTGCATGGCAGACACGTCGGTGGAGAATGTCGGGGCATCTCAGTGGTTGCCATTGTCGTGGCGGCTGCAAAGGGCAGCACAGTGGTTTGTTGTGGGGCCAACTACGTCGGCGGTGATTTGTGGTGAAGACTTTACGTTCCCCGATTCATGGCAACGGGGAATCTTCCCGTTTCCTTATGGAGGTGCGACACATCTTCATGGTACATGTAAGAAGGCGATTCGCATACTAGAGTGCTCGCATGCACATCACATATTATTGCCGCAACAACATGACCCTTGGCTGGTAACCGTCCCCATGGGGTGCAAGGCCGACTTGTTTTAGTATCCATGATAGTTGTTCTCGGCAATACACTCTCGTGATTGGATGCCCCCTCCCCCGTGCTCACCGAGGGGTTTGAAGTGCACAACATGGCCCATGATGGTGCTTGCGACAACATATCTAATGATTCAACTTTTGTTTAATGTGCGGGTTCAATCTCTTTCCTGGGTGTCCCATGTGTGATCTAAAGTGGCTCTTTGTTTGCGGTCCGGAGTCTCAGTGGCATGGGATTGGTGGTGTTGGAGGACGCCCAAATGCATTGCTCAACATCATGTGCTTGCACGGGCATGTTTCTAGTTGTGGAATTGTGCATCTACGAGGATGTACGATGATAGATGCAGGTGGTGGCAGCACATGGCAATGTTGACTAGGTGGTTTTGTTTGAGTATTGGGTCTCGAGTTTCAGTGATGAAAACTCTATATCCGACCTTCATTGGTTGAACCCGACAATGGCATTGTTTACGCGTCGTTCCATTATTGAAGACACCGCAAGCCGTTTGCTTAGACTCCTATGTTGGGTGAAAGCTCATGACCTAGACTCAGTGGTTGAGTCCAACTACAGTGGCGCTCGTGCTTTGTTCCGTTCATGCATGTGCCATTTTTTAGCACATATCCTGTTACTTGGGTTGTTGCTGGTTGTATTGTTTAAAATTATTTTGATTGTGTACATCCTCAAGACCTCAATCTCTTCAATAGCTCTTGAGGTCGTGTTGATGCATAGTAAGAATGTAATTTTTGTGTATGTATCCATTTACGGAAACCTCTTACATTTTACACTTGCTGAAATCCATTGAGGCCTTGTTCGGTTAAACCTCTCAATAAAAGGATGCGATTGAAACAGATTTTTACTTGTAATTGCAAGGATTTAATCTCCCTCCGTCCTTTTCAGTCCACTTCTAAGACCTTTGAACCGAACAAGGCCTGAAAGAGGCCAATTACTTACTGAATTCTTTCTCTGAAAGAAAGTGGAATCAGTTTCAGAGCTTCTCGCCGTCGTGTACTTCCTCAACCCCCACAACTCTCTTCCAGTACCAATGCTTCCCCCATAGGTTCCCAATCTGCTCAATGGGGATCCCCTTGGTCTCCGGCAAGAAGAGGTATGCGAACGCCATCATGACCAGGATCCAGCCGGCGAAGAAGAAGAACAACCACGCCTTCAACCGGCACAGCATGGCCAGGAAGTACTGCGCGACGAGGATGGTGAACACGAAGCCCGACGCCACGGTGATGCTCTGCCCGGCGGACCGGACCTCCAGCGGGAAGATCTCGCTCGGTATCAGCCAGCTCAGCGGGCCCCAGGACCAGCCGAAGCCGGTCGAGTAGACGCCGATGAGGAAGATGAGGACGGCGGCGTAGGTCCTGCTGACCTGGCCCTCGTCGCCGAGCTTCGCGGCCATGATGGCGCCGATGAGCACCTCGGAGAGGAACATCTGGACGCCGCCGAGGATGAGGAGAGTCCGCCTTCCGAAGCGGTCGACGAGGAGCATGGACGCGAACGTGGACGCCGAGGAGACGATGACCATGACGATGGTGGACAGCAGCGCCGCACTCTCGCTCATGCCGATGGTGCGCAGCAGTACCGGCGCGTAGAAGCCGATGGCGTTGATCCCCGTGAGCTGCGTGAAGGACGGTATCAGGATGGCCATGGCAAGCTGCGGGCGGTACCGTCGCTGCGCCATGATCAGGCGCAAGCCATTGTCGCCGGCCTGTCCCTTTGCGTTGGCGGCGACGATGTCGTCCAGCTCTTCGTCGACGGCGTCGACGCCTCTGATCTTTTGGAGCAACGCCTTCACCTCGCCACGGCCTTTCCCTTGCTGGACGAGGCTGTTAGGCGTCTCCGGCAGGAAGATGGCGCCGACGGTGAGCAGCACGGCGGGGACGCCGGCCAGGCCCAGCGAGAGCCTCCAGCCCCAGCCAGCCTTGATCTTCTCGGCGCCATAGTTGACGACGGTGGCGGCGAGAGCCCCGAGGCAGAGGCTGAACTGGAAGCCGTTGCTGAAGGCTCCCCTGTATCGCGCCGGCGCCATCTCCGACAGGTACAGTGGCACTGCCTGCCATGAAAATCGTCAGTATATTTTTCCACGTAGATTACGAATAGAAAATTTCTTCTTGTGACCTGATTGGCGAACCCGAGGCCGACGCCGAGCAGCGCCCTGCCGAGGATGGCCATGTAGACGTTGACGGCGCCCCCGCTGACCGCCGCGCCGCCGAGGTACGCGACGCCGCCGAGGATCATGGACGGCCGGCGCCCGTGCCTCTCCGTGAACCACGACGCGACGAGCACGGCCGTGAGGAGCCCCGAGACGTAGAGCGAGGAGGTGAAGAGCGTGAGGAGCTGGCTGTCAAACTTGCAGTAGTTGCCGACGCCAGCGCCGGCCTGCATCCGCCGGTGCACGTCCGGGAAGAAGTCCCTGAGGAACGGTTCCATGGACGACACCCCGCCCGCGGTGCCGATGTCGTAGCCGAAGATGGCGCCGCCCATGGCCGCCGTGATGCAGGAGAGCGCCGCGAACGTTGTGACCCTCCCGCCGTACTGCCTCTGGTCCTCGCCACCTCCGCCGCTAGCGAAACCCACGGCCATGGTAGATGGTACGTCTCGAAGCTAGAGTAGGAGCTTGGTACAATGGTACAAGGCTATCACACTATGATTGACAACTAACGTAGCGAGGCTGCCCTTCTCGCATGAGCTCTGTATTTTGCACTGTACTGGTGTTGACTGTTGACTAGAGGGATGCTCAGCTCTCATCGTCGTTCCAGCCTTCCAGGATCCAGTCGCTGTGCTATTGCGATGCAGTCATGGCTTGATGTGCCATTTTGGTTTGAATTTTTGTTCCATGCCATGCCGGATTTGTTTGTTTGTGCGCAGCCGCAGCAGCCACAAAACTGTTTCCACGCGATGCTTTGACTTAATTGGCAGTGTACCTATCCATTAGCACGTGTGGGTGTAACTTGTTGGCTCTCCTTGGATAAAATGTTTTTTTTTCTTTCAAAAATGGAGGACTGCAATCCTATAGAAAAACAAAAGGTTGGAGGAAATTGCACAACAGGCTTGCTAAAACTTAGTCGAGTGGGATTTAATCAAGTTTCTGTTGACCTTGCAACATTTTGTCCCATCGTTGCAACATTTCTTTCTACCGCTAGCAGCATCTGTCTCGCTGGTTGTAGCATGACGTCCCTGTCGATTGTAGCACGCCTATTCACCAGTCGCAACATTCTTCATTGACGCATGTACCATTTTAGTCAGAAAGTTTTTAGCATATGTTGTCATTGCTTGCAGACTTGCAGTATCGTCGCAACATTTTTCATCGCCGTTTGCAGCATCTAGTCGCACCGATCGTAGCACCACAACCACGCCGACATCATTCGACCGAGATTTCATTAACTCGCAGTCGACTGAGTTCTAGACACGCCCATTGCACAAATATACAACCTCTAGGGCAACTCCAACACAGATCACCAAATCGTCCCGAAATGTCTAAACTGTACAGATCCAACATTTTTTTCCATCAAACGGCGGTCACCAAATTTGTCCAAACAGATCCGGATGTCCAAAATTCGACAAGACGAAAACAAACGGAGGGGAGGTTTGCGTGCGTCCGGACCTCCGCCACCCCTAGCCGACCCAAAACCTCCTCTCCCGCGTCCACCCGCTCTTCACACCGCATTCTGTCGGTCAGAGTGGACATGACTAGATGGGACGACTTCCTACCCACGTTCATGTGGGCAGACCTGTCGCCCGCCCGTCCAGCACATGTGTAAAGGCCGATGGAGTATTGGCATCCTCCTTTGAACAAAACTGTTGTAACTTATTTTTTAGTACGCTAGCTTTACCCAAAACTAGGGATGTCAACGGGTCCCATTTAATTCCGTTTAAACCCACTATATAATTAAACAATTTATTTTTTTTGTTTTTTTGGGAAAATGAACTATGAAGTTAGGAAAAGCTAACTAAACGGGACTTGCGGACACCATTTATTTGCCATTTAAATCCCTACCCAAAACAGGGGCATGCGTTGACGCTCAAAAGTGACACTATCACTAAGGATGGCTTGAACCATAGCAAGATGCGGTCAATTTGAAGATCAGAGTTCACCATTGTGTCATCATGTCCGAGACGATACAAATGGAAAGGATAGCCCAAATCGGAGCTTAGTCACAAAAGTTATGACAAATTCAAAGATGCATGCGTTAACATCAGATTTTGACATGGCATAAAATTTAATTAAAATGACCTCAAATAGAAAAGTGTCAACACGAAAGTTGTTCGCCTTGTCAAGGCGTTCAATTTTAATTTTGATCATCTCAATCCAAGGCCATATGCTCCTTTTGTATCCAAAACATTGGGTTGTAGAAAAAGTGCCCCGAAACCTCCGGGGAACCGTTGGATGCAACATAAAGTTTGTACAGTTGTGCCCAGAAAACTGGGTTTGTAGTATTGTTTAGTGATTTTTTGTCACAAATTCGCCCCCAGAACGATATCAGATAGAAAAGTGTTGAACATGAAAGTTGATCAGCTTGTCGAGAAGAACATGTTTTTTGTTAGTGTCATCGTGATCTGAAGTCGTGTGCAACATCCACGGCGGGAAAAAGACGGCTATTATATACATATATTTTAGCATGAAGCCTCCAAGCCTGGTATGGGGCCTTCAGGCCTACTTGTCCGAATTAGGTTAGAAATTTATCTTTTGGATGGGATTAGAGTCCTTTCTGGTACGGGAAGTCCAACCACCTCATATAAAGATAGGAAGTGGCCACTAATTGAAATAACACACAATTGCAAACGCATATACTACTTTTACCCTTCTTTTTTACATCTCTCCCTTGTTCCTGATTCCTTGTTCTTCGTGTTGGGGAGCAACGATCCTCGAGGCTATAGAAACGTGCACCACCCGAGGGCGGCTGACTAATCGTAGATCCTGTTTGGGGTGGTAGTCTTTGGATAGAGACCAAACACATACGCTTGCGTTCGCTACATTTCATATTAGGCCGCTCCAAGGAGGGTTGTACAACAAACCCCCTATTACGGTATTGGGAAGGTTTTATAACCTTCCCTGAACTAGTTTTTTTTCTTTATTTTCTCTTCTAGTTTTTCTTTCTTTTATATTTATATAATATATTTATTTTTATTTCCTTTTTTATTTTCGTTTTTCCCTTTCTTATTTTCACACATTTTTATTTCCTTTTTCTTTTTCTTCTTCCATTTTCATCCTTTCTTTCTTATTCCTTCTCATTTTAAGAACATCTTTAAAATTCGTGAATATTTTTGAAATTGTGAACATTTTTTGATATCATGAATATTTTTCATATTCGAGGACAGTTTTTGAAACCGTGAACATTTTCTACAAGTTCTCGTACATTGTTTTCAACTTTTAACATTTTTAAACTCATGATTTTTTTTTTGAATCACCAAAAAAATATTAAATTCACAAACATTTTTGAAATTTGGGAACAGTTTTGAAGTTTGTGAACATTTTTTTTTTCAAGATTCATGAATATGTTTTGGATATTCGAACATTTTTTTCACGATCAGGATTTCTTTATTTCCCGAACATTGTTTTTCTTCAAAATTGGAAAGATTTTTCCAGTTCACGAAAAATCTTCAATTCATGAATATTTTATGATATCTTGAACATGCTGTTTCCAAGAAACACAATTTTCAAAATCCGGAACTTTTTTGAAATCATAAATTATTTTAAAGAAAAGAAATAAAAACAAAACTGAAACTGAAAAAAGCAGGGAGCGTCCCGCCTCACACTTGGGTCGGGCAAAAAATATGCGAGGGAAGTGCGTATTTCCTCCCTATTCAACGCGTAGGTCGCTGAATAGGAGCTCCCATAAGTAGCTAGGGAGGAGGCTGAAACCAGCACCAGGCTCTTCTCTCCCACCTCGGTCTCTTTTCTTCGATCCCCTTCATGCTACCCCTGCATCTTGAATTAGCTACCTCGAACTCTGTAATCTTGTTCCGTTGATTGGTTAGCAAGTGGGACGCTAACACGAATGGTAACTGAAATTCGTATATTATATGACTAGACATCACTCCCTCCAAGACGTGTACCTAACTGAATTGCAGCTGATCAGTTACCAATGTTGAATGAGCAGTAAACCAGTTATAGAACAACAAAAAGTGGAAACAAGCGGTTGTCCAAAAGAACAGCTACAAAAGGGTTTTTCAAAGTGATGAAAGTGTAGTCTTCGCGGCCTTTGTAACCTTTTTGATCACTTTGGCAAACTGTAATCTTCATGGCCTTTTTTCTATGAAAAAAATAATCGAAGTGCAATCGCTAAAGAGGTCCCATGATCGTCCCATCAAATTTTCAAAAAGAAAAGGTGACTTTAGCTAGCTAGCTAGCTACCTGGCCTATCAGGAAGGTGCGCAGGACATCAAAATTCGCAGCGGATCCCATGATCTCTTTGAAACTATGGATGTCAATAGTACAACACAAAATTCCTAAAAGAATTTGGACTAGATGCACATGAAGATTTCACGCGAGTTCTGACACGGTTATTATATCGTGTTAAGCAAACAGAGTGTTGTTCTGTTGGCTCGCCTAGCGTCTCCATTGAGTCCAGTGCCCTGAAACAGAGCACCCGGTTCGGTTGTTCCCATGTCTGTCTTCTGGTTCTGGGGGCAGCTGTGCGTGCGGGCACTCCAAGTTCACATGCGAAATCTACTCTATTCTCGAGTGATGATGGCAAGGAGCCTGTTTTGGTGTCTACCCTGACCATGTTCCTCTGTTCATAAGTCAAAGGGAAATTAACCAAGTTTCATTTCCTGACTTGACATCAATTGTTCTGATCACAAGCTGTCGAGAAATGGCGTCGACCGCTGTGTTGCTTTGGGAGCGCAGCGTGGCTGCAAGAGGCCAAGCCCGACACTGCTGCTGATAATCAACGAATCTTGTGGCCAACACACAGACAGTGCTCGCTCTAGATTTTGATTCCAGAATTTATTTGGACCGCCACTTTTTCGATATATTTTTTAAGTTTATTTATTCATATGTGCCTACTGAAAGTGCTGAAACATTTTGGCACCTAGTAGTACTTACTGAAATAACTGAAACTTCCCTTGTTTTCGTTGAAATTTCATTGAATGTGCGATACGATGACACGGGCTGAAAGTGCTGAAGCATTATGACACCTACTTACTGAAATAACTGAAACTTCCCCAGTTTTCGTTGAAATTTCACTGAAAGCGAGAACCATCTTATTATGCATTATACGGTGACACGGGCTGCTGTGCATAGATATACACTACAGTGTAATCAATAGTACATTCGTAAGGGTTTTGCCATGATTCTTTCCACATATATCCGAGTATCCGACTCATGGTACACTCATACACGCCACCTCACCCATTGGCCGAATCCATGCCAATCCGACACCGAAATTCCCCCTATATTATCCCCATAATCATAGTGGGGTACGGTAACCACATGTGAGAAAAGAGATGCGTATGTATGTAGGGCGGTCATCTCTCACAGTCACAGACAAGCTCATCATCTGTCTCCTACCTATCCCGTATCCATCCCTACAATATATATGAGGAGAATGAGGTGACAAGACGCCGCCCCACTAATTATTGTGAGCCTCCTATCCACTCGACTCGTCTCAATCCCGCTTCCATTTCCTCTCCTTCTTCTGGTTCATCACCAGAAATTCACACTCTTCCTTGTTCTTGCACACTGTCCAAGAGCTGGATGGTAGCTCCGCGAGGAGGGAATGAGCTGATGGCATACGATGCCTGTGATCCTACGGTGAGCAGAGGCCCGGCTCTGCTGCCCCGGCAGGCCAGCTCGGCGCCACCGGCTGGGCCGCCGGAGCTGTCGACGACGTCCTCGTCGACGGGGTCGGGGAGGAGCGCGACGGAGGCAAGGGCCCTGAAGGTCCACAGTGAGGCCGAGCGCCGGCGTCGGGTGAGGATCAACGCTCATCTGACGGCGCTCAGGAGGATGATCCCTGATACCAAGCAGGTTTGCGCCATCAATATCTTAGCCATTTCACCATTTCAGTGCTGTGAAGCATCAACCAAACAAAGCTCAGCTGCACATAATTATTGTCGTTAGCTGATCAGCTTTTCAAACTAACTTTGCATTAACAAGTTCAAATAATTCTGAGCGACCTTTATTTATGTCAGCATCAGCCAAGAACTTTACCAAGAACATTGAAAACTCGCACAAGTGTCCACATTTCATCACACTTTTCACCCAGAAATTTGTACAACAAGACAAAGTAGGGCACTGCGGTACACTGCTATTATGTGACTGACTGACTTGTCAGGAAAATGTCTCTCCTCTTCCCTTGTGCAGATGGACAAGGCCGCCTTGCTAGCCAGGGTGGTGGACCAAGTGAGGCACCTCAAGAGGAGAGCAAGCGAGGCCGCACAGGCACAGCAAATGCCAGCCGTCCCGCCGGAGGCCGACGAGGTCTCCGTGGAATTCTGCTGCACCGAGGAAACCGACGACGATGACGACGATAAACGACAGTACATGAAGGCGTCTGTCAGCTGCGACGACAGGCCGGACCTCGTCGCCGGGCTCATCCGGGCGCTCCATGGCCTGAGGCTGAGGACACTAAGAGTGGAGGTGTCCTCCCTGGGAGGAAGGGTGCAGCATGTCTTCACACTGTGCAAGGAGGAGGACGAGGAAGGCAGTGCAGCACTGAATTCTCTCAAGGAGACTGTGAGGCATGCTCTGGCCAAGGTTGCTTCACCAGAGCTGGTGTCTGGCGGCAGTCCATTCCAGTTCCAGAGCAAGAGGCAGAGGATTCTTGAGTCGCATTACTCAATCATGTCCATATAGATTTGAGGTTGGGACTGCTGTTAGTGCTGTAAGATAAGATAGGTAGATGCAGTCACTCCAGGATAGATATCATGGCAACAGGGTTTACACTGTGTGCCTGACGTAGCATGGCTGCCGACATTCAGATTGCAGAGATCCTCCCTGATGACGCGGGGTTACATGATTCAGCAGTGGCGTCGGCAGGATTTCTTCAATCTTCTGAAGATTTTTTCTGTTTCATTTTATTTTCATCAGTTGATTTGGGCAATCAACATGGCCTTTTTCACCAATTGAGTTTAGCACAGCAGGACTTATATGGGGTACAACTAGTGGCTTTTCAAATTTCAAGCAGTCAACATGGCATTTTACATTTGATACATATGGTAACTTAATAACTGTATCCCTTCAGCTCATCGCAAAAATAGATTTTTTTTTTTCATAACCTGGCGATGAACTTGTCATTCTCTTACATAAACAAAAAGGACTGTTTTCCTAGTTGCCATGTCTATTTATTCACGGTGATGTTGTTAAGTTGACATGGCGTTTTTCAGTTCAAAATCTTTTTTTCTGCTGTTTTTTTGTGCAGTCAAAATGAACTGAACTGAGCTTTTTTTGCTGGAACGGGAGTTGAATTGATGTTGTGTGTCAGTGTGTGGGGTTGTAGGAAATGAATGGATGCACCCTTTTGGTGTGCATTTGTGCGCTAATTTCCAACAGTATTATCTTTGTTTAGTCCTTGGTAATAATATATGGCACTAACTTTCCTCACAAAACAATACCATATGCTTGGAAATAAGCGGTTGGTTTTTCTTTTCCCATTCCAAAGCATGTAGTATTCCGTTTCCACGCTAGCTATTCCAATCCAATACGAACCCATCTTTCTGCTCTTCGGTGCAGAAACCGCCTGGGTCAACACCAGATAAGAGGTGTGAGTGACATAAGCTACTGGATCTCGCTCTCAAGCTCTTCTTGCTCAAGCCCAGTGAAGAGGAGCAGCAGCACTGGGCTGGGCATGTCACCTGCGACGTCGAGAGGTGGTCCCCAGGAGGACCAGGCCGGCGAAGCCGGCGTGGACAATGATGGCGCCGCCGAGGGAGGGAAGGGCACGTGGAGGCATGCGGCGTTCCATGTGACGACGACGATCGCCACGCCGGCGGCCTACGCTCCCCTGCCCTATGCCCTTGCGTCCCTGGGCTGGCCTCTGGGTTAGCAGTGTGGTGTAAATTATCTGGTTGGTTATCTTTTGATCCAGTGAATTAGCAGCTCTGTTTTTCCCACAGGTGTTTGCAGCTTGGTGATAGGGACGCTGGTCACCTGGTGTTCTAGCCTGGCCGTTGCCTCACTGTGGCAGTGGAACGGAGATAAGCACACGAACTACCGGCTGCTTGCACAAAGCATATTTGGTCAGTGCAATTTTTCTCCCAACAAATAGCATAGCAGTTGGTGAAAGAATTACCTTGAGAGTGACTCTGTACTCTGTTGAACAGGTCCATGGGGCTACTGGTATGTGTCATTCTTCCAGCAAGTGGCGTCGGTTGGCAACAACATCGCGATCCAGATTGCTGCCGGCAGCAGCCTCAAGGCCGTCTACAAGCACTACTATGCCGCCGACCATGGCGCGATGACGCTGCAGCACTTCATCCTTCTCTTCGGCGCGCTCGAGCTGTTTCTCTCGCAGCTTCCCGACATCCATTCGCTCCGGTGGGTGAATGCAACCTGCACCGCGTCCACCATTGGGTTTGCCGGGACAGCCATCGGTGTCACGATATACGATGGTAACAATTCGGTAAATTCTCATTCTGCATGCATAAAGTACTGAAACTACTGAAGATGAAAAGAATCGACGGCGTCCTCTACCGCAGGATATCGGATGGACCGAAATGATGTTGGTTACAGCCTGCAAGGAAGCACCGCAACCAAGGTCTTCAGAGGTTTCAATGCATTGGGCACAATAGCATTTTCATTTGGTGACGCAATGCTGCCAGAAATTCAGGTGCCCACCTGAGATTCAGTTGATGTATCGATGAATTAAGTGTGAAATCAACCATTCTTTGTGTAAAATTGGCTGAAATGCAGAGCACCGTGCGAGAACCGGCGACGACAAACATGTACAAGGGTGTGTCGACGGCGTACACATTGATCGTCGTGTCCTACTGGACACTGGCGTTCAGTGGCTATTGGGCATTCGGCTCTGGAGTCCAGCCATACATCTTGTCCTCCCTCACAGTCCCAAGATGGGCGATTGTAATGGCAAACATATTTGCAGTCATTCAGATCACAGGTTGCTTTCAGGTAACTGTAACCTATGGCAAACCTCCCTACTTCCATCAGAAGTCTCTTGGCAACCATCCAGTAACTAAATGGTACTTCTTCTGTTCTTCACAAAGATATACTGCAGGCCGACGTACGCACACTTTGAAGAGAGCATTCAAGCAAAGAAGACGGCATACAGAGCATGGCTGTGGCGACTGATGTACACCTCTGCATACATGGCGGCTATCACCCTCGTTGCCGCCGCAATGCCATTCTTTGGGGACTTTGTATCAGTTTGTGGAGCGGTTGGGTTCACCCCACTGGACTTTGTGCTGCCAGCATTGGCATTTCTCAAGGCTGGGAAGCTGCCCCAAAACCCGGGGCTGCGGCGTACTGTCAAGGCCCTTTGCTGCACCGTCGCCATCTTGTTCTCTGTCATCGGGGTTCTTGCATGCATCGGCGCCATCAGAGCAATTGCGCTCGACGTCAAGACATACAAGTTCTTCCATGACATGTGATCATAGTTAAGTTATATCAGGTTGCTCTTGTGCATCAGTTCAGTTAGATGTAGGTTTGTTTGTGCCAGCGCTAGATGCCAGGTACTCCCTCCGTCCCAAAATAAGTGTCTTAACTGTTGGAAACATGAGCAAATTACTACGAGATTTAATCCGAATAAACAGAATATAAGTCATGATGGCAGCAACAGAGATTAAACTAATCATGTGAACTAGCATAGCAGATGAACAGATCACATCTAGGGCGCATACTAGAAACATGAATTCTACCACGATCTCGAACAGGAGGGATAGAATCACATACGGTGCAGCGGGAGCAGCACCGCCGGCGTTGACGTTGTCGCCCATGTCGTCGAGGATGAGGTTGCTGAGGTCGGGGAAGAAGTCGTCGTTCGCGAAGTCGTCGCTGCCAGCAGTCGCGCGAGTGCGCTCCCCAAAAACCTGATCGCCCCTCTCCCGTACAGGATCACGAGAGGCGGGGTTCCGGAGGCCTGCTGTCCCTTCTCGCGGTGCACGCCGAAAGGAGGGATGGAGAAGACTTGCTTGGCGGCGCAATGATCTGGAACGGTGGTGAGAAACCATACGAAGCGGCGGCGGCTAGGGTAGACGTCTGCCGAACTATATAGTGCGGGCCGGGCCGGGTAGGTCGTGGGAATAAACCCCACGTCCGAGTCGTCACGATCCAAAAGAATCGGAAACGGTTCAGTAATTAACGCGTCCGTTAATTATTAACTATATAGTGCGGGCCGGGCCGGGTAGGTCGTGGGAATAAACCCCACGTCCGAGTCGTCACGATCCAAAAGAATCGGAAACGGTTCAGTAATTAACGCGTCCGTTAATTATTAATTAATGACTCATTAATTTTCCCGAGCAGCAAAAATATAGACAACGTGCATAGCTCTGTCCTCGGCTCGGCTCAATCCCGCAACCCGCGGCGCGGCGCGTCGTGACGAGGCGTGGCGTGGCGAGGCGAGCGAGGAGGAGGAGCGCGCGTGTAGGTCTCCTCTTCTCATGCTCATACAAGTGGTAGAAGAGCTCACCTTATAAAGAGGTGCAACTCTCCCTCAACTTATGAGGTGGGACTAAACTTTAGCCTCACTCACTCCACTCACATGTGTGCATGAATGGGCCAAGAGAATTTCAGAATTTTAGTTGGGCTTTGGGCCAAAGGCCTACTAGCAAAAATTCCAACAATCCCCCACAAAGTCTCATTGGCACATCTCATCATTTAGTTCCAAAACATTGTTTATATATCGGTGCTTAGTGGAGACTGTGAAGTTGAACTTCCACTTAGAGATTTATGCTACACTAGATCACAACTTGAATAATGGACTATGCCTTGAACTACAAGTTTTCTGCGAGACTAGTTTCACACAAGTTCTTGACCGATACTTGGCTGCCGCAAGGCTTCCCCGCGGGTGGAGCGTATACGTCATACTCCAGGGCCTTTTCATGAATTTATTAGAGAACACCCAATTCTCACAGACTGCGACGTTAACAGTCAAATTCATATAGGTGTGTTCCTCAGAAGATGTTCTGCAGGACAACATCTCTGCTTACCCGAATAAGCCACTTGGAACACATTAAGATAAGTATCAACCTGCCATGCAGATCAGAAGAGTATTGCATCATCACGGAGTGGGATAGTTAATATAGGGATACTCTCCTCCCAGCTGACCAACAGCTTGTCTCCCACTTCTACTTCACGGGATCTCCGATCACATAGAGTGGGTTACCACTATGGACAACTCATGCGGTGGGTCTCAAACCCATCTCCATCGATGCATTGTCTATCACATTACGTGATAGACCCTTTGTGAAGGGGTCTGCCAAGTTTTTCGACGTTTGGATATAATCCAACGTAATAACTCCGGAGTTCCTCAATTTTCTGACAGATTTTAGTCTCCTCTTCACATGTCTTGAGGACTTCATATTGTCCTTTGAACTGTTTATCTTGACGATCACAGTTTGATTATCACAGTTCATCAGGATAGGGGGTATTGGTTTTTCAACCATAGGTAAGTCCATCAAGAGTTCACGAAGCCACTCTGCTTCAACAGTGGCAGTGTCCAATGCTGTGAGTTCTGCTTCCATAGTTGACCTCGTTAAGATGGTCTGCTTGCAAGACTTCCAGGAAACAGCTCCACCACCAAGTGTAAAAATATAACCACTTGTGGCCTTTATCTCATCAGCATCAGAAATCCAGTTTGAGTCACTATAACCCTCCAGTACCCTTGGATACCCGGTGTAGTGAATTCCATAGCTCGCGGTGCCTTTCAAATAGCGCATAACTCTCTCAAGCGCATGCCAATGATCATCTCCCGGTTTTGACACAAACCGACTCAGCTTGCTCACAGCAAAAGAGATGTCAGGCCTCGTGGCACTGGCCAAATACATAAGCGAACCAATTATCTGAGAATACCTCAGTTGATCTCTAGCAATCCGTCGATTCTTTCGAAGCAACACACTAGCATTATATGGAGTTGGAGAAGGTGTGCAGTCGCTATACCCAAAACGACTCAAGACCTTTTCCACATAGTGAGACTGAAGCAGTGTGATCCCACCATTCTCATCTCTCAACAGCTTGATGTTTAAGATAACATCAGCTACTCCTAGATCCTTCATCTCAAAACAGCGAGATAAGAAATCCTTAACCTCCTTGATTAAATCAAGTTTGGTTCCAAAGATCAATATGTCATCGACATACAGACAAAGAATAACTCCTTCGCCCCCACCATAGCGATAGTACACGCACTTGTCACCATCGTTTACTACAAAGCCGGCATCAGTTAATGTTCTTTCGAATTTCTCATGCCACTCCTTAGGAGCTTGTTTAAGGCCATATAAAGACTTTAATAACTTGCACACCTTTCCTTCCTGACCAGATACTACAAAACCATCTGGCTGATCCATGTAAATTTCCTCCTTCAACTCTCCATTGAGGAAAGCTGTCTTAACGTCCATTTGATGAACGAGAAGACCATGTGAGGCAGCCAGTGATAGTAGCACCCGTATTGTGGTCAGTCTAGCCACGGGTGAGTAAGTATCAAAAAAGTCTTCACCTTCTTTCTGGGTATAACCCTTGGCCACAAGCCGTGCCTTGTACTTTTCAATCGTACCATCAGGTCTAAGCTTCTTCTTGAACACCCACTTACATCCTACAGGTTTGCACCCATAAGGACGGTCAGTGATCTCCCAGGTACCATTAGCTAAGATGGAATCCATCTCGCTACGTACAGCTTCCTTCCAGTAGTCAGCATCAGGAGATGCATAGGCTTTTGAAATAGTCCTGGGTGTGTCATCCACTAGGTACACAATGAAATCATCACCAAAGGACTTTGCAGTCCTCTGTCTCTTACTCCTCACAGGAGTTCCATTGTCACCCTCAACAGGATTCTCAACGTGTTCCATCGCGATGGTGGGTTCAGGAATTACAGTGAATTCCTCACTAGATGGAGTAGGTATCTGCAGATTTGATGAACTCGACATATCCTTCATAGGAAATATGTCCTCAAAGAAAGTTGCATCATTTGACTCCATAATCGTACCAACATGCATGTCGGACACCTCATATTTTATTATCAAAAATCTATAGCCGATGCTATGAAAAGCATAGCCCAGAAGAACACAATCCACAGTTTTTGGTCCAAGCTTGCGCTTCTTGGGAATTGGTATATTGACTTTCACCAAACAACCCCAAGTACGTAGGTAAGAGAGTTTCAACCTTTTCCTTTCCCATTCCTCAAATGGAGTCATGGTCTTATGCTTTGTGGGAACCCGGTTTAGGACATGACACGCAGTCATTAGTGCCTCCCCCCACCATTCCTTGGATAGACCCGAAGTGTCTAACATGGTGTTAACCATATCAGTTAGAGTTCGGTTCTTTCTTTCGGCTACCCCATTTGACTGGGGTGAGTAGGGAGGCGTCCTCTCATGGATTATACCATGTTCCGCACAAAACAGATCAAATTCATTGGAAAAATACTCTCCACCACGATCGGACCTAAGCCGTTTAATTTTTCGATCAAGTTGGTTCTCTGCCTCAGCTTTATAGTTTTTGAAGAAAGTCAAAGCCTCATCTTTTGATTTCAGAAGATACACATAACAATATCTAGTGGAGTCATCAATTAACGTCATGAAGTATCTCTTTCCACCTTTTGTCAAAACGCCATTCATCTCACAAAGATCAGAATGTATAAGCTCTAGTGGCGCCAAGTCTCTTGCCTCTGCAGTCTTATGGGACTTGCGAGGTTGCTTAGCTTGCACACATACTTGGCACTTAGAGCCCTTGACAGTAGAGATTTTCGGAATTAAATTCATATTGGCTAGCCGCGTCATGCATCCAAAGTTAATATGACAAAGTCGTGAATGCCAAATATCAGACTCATTATTGTGGCAAACATTATTAATAACTTTAGTGTAAATATCTGACAAAGATAGGCGGAACAAGCCTCCGCACTCATAGCCTTTTCCAACAAATTGTCCACACTTAGAAATTACAACTTTATTGGATTCAAAAACCAACTTAAAACCATCTCGACATAAACGGGAACCGCTAACGAGATTTTTATTGATGGACGGCACATGATGAACGTTCTTCAGACGCACGGTCTTCCCGGAAGTAAACTTCAGATCGACCGTACCAACACCTCGAACGATGGCATGTGACCCATTCCCCATCAGCACGGGAGAAGTCCCAGTGACCTGGTAAGAAGAAAACATGGAGGCGTCAGCACAAACATGTACATTGGCACCGGTGTCAATTAACCAATCAGGGGATTGAAATACTGAAAGGATGGTAGGAAAAATACCGTACCCTGGTTCCTTCATATCAGTATCACCGATGACAACATTAGCGGACTTGCCGCTCTTCTCATGTTCACGCTCCTCAAAGCGGTTAGGACACTTCGGAGCCCAGTGATTAGGATCACCGCAGACATGGCAAAGTCCCTTCCCCTTCTTATGAGAATTCTTCTTGAAGTTGGTAGAATGTGATGGCTTGTTCTTTGTATCAAACTTGCCTTTGCCCTGAGTTTTGTTCTTGTTGTTTTTGAACTTGTTGGGCTGAAAGTTCTTCTTCTGTACCATGTGGGCACTAGAACATCCCTTAGCAACTCGAGCACGTGTGTCCTTTGCTCTCGCCTTCTCTTCAACATCAAGAGTACCAATGAGATCCGCAACGGAAAACTCCTGTCTCTTGTGTTTCAGGGAAGTAGCAAAATTGTTCCACGAAGGTGGAAGCTTGGCAATGATGCCCCCGGCAACAAATTTGTCCGGCAACACACACTTGAAGTACTCAAGTTCTTTTGCGAGCGACTGTATCTCATGAGCCTGCTGTACAACAGCGCGCTCATCAGTCATCTTGTAGTCATAGAATTGCTCCATGACGTACAACTCGCTGCCGGCGTCCGAGGCACCAAACTTGGCCTCGAGCGCAGCCCACATGTCCTTGCCGTTGTCAAACGACATGTACGAATCCACAATTGAGTCATCAAGAACACTCAGAAGAGCACCTTTAAAGAGGGTATCGATCTTCTCAAAAGCTTCCAGCTGTGCCGGATTAAGATCGCCCTCAGGCTTGCCCTTGGTGGCGTCATAGCAGCCCATGGTCTGAAACCAGTAGACTGCTCTCGTGCGCCACCTCTTATATTGCGCCCCCTTAAAGGCAGGCGGCTTCAGATGCGCAGCAAAACCACTCGGAGTAAATTGCCTATAATCAGGTTTTTGGATTGTTGGAAACATGAGCAAATTACTACGAGATTTAATCCGAATAAACAGAATATAAGTCATGACGGCAGCAACAGAGATTAAACTAATCATGTGAACTAGCATAGCAGATGAACAGATCACATCTAGGGCGCATACTAGAAACATGAATTCTACCACGATCTCGAACAGGAGGGATAGAATCACATACGGTGCAGCGGGAGCAGCACCGCCGGCGTTGACGTTGTCGCCCATGTCGTCGAGGATGAGGTTGCTGAGGTCGGGGAAGAAGTCGTCGTTCGCGAAGTCGTCGCTGCCAGCAGTCGCGCGAGTGCGCTCCCCAAAAACCTGATCGCCCCTCTCCCGTACAGGATCACGAGAGGCGGGGTTCCGGAGGCCTACTGTCCCTTCTCGCGGTGCACGCCGAAAGGAGGGATGGAGAAGACTTGCTTGGCGGCGCAATGATCTGGAACGGTGGTGAGAAACCATACGAAGCGGCGGCGGCTAGGGTAGACGTCTGCCGAACTATATAGTGCGGGCCGGGCCGGGTAGGTCGTGGGAATAAACCCCACGTCCGAGTCGTCACGATCCAAAAGAATCGGAAACGGTTCAGTAATTAACGCGTCCGTTAATTATTAATTAATGACTCATTAATTTTCCCGAGCAGCAAAAATATAGACAACGTGCATAGCTCTGTCCTCGGCTCGGCTCGGCTCAATCCCGCAACCCGCGGCGCGTCGTGACGAGGCGAGGCGAGGCGTGGCGTGGCGAGGCGAGCGAGGAGGAGGAGCGCGCGTGTAGGTCTCCTCTTCTCATGCTCATACAAGTGGTAGAAGAGCTCACCTTATAAAGAGGTGCAACTCTCCCTCAACTTATGAGGTGGGACTAAACTTTAGCCTCACTCACTCCACTCACATGTGTGCATGAATGGGCCAAGAGAATTTCAGAATTTTAGTTGGGCTTTGGGCCAAAGGCCTACTAGCAAAAATTCCAACTTTATACTAGCTCTAGTACAAATTTGTACTAAGCTAAAGACACTTATTTTGGGACGGAGGGAGTAATATGCAATGCTTATACTCCCTCCGTCCCAAAATAAGTGTCTTGAACTTAGTACAACTTTGTACTATAGTTGAAACAAAGTTGAGACACTTATTTTGGGACGGAGGGAGTATACAATAGTACATGGGGACTCATTTTGTAAGTTGAGTCACATTTTTGAAACATATAGGATCAGAATCAAAGGCACCTCAGACATGATGGATGATGTCATATAAATCATGAACATCATATAAATCATACAGAAGCACCTAGAGCGAATCGTGCATGATAAATGCTGTCATATAAATCATGAACATCATACATAACAATAGTGCCGTTCCTTCTAAACACAAAGCGTAGGACTAGGACACATTAAATTTCGTCAAGAATTGATTCTCGTATTGAACTGGGCACAAGCAGTTTATGCATTCTAAGGTCCGACAGCCCAGTGGTGTGAGAACTGTCTTCTGCAAACTCCTCTAACAATTTCAGGTAAATGCCTACAACAGCATTGACACTGAACCTTTTCACCCTGTCACCGAGAAGAACTGTTATTATAGAGCCTGAAATGTGGCTGAGTGCACCAGAAACGATCTTGAAGAGGGCCTCTCTCCGCAAAATCGGCTGTGCGGTCGGTCCTACCATACCATGCCAAGGCAGATGAGAACTTCATTCATGTAGCCATTTGCATGTTCTAGAGTTTCCTCTTCTGTTCAATTGATGCTGGTCAACAGCAGCCTAAATTCATTAATCTTAGAATTGGCCAAGGTTTGTGAGGTGAATGAGGAGAAAGGTTTCATGTGACAGTTTTTTTCTTACTCATACAGAATTGGGCTGCTGCAAATGATTTCAAAGAAATAAAATTAAATCATACCAGATGGAAACATTTTGAAAACTGCCACTTTCCTGGTCCCAAATGTCAGTACTGCTAAATTTGGTCTAAATATCATGGCCAAGCGTCAAGACAGACACCACCCTTTAATATTAGGTAGAGACAGATATTAACTTAGAGATGTGAAAGTGTCAAGAGAGACACCTCCCTTTAATATTAGGCTCGGCTAGGTAGAGATGTGAAACGCATAGGACTTGTGCAAGTGGCGTTTTGGCACACGGGAGCGCACGCTCCTGGTTTTTAAAATGTCTTTTAGATGTATTTTAAAAGTTCAAAAAAATTCAAACAAAAATTTGGCGTGTACATCTCGACACTGTACATGCTCACAAAGCCATTTCGCGAAAAACCGACAAATTATGTGTCGCGTGTAAAAAAAGACAAAATCCTGTGTTAAATAATGAATTTCACAAGACATATATTTGTCTTTTTACACAAGCCACAAAAATGTTGGTTTCCTCCAAAACTTGACGTGCACACATATAATGTCGACATGTATGCGCCAAATTTTTGTTTGTAATTCTTTCACATTTTGATTTTTTTTCCCGGTGGCAGGAGCGCGCGCTCCCATGTGCCAAAGGGAATTTCTGCTACTTTGTCTTTTACTTTTGTTAGGTATAAATTCAAGTTTTGCTTTGCTTTGTTTCACAAAAACGAATTATTTTGCTTTGGTAGAGCCAAAGAGGAGCAAGACGCATATAGACAATTGTTTAGTTATGAAATGGGTTCCTTGCCTTTCAGTTATCTAGGAATTCCGATTCACCATCGTAAATTATCCAATATAAAGAATGGAAATGTATTGAAGATCGATTTGAAAAAAACTAAGCTGCTGGAAGGGTAAACTTATGTCGTATGGAGGTCAGCTGGTACTGATTAACTCAGTACTAACTAGTATGCCGATGATCCTGTTATCTTTCTTTGAAGTACCTAAAAGCGTACGGAAGAGATTAGATTTCTATCAATCTCATTTTTTCAGGCAATCAGATGAAGTAAAGGCAAATACCGCTTGTCAAGATGGGATATTATTTGCGGACCTAAAGACTAGGGGGACTTGGGATTGAGAACCTCGAGATTAAAAATAAATGCCTGCTGAGTAAATGGTTGTATAGGTTATCAGTGGAGACTGATGGTACGTGGGCACATATTTTGCATAACAAACATTTACATTCTGAATCTCTCGCTCAGATTATCATAAGACCTAACGATTCGCCATTCTGAAAGGGCTAATGAGAACGAAAGATTCTTTCTCCCATAGAGCAAAATTTGTTGTTGGTAATGGTACGACAACACATTTTTGGGAAGACATGTGTTTAGGGGAGATGCCTCTAGCCTTACAGTATCCCACCTTATATAATATTGTACAACATAAGGAGGATTACATGGCTACAGTAGTACATTTTGTTCTTTTAAATATCCTGTCCAGGAGGTCTTTAGTAGGGGATCGTTGGAGCTCCTGGTTGCACTTTGTGCGGAGGTTGATGTATGTTCAACTCTGTGGGCAGCCTGACTCCTTCCACTGGAACTTAACCGGAGGCGGGGGTTTTACTGTCAAATATATGTACTTGGATCTAATTAATTCTGGCCCAATCTCGAGATCGATTCACA
Source organism: Secale cereale (assembly GCA_902687465.1). Lineage (NCBI taxonomy): Eukaryota > Viridiplantae > Streptophyta > Magnoliopsida > Poales > Poaceae > Secale > Secale cereale. The sequence continues at coordinate 105,108,518 of LR738711.1, read as the reverse complement.
TTTGGAAAATTAAGGTTCTCATGCGAATTAAAATATTCACGTGGTTTGTCCACAAGCAAGTGATCCTTACCAAAGATAATCTTCTAAAGTGTAGGTGGGTAGTCAATGCACGATGTTGTTTTTGTGATAAAAATGAAACAATACATCACCTTTTTATTAATTGCCCTCTTGCTAAGTTCCTTTGGTGCACCATCCATATAGCCTTTAATATTACTCCTCTAGCTAGAATTGACGCGTTATTTGGGACGTGGCTAACTGGAGTGGAACCTGTCATTTGCGCACATATTCGGATAGGAATATGCCCATTACTTTACACTATATGGAACTGCAGCAATGATATTATTGGGGAACGTAGTATTTTCAAAATTTTCCTACGATCACGCAAGATCTATCTACTAGATGCATAGCAACGAGAGGGGAGAGTGTGTCTACGTACCCTCGTAGACCGGGAGCGGAAGCGTCACGTGACGCAGTTGATGTAGTCGAACTTCTTCGCGATCCAACCGGTCAAGCACCGAACGTACGGCACCTCCGCGTTCAGCACACGTTCAGCTTGATGACGTCCCACGAGCTCTTGATCCAGTTGAGCTTCACGGGAGAGTTTCGTCAGCACGACGGCGTGGTGACGGATATGATGTATCTACCGGTGCAGGGCTTCGCCTAAGCACTGCAACGGTATGACCGAGGTGTGTTTCTGTGGAGGGGGGCACCGTACACGGCTAGAACAATTCAACTTGTGTGTCCTAGGGTGCCCCCCTGCCCCCGTATATAAAGGAGCAAGGGAGAGGCCGGCCCTAGAGGGGGCGCGCCAAGTGTGGGGAGTCCTACTAGGACTCCCAAGTCCTAGTAGGATTCCCCTTTCCTTTCCGGAGTAGGAGAGAAGGAAAGAGGTGGAGAGGGAGAAGGAAAAGGGGGCTGCACCCCTTGTCCAATTCGGACCAGAGGGGAGGCACGCGCCTCCTTCCTTTTGGCCTTTCTCCTCTATTCCCGTATGGCCCAATAAGGCCCATATACTCCGAAAAATACCCGAATCACTCGGAACCTTTCCGATGTCCGAATATAGTCGTCCAATATATCGATCTTTACGTCTCGACCATTTCGAGACTCCTCGTCATGTCCCCGGTCTCATCCGGGACTCCGAACTCCTTCGGTACATTAAAACTCATAAACTCATAATACCGATCGTCATCAAACGTTAAGCGTGCGGACCCTACGGGTTCGAGAACTATGTAGACATGACCGACACTCATCTCCGGTCAATAACCAATAGCGGAACCTGGATGCTCATATTGGTTCCTACATATTCTACGAAGATCATTATCGGTCAAACCGCATAACAACATACGTTGTTCCTTTTGTCATCGGTATGTTACTTGCCCGAGATTCGATCATCGGTATCTCTATACCTAGTTCAATCTCGTTACCGGCAAGTCTCTTTTACTCGTTCCGTAACACATCATCTCGTGACTATCTCATTAGTCTTTTGCTTGCAAGGCTTATTATGATGTGTGTTACCGAGAGGGCCTAGAGATACCTCTCCGACACTCGGAGTGACAAATCCTAATCTTGATCTATGCCAACACCACGAATACTTTTGGAGACACCTGTAGAGCATCTTTATGATCACCCGGTTACGTTGTGACGTTTGATAGCACACAAGGTGTTCCTACGGTATTCGGGAGTTGCATAATCTCATAGTCATAGGAACATGTATAAGCCATGAAGAAAGCAATAGCAGTAAAACTAAACGATCATAGTGCTATGCTAACGGATGGGTCTTGTCCATCACATCATTCTCCTAATGATGTGATCCCGTTGATCAAATGACAACTCATGTCTATGGCTAGGAAACATAACCATCTTTGATCAATGAGCTAGTCTAGTAGAGGCATACTAGGGACATACTGTTTTGTCTATGTATTCACACATGTACTAAGTTTCCGGTTAATACAATTCTAGCATGAATAATAAACATTTATCATGATATAAGGAAATATAAATAACAACTTTGTTATTGCCTCTAGGGCATATTTCCTTCAGTCTCCCACTTGCACTAGAGTCAATAATCTAGCTCACATCGCCATGTGATTTAATACCGATAGTTCACATCGTTATGTGAATAACACCCATAGTTCACATCGCCATGTGACCAACACCCAAAGGGTTTACTAGAGTCAATAATCTAGTTCACATCGCTATGTGATTAATACCCAAGAGTAATAAGGTGTGATTATGTTTTGCTTGTGAGAGAAGTTTAGTCAACGGGTCTCTCACATTCAGATCCGTATGTATTTCGCAAATTTCTATGTCTACAATGCTCTGCATGGAGCTACTCTAGCTAATTGCTCCCACTTTCAATACGCATCCAGATTGATACTTAGAGTCATCTGGATTTAGTGTCAAAGCTTGCATCGGCGTAACCCTTTACGACGAACTCTTTATCACCTCCATAATCGAGAAATATTTCCTTAGTCATCCAATTACCAAGGATAATTTTGATCGCTGTACAGTGATCTACTCCTGGATCACTATTGTACCTCCCTGTCAAACTCATGGCAAGGTACACAACGTGTTTTGTACACAACATGGCATACTTTATAGAACCTATGGCTGAGGCATAGGGAATGACTTTCATTCTCTCTATATTTTTCTGCCGTGGTCTGGCTTTGAGTCTTACTCAACTTCACACCTTACAAGTCAGGCAAGAACTCCTTCTTTGACTGATCCATTTTGAACTACTTCAAAATCTTATCAAGGTTTGTACTCATCGAAAGTCTTATCAAGCGTCTTGATCTATCTCTATAGATCTTGATGCCCAATATGTAAGCAGCTTCACCAAGGTCTTTCTTTGAAAAACTCCTTTCAAACACTCCTTTATGCTTTCCAGAAAATTCTACATCATTTCCGATCGATAATATGTCATTCACATATACTTATCAGAAAGGTTGTAGTGCTCCCACTCACTTCTTGTAAATACAGGCTTCACCGCAAGTCTGTATAAATCTATATGCTTTGATCAACTTATCAAAGCGTATATTCCAACTCCGAGATGCTTGCACCAGTCCATAGATGGATCGCTGGAGCTTGCACATTTTGTTAGCACCTTTAGGATTGACAAAACCTTCTGGTTGCATCATATACAAGTCTTCTTTAATAAATCCATTAAAGAATGCAGTTTTGTTATCCATTTGCCAGATTTCATAAAATGTGGCAATTACTAACATGATTCGGACAGACTTAAGCATCGCTACGGGTGAGAAAGTCTCTTCGTAGTCAACTCCTTGAACTTGTCGAAAAACTTTCGCAACAAGTCGAGCTTTGTAAACAGTAACATTACCGTCAGCGTCAGTCTTCCTCTTGAAGATCCATTTATTTTCGATGGCTTGCCGATCATCGGGCAAGTCAACCAAAGTCCACACTTTGTTCTCATACATGGATCCCATCTCAGATTTCATGGCCTCAAGCCATTTTGCAGAATCTGGGCTCATCATCGCTTCCTCATAGTTCGTAGGTTCATCATGGTCCAGTAACATGACTTCCAGAACCGGGTTGCCGTACCACTCTGATGCGGAACGAACTCTGGTTGATCTACGAAGTTCAGCAGAAACTTGATCTGAAGTTTCATGATCATCATCATTAGCTTCCTCACTAATTGGTGTAGGAATCACTGAAACTAGTTTCTGTGATGTTCCACTTTCCAATTCGGGAGAAGGTACAATTACCTCATCAAGTTCTACTTTCCTCCCACTCACTTCTTTCGAGAGAAACTCCTTCTCTAGAAAGGATCCACTCTTAGCAACAAAGACCTTGCCTTAGGATCTGTGATAGAAGGTGTACCCAACAGTTTCTTTTTGGGTATCCTATGAAGATTTACTTCTCCGATTTGGGTTCGAGCTTATCATGTTGAAACTTTTTCACATAAGCATCGCAGTCCCAAACTTAAAGAAATGACAGCTTAGGTTTCTCGTCAAACCACAGTTCATACGGTGTCATCTCCACGGATTTAGATGGTGCCCTATTTAACGTGAATGTAGCTGTCTCTAATGCATAACCCCAAAAGCGATAGTGGTAGATCGGTAAGAGACATCATCGATTGCACCATATCTAATAAAGTACGGTTATGACGTTCGGACACACCATTACACTGTGGTGTTCCAGGTGGCGTGAGTAGTGAAACTATTTCGCATTGTTTTTATTGAAGGCCAAACTCGCTAACTCAAATATTTTACCTCTACGATCATATCGTAGAAACTCTTATTTTCTTGTTACGATGATTCTCCACTTCACTCTGAAATTCTTTGAACTTTTCAAATGTTTCAGACTTGTGCTTCATTAAGTAGATATACCCATATCTGCTCAAATCATCAGTGAAGGTCAGAAAATAACGATACCTGCCGCGAGCTTCAACACTCATTGGTCCGCATACATCAGTATGTATGATTTCCAACAACTTTGTTGATCGCTCCACGGTTCCGGAGAACGGAGTTTTAGTCATCTTGCCCATGAGGCATGGTTCGCAAGCACCAAGTGATTCATAATCAAGTGATTCCAAAAGTCCATCACTATGGAGTTTCTTCATGCGCTTTACACCAATATGACCTAAACGGCAGTGGCACAAATAAGTTGCACTATCATTATTAACCTTGCATCTTTTGGCTTCAATATTATGAATATGTGTATCACACGATCGATATCCAACAAACCATCTTCATTGGGTGTATGACCATAGAAGGTTTTATTCATGTAAACAGAACAACAATTATTCTCTAACTTACATGAATAACCGTATTACAATAAACATGATCAAATCATATTCATGCTCAACACAAACACCAAATAACACTTATTTAGGTTCAACACTAATCCCGAAAATATAGGGAGTGTGCGATGATGATCATATCAATCTTGGAACTACTTCCAATACACATCGTCACTTCATCCTTTAACTAGTTTCTGTTCATTATGCAACTCCCATTTCGAGTTACTACTCTTTAGCAACTGAACCAATATGAAATACCGAGGGGTTGCTATGAACACTAGTAAAATACACATCAATAATCTGTATATCAAATATACCTTTGTTCACTTTGCCATCCTTCTTATCCGCCAAATATCTAGGGCAGTTCCACTTCTAGTGACCATTTCCTTTGCAGTAGAAGCACTTAGTTTCAGGCTTGAGTTTAGCTTTGGGTTTCTTCACGGGAGTGACAACTTGCTTGTCATTCTTCTTGAAGTTCCCCTTCTATCCCTTTGCCCTTTACTTGAAACAAGTGGTCTGGTTAACCATCAACACTTGATGCTCTTTCTTGATTTCTACCTTCGCCGATTTCAGCATCGTGAAGAGCTCGGGAATTACTTTTGTCATCCCTTGCATATTATAGTTCATCACGAAGTTCTACTAACTTGGTGATAGTGTCTAGAGAACTTTGTCAATTACTATCTTATCTGGAAGATTAACTCCCACTTGATTCAAGCAATTGTACTACCCAGACAATCTGAGCACATGCTCACTGGTTGAGCTATTCTCCTCCATCTTGTAGGAAAAGTACTGTCAGAGGTCTTATACCTCTCGACACGGGCATGAGTATGAAATACTAATTTCAACTCTTGGAACATCTTATATGCTCCGTGGCGTTCAAAACGTTTTTGAAGTCCCGGTTCTAAGCCGTAAAGCATGGTGCACTTAAACTATCAAGTAGTCATCATACCGAGCTTTTGTCAAAACGTTCATAACGTCTACATCTGCTCCTGCAATAGGTCTGTCACCTAGCGGTGCATCAAGGACATAATTCTCTGTGCAGCAATGAGGATAATCCTCAGATCACGGAACAATTCCGCATCATTGCTACTAACATCTTTCAACTCAGTTTTCTCTAGGAACATATAAAAATAAACGGGGAGCAACATCGCGAGCTATTGATCTACAACATAGATATGCTAATACTACCAGGACTAAGTTCATGATAAATTAAAGTTCAATTTAATCATATTACTTAAGAACTCCCACTTAGATAGACATCCCTCTAGTCATCTAAATGATCACGTGATCCAAATCAACTAAACCATGTCCGATCATCACGTGAGATGGAGTAGTTTCAATGGTGAACATCTTATGTTGATCATATCTACTATATGATTCACGCTCGACCTTTCGGTCTCCAGTGTTCCGAGGCCATATCTGCATATGCTAGGCTCCTCAAGTTTAACCCGAGTATTCTGCGTGTGCAAAACTGGCTTACACCCGTTGTATTTGAACGTAGAGCTTATCACACCCGATCATCACGTGGTGTCTCGGCACGACGAACTTTCGCAACGGTGCATACTTAGGGAGAACACTTATACCTTGAAATTTAGTAAGGGATCATCTTATAATGCTACCGTCGTTCTAAGCAAAATAAGAAGCATAATAAGATAAACATCACATGCAATCAAAATATGTGACATGATATGGCCATCATCATCTTGTGCTTTTGATCTCCATCTCCAAAGCACCGTCATGATCACCTTCGTCACCGGCGCGACACCTTGATCTCCATCGTAGCATCGTTGTCGTCTCGCCAACTATTGCTTCTACGACTATCGCTACCGCTTAGTGATAAAGTAAAGCAATTACATGGCGATTGCATTTCATACAATAAAGCGACAACCATATGGCTCCTGCCAGTTGCCGATAACATTACAAAACATGATCATCTCATACAAAAACCGTATAACTCATCATGTCTTGACCATATCACATCACAACATGCCCTGCAAAAACAAGTTAGACGTCCTCTACTTTGTCGTCGCAAGTTTTACGTGGCTGCTACGGGCTTAGCAAGAACCGTTCTTACCTACGCATACAAAACCACAACGATGTTTCGTCAAGTATGTGCTGTTTTAACCTTCACAAGGACCGGGCGTAGCCACACTTGATTCAGCTAAAGTGAGAGAGACAGACACCCGCCAGTCACCTTTAAGCAACGAGTGCTCGTAACGGTGAAACCAGTCTCGCGTAAGCGTACGCGTAATGTCGGTCCGGGCCGCTTCATCTCACAATACCGCCGAAGCAAAGTATGACATGCTGGTAAGCAGTATGACTAGTATCGTCCACAACTCATTGTGTTCTACTCGTGCATATCATCTACGCATAGACCTGGCTCTGATGCCACTATTGGGGAACGTAGTATTTTCAAAATTTTCCTACGATCACGCAAGATCTATCTACTAGATGCATAGCAACGAGAGGGGAGAGTGTGTCTACGTACCCTCGTAGACCGGGAGCGGAAGCGTCAAGTGACGCAGTTGATGTAGTCGAACTTCTTCGCGATCCAACCGATCAAGCACCGAACGTACGGCACCTCCGCGTTCAGCACACGTTCAGCTTGATGACGTCCCACGAGCTCTTGATCCAGTTGAGCTTCACGGGAGAGTTTCGTTAGCACGACGGCGTGGTGACGGATATGATGTATCTACCGGCGCAGGGCTTCGCCTAAGCACTGCAACGGTATGACCGAGGTGTGTTTCTGTGGAGGGAGGCACCGTACACGGCTAGAACAATTCAACTTGTGTGTCCTAGGGTGCCCCCCTGCCCCCGTATATAAAGGAGCAAGGGAGAGGCCGGCCCTAGAGGGGGCGCGCCAAGTGTGGGGAGTCCTACTAGGACTCCCAAGTCCTAGTAGGATTCCCCTTTCCTTTCCGGAGTAGGAGAGAAGGAAAGAGGTGGAGAGGGAGAAGGAAAAGGGGGCTGCACCCCTTGTCCAATTCGGACCAGAGGGGAGGCACGCGCCTCCTTCCTTTTGGCCTTTCTCCTCTATTCCCGTATGGCCCAATAAGGCCCATATACTCCGAAAAATACCCGAATCACTCGGAACCTTTCCGATGTCCGAATATAGTCGTCCAATATATCGATCTTTACGTCTCGACCATTTCGAGACTCCTCGTCATGTCCCCGGTCTCATCCGAGACTCCGAACTCATTCGGTACATCAAAACTCATAAACTCATAATACCGATCGTCATCAAACGTTAAGCGTGCGGACCCTACAGGTTCGAGAACTATGTAGACATGACCGAGACTCATCTCCGGTCAATAACCAATAGCGGAACCTGGATGCTCATATTGGTTCCTACATATTCTACGAAGATCATTATCGGTCAAACCGCATAACAACATACGTTGTTCCTTTTGTCATCGGTATGTTACTTGCCCGAGATTCGATCATCGGTATCTCTATACCTAGTTCAATCTCGTTACCGGCAAGTCTCTTTTACTCGTTCCGTAACACATCATCTCGTGACTATCTCATTAGTCTTTTGCTTGCAAGGCTTATTATGATGTGTGTTACCGAGAGGGCCCAGAGATACCTCTCCGACACTCGGAGTGACAAATCCTAATCTTGATCTATGCCAACACCACGAATACTTTTGGAGACACCTGTAGAACATCTTTATGATCACCCAGTTACGTTGTGACGTTTGATAGCACACAAGGTGTTCCTACGGTATTCGGGAGTTGCATAATCTCATAGTCATAGGAACATGTATAAGTCATGAAGAAAGCAATAGCAGTAAAACTAAACGATCATAGTGCTATGCTAACGGATGGGTCTTGTCCATCACATCATTCTCCTAATGATGTGAAACCGTTGATCAAATGACAACTCATGTCTATGGCTAGGAAACATAACCATCTTTGATCAATGAGCTAGTCTAGTAGAGGCATACTAGGGACATACTGTTTTGTCTATGTATTCACACATGTACTAAGTTTCCGGTTAATACAATTCTAGCATGAATAATAAACATTTATCATGATATAAGGAAATATAAATAACAACATTGTTATTGCCTCTAGGGCATATTTCCTTCAGATATGGTATTTAACAGACAAAATATTTTGAATTTATTGCTAGTTATCGTCAGAGCTACGGCATGGATCCTGATGACCCACAAGTACAGGGGATCAATCGTAGTTCTTTCGATAAGTAAGAGTGTCAAGCCCAACGAGGAGCAGAAGGAAATGACAAGTGGTTTTCAGCAAGGTAAAGTCTGAAGGCACTGAAATTATCGGTAACAGATAGTTTGATAGCCCAGAAAAATCTCCAAAAAGTATCCCTGCATTTGGACTTCGTTTGATATTGATTTTCTGTGATGTAAAAAAACTAGCAAAAAAACATCAACTGGCACTGGGCACTATGTCAATAGGTTAGTTCCAAAAATGATATAAAATGATTGTAAAACATCTAAGAATGATAATATAACAGCATGCTGCAATAAAAAATTATAAATACGTTGGAGACATATCATAGTGTATTTCGTCTTCCCACACAAGACTTCAACATATCTAACAATCCCGAGTGATGTGATGGTGTCTCTATTAGCAAGTTTAATAGTAACATCTACGTCTTCTATTTCAGCGGGTGCTATGTCATCCATAATTTCTTGATATAAAGTAAAAGGAATAGCACTTACGCTAGCACCTATATTACATAAACCATGATAATAATGATCTCCCATTTTAACTGAGACAATGGGCATGCCAACAACAGGTCTATGTTTGTCTTTCCCATCGGGTTTGACAATTCTAGCAGCTTCACCAATGAAGTAAATAACATGCCCATCAATATTATTGACAAAAAGATCCTTAACCATAGCAGTACTAGGTTCTACCTTAACCTGCTCAGGGGGTTTAGGTGCTTTAATATTATTTTGCAAACCATAGTTGAAACCTTAGCATGTTCCTTTATCCCAACAGGAAAAGGTGGGTTTTCAATATAAGCAGTAGGAACAACTGGATCAACATTATAAATAATAGTTTCCTCTTTAGCTATTACTGGTTCTTTAATTTCTTCTTTAATAGAGGGATGATATTTAAACCACTTCTCCTTAGGGAGATCAACATGAGAAGCAAGTGATTCACAAAAAGAGGCTACTATCGAAGAGTCAAGTCCATATTTAGTGCTAAACTTTTGAAAAGCATCAGTATTCATAAAAGATTTAACAGAATCAAACTCAAGATTAATACCTGACTCTTTACCTTCGTCAGTTCCCAATATTTAGAGTTGCGTTTAACTCTTTCTAAGAGATCTCACTTTAATTCAATAGTTTTCTTCATGAAATAACCAGTACAAGAAGTATCGAGCATGGATTGATCATTACGAGAAAGCCGAGCATAAAGTTATGAATAACAATTTCTTTCCGGAGCTCATGATTGGTGCATGAATATAATATCGAATTAAGACTCCCCCAAGCTAGATTGATACTTTCTCCTTCACAAGGCCAAACATTATATATGTAATTCTGATCACGATGAACTAGATGCATAAGATAAAATAAATTGGTGAAATTCCAATTTCAATCGATTCCAGTTCCAAGATCCAATATCATCGCATAGTGCTACCTCTTGATCTTGCGTTGGTTTTTCCCTTGAAGAGGAAAGGGTGATGCAGCAAAGTAGAGTAACTATTTCCCTCAGTTTGAGAACCAAGGTATCAATCCAGTAGGAGACAACGCGCAAGTCGCCAAAATACATGCACAAACAATAAATAACTTGCACCCAACGCGATAAAGGGGTTGTCAATGCCTTCACGGTTATTTGCAAAAGTAAGATATGATAGAGATAGATAAACTATAAAGTAAATATTTTTGGTATTTTTGGTTTATAGATTGGAAAGTAAAAGATTGCAAAATAGTAGATCGGAAACTAGTATGATGGAAAATAGACCCGGGGGCCATGAGTTTCACTAGAGGCTTCTCTCAAGATAGAAAATATTACGGTGGGTAAACAAATTACTGCCAAGCAATTGATAGAAGAGCGCATAATTATCATGAATATAGGCATCATGTCCATGTCAAGTAGACCGACTCCTGCCTGCATCTACTACTATTACTCCACAATACAATACGATGAAAACCCCATCTTGTTATCCTTGATGGCAACAATACAATACGTGTCATGTCCCTTTCTGTCACTGGGATTGAGCACCACAAGATTGAACCCAAAGCAAAGCACTTCTCCCATTGCAAGAAAAACCAATCTAGTAGGCCAAACCAAACCGATAGTTCGAAGATAATTAGTAAGATATCAAATCATGCATATAAGAATTCAGAGAAGATTCAAATAATATTCATAGATAAGTTGATCATAAATCCACAATTCATCGGATGTTGGCAAACACACCGCAAAAGTAGATTACATCGGATAGATATCCAAGAACATCGAGGAGAACATGGTATTGAGAATCAAAGAGAGATAAGAAGCCATCTAGCTACTAGCTATGGACCCGTAGGTCTGTGGTAAACTACTCACGCTTCATCGGAAGATCAATAGGGTTGATGTAGATGCCCTCTGTGGTCGAATCCCCCTCCGACAGAGTACCGGAAAAGGCCTCCAGATGGGATCTCGCGAGAACAGAAGGTTATGGAGGCATAAAAGTGGTTTCGAGGGATGTTATGTTGTTTCTGGAATATTTGAGAATATATAGGCGGAAGAAATAGGTCGGGGGGTCTCGGGGGGCCCACAAGGCAGGGGCGTGCCCTACACCCTAGGGCGCACCCTCCACCCTTGTGGCTGCCTTGCGGCTTCCCTGGCGTGTACTCCAAGTCCTTCTGGTGTCTTCTGGTCCAAGAAAAATCCTCGTAAAGTTTTGTTCCGTTTGGACTCCGTTTGATGTTCCTTTTCTACGAAACTAAAAAACAAGAAGAAAAAAATTAGAAATTGGCAGGGCTCTGGGTTAATAGGTTAGTCCCAAATAGAATATTAATGCATATAAAAAAATCCGAGATAGATAATATAATAGCATGGAATAATCAAAAATTATAAATACGTTGGAGACGTATCAGGGGGACACGCCCCCTGGGCTTGTGGGCCCCTCGGGATTCCCCTGTGCCACCTTTGAGCTCTATAAATACCCAAATATTCCAGAAACCCTAGGGGAGTCGCTAAAAATACTTTTCCACCGCCGCAAGTTTATGTTCCCGTGAGATCGCATCTGGGGGCCATTTCCGGTACTTCGCCTGAGGGGGATTCGATCGCGGAGGGCTTCTACATCAACCTTGACGCCCCTCCAATGATGCGTGAGTAGTTTACCACAGACATACGGGTCCATAGCTAGTAGCTAGATGGCTTCTTCTCTCTCTTTGATCTTCAATACAATTGTGACACCCCGAGACCGGTGCGCCAGGTGTCAGCCAGTTATTCGTTGTCGTTGCCTTGTCATCTTGCTTGCGTGTTGCATTTTGCCATGTCGTCGTGTGCTTGCATCAGCATGTTTTCAAAACCTGCATCCGTCCGAGTTTCCTCGTCCTCTCCGTTGTCCGTTCGGAGCCCAGACACACTTGCACGCGCCCGCGGTGCCTCCGAATATTTATTTTATGAGTGGCAGAAAAACGTTCTCGGAATGGGTTGAAACTTGGCGTGTGGTCTTATTATAGCATAGGTAGACCGTCTGTCAAGTTTCGTCGCGTTCGGAGTTCGTTTGATAGCCCAACGGTTAACCGTGTTAACCACCATAAGCCTTTTCTCTTTTGGCCCAGCACCCCTTTCACACAGCCCACCTAGCCCATTCTAACCCCTCCATGATCTTGGTCGTTCGATCACGATCGCGTGGCTGCGAACGGCTCCTCATTTGGACACTCCTAGCTCCCTCTACCTATACATATGTGCCTCTCCCTCCATTTTCGCGCAGATGAAACCCTAAAAATCCTCCCTCCACGCGCCGGACATGTCCATCCCCGCCGCCAGACATGTCCAGCGCCCTCCACCTCACTGCGCCCAATCCCGCGCCGCCACCTCAGCGGGGCCGCCACGTGGTGCCCCCTGATTCGCCCAGCCGCCGCGCCCACATTCCCGCGCCGCCGCCTGGCCCGCTCGGCCCACGGCCGGCCCGCGCCTCCCGAGCCTCTCGCTCGCCTCGCCCCGCCTCCTCGACGTCGGCCGCCGCCGACAGCTGCCACTCGACGGAGCAGTCGTCGGACTTCACCCCGCCGCCGCTATGTGCTCGTCACCCCGCCGTCATGGACGCTCCCTTCGCCGATCTCCTCCGCCCCTCACCGCCGAGCTCCACGGACCCCGGGAATGGAGCCGTAGGCCCCAGATCTAGGCCGCTCCGGCCTCCGGCGCCCATCCCCGGCCGTCCCCGCTGCTCCTCGGTCGCCGGCCGCCGCCGCCCCTGCCATGGCTGCTGCTCCTGCTCGAGCAGGCAGGCGGACGACGACCCCGCGTAGCCCTCGCCTGGCCCGTCTCCCCGCGGCCCAGCTGCGTCGGCTTGGCCCGCGTCGGCCTCCCCGCGTCAGCCCACACCTCCGCGGCCCACCTCGCCAGCAGCCCCGAGCCGGCCTGCCTTTCCGGCAAATGGGCCGAAGCCCAGGGTGAGCCTTCGCCTAGCCCTCGCCTGTGCGCATTTTAGCCTTGTGACGCTCGTTTGTTTTTTTCTCTGTCGTCTAAAAAAACTGCTAAGTCCTTTTTCTGTTAGTAATTAAGTTGCTATGTTCATGTGGCTCTAAGTTTTTGTGTGCTTATCCAAATTGAGTGTATAATATGTCAAAATGATCGTGGTGATATGCTCTACACTTTGTTCTATTGTGCCATGCTTGTTTGACTTCATCTAGATGCTCTAATCTCTGTTGCAAGAGTGCTACTTGTTATAAACTGCTGCTACTTGTTACTTTGATGCCATGTTTGAGATATGATAACTTGGTGCATGTTTATCCAAATGGTGCATATGATATGTCAAAATGTTCATCATGAAGAGTACTACATGATGGTTGCTGTAGCATGCTTGTTTGAGTCCATATTGCCATGTTAATCTCTGTTGCAAAAGTGCATTTGGCTGTTATGTGCTGAAACTTGTTATGAGATGCTGATTTCACTTGATCATTGATATTGATGTGTTTGTCCTCATGCCACATGTTTAGATGTTTTAGAAGCACCATAATATGGTCTTTGATGTGGTGCATTTAAATTTCCATGATATGCCTTGAGGTGACTTAAACATGATTGTAAACATGCCATGTTGTTGTTACTGTTTTATACTTGGTGAAATTTCTGCTAAGTCTGGAATCTGTCATATCCTGATGCTATGTTTGCTTGATGCCCTAGTCAAATCCATGCTTGTTTTGGAGTGGCTAATGATCATGTCTTGTTGTCCATATTATTGTCTATCCATTCATGCCCTTACTTGCTCATATGACCTGCTGTAGCTTATTTATTTCTTTCTCTCAAGTTGCTATAAAATATAACTGTCAGGTTTTTAACGTCATGATCAAAATGTTGTAGCTTGTTGCTATTGATCCATGCCTCCTATGGAGATGCTCCAATGGAGTTGTTTGTTGTAGGATATGTCTACTACATGTCCATGCTCTTTATGTTCTTATTAGAGTTGATATGCATGTTGTTTTGTGCCTCCGAAGGCAGCATCGTGATGATATTTTTGCCTTCCCGGATTTTGGATAAGTCTGGAATATTTTATTGCAACTTGCCATGCTTATTTAAATGTGTTCCAGCAAGCTTTTGGGTGTGTTCTAAGTTCATACTTGTTAAGTAACATGTCTACTTCAGATCCATGCTTCTTGTTATCATGTTTGAGTGCTGTACCTTATATTTACATTGCTCCGAAGTTGCTATGTGGCTGTTAACTTCAGCTTGTTGTTATATCTTGTTTCATGTGTATCTTTTAGCCCGTTGCTCCTTTTTGGGTGTGCCTTATATGAAACTTGTGTGATTTTGCATGTAGAATCATAATATCATGTTGTTTTCTTATTTGGAGTGTGTTTGCTTGATGTTTGGGAGCATCTTGCACCGTTGCCATGCTTGTCTTGTTTTTGCTCATATCTTCTAGGCCGTAGCTTCGAATTAAACAAACTTTATATGAAACTTGACTAGAATTTCATGTAGATCATCATGGTGCATGTTAAACTGCTGTTTAACAACTTTAACTTAAGGTTTGTTCAGATCTAGACTAATTTCAAATTATGCATATGAGGACTTACCGGTTTTATTATGTGTAGTTTCCGGCCTCATTTAAACTTGTTGGCTTGTGTTGTTTTTGAGTGCTTCCTGCCTTGCCATGTTTTGCATCATATATAGACTTGTCTTGCATCCTACTTGGTTGAGCATATTGTCATGTTCTTGTGTTGTTTTCCTGTGCTTCCTACCTTGCCATGTATTGCTTCCTGTATAGACTTGTCTTGCATCATACCTTGCCATGTATTGCATCATATATAGACTTGTGTTGTTCTTGTGTGCTTCCTACCTTGTCATGTATTGCATCATATATAGACTTGTCTTGCATCATACTTGGTTGAGCATATTGTCATGTTCTTGTGTTGTGTGTTTACCGTATTGCTTGCTTCTTCTCGTTAGTGCTTGTTCCGTTGCGATCGTGAGGATTCGTTCGTCTACCCGTGGTTCTTCTTCAAGGCTTCTTCTTCGTCTTCTTCACGGATCCGTTCTTCTTCCTTGCGGGATCTCAGGCAAGATGACCATACCCTTGGATACCTTTACTATCATTGCCATGCTTAGTTGTATCGATGCTATCGTTACATGTCGCGCTACCCATCATTATTGTCAGCCTCTCCTTGTTGCCATGAAACCTCTAACCTTTGAAACCTTCCTAGAAAAACCATTGTTTGGCTATGTTACCCGCTTGCTCAGCCCCTCTTATAGCGTTGTTAGTTGCAGGTGAAGATGAAGATCGTTCCAGGTGGGAACTTGTTGTTGGAATATCACAATATCTATTATTATTATTAACACACCTATATACTGGGCATGGGTGGAAGGCTTGGCCTTTTGCTCGGTGTTTTGTTCCACTCATGCCACCTTAGGAGCCGATAAACCGGCATTATGTTCCTTGATTCTGCGTTCCTTACACAATTGGGTATATGGGGACCCCTTGACACTTCGTCTTTGAATAAAACTCTTCCAGCAAGGCCCAATATTGGTTTTAATTTGCCTCATAATAACAACTTAATTAATTAATTAAAATTGCATAGGGGGTCGCGTCCCCGGGGATTCTTTCTACATAGCAGGGGGGCCAGTGCTGATGGTGTTGGTCCCAAACGGGCAGACTGCAGGGCTGCCTTGGGGAAACCCGAGGTATCTGGTATTTTCCTGTAGGCTGTCCCATCCGGACGTGGCCTAAGACGAGATACGTGTGGCTACTATCAGGGTGTCGGCACGCCGGGAGGTCTTGCTGGACTTGTTTTACCATTGTCGAAATGTCTTGTGCACCGGGATACCGAGCCTGATCGGATTTCCCTAAGATAAGGGGTAATAATTATTATTACTTCAGCTGATCGTGAGAGCTTGTGATGGGCTAAGTTGGGACACCCCTGCAGGGTTATGATCTTTCGAAAGCCGTGCCCGCGGTTATGTGGTAGATTGGAATTTGTTAATGTCTGATTGTAGAAACTTGACAGAGGATCCGAAGTAAAACACACAACTGTGTGAGTAATCGTGACTGTCTCTTTTCACTTTGAGAAGAGAACACGATGGGGTTATGTATGACTCGTAGGTAGTTCAAGATCTTTAGCGATCACTACTAGTTTGCGACCGTTTGCGTAGATGCTCATCTTATTCTTGTACTCGTAATTTAGCCACCATATATGGCTTAGCCGCTGCTGCAACCTCACCACTTTACCTCTTCCTACCCATTAAGCTTTGATAGTCTTGTTACCCATGGTTATGGGATTGCTAAGTCCTCGTGGCTCACAGATACTACTACAACAATTGCAGGTGCAGGTTTCCGATGTCTTGACGTGAGAGCGTTGTTCTTTTGTTGGATTTCTTCTTCTTCAGTCTTGGGTTAGGTTCCGGGTCGGCAGCCTGGGATAGCAGATGGATGTCGTTTTGCTTTTCATGTTTGCATCCGTAGTCGGATGCCTTGTATCGATGATGTTGTATTCATGTGACTTATATGTATTGTTGTATCCCCATGTATGTATGTAATGGTACGATGTAATGATATCCATCTTGTTAAGCGCCCGAAATGCAGTTGTGCCCCAATCACGTAAGTGTCACGTGATCGGGATAGAATCACATCTTGGGCCTGACAACAATGTTCTCCTCGATGTTCTGGGAGATCTATTCGATGTAATCTTCTTTTGCGGTGTGTTTGTTGAGATATGATGAATTGTGGATTTTTGATCAGATCATCTATGAATATTATTTGAGTCTTCTCTGAACTCTTTTATGCATGATTAAGATAGCTTTGTATATCTCTCCGATCTATCAATTTGGTTTGGCCAACTAGATTGTTTTTTCTTACAATGGAAGAGGTGCTTTGTGATGGGTTCAATCCTGCGGTGTCCTCACCCAGTGACAGAAGAGGTAGCGAGGCACGTATTGTATTGTTGCCATTAAGGATAAAAAGATGGGGTTTATATCATATTGCTTGAGTTTATCCCTCTACATCATGTCATCTTGATTAAGGCGCTACTCTGTTTTTATGAACTTAATACTCTAGATGCATGTGGATAGCGGTCGATGAGTGGAGTAACATTAGTAGATGGAGGCAGGAGTCGGTCTACTTGTCACAGACGTGATGCCTATATTCATGATCATTACCTTAGATGTCATCATAACTTTGTGCTTTTCTATCAATTGCTCAATAATAATTTGTTTAGCCACTGATGTCTACACACGCTTCTACTCTTGTAGACTATGTTGGGCCTCCAAGCGCAGAGGTTTGTAGGACAGCAGCAATTTCCCTCAAGTGGATGACCTAAGGTTTATCGAACTCAGGGAAGTAGAGGTTGAAGATGGTCTCTCTCAAGCAACCCTGCAACTAAGATACAAGAAGTCTCTTGTGTCCCCAACACACCTAATACAACTAGGAGTTGTATAGGTGCACTAGTTCGGCGAAGAGATGGTAAAATATGGATGATAGGAGTGGCAAAACAAAGTAATATAAATATGTAATAAAAAGTGCAGCAAGCAAACAAGTGGTAAACGTGAGCACAAATGGTATTGCAATGGTGGAAACAAGGCCTAGGCTTCATACTTTCACTAGTGGCAACTCCCAACAACATTAACATAATCGAATCACATGATATTTCCATAAAACATGCAAAGGGGACACACTCGGAGGTCATTCCTTCGTGGTCAAGAGAGGACGAGAATTATGTAGGGCTACAAAAGCACACCTCAAAGTTCGTAGTTCCCATTTAAGGATTTCCCAATGTCACCGCGGCCATCCAAAGAGAGTCCCACAATCACCACAACATATCTAAAGGATAGTCAAAGACAAGCACCAAGATACTCTCAATCTTCAATCAACACACAAGAGAGGAAATCACTCATGAAAATACTTTTCTAATCCATGTCCAATAGACCGCTGTCACCTTGGTCTCGGGGATTATACTAGATAAAGACAAGTGAGTACATTAATCCAATACATAGAGGAAGGGGAAACATCATGGGATCACCCTAGATTAACATAGCCTATGATCACAACGAAGATCACATCATGGGAGAGAGAATTGACCACATAGCTACTGGCAAGAACCTCAGCCCCGAGGAGGAACTACTCCCGCATCATGGAGGGAGGAAGCAACGTCGATGGAGATGGATCCGGGGGCACTTCCCCGTCCCGGCAGGGTGCCGGCGCAGGAATTCTGGTCCCCCGAAGCTTGATGGCGATGGCGGCGGAGATCGGAATCGCGTCTGGAGAAAAGGGGTCCGGAATCAGGGTTTCCTCGACACGCTTTAAATATATGCCAAAGGGGGCCACCAGAGGGGGTCAGGGGTGCCCAGGCGCCCCCCCGGCGCGGCCCAGGGGGGCCGCGCCCACATGCCGCCTGGAGCCCCTGTGGGTCCCCCCCGGCTGTACTTTGGCCGCACGGTAGCTCCTGGAACGCTGATTTTTTATATATTTTTTCTGGATTTTTCCTGGCAGTTCTCGTAATGTGAAAACCTGGAATACAAAAACAGCCGAAAACAGAAACTGGCACCGGGGTGCACCGGATTAGTAGGTTAGTCCAAATATGATCAAAAGTGTATGGAAGTGTATGAATATCATAGCAATATCACCCTAGAGTGGCATGGAGCAAGCAGAAATTATAGATACGTTTTGGACGTATCAACATCCCCAAGCTTAATTCCTGCTCGTCCTCGAGTAGGTAAATGATAACAAGAATAATTTCTGTGGTGACATGCTATTAACCATATAGGACTTTCTCATAGTCATATGACAAAAGCTTACTGAGGCAATGATTCTATAGTAATTAAGTTGCCTCAAGAGAAAATCACAAATGACTGAAAGTTTTACAACATGAAACTGAAACATCAAAAAGATTTGCAATGAACATGATGTGCAAATATGATAAAGTGATATCTAGCTTGCCCCCTTTAGTGATGCAAAACATAAATGCAGGGGCACCTTCAAGGTTTAAGTGATGACTAGATACAATCATTTCAGGATAAACGATATCACAATCATGCAAAAGACAATGCTACTTTGGGACAATGCACATTACACTCAGAATGACAATCATGCTCTCGGTAGTTGGTGCTTCAACATAAAGGTAAAAGAAAGGTTAACTGCTAGATCTTTTTATTTTAAAAACATGGAAGCAATTGTGTCAACGGTAGTAGTACTTCATATGTGTCATGCATAAAACATCCTATAAGTTGCAAGCCTCATGCATCGAATACCAATACTGCTCGCTCCTTGTCCTAATTAGCTCGGATCCCCATGGGTTCACATTGCATTACATATGTTTCAACCAAGTGTCACAAAGGGGTACCTCTATGCCACCTGTACAAAGGTCCAAGGAGATAGATCGCATTTGATTTCTCGTTTTTGATAGATCTCAACTTGAGGACATCCATACCGGGACAACATAGAAAATAGATGATGGACTCCTCTTTAATGCATAGGCATATTCTCATGAGAGATTGAGGATTAAGGTCCAAGCTAAAACTTCCACCATGATGCATGGCTTTGGTTGGCGGCCCAATGTTCTTCTCTAACAATATGCATAGTTATTCAACCCACGGTAAATCACCCTTACTTCAGACAAGACGAACATGCATATCAACTCACATGATATTCAACAAAAGTGTGACAGTTGATGGCGTCCCCAGAAACATGGTTACCGCTCAGCAAGCAACTTATAAGAAATAAGATACATACGCAACATATTCTTTACCACAATAGTTTTTAGGCTACTTTCCCATGAGCTATGTATTGCATGGTTAGTTTGCTTAGTACAGGTGGGGGTTAGCAAAAGACTGGGAGCGACCAACTAAGAGAGCAATGACGGTCATAATCATGCAGAGCGACAAAGCAATATTGAATCAGGCATGGTAGTTATATCGCTACTCAGAAATAAAAGATCATCAAGGCTTGACAGACTTTCTTTACAGTCTTGAATATGCATGAGCATACGCCAAGTCAATCAAAATAAATTCTCGAAGGAAGACATTACTAAACCATACCACATCATAGGCAAACAAACCAAGTTGGTGCTCCAATAACACATTGGGAACCCCCCAGCTATTTGAGATTAACCATAAGAAGACCTGAACTACTAAGCACCATCATGAAAGTAGCATCTTTATCATAGACACATTAACCAATGCAAAGGAAGCAAACTCTCTTAATAAGGTGAGCATGGTAATTAAAGAGAGTTCAAGCAACCAACTAAATAAAAGCTCTTGAAAAGATAAGCATGAATACTAAGAGCAGAGTATGATAGTAGCTATTAAAAGACAAAGAACACACACAACATAGATAGACATGAAAAATCTATGTAATGTTCTAGGTAGAGGTGGAGCGTGTTTCTCTCCCACATAAAGGAATGCTGGGTTCCGACTCGTTATGAAAAACTAAAAAGAAAACCAAAAGCAAGACGCTCCAAGCATAGCACATAACACATGAAGTGATAAAAATATAGCGAAACGAAAGACGAACTGATAATGTTGATGGAGAAGGGGATGCACGGGGGCATCCCCAAGCTTAGACGCTTGAGTCTCCTTGAATATTTCTTGGGGGTGCACGGGGGCATCCCCAAGCTTGAGCGCTTGACACTCCTGAATCTTTTTATCATCTTCCCTCGCACACTTGAAAACTCCCTTCATACACAACTCATCATAATCTGATTAGCGAGGTTAGTACCCTTAATAAAATAATTATACCTTTCTGGAAATAAGGATATTCTTGAAGTTCTACTGTTTCTCAAGATTGCCAAAAGGTTTTTGCAAAGAAAAAGCAAGTTCTTAATTTGCAAAGTAAAGGAAAGGCAAAACAGGACAGAATCTGTGAAAAACAGAACAGCAGGCAGTAATTGATCTGTTCGGGATACTTCTGCAACTCAAATCAAAAAACTCAGAACTGACGCACGAAATACAATTATATAGAGAACGCTGTCGAATAAATTCAGACCAAAAAGATGATCTGGTGATTTTATACGAATTTTTCTATCCAAGGACAGAATCTGTTTCCTGGACAGCACCTCACAACTTTTGAACTTTCTAGCAATCGGAGGCTATACTTGGCACCAATATGAAAAGAAAAGATACAATGATGATGCTACAGCAGTAAACAACATCAAGACACAACAAAAGCAAAATATAAAAATTTATTCATGTGGGCTGCCTCCCAAAAGCGCTTTCTTTTATGCCTTTAAGCTAGGCATAAGACTTTAATGATTCTCTTGTAGGATTAAGAATTGAAGAACAAAAGATAGCATCAAGAAGCAAATACTAAACACATTTAAGCCTAACATGCTTCCTATGCATAGGAAGACAGAACAAGTGCAGCTTCAAAACCTTCAACATAAAGAGAGGGAACTTCTTATTATTAAGATATTTAGAACCAAGCCTCCCTCTCTCATTATAAATTTCAGTGGCATCATGGATGAACTCAACAATATAAGCATCACATAAAGCATTGTTACCATGATCCACATGCAAAAAGGTACTCTCATTCCCCACATAAACATAATTTTTCTCATTGGTAATAGTGGGAGTAGGACTATCATAAACAACTTGAACACTATAGATGAGTTGTATATCAGGAGGGTGGTGTTCAACAAGGGAGTAATTCCCTTCATGATTATGACAAGTTTCATAAGGATAATTTCTCCTTATGTCATAGGTACCTTTATAATCACTATAGATTGGAGTTATAACATCATCATGGTAGAGAAGAGCATCATCATTGCTAGCAACTATATTTGTAAACATGTTGTCTTTATTCTTACTAGCAAGAGAATTATCAATTATCACATCACTAGTGGGGATAGGATTTGCAATCCAATCATCCCCAAGCTTAGAGCTTCCCATATCTTCACTTTCAGAGTTGGTACCAAAAAGATTTTCAAGATCATAAGCAGCATTATCATCATTTTCCCAATCACAATAAGTAACATGCATATCATAATCAAAATCATCTTCAATAGTACTTACGGACGTATCATCAAGATGATAATTAAGGCAATAAACTTCACCTTCTTCTTTAAACTTACAACCGTTAGGATACAAGTTGATAGGAGGAATATGCTCAGGCCAGGTTGATGCCCATTCTTCTTCCTTCTTGCTCCTCCTCCTCCTCCTCTTCTTTTTCTTCTTCTTCACCTTAGGAGGGGGTGGTTGGAGATGAAGCTTCTCCACATATCCTGGTTTATCATTAGAAACAATAGGGGAAACTTGGGAGAAACTCTCCTTTTTATTAGCAGAAATATAAGAGACATTTTTATACTTTGGTAAAGTTCCCTCCTTTCTAATCTTACTTATGTAATCATTTTCATGGCAATTAACAACACAATAGAGATGGCAATTTTGCAAAGTGTTTTTTATTCCTATGACATTATCATCCAGCCAAGAAGTCTTTCCTGATAACTCTTCACACATCAAAAATAACATAAGCTCATCATAAAGATCAGAGGTGATCATGTCATCACACAACCGGTTAACAGTTATGTTTTGAAAGTTCATGCATTGAAAATTAAAGTGACCCTCTGTACGGCAAAGTTCACAAGTAAAAGGATAAAGGTCACACAATTCTCTAGCAATTTCATTTAAATCTCTGACCCAAGTGATTGTTCTTTCATGCTTATGTTGCTTACAATACTTCTCTTCTTCAATCATAGGCCTTTCACAAGGTCTATCCACTCCACAAAAATTAACATGCTTATATAAAACTTCATTTTTAGGAATTGGATCATGCATGTTGCAATCATCATGAACAATTTCATTTTCTTTGCAAGTCTCTTTAAAAGGTTTATGATACTTGATCCAATCCTCCTTAGGCATATTAAGATGTGAAGCAAAAGATTTGAGGAAATCAACAAGGAGTTCAGAATCAAGCCCAAACTTAGCACTAAACTTATTAAAACTTGTAGTTTCAACAAAGGACTTAATGCAATCATACTCATA
Organism: Secale cereale; assembly: GCA_902687465.1. Lineage (NCBI taxonomy): Eukaryota > Viridiplantae > Streptophyta > Magnoliopsida > Poales > Poaceae > Secale > Secale cereale. Next base: position 105,085,160 of record LR738711.1, on the reverse strand, counting down.
AATTATACCTGACTCTTTACCTTTGTCGATCTCCCAATCTTCAGTGTTGCGTTGAATTCTTTCAAGGAGTTCCCATTTAGCATCAATCTTTTTGTTTGTGAAAGAACCCATAGAGGAAGCGTCGAGCAAATCTTTATCCTGTCGAGAAAGCCTTGCATAGAAATTAGTAATAATCATATCTTTGGGGAGCCCATGGTTAGGACATTTTAGCATTAACGTTTTCAGTCTCCCCCAAGCTTGAGCTATGCTCTCTCCGTCATGAGGATAGAAATTATAAACATAATTCCTATTCTCATGGACTTCATGAAGAGGATAAAACTTGGAGTAAAAGAGAGACTGGATCTCTTCCCAATCCAGCAGGTGAGAGTCATCTAGTAGCCTATACCATTCCAATGCTTTTCCTTTCAGTGACAAGGCAAATAATTTCCTCATGACAAACTCCTTTGATACACCCGCAAGCTTAAATAATGAACATAGTTGTGACAGATATAGCAAGTGTTCACCGGCATGTTTGTCTCCTGCATAACGATTAGCCAAAACATAATCGATAATACCAGCTGGTATTTTATAGGGCACAATTTCAGTAGGGGGAGGAGCAACCACCACAGGTGTGGGGCGTCTTCCCGCAAGCAACGATCCAATAGCACGGTTTTCCATAAACATAACTAGTGAAATAAAAACAAGAAACAAAAAGATTTAATTGCAAGATCTAAAGATATACCTTCAAGCGCTCACCTCCCCGGCAACGGCGCCAGAAATAGCTTGATGTCTACACACGCTTCTACTCTTGTAGACTATGTTGGGCCTCCAAGCGCAGAGGTTTGTAGGACAGCAACAATTTCCCTCAAGTGGATGACCTAAGGTTTATCGAACTCAGGGAAGTAGAGGTTGAAGATGGTCTCTCTCAAGCAACCCTGCAACTAAGATACAAGAAGTCTCTTGTGTCCCCAACACACCTAATACAACTAGGAGTTGTATAGGTGCACTAGTTCGGCGAAGAGATGGTAAAATATGGATGATAGGAGTGGCAAAACAAAGTAATATAAATATGTAATAAAAAGTGCAGCAAGCAAACAAGTGGTAAACGTGAGCACAAATGGTATTGCAATGGTGGAAACAAGGCCTATGCTTCATACTTTCACTAGTGGCAACTCCCAACAACATTAACATAATCGAATCACATGATATTTCCCATAAAACATGCAAAGGGGACACACTCGGAGGTCATTCCTTCGTGGTCAAGAGAGGACGAGAATTATGTAGGGCTACAAAAGCACACCTCAAAGTTCGTAGTTCCCATCTAAGGATTTCCCAATGTCACCGCGGCCATCCAAAGAGAGTCCCACAATCACCACAACATATCTAAAGGATAGTCAAAGACAAGCACCAAGATACTCTCAATCTTCAATCAACACACAAGAGAGGAAATCACTCATGAAAATACTTTTCTAATCCATGTCCAATAGACCGCTGTCACCTTGGTCTCGGGGATTATACTAGATAAAGACAAGTGAGTACATCAATCCAATACATAGAGGAATGGGAAACATCATGGGATCACCCTAGATTAACATAGCCTATGATCACAACGAAGATCACATCATGGGAGAGAGAATTGACCACATAGCTACTGGTAAGAACCTCAGCCCCGAGGAGGAACTACTCCCGCATCATGGAGGGAGGAAGCAACGTCGATGGAGATGGATCCGGGGGCACTTCCCCGTCCCGGCAGGGTGCCGGCGCAGGAATTCTGGTCCCCCGAAGCTTGATGGCGATGGCGGCGGAGATCGGAATCGCGTCTGGAGAAAAGGGGTCCGGAATAAGGGTTTCCTCGACACGCTTTAAATATATGCCAAAGGGGGCCACCAGAGGGGGTCAGGGGTGCCCAGGCGCCCCCCCGGCGCGGCCCAGGGGGGGCCGCGCCCACAGGCCGCCTGGAGCCCCTATGGGTCCCCCCCCGGCTGTACTTTGGCCGCACGGTAGCTCCTGGAACGCTGATTTTTTATATATTTTTTCTGGATTTTTCCTGGCAGTTCTCGTAATGTGAAAACTTGGAATACAAAAACAGCCGAAAAAAGAAACTGGCACCGGGGTGCACTGGATTAGTAGGTTAGTCCAAATATGATCAAAAGTGTATGGAAGTGTATGAATATCATAGCAATATCACCCTAGAGTGGCATGGAGCAAGCAGAAATTATAGATACGTTTTGGACGTATCACCCACCGTATGCTTTCTTCGAGAGAGAAGCCTCTAGTGAAACCTATGGCCCACATGTCTATTTTCCATCATATATTCTCAGATCTATAAAACCAAAAACCCAAAAATACCCTGTTGCTATTATTTTGTGTTTACTTTATTGGGACAATTACATTTGAGCCCCTAGTTGTGTCACACCCGTGTGTTTTACCCCTAAATACAAAAAACCCTCGTTTATGTCCAAGTTCGTTTGCTCCTCTTATGCTTTTGCCCTTTGACCGTTTGACCGAAACATTCAAAACTTCATAACGAATTCATACTAACTCAGAAAAATGCAAATAAGATATCAAAATGTTAGGAATAACATTACCTATATGGGCATGTCATTTGCGTTCATGAAAATAGTGATGAAAAGTTCCTATCTCGGTTTGAGGTCATATGATGTCAGCATGAATAGTAAATGATGAAAAAATTGTAAACAAATTCAAAAAATTCTGAATTTTTTCTGTGGCAAACATTGACAAATGTTTTGAGAGATTGCAAAGTTTCATGAGGAAATGACATTCATGGAAGTCGTGAAAAAAAGGAAAATTGATGCTTCAAAACAAAAGTATTTTGGAGTGCTGCTTTTGTTTTATTTTTGTCACGACTTCCACGAATGTCATTTCCTGTTGAAACTTTATAAGTCTCAAAACATTAGTCGATGTTTTCCCAAAAAATAATTCAGATATTTTTGAGTTTTTCTTGAATTTTTTGGATTTATTCTATTCATGCTGAGATCATATGAGCTCAAACTGAGATAGGGACTTTTCAGCACTTTTGCCATGAATGCAAATGACATGCACATATAGGTGATGTTTTTCCGAACATTTTGATATCTTATTTGCATTTTTCTGAGTTAGTATGAATTCTGAAGTTTTTTCAAAGTTACGGTCATATGGTCAAAAGGGCAAAAGCATAAGAAGAACAAACAAGCTTGGGCAAAAACAAGGGTTTTTTGAATTTAGGGGCATAACACACTGGTGTGACACAACTAGGGGCTCAAATGTAATTGTCCCTACTTTATTTTGCATTTTACTTTTATTTTAAATATATCTCTATTAGATCTCACTCTTGCAAGTGACCATGAAGGGATTGATAACCCCTTTTTACGTTGTGTGCAAGTGATTGTTAGTTTGTGCAGGTGCATATATTGGGGACTTGCTTGTGCCTCCTACTAGATTGATACCTTGGTTCTTAACTGAGGGAAATACTTATCTCTACTTTGTTGCATCATCCTTTCATCTTCAAGGAAAAAATCAACACAAGCTCAAGAAGTAGCAATCTACTACTATTACTCCACACATCGACCGCTATCCAGTATGCATCTAGTGTATTAAGTTAACAAAAATGGAGTAACGCCTTAAGCAAGATGACATTATGTAGAGGGATAGATCCAATCAATATGAATAAACCCCACCTTTTTATCCTTAATGTCAACAATACAAATATGTGCCTCGCTACCCCTTCTGTCACTGGGTGAGGACACCGCAAGATTGAACCCATTACAAAGCACCTCTCTCATTGCAAAAAAATTCAATCTAGTTGACCAAACCAAATCAATAGATCGAAGAGAAATACAAAGTTATCTCGTGTATTAAGTTAACAAGAATGGAGTAACGCCTTAAGCAAGATGACATGATGTAGAGGGATAGATCCAATCAATATGAATAAACCCCATCTTTTTATCCTTAATGTCAACAATATAAATACGGGCATCGCTACCCCTTCTGTCACTAGGTGAGGACACCGCAAGATTGAACCCATTACAAAGCACCTCTCTCATTGCAAGAAAAATCAATCTAGTTGATCAAACCAAATCAATAGATCAGAGAGAAATACAAAGCTATCTTAATCATGCATAAAAGTGTTCAGAGAAGACTCAAATAATATTCATGGATAATCTGATCATAAACCCACAATTCATCGGATCTCAACAAATGCACCGCAAAAGAAGATTACACCGAATAGATCTCCAAGAACATCGAGGGGAGCATTGTATTGAAGATCAAAGAGAGAGAAGAAGTCATCTAGCTACTAGCTATGGACCCATAGGTCTGTGGTAAACTACTCACACATCTTCGGAAGGGCAGCAAGGTTGATGTAGATGCCCTCCATGATCGAATCCCCCTTCGGTGGAGTACCGACAAAGGCCTCCAGATGCGATCTCACGAGGAAAGAAACTTGCGGTGGCGAAAAGGTATTTTTGGTGTGCCCTCTGATGTACGGGAAATATTTGGGTATTTATAGAGCATAGATTAGGGTTGGAGGAGCATCAGGGGGCCCACAAGCCTGGCGGGCGCGCCCTCTGAGCTTGTTGCCAACTGGTAGCCCCTCTGACCCCCTCACGAAGGTTTCTGGGTGTATTCTGGTTACAAGAAAAATTCTCAAAAATTTCGTTCCATATGGATTCCATTTGGTATTGATTTTCTATAAAAGACAAAAATAAGAAGAAAAAAACAACAACTGACACTTGGCACTAGGTTAATAGGTTAGTACAAAAAATAATATAAAAATGGCATAATATTATACATAAAACATCCAAGATGGATAATATAATAGCATGAAATAATAAATAATTATAGATACATGCATTGAAGGCATATCAACATCTCCTCGCTAGCCAAGCCCCGAACGCATCTTGCCAAGGAGCATTCCACCAATGCATGACGTCAAGAGGGCACTGGTGTGTATTGGCCATATTTCCATGCTACAAAACATCAAAGGTTGGGATTGACTATTGGGCCAAACGCAATAAAAATACTTTGAGTTTTGACGGTACAGAAGTGCCCCACAGATTTAGAGTCACTAACGAGCGGTTACCCCTTGGCGGATCTCCAGGTTTCACTTTTGGTGGTCTGGGAGCACGCCAAGTGGTGCGTCCATCAATCGTCACATGTTGTGTACTAGGCTCTCTCTCTTGATTTTATTTTTTTCTTGATTTTTTGGCTTTTTTGGTTGCCCTATGTTTTGCAGATTTGTTTTTTGTGAAGCAGAACTGTGTTTCTTGAAAATAAAAAATATATGTGCTTCCATGAGAAGCACAGATTTACTTCACGTTGAAATACAAATTCGCTTCCGCGAGATGTGCTTCTCGAAAAAATGTGCTTCCACGAGAAACACAGGTTGGCTTCTCGTGGAAGCACAAATTTGCTTTCGTGATGTGCTTCTCGGGGGAAAAAAAATTATACTTCCAATAGAAGCACAAATTTGCTTCCACGAGTTGTGCTTCTCGAAAATAAAATTGTGCTGGTATGAGTTGTGCTTCTTGAAAAAAATGTGCTTCCACGAAAAGTATAGCTTTGATTCCGGCAGTGCTTCTACAAAAAAA
>LR738711.1:105014396-105069386 GCA_902687465.1 Secale cereale | reverse complement strand
GGGGGGGGGGGGGGGGGGGGGGGGGGGGGGGGGGGGGGGGGGGAGAGAGGAGGCGACGAGGGTTTGGGTGGGATCGAGTGAGAGAGAGAGTGTGTTGGTGCGTTCAGTGGATCTAAGTTAGGGTTTGGGTGAGAGGGTGAGGAGGTGAGGGCTGCCGTTGGATCTAGAAGCATCCGACGGTGGTTGATACATGATCCGCGTGATATGCCTCTGGACCAATCAGAACGCACCAAACAATCTGAAGACCTTTTGACCATATAAATTGGTCATGATTGATTACACACAAATTTTTCATTCCATTTTTCAATGCTCAAAATGAGTTTTTTTGTGAAACACCTATCAAATATCCGTTCAAATAATGTCATATTTTGCAGAAGTTTAGATCTTAGATTGGCAAACAATATTGACAAAGATAGTTTTATTTCTTTTGCACGAAAAAATAATTTTCCATTTTTTGAATGCCCAAAATAAGTTTTTTTGTGAAGGACCTATCGTATAATTATTGCAAAATTGTACCAAATTGATTTTCTAAAATACTAGGCCATATATAATGCACAATTGACCAAATGGTTGGGTGTCAAAAGGTTCGACCCACCTCTGGTGAAAAAGACAAATTTCGGCCGATTCAGCTGGAAGCGGGTCAAATTTGAACTGTAGCTACCTCGTAGTTTGCTTTTTATTTTTTCCAAAAATCATTTGTAGGTACATAAGTATCTATTTAATTAGAGAAACACCAAAAAAATTCCAAGATTCAACCACTAGCTAGGAACGGTCATTCCCGCCGTTTTGACCGCATTTTGAAACGGGCATAAAAAATTAAAAAAAAATCAAAAAATTGGAACACCTTCGCGTTGTGTCATCATATATGACCAAGTTACCAGGAAAAATAATAAACTTGTAATACGGCAATTCTATTAAAAAAGTGTTCTCAGAAATGAGCTATCATGCGTGAAGATTCATGGCTTTCAAGCCAAATGATCAATCCTATGGCCACGTTCATGGCATAGTTTGTTCAAATGATCTCATATTGTGCACAAGGGTGCATCTTGGAATGGCAAACAATGTTGCCTAAGGAAGTTTTCATTTTCTTTGGACGAAAAATTCATTTTCCATTTTTCGAGTGCCCAAAAGGAGGTTTTTTTGTGAATGACCTCCCAAATAATTGTTGCAAAATTGGACCAAATCATTTTTATAAAATAATAGGCCATATTTAATGCACAATTGACCAAATGGTTGGGTGTAAAAAGTTTTGATCCACCTCTCGTGAAAAAGACAAATTTCCGCAGATTCAGCTGGAAGCGGGTCAAATTTGAACTGTAGCTACCTCGTAGTTTGCTTTTTATTTTTTCCAAAAATCATTTGTAGGTACATAAGTATCTATTTAATCAGAGAAACACCAAAAAATTCCAAGATTCAACCACTAGCTAGAAACGGTCATTCCCGCCGTTTTGACCGCATTTTGAAACGGGCATAAAAAATTCAAAAATATCAAAAAATTAGAACACCTTCGCATTGTGTCATTATATATGACCAAGTTACCGGGAAAAATAATAAACTTGTAATACGGAAATTCTATTAAAAAAGTGTTCTCAGAAATGAGCTATCATGCGTGAAGATTCATGGCTTTCAAGCCAAATGATCAATCCTATGGCCACATTCATGGCATAGTTTGTTCAAATGATCTCATATTGTGCACAGGGGTGCATATTGGAATGGCAAATAATGTTGCCTAAGGAAGTTTTCATTTTCTTTGGATGAAAAATTCATTTTCCATTTTTCGAGTGCCCAAAAGGAGGTTTTTTTGTGAAGGACCTCCCAAATAATTGTTGCAAAATTTGACCAAATCAATTTTCTAAAATACTAGGACATATTTAATGCACAATTGACAAAATGGTTGGGTGTAAAAAGTTTTGATCCACCTCTCGTGAAAAAGACAAATTTTCGCCGATTCAGTTGGAAGCGGGTCAAATTTGAACTGTGGCTGCCCCATAGTTTGCTATTTATTTTTTCCAAAAATCATTTCTAGGTACATAAGTACCTATTTAATCATAAATACATGGTTTGGTGACGATACGTCGAGGTTTGGGCGGTGGTCGAGGGCCCCAACTCTAGAGCGCGTAAACTCGCATGCCCGCTGCGTGGTCACCGCGTGACTGTGGCGTTGCCATGTGTTCTGGGCGGCCTAGGCATGTCTAGTGGGTTGGCCACTCCCCAGGTAGGTGCTAGGAAGAAAATTACAACATAAGATTCTTACGAGGAGACCGATCGATGCTCAAACATGAATTAGCAGCCAAGTGTTTGATTAGCGGTACGTAAAATGCACATGGCTAATGGGCGTGAGTTTTGGTTGAGGATGATCAGTTACTAAGAAGACCGTCTTCACAAATTTTCAGCTCAAAAGGAGGAGTCTAGGTGGTACTTGCTTTGCAAAGTACCACACTGGACATAAATACGAATGTTGAAGATAGGCTCAAAATAATGAATGGATTGAGCTGGCATTTGGTGGAGGATAGTTATTTGGGCATAGGAAAGCACTGTAGAAAATGGATACCATTTGGACATGCCAAAGTGGTACTTCCTTCACAAAGTGTTTTTTTGAACAGAATAGGAAAATGAATATTTTTGAATTATTTTTGAACTAGGCAAGGAAGGTTTTTTACATATTTGACGAAGATATGACCCAAAGAATTTATGAGATTTTTTGGGGAATTTTGGGAATGACAGAAATATAGGTTGCTTCACAACCTAGGGCAAAAACTGCCACATGGACATGACACATAGGCAAAACTGATGAGGTGGCGCCTAGTCGTAGCAACCCACCACAATTTTCCAGGTTATGACCATCTATATTGGTCATGAACAGCTAGAAATAAGGCAGCGAACCAGTGCTATCTGCTTTGTGACCATTTCGTGTAAGGAAATTATGACCTTTCTGACCAAAATGGTCGTTATAGTTTAGGGTTTGGAGCCCCCCGAACAGCTTTTGACCAATTGGTCTGAAATGGTCATAGATCTATGACCAATTCTTCCAGGGTCACTAACAAAAGGTCATAAGTTGACATATTTCTTGTAGTGAGAGTCCTCCTGAAGTGAATATTGAGAGGAGTGGACTGAAGTACCGTTGCAACGTAAGCGGCTCTTCGTTGAACAATGCTATAAAGCGAAGGATATTGAAGCGCGAGGGGAGTTCCCCTAGCCATGTATCCTCGCAGAATCTCGTAGCGGTGCCGTTTCCAACTATAAACTTTGTCCTATTGAAAAAAAAACTGATTTCACTCTCATCAGTCCTTTCCAAAAAGGCGAGTCCGCTGGCCTCACTGTCACCTGAGACAAAGTTTTGGAATGAAGGTACTTATTACGCAGAATCTGCGCCCACGTGGCCTCCGTCTCAATAGAAAGCTTATACAACCACTTGCTGAGAAGACATATGTTCTCCACCTCAAGATTTTCAATGCCTAGACCCCCTTGGTCCTTCGGTCGACAAATAATATCCCATTTAGCGAGTTTGTATTTTCTCTTTAGTTCATCACTCTGCCAGAAGAAACGAGATCGATAGAAGTCAATCCTTTTCCGAACTCCAACTGGTACCTCGAAAAAGCACAAGAGAAACATGGGCATACTCATGAGAACCGAATTAATAAGAATTAATCGGCCTCCGTATGACATCAGCTTGCCCTTCCAGCAGCTCAGTTTCTTCTCAAATCGATCCTCAATGCACTTCCATTCTCTGTTAGTCAGCTTATGATGGTGGATTGGTATACCCAAATACGTGAAAGGTAAAGCCCCCAATTCACACCCGACCAATTGTTTGTAAGCATCTTGTTCCTCTTTGGCTCTTCCAAAACAGAACAATTCGCTTTTATGAAAGTTAATCTTTAACCCAGTCAATTGTTCAAATAAACATAGCACCAGCTTCATGTTTCGCGCTTTTGCCAAGTCATGCTCCATAAATATGTTTCGCACTTTTTCTTTTTTCTCTTTTTTTCTTTTTTTGGGCCTTTTTTCCTTTTGGCCTTTCCTTTTTTTCCTTTTTTGGAGGGGCTTTATTGATTTAGCCTTTCCTCACATGGGACAATGCTCTAATAATGATGATCATCACACTTTCATTGAATTACAATTCGATATTACAACTCGATACTAGAACAAAATATGACCTATATGAATGCCTCCGGCGGTGTACTGGGATGTGCAATGAATCAAGAGTGATATGTATGAAAAATTATGCATGGTGCCTTTGCTACAAATACGATGTCAACTACATGATCATGCATGGCAATATGACAATATGAAGCGTGTCATATGAACGAAACGATGGAAAGTTTCATGGCAATATATCTCGGAATGGCTATGGAAATGCCATGATAGGTAGGTATGCTGGCTGTTTTGAGGAATATATATGGTGGCAGTTTTGAGGAATATATATGGTGGCAGTTTTGAGGAATATATATGGTGGCTGTTTTGAGGAAGGATATATAGTGGGTGTATGGTACCGGCGAAAGTTGCGCGATACAAGAGAGGCTAGCAATGGTGGAAGGGTGAGAGTGCGTATAATCCATGGACTCAACATTAGTCATAAAGAACTCATATACTTATTGCAAAAATCTACGAGTCATCAAAACAAAGAAATCAACGCATGCTCCTAGGGGGAGGTTGGTAGGAGTTAACCATCGCGCGCCCCCGACCTCCACACAAAAGTTGACACTTTACAAATACCTCATGCTCTAACTTCGTCACATAGCGGTTCACCATACGTGCATGCTACGGGAATCACTAACCTTAACACAAGAATTTATCAATTTCATAATAACTCCACTAGCATGACTCTAATATCACTATCCTCATATCTCAAAACAATTATCAAGCATCCAACTTCTCATCACATTCAATGCACTTAGTGTGAAAGTTTTTACTACATTGATATTGGATGTCTATCATGTGAAGACTAGTTTTATAGCCTAAGCACATTACCATGCTGTTTTAATAGACTCTCAAATGGATATAAGTGAAGCATGAGAGTTCAAAAATTTCTTCAAAATATTATCACCACCGTGCTCTAAAAGATATAAGTGAAGCACTAGAGCAAAAACTATTCAACTCAAAAGATATAAGTGAAGCACATAGAGTGTTCTATCAATTCCTAGGCCATATTTAACTCTCTCAAATAGGTGTGTCCAGTAAGGATAATTGTGGCAAACTAACAAGTAAAGACTCAAATTGTATAAGACGCTCCAAGTAAAACACATATCATGTGGTGAATAAAAATATAGCTCCGAGTATAGTTATCGATAGATGAAGACGAAAGAGGGTATGCCTTCCCGGGGCATCCCCAAGCTTAGGCTTTTGGTTGTCCTTGAATTTTACCTTGGGGTGCAATGGGCATCCCCAAGCTTAGGCACTTGCCACTCTTTGTTCCATAGTCCATCAAAGCAATACTCAAAACTTGAAAACTTCACAACACAAAACTTAGACAAAAATCTCATGAGCTCCGTTAGTATAAGAAAGCAAACCACTACTCAAAGGTACTGCAATGAATTCATTCTTTGTTTATATTGGTATTAAACCTAATGTATTCCACCTTCTCTATGGTTCATACTTCCCAATACTACTCAAAGATGCATTGAAATAAGCAAACAACACACGAAAAACAGAATCTGTCAAAAACAGAACAATCTGTAGTAATCTACAGTTTTCGCATACTTCTGTAACTCCAAAAAAATTGAAATAAATTGGTAAACGTGAGGAATTTGTCTATTAATCATCTACAAAAAGAATCAACTAAATAGCACGCTCCAGTAAAATCTGGTGACCATTCTAGCGAGCGCTAACGATTCTGTTTTTTCACAGCAAGATCATATAAACTTCACAAAAGTCTTCCCAAAGGTTCTACTTGGCACAAACACTAAACGAAACACAAAAACACATCTAAACAGAAGCTAGATGCAATATTTATTCCTAAACAGAAGCAAAAAAAAACATATAAAATTGCGTTGCCTCCCAACAAGCGCTATCGTTTTACGCCCCTAGCTAGGCACGATACATGGATAGATCTAGGTATTGCCATCTTTGATCTTCACCCTTTTAATGGGGTCAAGCTCGAATCCGGGATGTTCTTTACGTTTCCTTCATATTCGTAAATCTTTAGATCTAAAGAATCCAACCGCTTATTACAAAGGGTAATCAACATATTCATGCGGTGGAGATTCCCACTAACACTCTTAAGAGGTTCAATAGACTTTTGTAGTATTTTTGTTACTTCGCAAATTTTCTCAAAAACTTGCGTCCCTTCCTGGTTTGGTTGTGACCCTTTTTGGGGAGGTAGTGTTCCCACTATTCCTTCTATAATTTCATGCGCAATACTAGGATCAACTTTGATAAAATTCCCTTTGGCAACGCAATCCAAGAGTTGTCTATGAGACATATTCAATCCAACATAAAAATTGCGAAGCAAGATTCTAAAATTCACCTCTAAGGTGCACTTACGATAAGATTCCATCATCCTAAACCAATCATCTTATAAATTTTCTCCTTGCTTTTGCTTGAAGTGAAGAACTTCAAACTCGGGAGACAAAGGAGCGGATAAGGGGCTAGCCATGACGACAGGGCAAAGCGAACGATAAACACACAGCAGAAGAAGGGCAAATAAAACGGCAAGGGTGTAGTGGGGGAGAGGAAAACGAGAGGCAAATAAATGTAATGCAAAGGATAAGGGTTTGTGATAGGTACTTGGTATATGACTTTTGCCTAAGCCTCCCCGGCAACGACGTCAGAAATTCTTCTTGCTACTTCTCGAGCTTGCATTGTATTCCCTCGAAGAGGAAATGGAGATGCAGCACAGTAGTGTAAGTATTTCCCTCAGTTTTTGAGAACCAAGGTATCAATCTAGTAGGAGACCACGCGCAAGTCCCTCGCACCTGCACAAACAAATAAGAACTTCGCAACCAACGCGGTACGGGGTTGTCAATCCCTTTACGGTCACTTACGAAAGTGAGATCTGATAGAGATTATAGTTTGATATTTTTTGTATTTTTGATTATAAGAACATAAAGTAAAAGCGGAAAAGTATAGTAGATTGTAGATTGATATGTTGAGAATAGACCCGGGGGCCATAGTTTTCTCTAGTGGCTTCTCTCATGATAGCGATATTCTACGGTGGGTGAACAAATTACTGTCGAGCGATTGATAGAAAAGCGAATAATTATGAGACTATCTAGGCATCACGTCCGAGACAAGTAGACCGAAACGATTCTGCATCTACTACTATTACTCCACACATCGACCGCTATCCAGCATGCATCTAGTGTATTAAGCTCATAAGAACAGAGTAACGCCTTAGGCAAGATGACATGATGTAGAGGGATAAACCCAAACATAGTGATATAAACCCCATCTTTTTATCCTCGATGGCAACAATACAATACATGCCTTGCTGCCCCTACTATCACTGGGAAAGGACACCGCAACATTGATCCCAAAGCCAAGCAGTTCTCCCATTGCAAGAACTATAGATCTAGTAGGCCAAACCAAACGAATAATTCGAAGAGACTTGCAAGGATATTATAATCATACATAAAGAGTTCAGAGAAGAACCAAATATTTCTCATAGATAATCTTGATCATAAACCCACAATTCATCGGATCTCGACAAACACACCGCAAAAAGAGATTACATCGAATAGATATCCTCGAAGACCGAGGAGAACTTTGTATTGAGGTCCAAAGAGAGAGAAGAAGCCATCTAGATACTAGCTATGGACCCGAAGGTCTGTGGTAAACTACTCACAACTCATGGTGAGGCGACGATGATGATGTAGAAGGACTCCGTGGAAGATCCCCCCTCCGGCGGAGCTCCGAAACAGGCCCCAAGATGGGATCTCACGGGAACAGAAGGTTGCGGTGGTGGAACTAGGGTTTTCTTTGTTGTTCTGATGGTTTTGGGGTACGTAGGTATATATAGGAGGAAGGAGGGCACCGGAGGCCAGACGTGGGGCCCACGAGGCAGGGGGGCGCGCCCTATAGGGGGGGCGCCCCCACCCTGGTGGGCGCCACGTGTGCCCTACTCCGTGGTTCTCAAGTCTCCCGTGCGTATTTTGCTCCAAAAATATCTCTTCAGAAGTTTCATTCTGTTTGATATTCCTTTTTTGTAAAACCCTGAAATAGGCAAAAAAACAGCAATCTGGACTGGGCCTTTGGGTTAGTAGGTTAGTCCCAAAAATAATATAGAAGTGTATAACAAAGCCCATTAAACATCCAAAACATTATAAGTAATAGCATGGAACAATCAAAAAATATAGATACGTTGGAGACGTATCATTGTGCAGCTCGACCAGCTGTTTCATCTGGTCGCTGAGGGTCACTGAATGTTGTGGCGCATAGAACAGCGACCAGAACAATTTCTCTGTGTTGTTCCCCTCCTGGGCTCGAAAGTATTGAGCGGCATCCGCGCTGCTCCACAGAAGATCAGCAAACACGCTTGGAGAACTCCACAATCGTGTTAGCCCAACATACTTCCGCCCTCCAAAGACGCTCTGTAAGAGAAATATCTTACCATATGCTATCTGTCGTGCCTGCTCGATTTCTTGACGAGCGTTGCGTGACTCGCCTCGTGCATCCTGGATAGATTTCACTGCCGCAGACAGCTTGGTCACTTGTGCTGAAGTCTTTTTCTCCAACGCCTCGCATTTAAGGATGGCGTCGTTCAGTTCGACCTCGACTTCGGACACCCGAGCCCGGTGCTTCTCGCACTCAGCCTTCTCGGCCTCCAAATCAGCAGCCGCTTTGTCAGCGGCCATCTTGTTCGTCTCAGCCTCCTTCTTGGCCTTGGCAACCTTGCCCTTGAGGGCCTCGAGCTCAGTGGCGCCAACTGTGTAACACAGAATATAACATCGGAGTTTATAAATATACTTAATTAACTAAGTCTTATTGACATTTTAAGGCCGCATACACTGTGTTTCATCTAAACGCTGATTGACGCGGTCGAGGTCCGCGTTGGCCAAAAGGAGCTTCCGATTTAGTTCGACAACCTCTGCGTCTCGCGCAGTTGCCGCAACTAGTGAAGCCTGCACAAACAGTTCAGCTCTATAAGAATGTTATACTATGGATACTTCGTCCGATTCTTTTCAGAATCACACAAAGCATCAGGGGCTACTGGTTATATATGTGTATTTAAAACAAATAAAATTTCTTAAAAGCATTACATTGCTTACCTCAAATCCAATTATTAAAAGGCTATTGAAGGCTTCAGTCAGTCCGCCCTTGACGGACTGAATCTTCTTTATCACCGCACCCATCACGGTGCAGTGTTCTTCAATGACGAGAGCACTTTGCAGTGCTCCCTCCATAGAATCCGGCGCCCCTGGATTAACTCCGGGCACCGCCGTACCCTCCTCCGCTTGAGGAGTCGGGTCTTCGGACCCCTGAACCGCACTAGTCTCTGGGATGGTGTTCGGTGGGGCCCTAGACTGTTTGGGCCCCACGTCTTCGGTCTCCATGGGGGCCGTCTCCCCATGGTCAGCGGCCGCCGAGGTATTACCTCCGGCCGCCTTGTCTCCTACCCCGCCCTCATCTCCTTGGGCGGAGAGCACCCGCTGGGACGACACTTCGGTGTCCCCGCCGATTATGGGCGATGGAGCCCGGACTGGCGGGTCACTCTTCGTCTCTCCAGGCGCGAGAGAGTTCCCCTCCGATGAGGTAACATCGGGGTGTACACCGGGAGGGTTGTAGGTCAGCAGGAGAAAAATATTAAATAAAGTGTCAAAAATACTGAATAAACAAAGGTGCAGCACTTGAATCCAGATTAACTTACGATTCAGGCAGGGGTTTCTCCCTCGACTTCACCACAAAGCTATGTTTGGATGAATCTGAACTAGCTCCGAGTTTCAGTTTCCTCCGGGGCACGGCCGTGCCTGCGTCAGCAACGGCCCCCCTCTTTGTCCTCCTGCCTTGCCCAGGGAGCTCTTCTTATTCTGCTTCCTCCTCATCATCTTCCTCCGCCTCGTCATAGGAGAGTATGTGGAGGTCCTCGGGCTTCTTGCCCGCAGGACGGGGGCTGTCTCCGGCCCCCTTACCCTTTGTCTTCTTGGGCTTCTTCGTCGGCGCCTTGTACGGCGCCGGGACCAGCATTGCCGTCACCAGAGGCGATTCTGGGTCTTCGGGCAAAGGTGTCAGACTCTTAGTCCGGGTCGCCTTCTTCGTCCAGCCATGTATATCACGTAAGAATTCCAATTCCTATTATCGTCAAATAAAGGAAAAGGTATGTGTTCGGCAAGGATTCCTATTACCTCTGGGGCGGAGGCCACAGTGCTGTAGCCCGCATGCTCGGTCTCTTTGGGCCAATCCTTCTGGCTCTTGAAGAGATGCTTCCAGATCTCATTATGCGTAAAGCCGAAGAGATGCTTCAGCGGTTTGTCTCCTGCCGGATCGAACTACCATAGGGAGGAGCCCCGGCTTTGGCAAGGGAGAACAAGCCATGTCAGCATCACCTGGACCACAGAGGAGAGCAAGTGCCCCTTGGAGATCAAGCCGTACACACGGCTCACCAGAGTTGTCACTTCAGTTGTAGACCCCCAGTTCAGACTCTTTTTGGTCCAGGAGGTCAGCCTCTCTAGGGGTACTGATCTGAAAGCAGGCCCCGCCGCTCAGTTGGCGTCGTGGGGTTTGGTGATGTAGAACCACTCCTGTTGCCAGACCTTGTTCATCTCCACAAACGAGCCTTTGGGCCAAGTTGCATTCGGGAGCTTGCTAATCATGGTGCCCCCGCACTCCGCGTGTTCCCCATCCACCACCTTTGGCTTCACGTTGATGGTCTTAAGCCATAGGCCAGAGTGTGGGGGGATGCGGAGAAAGATCTCGCATACCACTATAAAAGCGGATATGTGGAGAATTGAGTTCGGGGCTAGATCATGGAAGTCTAGCCCGTAGAAGAACAAAAGACCCAGAACAAACGGGTGGAGTGGAAACCCTAGCCCCCTAACAAAGTGAGAGGTAAAAACCACCCTCTAACCTGCCTTAGGAACGGGAATCACCTGCCCTTAGGGGGGACTCGGTGTGCGATGTCGCTGGCGAGGTACCCCGCGCTCCATAGATCCTCCATGGTCTTTTCAATGACCGTGGAAGCCTCCCACTTGCCTCTGGCACCAGATCCAGCCATTGCTGGGAAGAGGAGTAGTGGTTGAGGAACGAGGAGTGGTGGGCGCAGGATATGAGAATACAGGGGCAAGGGAGATTGGAGAGCTCGAGCTTGAGGAAGGTGTGGGGCTGATGAAAGGGATTGGTGTCCTTTTATAACGCTGCGAATACAGAGCGTCCCCCACTTTAGCCATAAAACTCACCGGTTCCCAAAGTGGTCGTGCGTAATGCATGGCGTGGGTGCTCATGTCACACTGATAAGGATCCCACAATAAGCGGGCACGATCTCTATTCTGATGGGACGTGTCAATGAGGATACACCTCGAAACGCGAAACTCAGACCAAATAAAACGGTTTGATATGTTAGTGGGTTGGACGCGACGCTTCACCCAAAAGTTGTTAGTGGAGACACACTATTCATTTTCTTTTAAGAGCCTTGCCTTTGAGGCTAAGGGTTGTACTAATCTTGCAGAGCCGAACACAATCCACCTTTTTGCTGAAGATATATTCGGAAGAAGGAACCCGCCTTGCAATGCCGAAGATAATACGGAAGCCGAAATCATCATCATCGAAGACAGGTTTAGGGGCTACTGAGGGTCCTGGATCGGGGGGTCCTCATGTGGCCGGACAAACTCCTGGTGGGACGGACTGGTGGGCCGTGAAGACTATTACAGAAGATCATCTCTCATATCCGGATAGGACTCCCGCATGCATATAATGGCAAGTTTAGGTTCGGGTGGTGATTTTCCTTCCTCTGCAAGATAACATGTACAAACCCTAGGCCCCCTCTGGTGTGTATATAAACCGGAGGGTTTAGTCCGTAGAGGCTAGAGAAGAACAGAATCACAATATCCATAGGCTAGACTTAGGGTTTAGTCATTACGATCTCGGGGTAGATCAACTCTTGTATTCATATCCATCCATATTAATATAGCAGGAAGTAGGATTTTACCTCGATCGAGAGGGCCTGAACCCGGGTAAACATCGTGTCCCCAGCCTCCTGTTACCATCAATCCTCAAACACATAGTTCGGGACCATCTACCCGAGATCCGCCGGTTTTGACACCAAAAACGATTGCATCCAAGCAATCGACCACAGAGCCATCTATAGCAGCAAAGTCCAGGGGAGGGAGCGTGTGTTCTAACACGTCATCATACTCCACCCGGTCACTCCAAAGTCTGGGAGGAGCCGAAGCTGGCTCAAACGAACCAAATCTAAGAGTGTTCATAGGTACAGTAGTTGATGGTACAACCCCATTACCGTATGTGTGCGCGGCGGAACCCGGGCCGTTGGACAACTCTCGCTCACGATCCTCCTCTCGCACCTCCTTGTTACCCGAGCCATCATCCTTATCAAGCATATCAACATCAGACCCTACCAAAGCCTCAGCGAAAAGGTCGGGATCCTCAAACTCAATCTCAAGGTTGTAAATATGGCCCTTATGAGTCAACTTAACCACGTCTGGCACAGACTCAATGTCCAGATTACTCACCAGCAGTCTAGCTAGCCACCCCGTTAGCTCGGGTAAAGGCCATATCCACCCTCTCAGGTTTCCCAACCAACATCCCCAAGCTAGCAACAACTCTATCATCATGCAGCGGTTTCGATGGAGCCCCCGAGAATCGTAGCCGGACCTGAGAAAGAGGCTTGCCCTTTGGCTCAACCTTCTTCCACTCATGGAACTCAAGGATGCACTCTGTGCCAGGCACTTTGCATAACCCAAAGCTCAGGAGTCGCTGCAAGTCCTCAATTGTAGGAAAGTCCACCTTGTACATATTGGGCTCAAGTCTGATAAGCTCCCAATGAAAGTTATCTGGAGCTAACTTTCGGGAAACGTAGTATTTTAAAATTTTCCTATGATCACACAATATCTATCTACCAGATGCATAGCAACGAGAGGGGAGAGTGTGTCTACGTACCCTCGTAGACCGGGAGCGGAAGCGTCAAGTGACGCGGTTGATGTAGTCGAACTTCTTCGCAATCCAACCGATCAAGCACCGAACGTACGGCACCTCCGTGATACGTCTCAAACGTATCTACTTTTCCAAACACTTTTGATATTGTTTTGACCTCATTCTTGCATGATTTGGACTAAACTAGCCCGGACTGACGCTGTTTTCAGCAGAGCTGCCTGTATGGTTTATTTGTGTGTAGGAAAACAGTTTTTTAAGTATCTCAGAAAAATCCACGAAAAATCACAGAAAATCCACGCACCCGAAGGAACCAGATGCCAGAAGTGGGGCCAGAGGGGGGCCAGGGGGTGCCCAGGCGCCCTGTGGGCGCGCCCCCCCTGGGCCACGCCGGGGGGGGGGGGGCGCCTGGGTGGGGCCCACACCCCCTGGTGCCCTACTTTAGCCCGTATTTTTACTCCCGACGCAGAAACCCCAGATCAAAAGTTCTTTCGCAGTTTTTCGTCACGGAGCCGCCGCCACCCTCTGTTCTTCCTCGGGAGGGCTAATCTGGAGGCTGATTTGGCCTCCGGAGAGGGGAAATCGTCGCCATCGTCATCATCAACACCACTCCATCATCCCTCCATGACTTCCCCTTTCATGTGTGAGTAATTCCCCTGCTGTAGGCGAAGGGGATGGTAGGGATTGGATGAGTTAGATCATGTAATAGTTTATCAGATCGTTGGGGGCATGTTGCCTATCATCTACTATGGTGTTTATCATCTTTGCTACAACTTGTTATTCTTAATGCTTGACACTTAGGGCCCGAGTGCCATGATTTCAGATCTGAACCATATGTGTTTTTATGAATATATTTGTGTTCGTGATCCTATCTATGAGTTGTATGCACCTGTTACGGTTCGGAACCGGCGATCCCAAAAGTGACAGCTTGGGACACCAAAGGGAATGGTCCGTAGTTTGAGGATTACATGTATCCATTGAGTTCATTGCTTTGTTCCGGTGCTCTTTGACAGGAGCACCTTAATATCCATTAGTTCCTTTTGGCCCCGTTCGTAGCGGGATGGTAGGACAAAAGATGTTGTGCAAGTTCTTATTGCAAGCACGTACAACTACCTACGGGATACATGCCTAATGTTTGATATTTGCCTAGATGATCATTACTTTTCCGTGTGCCGTGCCCCAAGTTAGAATCTATCTCATCCATGCAGCGCCCAACCATCCATCTCCCAAGCCTACAGTATTTTAAACCTTGCTTGTCACTAGTTGCTACTTTTGCTATTTACTTCGCTATCTACTATTGCTATTTACTTTTGCTGTTTACTTTTACTAGTACTATCATCACTATCATATCACTGTTACCGCTTATCTTTTGTTGCAAGTGAGTATATTTCAGGTGCGGTTGAATTGACAACTCAACTGTTAAAGCTTATAAATACTCTTTGGCTCCCCGTGTGTCGAATCAATAAATTGGGTTATTCTTACCCGCGAAGACTATCTCGATCCCTTACGGTTGAGGGTTATCAAGTACCGTTTTCTGGCGCCGTTGCCGGGGAGCATAGCAATATTTACAAGTCTAATTGAGGTATCCTACCTGCTGCACTTTATTCACTATGGGTAAGAAAGGAGACCCGAAGGTTCCGATCTTACTATCCACTACAAGAAGAGGTACTGCTCTGAGCACTAGTGCTACGCTTGATTCACCTTCTATTAGTTCGCTTGGTTATGCTCTTGAGAAACAAATTGCTGCTGCTGCTAAAATGTCTGGAATTGAACTCCCTGTTAGTCGCTACCATATTGGTGAAACTTATGATTATCCTGATTTGAGTAAACTCAAGGAGAGTCTCCTTGATGATGATTACTATATACTTGATGAAGAATTATGCAGGGAACTGACAGAGTTTTCCGGCTCTGACCCTGAAGCTATTAAGAAACTATTTGAAAAACACTCTTTGAAGAACAAAACCGTTCCTAATCCTGAATTTGCTACATCTCCTATATGCATTGATGATCCTGATTTTGATTTCTCTGTTGATCTTTCACTTATACCTATGGCTGAAGCTGACCCTTTTTATGGCAGAGAAAATGATGATGCTATTGCCCACCTAACTAAACTTGGTGAGCTAGGTAGCCTGTTTACCACAGATGAAAAGATACGATACTTTTATGTGACCAAGCTTCTTCCTTTCTCGTTGAAGGAAGGCGCTAAAGCATGGTATGATTCACTCCCATGCGGTTCCATTAAGAGTCCTCAGGACTTAGCTCACTCTTTTGTTGATAGTACTTTCCTGCTCATATGCAACATGCTGCTTTACAAAGAATTTATAACTTTAAACAGTTGCAGGATGAGTCCCTCCCTATAGCTTGGGGGAGGTACTGCGGTCTGATTCGGGCTAGACCTGGACATGAAATCCCTAAGAATGAATTAATCGATATATTCTATGCTGGTCTAACTGATGAATCCAGGTCCTATTTGGACAGTTGTGCTGGTTGTGTTTTCAGGAAAAGAACACCGGACGATGCGGAAGATCTGATGGGCAGGATTGCCAAAAACCATGAAGATTGGTCCGTCCCTGAACCACCTCCACCAACAAAGAAGAGGGGCATGTTTGTCCTAAGCCCCGAGGATATGTGAGAAGCAAAGAAGTCTATTAAAGAGAAAGGTATTAAAGCTGAAGACATGAAGAATCTACCCCCTATTGAGAAGCTGTGTGAGCCTACCACTCACCCTCCTATGGTAGAGGTACACTCTCTTTTAGATTTCAACGCAAGTGACATCCCTCATGGTAAGCCTCCTGATCAATGTTTAGATGAGTTTGATAATTTTATTATGAAACAGAATCATTTTAATAAGAGGATAGAAAGTCAGTTGCATGATAATTCCCTTGCTATCAAAAGACCGCTTGATGTTTTAGATAGAACAGTTAATGATGTTCAATGTCTTGTGAAGCATTTTCATATGGTTCAAACTCAGCTTGATCAAATTTCTAATGTGCAAAGAGATTTGCTTGCTAACAATGCCAAACAAGATAAATTGCAGGCTTTTGGGATTAAGACCCGAGGAGGAACTAGTACTCAAGATCCTCTTTATCCAGAGGGACATCCGAAGAGAATCGAGCAGGATTCTCAAATGCAGGAAGAAGAAATTGTTGTCTCTCCAAAAAAGAAGAAGAAACATAAAGAGACTGACAATTCTAATGATCCTATTGCAGATGAAGAGTCAGCTATTGATCCCAACAGTGTATCTATTTCCGATGCTGAGACTGAAGACGGTGCTGAACCTGAAGGTAATAATAATGAGAAGAATGATCCGCCTGAAGTTCGAGAAGAAGAAGCACCTGGCAAACGTAAGAGGTACACTAAAGAAGACTTCATCGCAAGAAAACATGGAAAGGAGAGAGAACCATGGGTACAGAAACCCATGCCCTTTCCAGGTAAGTCAATCAAATCTAAAGAAGAAGAGCATTATAATAAGTTTTGTGAATGGATTAAACCTCTTTTACTTCAAATCCCTTTGACTGATGGTATTAAGTTACTTCCTTATTCAAAATATATGAAAGATATTGTCACTAATAAAAGAAAAGTTCCTAATGACGCAATATCTACTATGCTTGCTAACTACCCTTTCAGTGGAAAGATTCCTGAGAAGCTCGGTGATCCAGGTATACCCACCATTCCTTGCTCCATAAAGAATAATTATGTCAAAACTGCTTTATGTGATCTTGGAGCAGGAGTGAGTGTTATGCCTCTCTCTCTTTACGAGAGGCTTTGTTTAGAGAAACTAATTCCTACAGATATCTCCCTTCAGATGGCTGACAAGTCAACCGCTGTTCCGATAGGTATTTGTGAGGATGTTCCCGTAGAAGTTGCTAATTGTTTAATTCTTACTGATTTTGTTGTGCTTGACATGCCCGAGGATGAGAGCATGTCCATTATTCATGGTAGACCTTTTCTTAACACCGCAGGTGCTATTATTGATTGCAATAAAGGGAAGGTTACCTTCCATGTGAATGATAAAGAACACAGGGTATATTTTCCAAAGAAGACCGACAGGAGGCATGCCCTCAACTCTATAGAGAATATCGAGACCGTGAAGATTGGAGAATGGGACTGTCCACTACATGTGCCTCACAAATACAAAACTATCATGGTAGGGACAATGTCCATCAAGGTAAAGGTTCAGTGATTACTTCGTAGGAGGTGAGACTTTTTGCTCTATATATCGCTTGTTTGATGGTAAGACTTGATCAACCTTACTAGCGAACATGTTTTATATGGATAAAAAGTTGAGCTTGTTATGTTTTCATTTGTTTTTAGTTTTGTCCTACTTGCTGTACCAAGTATCAATGTTTTTGAAGCTTCACAATACTACTAACAGCTTCAAGTTTTCAGAGAGTTTCGCAGCTTTTTGAACTTCGAAAAATTTTCAACAGTGAAGTTTTCAGAAAAATTCCAGAAAAATTATAATAAAAATTTCCACGTCGGGAGAGACCCGGAAAGTCCTGGGGCCATCCAGGAGGGGCCACCAGTGGCCCAGGCGGCTAGCTGGCGCGGCCCAGCCCCTGGCCGCGCCCACAGGGCGCCTGGGGCCCACGGGACCCCCCTCCAGGTACTTCTTCTTCCTCTCTCTCTCTTTTTCTCCAGAAACCCGAGTTCTGGTCTTGTTCTTGTGTTCTTGCTGTTCTTGGAGGCGATTTCTTCGATCTCTCTCTACAGCCCCTCATTTGAGCTGAAATTTTGAGCAAATACTCCCTGGTATGTGACTCCTCCACCCCTCCAATTAGATTTTTGATTGGTGGCCTCATTTGTGAGTATTTAGTAGTTCTTGGTGCTGTAGAGATGAGCTTGCATGCATGTGTAGAAAGTTATTTTCCAAGTTTTGATGCAAGTTTATGCCTTGGGCAAGTGAGTTGAGTAGTTTGCCTTAGCTCACTTTGTCTAAATCCTCGTTTTTGTAAATTGTAAAAAATTTCAGAAATGAGTTTGTTAGGAAGGGCAAAAGGATGGCTTGAGAAGAGGAGGCCCGCACACTCCGATCGAGTCACTAGAGCCGCAGCTTCACCATCGACTGCTAGGGTGAGCTATAATGAAGATCATGTGCCCCTGGAGTTGTTGGAAGACACAAGTCCAGCACGTGCGATGACATTTCCATGTGATGAATTCATGGAAGCTGCGGGAATCAAGGATGAGTTTTATAATCTTTGTGCTAATGCAGGTTTGACACGACTTGTCACGAGCCGTGTTACTCAGTATCAGAAACTCACCTCCAGTTTCATTAACAGTTTTAGATATAATCCTGATTCAGGTGCTATTGAGTTTAAAATTTATAATGATTTTATCACCATGACTTTGGGGAATTTTTGTGAAATAATAGGTGTGCCGAATGTTGGGAGGACGGCAAGGATGGCCACTCAGCCCTCCGAGCTGAAAACCGTCATCAACTCTCTCTGCAGCATGGGTACGAGGGATATTCATCGGTCGAAGATCTCCAGCATCTTGTTTCCTCACCTCAGGTATTTTGCATATTATATTGCTAGAGGGGTGTTAGCTCGTGACAACACGAGCAACATTTCTGCTCCGGATATTGCTATCCTGGCACAGCCCTCTCAGGGAGGTCTTATTATAATCTTGGTACCTTAATTGCTCGACGCCTTGCTATGAACGGTAACAAGGGAGACTTATATAGTGGCATTTATGCCACACTTATCTTAGAGCATCTTGGAGGCACCCCACACCCTGATGATACTCCTTTTACTTATTTAAGCTTTGATCTTGCTGCTATGAAAAGGCATAAGTTTGTTACCATGGGTTCTGAGCTTGATAACCTTGTTTATATCTTGCGTTTCGGAACTACCGCGGAACGCGAGATCCGTCTACCTGCACCTCTTTTGTTTGATTTTTGTCGCAGGAACGGATGGTCCTTTTATGTTGTCCAGTTCGATGAGTTCATGGTCCAGCATCAGTTTCATAACCCCATCGAGGGGGTTGTGCCCGACGAGGAGAGGCACGGTGAGATACCACATTTTCAGGAAGAGACCGCCACCGAGTTTGGTGAAGGGTCTTCCTCTATTTGGCGTCCGGAACCTTCCTCGTGGGAGACTCCGAGGAGTTTGGTGTACGCGCCAGCATCCTTCTACGACCCTTGGACTCACCACCACACCCCTGGAGCAGGAGGCTCCCGGGGGCAGTAGCTGCTACCAACTTAGGCCAAAAGCCTAAGCTTGGGGGAGTATGTGCCCTTCTCACTTTTCCATTGTATTATCCATTTTATTCGCTTTGATCTTTTCGAAGCTTTTGCCCGTTCTTCTTTATTTTTTCTCTTTGCAAAAACAACAAAAAGATTTTCTCTTTCTTTTGCTTTTATTCAACCTTTGAAAAAACCAAAAAGATTTCCTTTCCCTCTTTAGTTTGCTTTGTTTTCAGAGATCAGCTCGAGTCTGTGATGGCATTTGATTATATTTCCTACGTTCGATCGTGCAAGTGACAAGCAATAATGACGAAGATCGACTGAAAGGAAGCAACAAGGAAGACCGGTATGAACTCTTATTGTTTCTACTTTTGTACATATGCCTGTACTTATGATCTAGAGACCAGCTTGTAGCGACATAGTGCTATGTTTACAATGCTCTTCCAGTGGTTCATGCTTTCCTTGTGGCTAGTCCAGAATAACTAGAGTATATAATGTGTTATTGAAATGATCTACATGCATTGCACTGTTCATAGTCTGGTATACTAAGGTGGTATTTCCCTTTACAGAATTTTTGGATTGACTTGGCACATGCTTACACATGTTTAAGACTAAAAAGTCTACTCTGCCTTGATGATCTTTGAGTTTTAGAATAATTATATCACTTTCATGCCCGATTCAATGTTGCTTTGTCGCTCTGCATGATTATGACCGTTATTTATCTTTAGTTGGTCGCTTCCCAGTCTTTTGCTAAACCTCCACCTGTACTAAGCGGACTGACTGCTTGTGCATCCAAAATCCTTAAAACCTGTTATGCCATATGAGTCCACTATACCTTCCTATACATGGTATTTACCTGCCATTCCTAACGAAGACTTTTGTGTACCATCTCGAAATTAATCAAAAGCATTTCCCTTTTTGTGCCTATGTTTTAGCTCATGAGGAAGTAGTAGTTAATTCATGATCTCTTTAAGTTGGACAAGTTTCACCCCTGGATTGCATGTATAATGTGCAAACCCCTAATATGAAAAGGAACTGGCATTGAGTGCGCCCGGCTCGAAAAGATAATATAACAAGCAAACCCTCCTTCACGCTTTGTTCATGAGAAATCAGAAAACTTTGGCAGTGATAAACAAAGGAGATTAAGAGGATGTGATCGTCCTCATGCGGGAGCCGTTCCTCGAGACTTGTCTAGCTTAAAAAGTGATTGAGTTATCTGCTAGCATTCGTTGACGAAATATGCACCTCTCAAAAACATATTTACTTCTGTTTTTAAAACCAAGAGCTCTGGTACATGTTTAGTTTTTGTTTCCGATCACGGGTTTTCAACTTTGCCAATAAAAGCCATGGTTCAAGAGTCTCACCTTATTTCTTCAAAGCACTGACTAGGAGAGCATAATTGTCATTCTGAGTGTAATGTGCATTGTCCCAAAGTATTACATTGTCTTCTGCATACTTGTGATATGATTTATTCTGAAATTCTTAGTTCTAGTCTCCTTTAAAACTCTAGAGGAGTCTCTGCATTTATGTTTTGCTTCACTCATGGAGGCTAGCGAGATACCACCCTAATATGCTCAAGCTATGTGCAATGTAATCTTGTCTTGATTTTCAGTAATATATTATTTACTTTTAAGTATTTGTGACTGGTTACTTGAAAGAAGGATTGCTCCTTGCATTGTCCTCATAAGTACTGTTTCAATACTTGCTAAACTCTTTTCGTAGTACATGCTTATATACATCTAATGAAGCAAAAGAGTTTGTCAAAGTTTTCTTTGTCGCGTCCAGTTCGTTGAACTGAATTGCTTGAGGACAAGCAATATGCTAAGCTTGGGGGAGTTGATACGTCTCAAACGTATCTACTTTTCCAAACACTTTTGATATTGTTTTGACCTCATTCTTGCATGATTTGGACTAAACTAGCCCGGACTGACGCTGTTTTCAGCAGAGCTGCCTGTATGGTTTATTTGTGTGCAGGAAAACGGATTTTTAAGTATCTCAGAAAAATCCACGAAAAATCACAGAAAATCCACGCACCCGAAGGAACCAGATGCCAGAAGTGGGGCCAGAGGGGGGCCAGGGGGTGCCCAGGCGCCCCCCCTGGGCCGCGCCAGGGGGCGCCTGGGTGGGGCCCACACCCCCTGGTGCCCTACTTTAGCCCGTATTTTTACTCCCGACGCAGAAACCCCAGATCAAAAGTTCTTTCGCAGTTTTTCGTCGCGGAGCCGCTGCCACCCTCTATTCTTCCTCGGGAGGGCTAATCTGGAGGCTGATTTGGCCTCCGGAGAGGGGAAATCGTCACCATCGTCATCATCAACACCACTCCATCATCCCTCCATGACTTCCCTTTTCATGTGTGAGTAATTCCCCTGCTGTAGGCGAAGGGGATGGTAGGGATTGGATGAGTTAGATCATGTAATAGTTTATCAGATCGTTGGGGGCATGTTGCCTATCATCTACTATGGTGTTTATCATCTTTGCTACAACTTGTTATTCTTAATGCTTGACACTTAGGGCCCGAGTGCCATGATTTCAGATCTGAACCATATGTGTTTTTATGAATATATTTGTGTTCGTGATCCTATCTATGAGTTGTATGCACCTGTTACGGTTCGGAACCGGCGATCCCAAAAGTGACAGCTTGGGCCACCAAAGGGGATGGTCCGTAGTTTGAGGATTACATGTATCCATTGAGTTCATTTCTTTGTTCCGGTGCTCTTTGACAGGAGCACCTTAATATCCATTAGTTCCTTTTGGCCCCGTTCGTAGCGGGATGGCGGGACAAAAGATGTTGTGCAAGTTCTTATTGCAAGCACGTACAACTACCTACGGGATACATGCCTAATGTTTGATATTTGCCTAGATGATCATTAATTTTCCGTGTGCCGTGCCCCAAGTTAGAATCTATCTCATCCATGCAGCGCCCAACCATCCATCTCCCTAGCCTACAGTATTTTAAACCTTGCTTGTCACTAGTTGCTACTTTTGCTATTTACTTCGCTATCTACTGTTGCTATTTACTTTTGCTGTTTACTTTTACTATTACTATCATCACTATCATATCACTGTTACCGCTTATCTTTTGTTGCAAGTGAGTATATTTCAGGTGCGGTTGAATTGACAACTCAACTGTTAAAGCTTATAAATACTCTTTGGCTCCCCGTGTGTCGAATCAATAAATTGGGTTATTCTTACCCGCGAAGACTATCTCGATCCCTTACGGTTGAGGGTTATCACTCCGCGTTCAGCACACGTTCAGCTTGATGACGTCCCACGAGCTCTTAATCCAGTTGAGCTTCACGGGAGAGTTTCGTCAGCACGACGGCATGGTGATGGATATGATGAAGTTACCGGCGCAGGGCTTCGCCTAAGCAATGCGACAGTATGATTGAGGTATGTTTCTGTGGAGGGGGGCACCGCACACGGTTAAAACAATTCAACTTGTGTGTCTTTGGGTGCCCCCCCTGCCCCCGTATATAAAGGAGCAAGGGGGAGAGGCCGGCCGGCCCCTTTTGGCGCGCCTAGGAGGTGCAATCCTACTAGGAATATGTCACATCCCTAGCTAGCACTTGCATTAGGACCTGATTAGAGTGTGCATCATGTTTACTTTCAAAGAAACTTGAAATGGGATTAACAGAAACCCCAGCACCCCTCCCCTAACAACTAGGGTTTACTAAAATATTTTCCAATGTACCCAAAATGCCCTTCAAAATCTTCATCATTTCTGCCTTGGTCTTAAACCTCTGCCAAAAATGGTGCACAATTTTCTAGGACAATCTAGGTTTTTGGATTAAATCATATGGTATTTTAATTTGGGCATTTAAATGCTATAAAATATTTTAAATGCTCAAATAATCATAAACTATAATGTTTCCTACTGTTCATATTATATACAGCAGGTATGACAAGTGTTATGATTTATAAAAATGTTTAGGCATTTTTATTAAATGAACAAAGTTGCAAAAGAAATAAAACAGAAAGAAAAATAGGAAGAGTACTTACCTGAGCCCACTTACCTGCTGGCCCAGCCGGCCCAGCCCACCAGGGGCACCACCGTCTTCTTCGTCGCGCCAGCGCACGAAGCAGCTCGGTGGCGAGCGCCGCCGATGCGCCGGCCACCTCCTGCCTGCCTGGCTGTCCCCTCGGCCTTCTGGACGGGCTAGAACGACGCCACGGAGCCACCCCGACCGTTTCCCCCTATCTCCCGTGCCTCTCCCCTCCTCTCTTCCCTCCGCCGAGTTCCCCCGAGCGAGCTCGTCGCCGACGACCGCTGACACCGCGCCCTACGCCACCTCCTCGCCTCCCAGAAGCACCACTAGCTCCGCCTCGTCGCCCCGAAGCTCCCCACCGACGCACACGACGCCAGGAGCTCCGCAACGTCCTCCTCGCCGTCGTCTTCAACCTCCGGCACCGGAGATCGCCGCCGCCCGTACGCCGTCGTCCGACTGTCCCCGAGCTCACTTCGACGCCCTCTGCGACCGCTGTGAGCTCACGCTTCGAACCCCCCTCTCCACGGGCTCGTTTAGGCCTTGTAGCCGCCGCCCCCTTTGCTCACCGACGATCACCGCCGCCGGCCAACTCACCGTCGTGGCTATAGGCACCGTACCTCGCGGCCGAGCACGCTGTTAGCTTCAGTAGGTCACCAGCAAGCTAGAGCGAGCTTCAGCTCCTCCTCCCGTGCACTACAACACCATCCCGACCAACTCCGTGCGAGCACCGCCGCGGACGAGCTCGTCGCCGTCGACTCCGGCGACCCCTCGTCCAACCAGTGGCACCGCTGGATGCGGTACATCACCAGGAGCACACCGAGCCCATCCGCGCAGCAAATGGATGCCGGAATAGGGATTCCGACGAGTCACCGCCGTGCGAAATGGTCGCCACCGGCCAAACTCCGGCGGGCTGACGTGGCTCGATGATTAGGAGTTAACAGTAATTAGTTTAGTCACCACAGTCACTGACAGTGGGCCCCCGCTGTTAGTCAAACCCAGTCAACCCTGGTTATGACCGGGATTTGTTCCTAAGACACTGACATGAGGGACCCACCAGTCAGGTTTGACCTGGACTGGTCCTGTTGACTGGCTGACGTCAGCATGATGTCATGCTGACGCAGTAAAGGTTTTTCTGGGATTTTTAGATTTAAAATAATTCAGAAAATTCCAGAAAATACCCAAAACTTCTAAAAATCATATAAAATCAACCATAGCTCAGATGGAAAAGATTTATATATGAAAAATGATCAGAAAAATCCAATCTTTCTGATGGCACTGGTTTCATGCATGTTTGAATAAGTTAACTTGCTGTTACATCAAAAACATGATAATGCACTTATTTAAATAATAGTTTGAACTTCAATTTGAATCCTTGATTCAAATGGGTTCAAACCCTTCTGGTTTTAGTTGCACTAGCCAACACACATGCATCTTGCCATGTCATAAACATGCATCATATTGTTGCATTTGTTTGTTAATGATTGTATCGTCGGTATTCCCTGTGTTAGGTCCTGCTCCCGAGGATACTGCTGCGTATCCAGTTGAAGAGCAGTACCCGACAACTACCTTGTCAGGCAAGCAATCATTGATCATTCCGATACAACCCAATCTTCTCGCTCCTGCTCTCTTTTACTGCATTAAGGCAACATCGTGTGAACTGCTACTTGCTGCGGTAGTTGAACCCTATTCCCTTGCATGACCTGTCATTGCCACAGTAAATAGTTGAAACCCACTAGCATGTGTAGGAGTTGATTGAGCCATGTGATGTGTGATCCACCATGCTATTTGTTTATATTGCCTGCTATGCTTAGAGTTGTGTCTGGTCTGATTCATCTGGGTGATGGATCAGAGTGAAATGATCTTATCGATAAAGAGAAGGAAGTGTGGAATACTTTTGGTAAAGGTATCGATGAAAGGCCATGTAGGAGTACGTGGTGGGTTGTTTCATTGGAACCGTACATAGGACCCGAGATCTGTATGTGTGGTTCAAGTTGCAGCTACTACCATGCATTGGGCCCGAAACCAATGGACCCTCTCGACTTATTAATTACCCTTGATCTCTGTCTAGGAGTTGCAACTAGTTTCTGGTGTTTATAGCTTACTGGAGGTCGTGCACAACGCTGACCCTCGGGTGGGTTGTGATGCGACAGGTACGTGGCACGGTGTACCGGTTGCCCGTTTGGTGACTCGGGAACCCTGTACACATCGTTTGGGGCCGTGAGCGACACCCCGGCCGGATCTCCCCACGGATGGAACCCAAATAGGCGATAAACCTGGACGAGAGACTTGTGTAGTTAGTCAGGTCGTGGCCGACACCCTCGCTGGGCTTCCGCTTGAAGGTTGCCGAGTACACGCCGAGTAAACGACGATAAGTGGTGGAAGCGTGTGTGAAGAGGTACACCCCTGCAGGGTTATCAAACTATTCGAATAGCCGTTGTTCGCGGTACGAACTACTTGGTTACTCTTACAGTTCATAGACAAGTTGATGGATACTACTAAAAGCCTCAAGATAAGCGTGAGTGCCGTGGATGGCCCTTTCGTAGGATGACGAAAGAGGATCCTCGGTAGTGTATTGACGTGGTGATTAGAGGACTCGTGTTCGTAACAATATCTTGCCATCCGTTGAGAGTTGTAGTATAGGTTAGCCAAGGTCAAAGCTGGCATTCTGCTATAAACTCCACTACCCCCTTTGATAATGTTGCATGTATGTTAGGTTCTGTGGTAAGACTTGCTGAGTACCTTTGTACTCATGTTTGCTTAATAATTGTTGCAGAGGAGAACCCCGCCCCTGCTGATGGGTTCTACATAGACGTTGACGTCGACGAGTAGCTTGACACCCAGACGGTGATCTGGAACTTGTGAAGGGCCTTGTAGATAGTCAGGCTACACCAAGCCTGTTTTATTTTCTAAGTTGTCTGTACTCAGACATGTAGCTTCCGCTTGTGCTTGTATGACTGTATGACTTGAGTGATGGGTCATGTGACCCCTACCTGTATGACTATGTTATGTATGGCTCTTGGAGCCTTTTAAATAAAGTACTTTGAGTCGTAGAGTTCTGTTGTGATGCAATGTTGTATTTGCACATATTGAGCATATTGCGTGTATGATTGAAATGCTTGGTATGTGTGGGATCCGACACCTAGTTGTTTTCCCTTGGTAGCCTATCTTACAGGGAAATGCCTCCTAGTGATTCCAATGAGCCTTGGTAGCTTGCTACTGCTCCGAACACGTAGGCTGGCCGGCATGTGTCCTTCTTCGTTCCTGTGTCTGTCCCTTAGGGGAAATGTCACGCGTTGTTCCTTTAAGTCCATGTAGATTGCTACGACTTGGGTTCATACGTTGATGACCGACACGTTCGTTGCTGGGTCATGGATGCCTGTCTCTGTAATTTAGTGCCACTTTTGGTTTATAACTAGCCATGTCGGCCCGGGTTCTCTGTCATATGGATGCTAGCGACACTGTCATATACGTGTGACAAAATGCGCAAACGGTCCCGGGCCAGGTAAGGTGGCACCCGTGGGGTTACCGTGCGTGAGGCCGCAAAGTGATATGACGTGTTACAGCTAGATCGGTGTGACTTAGGATCGGGGTCCTGACAGCGTTGGCATCAGAGCTGGACTGCCTGTAGGTTTCTCAAGCCAAACTGGTCGATGTTGAGTCTAGAAAAATTCTTAGTTATATGTAGGTGAATTGATTGTGGAAGGGAACGTAAGGCTCTTTTACTCCTTTACCTTATGCCCTTCTGATCTGAGTCAGTCTATTCTTTCTACGGGGATTTAGGACTAGGCCTCTTATCCTTACTAGGTTCACGTGTTACTAATCCGTAGACTCTTAGGATTGTTGGTTTCAAGCCTCAGTTCAGTTTCTATCCTTTGAGTATGATGATTATTGAACCGGAACCTTGATATGGAATTGTTGAGTGGCTATGCTATCATTTGTATGATGTCTCAAATCTTTGTTTGAGCATTTACAGTTGTTATGCTGCCCGATTTCTTCCAGAAACACTAATGCCTTTGCATTACTCCGTGTTTCAGATGTCTGGCCGCATTCCTCACCAAGTGGTTCGTTTGACTCGGTGCATTAATGTGCCCGGTCACACGGCCATGCTAGTCCGTGTGATGACTGAGACCGGTTATCGCTGGTATCCTGAATACACTGTGGAGGAACAGTATCGGGATTTCAATCAAAGTCAGTATTTCTGCACAGTCCGGATATACCCCTCGTATCCCGGAGCTAATGATCCCATCCATTGGTCTTATGGACTCGGGATTACCATCGAGATGGCAGTACAGGATGCCGCTTATTCGATGATGACCATTCTCCGTGCTAGGCATGCCCTGTTGCTGAACACTGAGTTCTGTTACATGCCAGCTTCACTCCCCGGAGAAGAAGGCTACTACACTGGTCTGTATACTGATGCTGCTCATGAAGAGCCACTGCTTCAGACTACTGTTCAGATGTTGGAGGATAGGGACCGTGAGGTCCGTGCCCTCCGAATGGAGCCGTATAACACCCGAGCCGCTCACTGGACTACTTTGACACGGCTTGCACCTGCTGTGCACGCCGGATATCTGGACATGCGGGATCTGTATCCTGTGCGGACTCGTCTGCCTGATCGCATGGATTGGCGTGACGTTGGGGGTATTACACCTCCACGTGGGCGTCGGCTACCACCAGCATCGGGACCGAGACCACACCCATGCCCCTATGGTCCACAGCCTTTGAGTGCTCGCGAGTTCCAAGATCCATCTGTACCACCTCCAGGCTACGGTGGTAATCTCTACGAGGATTACTACGCGAATGTCTGAGCTAGTCTGTGGTAGTAGTAGTATTGTAGTAGTTGTATTCCCACAGTCCTGCGCATCTTGTGGAATATGACTTAGTGTGCACTGAATTCCGGAGGTGTAGTTAAATAATGTATAGGAGCTTGGAATGCCTCTGATGGGATGTATCGTCTTTCACCGCAGTTATACTTTAGCCTTGGCTTGTACTAAACTTTGTATGGTGTGTATGACCACTGGTGTATATATAGCAGTTCCTATATTACCATGTCGTACGGATGAACATCTCTGCATTCTGTGTCATCCATTACATTCTGCACTTCTATGTCAAATTTTTGCCATCCTTGTCTAAACCGTTGTTTTGTTTTCCTAGGATGGTCAACACTCGCAACACTCCTGCTGCTCAGGAGCAGGGTGAGGCTAGTGGGGCTAGAGATGGAAATCTGCCCCAGCCACCCTCTTTGGCGGAAGTTATGCTTGAAGCAGAACGGAACAAGAGAGAGACCAACCGTCTGCTGGAACGCATTGAGCAAAACACTGGTTTTCGTCAGAGGAATGACGTGGTGTCAATCCACGATTTCATCAAGTTGTGTCCACCAAAGTTCCATCACTCCACTGAACCTTTGGATGCTGATGACTGGCTACGTAGCATCACCCACAAGCTACACTCTGCCCGTGTGGCCGAAGCTGACAAGGTTATCTACGCTGCCTACCATCTTGAGGGCCCTGCCAGTCTTTGGTGGGAAAACTTTGAAGCTATGCGTCCTGCTGGCCAAGTCACTACCTGGGCTGAGTTCAGTGAGGCATTCCGTGAACATCACATTCCGGAAGGTCTCATGGATCGCAAGCGGGAGGAATTCTGCAATTTCACCCAGGGCCGTTTGACTGTGGATGGCTACCGTCGTGAGTTTGGTAATCTGGCACGCTATGCACCTGAGGAAGTATCCACCGATGCCAAGAAACAGGCGAGGTTCCGCAAGGGACACAGCCCTGAACTTCGTCGAAATCTACGTCTGCACGAGTGCACCTCCTTCCAGAAGTTGGTTAACAAGGCTATCAGTGCTGAGACAGGCCAGACCGACTTCGAGGCCACCCGCAAGCATACTCGAGACCTTGGTTCCTCATCCGGCTCTGGTTCTCATAAGCGCCGTGTGTGGGTTCCTAACACTGCTCTGCCACCCAAGTATACACCGAGGCCATCCTATGAGGCGCCTCGTCCAACTCAACAGTTTGCACCTGCTAAGACCTATGGAGGTCCACCCTCCAACTTTGCTCCACGCACCACCACCGTGACATGTTTCAAGTGTGGAGAACCGGGACACTACATGCGTGATTGTCCCCAGAATCAGCCAGGAAAACCCGTTGGCCGTGGTAAGCCAACCGGCAAGGTGAACTATGTCAAGCCGATCCCCACTGCACGTGGTCATGTAAACTATGTTTCTGCCGAAGAAGCTTATGAGGATCCTAACGTCGTCCTTGGTACGCTTCTCGTAAACTGCCATCCGGCATCTGTTCTTTTCGATACTGGAGCATCCCATTCGTTCATATCTGAGAGCTATGCTCGATTGCACAACATGACTTTTTGTGACATGCCTACTTCCATGGTTATCCAAACTCCTGGTTCAAAGTGGCAAACCTCTAGGGTAAGCCATGGAAATGAAATCCTTGTCGATAGACTTGTTTTCCTTGCATCCTTAATCGCTCTCAAGTCCTCGGACATAAACATCATCTTGGGTATGGATTGGATGACAACTCATTATGCCAAGATTGATTGCTTTACTAGGACCGTTCAACTTACACATCCATCCGGCAAGATAGTCAATGTCTTGACTCGAATGGCTGAACGTCAGCTCTATTCTCTTAATGCCAGCCCTCTACCAGAACTCGAAGATATCCCGGTAGTCTGTGACTTCCCGGATGTTTTCCCTGAAGAACTGCCAGGAGTTCCACCTGACAGAGATGTCGAGTTCGTGATAGATCTTATTCCTGGAACTGTCCCAATCTCTAGGAGACCTTATAAGATGGCACCACTAGAATTAGCTGAGCTAAAGAAACAACTCGATGAGTCCTTGCAAAAGGGTTTCATCCGTCCTAGTTCTTCCCCTTGGGCTTGCCCCGTCCTCTTCATCAAGAAGAAGGATTGAACGGAGCGGATGGTTGTAGATTACCGACCTGTCAATTTGGTCACCATAAAGAATAAGTATCCGCTTCCCAGGATCAACGATCTGTATGATCAGCTCGCTGGATCCTCAGTCTTCTCTAAGATGGATTTGAGGTTGGGCTACCATCAAATCAAAATCAAGAACAGGGACATTCCTAAAACGGCTTTCGTTACTTGTTATGGCCAATATGAGTACACCGTCATGTCCTTCGGATTAACCAATGCCCCAGCTACCTTTTCTCGGTTAATGAATTCTATATTCATGGAGTATTTGGATAAATTCGTCGTGGTATACCTCGATGATATACTCATTTTCTCCAAGAACAAGGAAGATCATGCCGAGCATTTAAGGCTGGTATTGACGAAACTTCGAGAGCACCGCCTTTATGCCAAATTCTCTAAATGTGAATTTTGGTTGCCAGAAGTAACCTATCTAGGTCATGTGATCTCTGGCAAGGGTATTGCTGTCAATCCCGAGCGAGTTCAAGCCGTACTTGATTGGACTCCTCATGAATCGGTCAAGCAAGTTAGGAGTTTTCTTGGCTTAGCGAGCTATTGCCGACGTTTCGTCGAGAACTTCTCCAAGGTTGCTAAACCTCTAACCGAACTCCTCAAGAAAGATAAAAAGTTTGAGTGGACCCCACAATGCGAGTCCAGTTTTCAGGAACTGAAAAGACGCCTGACATCTGCACCTGTACTGGTACCACCAGACTTTTCCAAGAATTTTATAATCTATTGCGACGCCTCGCGACAAGGACTAGGTTGCATTCTTATGCAAGATCGTCAAGTGATTGCATACGCATCCCGACAGTTGCGTCCACATGAGGATAACTATCCTACTCATGATTTAGAGCTTGCAGCTGTAGTCCATGCACTCAAAACATGGCGGCATTACCTTCTTGGTAATCGGTGTGAAATTTTCACTGATCACCAAAGCTTGAAGTATATCTTCACCCAACCGGATTTGAATCTCAGGCAAAGACGTTGGGTTGAGTTGCTCACCGACTACGACTTAGGAATCACTTACACTCCTGGAAAGGCCAATGTCATGGCTGATGCACTAAGTCGTAAGTCATATTGTAACAATTTAATGTTACAACAAAGTCAACCACTTCTCCACGAGGAATTTCGTAAGCTTAACCTTCACATTGTTCCTCGAGGATTCCTTTCCACCTTGGTGGCGAAACCTACCCTTTTGGATTAGGTCATCAAAGCACAGAAGGTTGATCCCGGAATTTCCCGTATTAAGAGGAACATCAAGAAAGGAGTTGCAGGATGTTTCTCAATTGATGATCAAGGAGTCGTATTCTTTAGCAACCGTTTAGTGGTTCCTAAAGTACGAAACCTAAGATGTTTGATCCTCAAGGAGGCTCATGAATCTCCTCTCACGATTCATCCCGGTAGCACCAAAATGTATCAAGACCTACGTCAAAGATTCTGGTGGACTAGGATGAAGAGAGAAATCGCTCAATTCATTGCTAACTGCGACGTTTGCCGTCGAGTCAAAGCAGAGCATCAACGGCCTGCTGGCACCCTTCAACCTTTAGCTATTCCTAAATGGAAATGGGATAAAGTCAGTATGGATTTCATTACCGGGTTTCCCAGGTCCAGGAAAGGGAATAATGCTATCTTCGTCGTTATCGACCGCCTCTCTAAAGTAGCTCATTTCCTGCCTGTTCGGGAGAGTATTACCGCTAGCCAGCTAGCAGACTTATATATCTCTCGAATAGTATCACTTCATGGTGTACCGTTGGAGATTAACTCAGACCGTGGAAGTCTTTTCACTTCATGATTTTGGGAAAGTTTCCAGAATGCTATGGGAACTCATCTCTCTTTCAGTACTGCCTTCCATCCGCAATCAAGTGGTCAAGTGGAACGAGTCAATCAAATTCTGGAAGACATGCTTCGAGCCTCTGTCATTTCTTTCGGTACGGAATGGGAAAAGTGTCTTCCATTTGCCGAATTCGCTTATAACAATAGTTATCAAGCCAGCTTGGGTAAGGCTCCCTTTGAAGTTCTATATGGACGAAGGTGTCGAACACCTCTTAACTGGTCAGAGACCGGGGAAAGACAATTCTTTGGCCCGGATATGATTCAGGAAGCAGAAGAACAAGTTCGCATCGTTCGTGAGAGATTGAAAACAGCCCAGTCTCGCCAAAAGAGCCAATATGATAGTCATCATAAGGCTGCGACTTTTGAAGTCGGCGATAAGGCTTACCTTTGGGTTACTCCTCTTAAGGGAACCCATCGATTCGGTATCAAAGGCAAATTGGCCCCTCGTTACATCGGTCCTTTTCGCATTCTTGCCAAACGAGGAGAAGTTGCCTACCAATTGGAACTACCTCCGCACCTCTCCAGAGTTCATGATGTCTTCCACGTTTCTCAACTCAGGTGTTGCTTCTCGGATCCTATCCGCGGAGTGGACCACGAAACGCTTGATCTCCAAGACAATCTCACATATCGAGAATACCCCGTTCGTATTCTTGATCAAACCGAGCGCACCACTCGATGCCACAATATCAAGTTTCTCAAGGTTCAATGGTCACATCATTCCGAGAGTGAAGCTACTTGGGAAAGGGAGGATCGTCTTCGACTTGAGTACCCCACCCTCTTTCTGGAGGAACCCGAATCTCGGGACGCGATTCTTTTAAGTGGGGGTGAGTTGTCACATCCCTAGCTAGCACTTGCATTAGGACCTGATTAGAGTGTGCATCATGTTTACTTTCAAAGAAACTTGAAATGGGATTAACAGAAACCCCAGCACCCCTCCCCTAACAACTAGGGTTTACTAAAATATTTTCCAATGTACCCAAAATGCCCTTCAAAATGTTCATCATTTCTGCCTTGGTCTTAAACCTCTGCCAAAAATGGTGCACAATTTTCTAGGACAATCTAGGGTTTTGGATTAAATCATATGGTATTTGAATTTGGGCATTTAAATGCTATAAAATATTTTAAATGCTCAAATAATCATAAACTATAATGTTTCCTACTGTTCATATTATATACAGCAGGTATGACAAGTGTTATGATTTATAAAAATGTTTAGGCATTTTTATTAAATGAACAAAGTTGCAAAAGAAATAAAACAGAAAGAAAAATAGGAAGAGTACTTACCTGAGCCCACTTACCTGCTGGCCCAGCCGGCCCAGCCCACCAGGGGCACCACCGTCTTCTTCGTCGCGCCAGCGCACGAAGCAGCTCGGTGGCGAGCGCCGCCGATGCGCCGGCCACCTCCTGCCTGCCTGGCTGTCCCCTCGGCCTTCTGGACGGGCTAGAACGACGCCACGAAGCCACCCCGACCGTTTCCCCCTCTCTCCCGTGCCTCTCCCCTCCTCTCTTCCCTCCGCCGAGTTCCCCCGAGCGAGCTCGTCGCCGACGACCGCTGACACCGCGCCCTACGCCACCTCCTCGCCTCCCAGAAGCACCACTAGCTCCGCCTCGTCGCCCCGAAGCTCCCCACCGACGCACACGACGCCAGGAGCTCCGTAACGTCCTCCTCGCCGTCGTCTTCAACCTGCGGCACCGGAGATCGCCGCCGCCCGTACGCCGTCGTCCGACCGTCCCCGAGCTCACTTCGACGCCCTCTGCGACCGCTGTGAGCTCACGCTTCGAACCCCCTCTCCACGGTCTCGTTTAGGCCTTGTAGCCGCCGCCCCCTTTGCTCACCGACGATCACCGCCGCCGGCCAACTCACCGCCGTGGCTATAGGCACCGTACCTCGCGGCCGAGCACGCCGTTAGCTTCAGTAGGTCACCAGCAAGCTAGAGCGAGCTTCAGCTCCTCCTCCCGTGCACTACAACACCATCCCGACCAACTCCGTGCGAGCACCGCCGCGGACGAGCTCGTCGCCGTCGACTCCGGCGACCCCTCGTCCAACCAGTGGCACCGCTGGATGCGGTACATCACCAGGAGCACACCGAGCCCATCCGCGCGGCAAATGGATGCCGGAATAGGGATTCCGACGAGTCACCGCCGTGCGAAATGGTCGCCGCCGGCCAAACTCCGGCGGGCTGACGTGGCTCGATGATTAGGAGTTAACAGTAATTAGTTTAGTCACCACAGTCACTGACAGTGGGCCCCCGCTGTTAGTCAAACCCAGTCAACCCTGGTTATGACCGAGATTTGCTCCTAAGACACTGACATGAGGGACCCACCAGTCAGGTTTGACCTGGACTGGTCCTGTTGACTGGCTGACGTCAGCATGATGTCATGCTGACGCAGTAAAGGTTTTTCTGGGATTTTTAGATTTAAAATAATTCAGAAAATTCCAGAAAATACCCAAAACTTCTAAAAATCATATAAAATCAACCATAGCTCAGATGGAAAAGATTTATATATGAAAAATGATCAGAAAAATCCAATCTTTCTGATGGCACTGGTTTCATGCATGTTTGAATAAGTTAACTTGCTGTTACATCAAAAACATGATAATGCACTTATTTAAATAATAGTTTGAACTTCAATTTGAATCCTTGATTCAAATGGGTTCAAACCCTTTTGGTTTTAGTTGCACTAGCCAACACACATGCATCTTGCCATGTCATAAACATGCATCATATTGTTGCATTTGTTTGTTAATGATTGTATCGTCGGTATTCCCTGTGTTAGGTCCTGCTCCCGAGGATACTGCTGCGTATCCAGTTGAAGAGCAGTACCCGACAACTACCTTGTCAGGCAAGCAATCATTGATCATTCCGATACAACCCAATCTTCTCGCTCCTGCTCTCTTTTACTGCATTAAGGCAACATCGTGTGAACTGCTACTTGCTGCGGTAGTTGAACCCTATTCCCTTGCATGACCTGTCATTGCCACAGTAAATAGTTGAAACCCACTAGCATGTGTAGGAGTTGATTGAGCCATGTGATGTGTGATCCACCATGCTATTTGTTTATATTGCCTGCTATGCTTAGAGTTGTGTCTGGTCTGATTCATCTGGGTGATGGATCAGAGTGAAATGATCTTATCGATAAAGAGAAGGAAGTGTGGAATACTTTTGGTAAAGGTATCGATGAAAGGCCATGTAGGAGTACGTGGTGGGTTGTTTCATTGGAACCGTACATAGGACCCGAGATCTGTATGTGTGGTTCAAGTTGCAGCTACTACCATGCATTGGGCCCGAAACCAATGGACCCTCTCGACTTACTAATTACCCTTGATCTCTGTCCAGGAGTTGCAACTAGTTTCTGGTGTTTATAGCTTACTGGAGGTCGTGCACAATGCTGACCCTCGGGGTGGGTTGTGATGCGACAGGTACGTGGCACGGTGTACCGGTTGCCCGTTTGGTGACTCGGGAACTCTGTACACATCGTTTGGGGCCGTGAGCGACACCCTGGCCGGATCTCCCCACGGATGGAACCCAAATAGGCGATAAACCTGGACGAGAGACTTGTGTAGTTAGTCAGGTCATGGCCGACACCCTCGCTGGGCTTCCGCTTGAAGGTTGCCGAGTACACGCCGAGTAAACGGCGATAAGTGGTGGAAGCGTGTGTGAAGAGGTACACCCCTGCAGGGTTATCAAACTATTCGAATAGCCGTTGTTCGCGGTACGAACTACTTGGTTACTCTTACAGTTCATAGACAAGTTGATGGATACTACTAAAAGCCTCAAGATAAGCGTGAGTGCCGTGGATGGCCCTTTCGTAGGATGATGGAAGAGGATCCTCGGTAGTGTATTGATGTGGTGATTAGAGGACTCGTGTTCGTAACAATATCTTGCCATCCGTTGAGAGTTGTAGTATAGGTTAGCCAAGGTCAAAGCTGGCATTCTGCTATAAACTCCACTACCCCCTTTGATAATGTTGCATGTATGTTAGGTTCTATGGTAAGACTTGCTGAGTACCTTTGTACTCATGTTTGCTTAATAATTGTTGCAGAGGAGAACCCTGCCCCTGCTGATGGGTTCTACATAGACGTTGACGTCGACGAGTAGCTTGACACCCAGACGGTGATCTGGAACTTGTGAAGGGCCTTGTAGATAGTCAGGCTACACCAAGCCTGTTTTATTTTCTAAGTTGTCTGTACTCAGACATGTAGCTTCCGCTTGTGCTTGTATGACTGTATGACTTGAGTGATGGGTCATGTGACCCCTACCTGTATGACTATGTTATGTATGGCTCTTGGAGCCTTTTAAATAAAGTACTTTGAGTCGTAGAGTTCTGTTGTGATGCAATGTTGTATTTGCACATATTGAGCATATTGCGTGTATGATTGAAATGCTTGGTATGTGTGGGATCCGACACCTAGTTGTTTTCCCTTGGTAGCCTATCTTACAAGGAAATGCCTCCTAGTGATTCCAATGAGCCTTGGTAGCTTGCTACTGCTCCGAACACGTAGGCTGGCCGGCATGTGTCCTTCTTCGTTCCTGTGTCTGTCCCTTAGGGGAAATGTCACGCGTTGTTCCTTTAAGTCCATATAGCTTGCTACGACTTGGGTTCATACGTTGATGACCGACACGTTCGTTGCTGGGTCATGGATGCCTGTCTCTGTAATTTAGTGCCACTTTTGGTTTATAACTAGCCATGTCGGCCCGGCTTCTCTGTCATATGGATGCTAGCGACACTGTCATATACGTGTGCCAAAATGCGCAAACGGTCCCGGGCCAGGTAAGGTGGCACCCGTGGGGTTACCGTGCGTGAGGCCGCAAAGTGATATGACGTGTTACACCTAGATCGGTGTGACTTAGGATCGGGGTCCTGACAGAATAGGATTGCAATCCTATTCCTAGTAGGAACTACCAAAAGGGAGAAGGGGGAAAGTAAGGAGAGGGAGAAGGAGAAGGAAAGGGGCGCCGCCCCCCCTCCTTCCTTGTCCAATTCGGACCAAGGGGTGGGGGGCGCGCGGCCCAGCCCTGGCCCTTCTTCCCTCTTTCTCCTACGGCCCATTAAGGCCCATAGCATCCCCAGGGGTTCCTGTAACCCCCCGGTACTCCGGTAAATTCCGAAACTTTATGGAACACTTCCGGTGTCCGAATGTAGTCGTCCAATATATCAATCTTTACGTCTTGGGCATTCCGAGACTCCTCGTCATGTCCGTGATCTCATCCGGGACTCCGAACTACCTTCGGTACATCAAAACTCATAAACTCATAATACTGATCGTCATCAAACGTTAAGCGTGCGGACCCTACGGGTTCGAGAACTATGTAGACATGACCGAGACTCATCTCCGGTCAATAACCAATAGCGGAACCTGGATGCTCATATTGCCTCCTACATATTCTATGAAGATCTTTATCGGTCAAACTGCATAACAACATACGTTGTTCCTTTTGTCATCGGTATGTTACTTGCCCGAGATTCGATCGTTGGTATCTCTATACCTAGTTCAATCTCGTTACCGGCAAGTCTCTTTACTCGTTCCGTAATACATCATCTCATGACTAACTCATTAGTCATTTGCTTGCAAGGCTTATTATGATGTGTATTACCGAGAGGGCCCAGAGATACCTCTCCGACATTCGGAGTGACAAATCCTAGTCTTGATCTATGCCAACACCACGAATACTTTCGGAGACACCTGTAGAGCATCTTTATGATCACCTAGTTACGTTGTGACGTTTGATAGCACACAAGGTGTTCCTACGGTATTCGGGAGTTGCATAATCTCATAGTCATAGGAACATGTATAAGTCATGAAGAAAGCAATATCAGTAAAACTAAACAATCATAGTGCTAAGCTAACAGATGGGTCTAGTCCATCACATCATTCTCCTAATGATGTGATCCCATTGATCAAATGACAACTCATGTCTATGGCTAGGAAACATAGCCATCTTTGATCAATGAGCTAGTCTAGTAGAAGCATACTAGGGACATACTATTTTGTCTGTATATTCACACATGTACTAAGTTTCCGGTTAATACAATTCTAGCATGAATAAAAGACATTTATCATGATATAAGGAAATACAAATAA
This sequence comes from Secale cereale, assembly GCA_902687465.1. NCBI lineage: Eukaryota > Viridiplantae > Streptophyta > Magnoliopsida > Poales > Poaceae > Secale > Secale cereale. The sequence continues at coordinate 105,031,321 of LR738711.1, read as the reverse complement.
CATCTTTATTATTGCCTCTAGGGCATATTTCCTTCAGTCTCCCACGTGAACTAGAGTCAATAATCTAGATTACAAAGTAATGATCCTCACACCCATGGAGTCCTGGTGCTGATCATGTTTTGCCCGTGGAAGAGGCTTAGTCGACGGGTCTGCAACATTCAGATCCGTATGTATCTTGCAAATCTCTATGTCTCCCTCCTTAACTAGATCGCAGATGGAATTGAAGCATCTTTTGATGTGCTTTGTTCTCTTGTGAAACCTGGATTCCTTTGCCAAGGCTATTGCTCCAGTGTTGTCACAAAAGATTTTCATTGGACCCGATGCACTAGGTATTACACATAGATCGGATATGAACTCCTTCATCCAGACTCCTTCATTTGCTGCTTCTGAAGCAGCTATGTACTCCGCTTCACACGTAGATCCCGCCACGACGCTCTGCTTGGAACTGCACCAACTGACAGCTCCACCGTTCAATAAAAATAAATATACGGTTTGTGACTTAGAGTCATCCGGATCAGTGTCAAAGCTAGAATCGACGTAACCGTTTATGACGAGCTCTTTGTCACCTCCATACACGAGAAACATATCCTTTGTCCTTTTCAGGTATTTCAGGATGTTCTTGACCATTGTCCAGTGATCCATTCCTGGATTACTTTGGTACCTCCCTGCTAGACTTATAGCAAGGCACACATCAGGTCTGGTACACAACATTGCATACATGATAGATCCTATGGCTGAGGCATAGGGAATGACTTTCATTTTCTCTCTATCTTCTACAGTGGTCGGCATTGAGTCTTACTCAACTTCATACCTTATAACACAGGCAAGAACCCTTTCTTCGACTGATCCATTTTGAACTTCTTCAAAACTTTATCAAGGTATGTGCTTTGTGAAAGTCCAATTAAGCGTCTTGATCTATCTCTATAGATCTTGATGCCTAATATATAAGCAGCTTCACCGAGGTCTTTCATTGAAAAACTCTTATTCAAGTATCCTTTTATGCTATCCAGAAATTCAATATCAGTTCCAATCAACAATATGTCATCAACATATAATATTAGAAATGCTACAGAGCTCCCACTCACTTTCTTGTAAATACGGGCTTCTCCAAAAGTCTGTATAAAACCATATGCTTTGTTCACCTCATCAAAGCGTATATTTGATGACCCTCAACCGTAAGGGATCTATTGCAGCGTTTTCGATAAGTAAGAGTGTCGAACCCAACGAGGAGCAGAAGGTATTGATAAGCGATTCTGAGCAAGAAATTACTGCAAGCACTGAAAGATAACTTTTAGGGGTTTTCTCGGTATAAGCAACGGGAATGTAAAGGCAAGTAACGTAAAAGGTACTGAGAGTCACAAGTGTCCCAATCCTTTCTTAGCAAAGGAGAGGCCTAGCAACTGAACTTATAAAGACTAAAGCGTTCTTGAGGACACACGGGAGAGGTAGTCATGTGCTTTCGCCATATTCCGTATCGATACTATGTTATGTGTTGATAAGTGTTGAGTGGGTGGATCTATGCTAGTGCACTCTCTAGACTAAGATGAATGCACTCTTATGATTAAACACCTTGCAAGCATCCGCAAATACAAGATAGAATCTAAGGCAAAAGCCTAACCATAGCAATTTGACCGAGGATCCATTATTCCCTTATGCAAAAGCGTGCGAACTGGGGTTCAGGTTTCTGTCACTCCGGCAACCCACCATAAGCATTCTTTATACACAATGTATTCTCCTAGGTCCTTAATAAGGCGAAGTGTTGGGTGTTCGACTCACACAACACCACTAGTAGAATGACAACACAACTTAAGTATCAAACAACACATATTACTTCAACAGCATATGACTACTAACAACAAGACTTTCCCCATGTCCTCAAGAACTAAGGTAACTACTCACAAGACATAAAAGAGATCATGATCAGTGGGGATAAATATGTGATAAACAATCTGGACATAATAATATTTCTCCAACAAAACTCAATAGCATTCACCACAAAGTAGTAATCAACACCGATGGAGTAGAGAGGATAGGTAGTACGAGTTACAACACGAGTTGTGATGGTAAGATGAGATTTGGATGAAGATGGAGATGGTGCTGGTGTTGGGGATGTTGTTGATGATGATCTCGATGATGCCCGTGACGATGGTGATGACGATGGCGACGATCTCCCCTTCCGGGAGGTGATCTCCCCGGCGGAATCTGCCCGCCGGAGATGCCCTTTTCTTCTCTGTAGGTTTCCGCCTCGGAGCGGCGGCGGAACTCCGTAAAAAGTCCCGTCCCTAGGGTTTTCGGAGGACGGAGAACATATATGCAAAAGGGGGCACCCGAAGGTGGGCCAGGGGCTCCAGGCGCCCCCCCGGCGCGGCCAGGGGGGGCGCGCCCCCAGGCCGCCTGGGCACCCTGTGGCCCCCCTCTGACTCCCCTTTTGCGTGTCTTCGTGATTTATCTGAAAAAGACCTCCCGTCAATTTTCAGGTAATTTGGAGGTATTCTTCTTCAGCAACTCAGCATCCACTTTTTCCTGCTGAATCCTGCGTCTGCTGTTCCGGCATCGGAAAGTTGCAAACTGTGTAAAATAGACCAAAACAACATAAGAACATCATCATAACGTGAAATATATCAATGAATAGGGATAAATTATGATACAAATTAGTGATGCATTTTGGACGTATCAACACCCCCAAGCTTAGACCTCGCTTGTCCCCAAGCGAATATGAACTCGGTAAACCTGTCCACAAGTTTAGAGAGTGAAGTGTCGATAAATAGAATACGGACAAGAAGCATCATAGTTTCTTTACCAACTCAAATATCATCAACAGCAATCTTCAACTCATAAGGCCCTTATGAAAGAGTGATAACACTTATATTCGAAAGTAGGGCTAAGGAAACTCATTATATCATGGCAAACATGTCCTTTGGTCAAAGAACAACAAATAGTTTTAACTTTTGCTCTTATATTTTGATGAGGTCAATTGAAGCTTTTTGAAATAACATGTTAATAGGCAAGAAGTGAAAGTGTTAACACAAAGGACGATATTTGCCTTAGCTGGGCATGACAAACAACTTACTTATCGAATGATAATGTCAACAAGGATATGATATGACAAATCTTAATGCAGCTTTATATGAATGAATCCTTATCAACATCAAACGTCTGCTCTCTTTGAGAAATAGAGGGAAGTAGGAATAACTGACTCAATTTAAAATTAAAAGATAGGCCCTGCTCTAGGGTAGTAGGGAAAACTCATGTGCTATCCTCAAATCAAACAGAATGAAAACAAGTTTTGAGAGATGCATGATTAGTCAACGAATGCTAATAGATAACTCAATTGCTTCTTGAACTGGACAAGTTTCGAGGAACGGCTCCCGCACGAGGACGATAACATCCTCTTATTCTCCTTTGTTTATCACTGCCAAAGTTTTCTGATTTCTAATGAACAAAGCATGAAGGAGGGTTTGTTTGTTATATTATTTTTAAGCCGGGCGCACTCTTTGCCAGTTCCTTCTCGTATTATGGGTTTGCACATTAGACATGCAATCCCGGGGTGAAGCTTGTCCATCTCAAGAAGACTATGAATTAGCTATTACTTCCTCATGAGCTAAAACAGAGGCACAAAATAAAAGATTTTGAACATTTAAGGATAACACATAAATTATATACTTTAGGAAGTGGTATTGGAATACCACGAGTAGGTAGGTATGGTGGACTCATATGGAAGGTATTGGCTTAAGGGTATGGATGCACAAGCAGAATTCCGCTTAGTACAGAGTTAGGCTAGCAAAGGTTTTGAGAGAACAGACAATTGATGATGACTAAGATGCAAAGCAATATAAAGCATGAACATTGAAATAAGCATAACACATCAAGTTGTCTTCCTTGTCAACATAACACTTCAAGCATAATAACATAAAGGTTTTGGCTATGTTGATACTTTAAGAAAATCATGCTTGTTGTTATGACCAAAGCTATGTTTGCCAAGATTAAATAAAGTTTTCACAGCCATACCTGACATAAGGTCAATACTCCCCATAAGAATCATCATATAAGGTCGATTTCGTGAAGAGAATACTGTGTGCAGCAAAAGGAACCAATAAACTTCTCATTAATATTCCATCATAGACGACTCCACACTCACGGATACAATTCTTCACCAAAGGAGTGATAGACCTCAATGCACACACCTATCTCATATAATAACCTCCCTAGACATGATACGACTCTACTTGACTCTAAAAGACAAAAGGTAAAGATAAAGATACCGGGCACTCCCCCAAGCTTGGAACAAGCCAAGGGAATGCCATTACCCCAGGAGATTTCACTCATCATCCTTGTTGGCGTTGACCACGTATTCCTTGGCGAAACGCTTCCATGGATATCTTGCTAAAGTCTCATATGATAAGCTCATCTCCTGAATCCTGCATTCAGCACCCAAACTCATGCGCATAAACCTTAGTTCATACTCACAGTTCTGGTTATGTAGATCATTAATTTGCCCTTGTAGCTCTATAATTCTTTCTTCAGATGCGGTGACTCTTTCCCACATCTCCTTCATCTCCTTCAGGAAGTAGTTCTTCAGCTCGTTGGTGATGTCAAAGTTAGCTTCGACACCACGCTCGATCATCTTCTTGTACTCGAAGACTTCTTGCTCCACTTCTTCCAGCCTGGCCTGGATGCTCCCCTCCTTGATGGGTCCCTTCAGATCTTCTTGATGAAGGACGCCGTCCTTCATCTGAACAACCTGAGGGTGCTTCTTCACCTCAGCGAGGTAAGGGTTGATGACGTTGACGACAAACTTGTCCTTGGGGGAACTTGGAGAAGCCATGGCACCTAAATTTAGCTGAAAGATTTCCTGGCAGAAACAGATCGAAGAGAAAACACGCGAAATCGCAAGATACGTTGCCGGAACAATCCGGGCAAATATATAGGAAAAATTTATGCACAGAAAGGAAGGTAACGGACCAAAGCGGGGTCGGAGACAGACTCCCGGGTGTCCAGGCGGCCTCCCGACGCGGCCCAGGGGGGGCGCCAGGGGGGCGCCTGGACTCCCTGGAGGTTGTCTCCGGCTCCACTTAGGCTCGGAATTTTACTAATTTTGCAAAAACTCGTAATACGTAACTTTTATGGCGGTTCACGATGTTTCCTTACCGTACTACATACCTTTTCTTTATTCTGCTTCTGCTGGCGTCTGAAACAGGGCTGCAACATGTTCTTCGTGGGTTGTTGTGTATATTATGTTCACATCAACATCGACAGGGTCTCCTGCTATGTAATGTTTAAGTCTTTGCCCATTCACAACTTGAGGTTTGGTGCCTTCAAAATTATTAATCTTAATTGCACCAGACCGATAAACTTCTTCAATATGAAATGGCCCTTCCCACCTGGAAAGTAGTTTACCTAGAGAAAACCTGAAACGGGATCTAAACAGCAAAACTTTATCACCAACATTAAATTCACGTTTCAGAATCTTCCTATCATGCCACCTTTTTACCTTTTCCTTGAACATTTTAGCGCTCTCGTAAGCTTCACTTCTCCATTCATCTAGAGAAGTCAAGTTCATGAGACGCTTCTCGCCAGCTAGTTTTGGGTCAGCGTTAAGCTCTCTAACAGCCCAGAAAGTTTTGTGCTCTAACTCTAATGGCAAATGGCAAGCCTTTCCATACACCATCTTATAGGGGGACATGCCCATGGGGTTTTTGTAAGCAGTTCTATATGCCCACAAAGCATCTCCTAACTTATTTGACCAATCCTTCCTATTTCTGTTTACTGTTTTCTACAAGATCAACTTAATCTCTCTATTGGTGAGCTCAACTTGCCCACTAGTTTGAGGATGATATGGTGAAGCAATTCTATGATTAACATCGTATTTAGCCAAAGCTTTTCTAAAAGCTTCGTGCGTGAAGTGTGATCCTCCATCGGTCATGAGATACCTTGGTACACCAAACCTAGGAAAAATTACATCTTTAAGCATTTTCAAAGATGTTTTGTGATCAGCACTTTCAGTGGGGATTGCTTCAACCCACTTGGTCACATAATCAACAGCTACTAAAATGTGAGTGTATTTGTGTGAAGAAGGAAAAGGACCCATAAAATCAAAACCCCAACAATCGAAAGGTTCAATCACTAGTGAGTAATTCATAGGCATCTCATTCCTTCTACTAATGTTACCAACTCTCTGACTTTTATCACAGGCTAAAACATAATTTCTAGCATCTTTAAAGAGAGTAGGCCAATAAAAACCTGATTGAAGAACCTTATGTGCAGTCCTCTCACCGGCATGATGCCCTCCATAGGGACTATCATGACACCGTCTGAGAATGTCCTTCTGCTCATGTTCTGGAATGCATCTTCTCACGATCCCGTCGGGACCTTCTTTGAAAAGATGTGGGTCATCCCAAAAGTAGTGCCTCAAATCATGAAAGAACTTCTTCCTTTGCTGAAATGTTAGACCTGGAGGCAAATACTTTGCAACAATAAAATTAGCATAATCTGCATACCAAGGATCGGAAAGAGATTGTACTTTTACGATGGCAAGTTGCTCGTCTGGAAAACTATCGTTAACTGGGATGGGGTCGTGCCGTATATCTTCCATCCTTGAAAGATTGTCCGCCACCGGATTGTCTTCCCCTTTCCTATCAACAATCTGCAAATCAAATTCTTGAAGAAGGAGTACCCATCTGATAAGCCTTGGCTTGGCATCCTTCTTTGTCATAAGATACTTAATAGCAGCATGATCAGTATGAATAATAAGTTTGGAATCAACAATATACTGCCTAAACTTATCACAAGCAAATACTACAGCTAAGAATTCCTTCTCAGTAGTAGCATAATTTCTTTGAGCACTATCAAGGGTTTTACTAGCATAATGTATAACATTCAATTTCTTGTCAACTCTTTGTCCTAAAACAACTCCAACAGCAAAATCACTTGCATCACACATAATCTCAAAAGGTAAATTCCAGTCAGGTGGTTGTACTATAGGAGCAGTTATTAAAGCTTTCTTAAGGACTTCAAAAGCTTCCTTACAATTTTCATCAAATACAAAAGGAACATCCTTCTGGAGAAGATTAGTGAGGGGTCTTGAGGTTTTAGAAAAGTCTTTAATAAATCTTCTATAAAAACCTGCATGACCGAGAAAACTGCGAATACCTTTGATGTCCCTTAGATAGGGCATCCTCTCAATAGCTTCGATCTTGGCTTTGTCCACTTCAATTCCCCTTTCGGAAATCTTGTGACCAAGAACAATTCCTTCATTAACCATAAAGTGGCACTTTTCCCAGTTGAGTACCAAATTTGTCTCCTCGCATCTCTGCAAAACTTTATTAAGGTTGTGAAGACAATGGTCAAAAGAAGTTCCATAGACGAAGAAATCATCCATGAAGACTTCCATAATATCCCCGCAGAAACCATGAAAGATAGCAGACATACACCTTTGAAAAGTAGCAGGGGCATTACATAAACCAAAAGGCATACATCTGTAAGCATAAGTACCAAAGGACAAGTAAAAGTGGTCTTTTCTTGATCGGCAGTGTTAACATGAATTTGAGAGAAGCCAGAATAACCATCGAGATAACAAAAGTGGGTATTTTTGGATAACCTTTCAAGCATTTGGTCGATGAACGGCAACGGGTAGTGATCCTTCCTGGTTGCCTTGTTCAACTTCCTGTAATCAATACACATTCTATATCCAATAATAATTCTCTGAGGTATTAATTCATTTTTATCATTAGGAACCACAGTTGTACCTCCTTTCTTAGGAACACAATGTATCGGACTTACCCACTTACTATCAGCTATAGGGTAGATAATACCTGCGGCTAGAAGCTTGAGAATCTCGGTTCTCACGACATCCATCATCTTCGGGTTCAACCGTCGTTGATCATCAACAACTGGTTTAGCATCAGGCTCAAGGTTGATAGTATGTTGACAGATAGATGGACTAATCCCCTTAAGGTCATCAAGGGTGTAGCCAATTGCGCCTCGGTGTTTACGAAGTACTTCCAATAATCGCTCTTCTTCATATCCTGAAAGGTTAGAATTGATAATAACAGGATATACTTTCTTTTCATCTAAATAAGCATACTTGAGCGTATCGGGAAGAGGTTTAAGATTAAACACCAGGTCTTCTTTCGGTTTTGATAAAATTCCCAAAGGTTCAACTGGAAGGTTGTGCTTCAGGATAGCAGGCTGCCTCAAGAATATTTCATCTAATTCATTTCTTTCCTGCATATGCAAATCATTCTCGTGGTCCTCCATGTATTGCTGTAAAGGATCATTAGGGGGAATAGCAATAGAGGCAATACTTTCAATAATTTTATCATCGCTAGGTAAATCAGTACCACGAGGCTGCTTAGAGAACTTAGAAAAATTAAATTCATATGGCTCACCATCGAATTCAACAGAAACTTTACCTTTCTTGCAATCTATTATAGCTCCACAAGTTCTAAGAAAAGGTCTACCAAAACTAATTGGACAAAAATTGTCTCTCTCTGAACCATACTAGAAAGTCGGTAGGGTATTTTACCTTTCCACATAGGACTTCAACGTCCCTCACAATTCCGATAGGAGAGATAGTTGTTCTGTTTGCAAGATGAATAGTAACATCAACTTCTTCAAGTTCGCAAGGGGAAATCTCACCGATGATCTCTTCATAAAGTGAATAGGGGATAGCACTTGCACTCGATCCCAAATCGCATAGCCCATAATAATTGTGATCTCCTATTTTAACAGATACCACTGGAGTACCTGAAATTGGGCCTTTATTCTTTGTTGTGACAAGATTAGTGGAAACAACACAAAAATTTATATTGGAATCCAAAATATCATTAGTAGCAAGGTCTTTAATTAATGCAACTTGAGGATCGACCCTGATCTGGTCCTCAAGCTCATCAACTCTTCTCTCACTTTTATTTATTATGCCTGTCACAAGAGAGTGCTCCCTCATCCTCGTGGGAAAAGGAGGCTTTTCATATATAACTGCAGGCAAAATAGGGTCGGCAGCATAAATATCAATAGGTGGTTCTTTAAAAGGTTCATGGTGCTGGTCTCTCTTCTTTTTAAAAGAATCAACGTGAGAGGCAAAATTCTTACACAAATCAATCACTAGATGGGAATCAAGACCAATCTTAGAGCAAAAAGTATTGAAGTAATCAGTTTTCACATAGCTCTCAATATAATCATGTTCATAATTTATAGCGGGTTCAATACCTTTATCAATTTCCCAATCTTCGGTATTCCTTTGGATTCTTTCAAGGAGATCCCACCTTTCTTCAACACCCTTCTTCTAAAACACCCCACTAGAGGAGGCATCCATCATCTCCTTATCCTGACGAGCAAGCCTGGCATAAAAATTTGTAAGTATAATTTCCTTGGGAAGCTTATGAATAGGGCATTTGAGCATTAGGGATTCAATCTCCCCCAAGCTTGAGCAATGCTTTCTCCGTCACGAGACCTAAAGTTATAGATATAATTCCTGTCTCGATGAATTTCATGAAGAGGATAAAAATTAGTATAAAAGAGAGACATAAGCTCCTGCCAGTCCAGCAAGTGTGAGTTATCGAGAAGCCCATACCAATCTGAAGCTTTATCTATAAGTGATACGACAAACAATTTCCTCATGACAAACTCCCTCGATACACCTGCAAGCTTAAATAATGAACATAGTTGTGACATATATAGCAAGTGTTCACCGGGATGTCTGTCTCCTGCGTAACGATTAGCCAAAACATAATCGATAATACCAGCTGGTATTTTCTAAGGCACAATTTCAGTAGGGGGAGGATCAACCACCACAGGTGTGGGGCGTCTTCCCGCAAGCAACGATCCAATAATAGGGTTGTCCATAAGGACAAGGAGCAGCAAATAGCAAAAATAAAAACAGAATTATAAAAAACTTTCTTACCAGTTTCACTTTACCAATAGCGCTACGCTCCCCGGCAACGGCGCCAGAAAACGGTACTTGATGACCCTCAACCGTAAGGGATCTATTGCAGCGTTTTCGATAAGTAAGAGTGTCGAACACAACTAGGAGCAGAAGGTATTGATAAGCGATTCTGAGCAAGAAATTACTGCAAGCACTGAAAGATAGCTTTTAGGGGTTTTCTCGGTATAAGCAACGGGAATGTAAAAGCAAGTAACGTAAAAGGTACTGAGAGTAACAAGTGGCCCAATCCTTTCTTAGCAAAGGAGAGGCCTAGCAACTGAACTTATAAAGACTAAAGCGTTCTTGAGGACACACGGGAGAGGTAGTCATGTGCTTTCGCCATATTCCGTATCGATACTATGTTATGTGTTGATAAGTGTTGAGTGAGTGGATCTATGCTAGTGCACTCTCTAGACTAAGATGAATGCACTCTTATGATTAAACACCTTGCAAGCATCCGCAAATACAAGATAGAATTTAAGGCAAAAGCCTAACCATAGCAATTCGATCGAGGATCCATTATTCCCTTATGCAAAAGCGTGCGAACTGGGGTTCAGGTTTCTGTCACTCCGGCAACCCACCATAAGCATTCTTTATACACAATGTATTCTCCTAGGTCCTTAATAAGGCGAAGTGTTGGGTGTTTGACTCACACAACACCACTAGTAGAATGACAACACAACTTAAGTATCAAACAACACATATTACTTCAACAACATATGACTACTAACAACAAGATTTTCCCCATGTCCTCAAGAACTAAGGTAACTACTCACAAGACATAAAAGAGATCATGATCAGTGGGGATAAATATGTGATAAACAATCTGGACATAATAATATTTCTCCAACAAAACTCAATATCATTCACCACAAAGTAGTAATCAACACCGATGGAGTAGAGAGGATAGGTAGTACGAGTTACAACACGAGTTGCGATGGTAAGATGAGATTTGGATGAAGATGGAGATGGTGCTGGTGTTGGGGATGATGTTGATGATGATCTCGATGATGCCCGTGACGATGGTGATGACGGTGGCGATGATCTCCCCTTCCGGGAGGTGATCTCCCCGGCGGAATCTGCCCGCCGGAGATGCCCTTTTCTTCTCTGTAGGTTCCGCCTCGGAGCGGCGGCGGAACTCCGTAAAAAGTCCCGTCCCTAGGGTTTTCGGAGAACAGAGAACATATATGCAAAAGGGGGCACCCGGAGGTGGGCCAGGGGCTCCAGGCGCCCCCCCCGGCGCGGCCAGGGGGGGCGCCCCTAGGCCGCCTGGGCACCCTGTGGCCCCCCTCTGACTCCCCTTTTGTGTGTCTTCGTGATTTATCTGAAAAATACCTCCCGTCAATTTTCAGGTAATTTGGAGGTATTCTTCTTCAGCAACTCAGCATCCACTTTTTCCTGCTGAATCCTGCGTCTGCTGTTCCGGCATCGGAAAGTTGCAAACTGTGTAAAATAGACCAAAACAACATAAGAACATCATCATAACGTGAAATATATCAATGAATAGGGATAAATTATGATACAAAATAGTGATGCATTTTGGACGTATCAATATTCCAACTCCGAGATGCTTGCACCAGTCCATAGAAGGATCGCTGGAGCTTGCATACTTTGTTAGCACCTTTTGGATCGACAAAACCTTCTGGTTGCATCATATACAACTCTTCTTTGAGATATCCATTTAGGAATGCAGTTTTGACATCCATTTGCTAGATTTCATAATCATAAAATGCGGCAATTGCTAACATGATTCGGACAGACTTAAGCATCGCTACAGGTGAGAAAGTCTCATCGTAGTCAACTCCTTGAACTTGTCGAAACCCTTTCGCAACATGTCGAGCTTTGTAAACAGTAACATTACCGTCTGCGTCGGTCTTCCTCTTGAAGATCCATTTATTCTCGATGGCTTGCCAATCATCGGGCAAGTCAACCAAAGTCCACACTTTGTTCTCATACATGGATCCCATCTCAGATTTCATGGCCTCAAGCCATTTTGCGGAATCTGGGCTCATCATCGCTTCCTCATAGTTCGTAGGTTCATCATGGTCTAGTAACATGACTTCCAGAACTGGGTTGCCGTACCACTCTGGTGCGGAACGTACTCTGGTTGATCTACGATGTTCAGCAGAAACTTGATTTGAAGTTTCATGATCATCATCATTAGCTTCCTCACTAATTGGTGTAGGAATCACTGGAACAATTTTCTGTGATGTACTACTTTCCAATTCAGGAGAAGGTACAATTACCTCATCAAGTTCTACTGTCCTCCCACTCACTTCTTTCGAGAGAAACTCCTTCTCTAGAAAGGATCCATTCTTAGCAACGAATATCTTGCCTTCGGATCTGTGATAGAAGGTGTACCCAACAGTCTCTTTTGGGTATCCTATGAAGACACATTTCTCCGACTTGGGTTCGAGCTTATCAGGTTGAAGCTTTTTCACATAAGCATCATAGCCCCAAACTTTAAGAAACGACAACTTTGGTCTCTTGCCAAACCATAGTTCATACGGTGTCGTCTCAACAGATTTAGATGGTGCCCTATTTAACGTGAATGCAGCTGTCTCTAAAGCATAACCCCAAAACGATAGTGGTAAATCGTAAGAGACATCATAGATCGTACCATATCCAATAAAGTACGGTTACGACGTTCGGACACACCATTACGCTGTGGTGTTCCGGGTGGCGTGAGTTGTGAAACTATTCCACATTGTTTCAAATGAAGACCAAACTCGTAACTCAAATATTCACCTCCACGATCAGATTGCAGAAACTTTATTTTCTTGTTACGATGATTCTCTACTTCACTCTGAAATTCTTTGAAGTTTAAATGTTTCAGACTTGTGTTTCATTAAGTAGATATACCCATATCTGCTCAAATCATCAGTGAAGGTCAGAAAATAACGATACCCGCCGCGAGCTTCAACACTCATTGGTCCGCATACATCAGTATGTACGATTTCCAACAAATCTTTTGCTCGCTCCATAGTTCCGGAGAACGTAGTTTTAGTCATCTTGCCCATGAGGCATGGTTCGCAAGCACCAAGTGATTCATAATCAAGTGATTCCAAAAGTCCATCACTATGGGGTTTCTTCATGCGCTTTACACCAATATGACATAAACGGCAGTGCCACAAATAAGTTGCACTATCATTATTAACCTTGCATCTTTTGGCTTCAATATTATGAATATGTGTATCACTAGAATCGAGATCCAATAAGAATAGACCACTCTTCAAGGGTGCATGACCATAAAAGATATTATTCATAAAAATAGAACAACCATTATTCTCTGATTTAAATGAATAACCGTCTCGCAACAAACAAGATCCAGATATAGTGTTCATGCTCAACGCTAGCACCAAATAACAATTATTTAGGTCTAAAACTAATCCCGAAGGTAGATGTAGAGGTAGCGTGCCGACGGCGATCACATCGACTTTGGAAACATTTCCCACGCGCATCGTCACCTCGTCCTTAGCCAATCTTCGTTTAATCCGTAGTCCCTGTTTCGAGTTACAAATATTAGCAACCGAACCGGTATCAAATACCCAGGTACTACTACGAGCATTAGTAAGGTACACATCAATAACATGTATATCACATATACCTTTGTTCACCTTGCCATCCTTCTTATCCGCCAAATACTTGGGGCAGTTCCGCTTCCAGTGTCCAGTCCCTTTGCAGTAGAAGCACTCAGTTTCAGGCTTGGCTCCAGACTTGGGTTTCTTCGCGAGAGTAGCAACTGTCTTCCTATTCTTCTTGAAGTTCCCCTTCTTTCCCTTGCCCTTTTTCTTGAAACTAGTGGTCTTGTTAACCATCAACAGTTGATGCTCCTTTTTGATTTCTACCTCCGTAGCCTTGAGCATAGCGAAGAGCTCGGGAATTGTTTTCTGCATCCCTTGCATATTATAGTTCATCACAAAGCCTTTATAGCTTGGTGGCAGTGATTGAAGAACTCTATCAATAACACTATCCTCGTCAACTTTGCAACCAAGTTGAGTCATATGATTGTAGTACCCAGACATTCTGAGCAAGTGTTCACTGATAGGACTATTCTCCTCCATCTTGCAGCGGTAGAACTTATTGGAAATCTCATATTTCTCAATCCGGGCATTTGCTTGAAATATTAACTTCAACTCCTGGAACATCTCATATGGTCCATGACGTTCAAAACGTCGTTGAAGTCCCGGTTCTAAGCCGTAAAGCATGGCACACTGAACTATCGTGTAGTCATCAGACCGCGTCTGCCAGACGTTCAAAGCATCTACATTGGCGGGAGGGGGCTTGTCACCTAGCGGTGCTTCAAGGACATAATTCTTCTGTGCAGCAATGAGGATAATCCTGAAGTTACGGACCCAGTCCGTGTAATTGCTACCATCATCTTTCAACTTAGCTTTCTCTAGGAATGCATTAAAATTCAAAGGAATGGTAGCACGGGCCATTGATCTACAACAACATAGATATGCAAAAACTATCAGGACTAAGTTCATGATAAATTAAAGTTCAATTAATCATATTACTTAAAGAACTCCCACTTAGATAGACATCCCTCCGGTCATCCAAATGATCACGTGATCCAAATCAACTAAACCATGTCCGATCATCACGTGAGATGGAGTAGTTTCAATGGTGAACATCTTATGTTGATCATATCTACTATATGATTTACGCTCGACCTTTCGGTCTCCAGTGTTCCGAGGCCATATATGCATATGCTAGGCTCGTCAAGTTTAACCCGAGTATTCTGCGTGTGCAAAACTATCTTACACCCATTGTATTTGAACGTAGAGCTTATCACACCCGATCATCACGTGGTGTCTCGGCACGATGAACTTTCGCAACGGTGCATACTCAGGGAGAACACTTATACCTTGAAATTTAGTAAGGGATCATCTTATAATGCTATCGTCGTTCTAGGCAAAATAAGAAGCATAATAAGATAAACATCACATGCAATCAAAATATGTGACATGATATGGCCATCATCATCTTGTGCTTTTGATCTCCATCTCTAAAGCACCGTCATGATCACATTCGTCACCGGCGCGACACCTTGATCTCCATCGTAGCATCGTTGTCGTCTCGCCAACTATTGCTTCTACGACTATCGCTACCGCTTAGTGATAAAGTAAAGCAATTACATGGCGATTGCATTTTATACAATAAAGCGACAACCATATGGCTCCTGCCAGTTGCCGATAACTTTACAAAACATGATCATCTCATACAAAACCGCATAACTCATCATGTCTTGACCATATCACATCACAACATGCCCTGCAAAAACAAGTTAGACGTCCTCTACTTTGTTGTTGCAAGTTTTACGTGGCTGCTACGGGCTTAGCAAGAACCGTTCTTACCTACGCATACAAAAACACAACGATGTTCCGTCAAGTATGTGCTGTTTTAACCTTCACAAGGACCTGGCGTAGCCACACTCGATTCAGCTAAAGTGAGAGAGACAGACACCCGCCAGTCACCTTTAAGCAACGAGTGCTCATAACGGTGAAACCAGTCTCGCATAAGCGTACGCGTAATGTCAGTCCGGGCCGCTTCATCTCACAATACCGCCGAAGCAAAGTATGACATGCCGGTAAGCAGTATGACTAGTATCGCCCACAACTCATTGTGTTCTACTCGTGCATATCATCTACGCATAGACCTGGCTCATGATGCCACTGTTGGGGAACGTAGTATTTTAAAATTTTCCTACGATCACGCAAGGTCTATCTACCAGATGCATATCAACGAGAGGGGAGAGTGTGTCTACGTACCCTCGTAGACCGGGAGCGGAAGCGTCAAGTGACGCGGTTGATGTAGTCAAACTTCTTCGCGATCCAACCGATCAAGCACCGAACGTACGACACCTCCGCGTTAAGCACACGTTCAGCTTGATGACGTCCCACGAGCTCTTAATCCAGTTGAGCTTCACGGGAGAGTTTCGTCTGCACGACGGCATGGTGATGGATATGATGAAGTTACCGGCGTAGGGCTTCGCCTAAGCAATGTGTTTGTATGACCGAGGTGTGTTTCTGTGGAGGGGGGCACCGCACACGGCTAAAACAATTCAACTTATGTGTCTTTGGGTGCCCCCTGCCCCCGTATATAAAGGAGCAAGGGGGAGAGGCCGGCCGGCCCCTTGTGGCGCGCCTAGGAGGTGCAATCCTACTAGGAATAGGATTGCAATCCTATTCCTAGTAGGAACTACCAAAAGGGAGAAGGGGGAAAGGAAGGAGAGGGAGAAGGAGAAGGAAAGGGGCGCCCCCCCCTCCTTCCTTGTCCAATTCGGACCAAGGGGTGGGGGGCGCGCGGCCCAGCCCTGGCCCTTCTTACCTCTTTCTCCTACGGCCCATTAAGGCCCATAGCTTCCCAGGGGTTCCTGTAACCCCCCGGTACTCCGGTAAATTCCGAAACTTTATGGAACACTTCCGGTGTCCGAATATAGTCGTCCAATATATCAATCTTTACGTCTCGGACATTCCGAGACTCCTCGTCATGTCCGTGATCTCATCCGGGACTCCGAATGTGACGCCCGGATAATTAAGCTACAGTAATTCCTGCTAATGATGCCACATCACCACGGTTACTGTTGTCGATCTCGCGGTGATTCAAAAAGATTCAAACTCAAATTTAAAATAAAGGCAAACAACAAAAGTTTTCAAACATTAAAACTAAAATGTTCAAGATGTGTCAAATAAATCATATGTAATAATGGTGGAGGATCCACATCCCTATAAAGTAATTAAAGGCTCTAACAAAATTAAAACAACAACTATAAAATTTAATTAAATGCCTTTCAAAAATTATAATAAGGCAAATTAGTGTATTTAGGTGTCAAACCTTTTGTAGTAGTGCAAAATTAACGCCTAGTAATTATATGGCATGGTTTCACCTTTTACAAAAGTAAATTGATGCAAAAAGAAAATACAAACAGTAGCTAGATAAGAAAGCATAACAAAAGACAGAAAAATAAAATGAAAAAAGGGAACAAAGGACCAGCCCC
>LR738711.1:104987371-105014267 GCA_902687465.1 Secale cereale | reverse complement strand
CCGCTGGGCCGAGAGGCCCAGCTGGTCAGCCGGCCGGCCCACCCACTCCCCTGGCCATATAGCCTCCCCTCCCCCCCGTAACCCTACGCCTCACCCCACTCCTCTCGCTCCCTCGTGCGCCGCCACACACCCCCCGTGAACGCTCTGCCGTTCTGGCCATGTCCGCCGCTGCTCCGTGCGGCCCGGCGAGCACGTCTGCGCCGGTGGGCCGCCGCCTCCGCTCCTCCCGCCGTCCTCGCGCCGCCTCCTTCCGGGAGCTCGTCCCGTGGCCGCCGTGGCTGGATTCCCATGTTCGTGCCTGCTCAAGCCACCTCGCCACCAGAGGTGGGTGAATCCCGGAGGCCCCGTCGTGCCTCCCGCGCCGGAGCCCCCCCTCATCGCTCGCCATCATCCTCGTCGACCCATCGCCACCACTGCATCGTCTTCAAGCACGCTTCCGAGCTCCTGTGAGCTCTCGGTCCTTAGTGACCTTTCCCCCCTCTGCGTCTAGTTGCTCCGTCGCTGACGAGGCCGTGCCTCGGCTGCCGCCCGCCTTGCGTCACCGCGCGCCATGCGCGCCCTGCGCGCAGCCCCGCCCCCGAGCCGCCTACTCCCATGCTTGCTGTTGCTGCCGCCCCGCGGCCACGCCGGCGAGCACTTGCCGCTGCTGTCGTCGTCCCACACCGCCAGGAGCCGGCACTCCTATGCGCCCCGCAGCTCTTCCCGCCTCCCCAGCCTCCCACCGCCACACGCCGGCGGTTGCGTGCACCCCGCACCGGCCTCGGCGGGTGCCTCGCCCCGCAGCCCCTTATCGGGCAGGGTGGCGCCCGTCGCCCAGAGGATGCCCGCTTGCACCCTGTAACCCACGCCCGTTAAGGCCACTAGGGCCAATGACAAGGGGGCCCCAGGCCCCAGAACGAAAACAAAAAAAAGAAAAGAAAAGGAAATATAAATATAAATAATTATTAATATTAATTAATTAATTAATTAATTAACTAGATAATTAATCTAATTAATCCTGTCTTTAATTAACCTAATGGATAATTAAATAAATTAAATAATGTTAAGATTAAACTAATTAATTGTGATTAATCTAATTAACTTTAATTAGTTAAACTAATCAGGATTAGTTAATTAAATATAGAGCTAAATATACTATGTCACTGACCAGTGGGACCCACTGGTCAGGTTGACCAGTCAACCATGCTGACGTCAGCATGATGTCATGCTGATGTCATAAATCCCTTTTCGAATTAATTTAAGTAATATTAAATCCCAGAAATTAATAAAAACTTTAGAAAATCATATCTTTTAAACCGTAACTCGGATGAAAATACTTTGTACATGAAAGTTGCTCAGAACGACGAGACGAATCCGAATTCGCGGTCCGTTCGTCCGCCACACATCTATATCATACCAAACATGCAACATTCCCCTCCGTTTCATCTGCCCGAAAATGCCTAACACTGGGAATACTTTCCCGGATGTTATTCCTCTTCGCCTGTATCACCGAGCACCGCGTTAGGTCACTCGTAGCACCACATTTTGCCATGTTATGCTTTGTGATGCTATTGCTTGCTCTGTTATTTATTTGTTTCCCCTTCGTTGCTTATTTTCGGTAGACTTCGATACCGTGATAGACCTCGAGACCATTGATGCTTCGGTGTTCGACTACGGCTACGATTCCGAAGATTCCTTTCGTCTGCAGAGCTTCCAGGCAAGCCCCCCCTTTGATCACCAGATATCGCCTATTCTTCTCTCTACTGCTTGCATTAGAGTAGTGTAGCATGTTACTATTCGGTTACTCCTATTCTGCTGCATAGCCTGTCATTGTTGCTACAACTGTTGATACTTTACCTGCCATCCTAATGCTTAGTATAGGATGCTAGTACTCCATCAGTGGCCCTACACCCTTGTCCGTCTGCCCTGCTATTCTATCGGGCCGTGATCACTTGGGTGTGATCACGGGTATATACTACATACACTTTACATGATACATGATGTGACTAAAGTCGGGTCGGCTCATTGAGTACCCGCAAGTGATTCCGATGTGGGGGCTGAAAGGACAGGTGGCTCCATCCAGGCAGTGGTGGGCCTGAGTTCCCGATGGCCCCCGAGTGGGTCTTTGTGGCGGAGCGACAGGGGCAGGTTGAGACACCCAGTCGAGATGTGGCCTGGCCCTGGTCGTTGTCCGCGGTGATTTTCATAATAACACACTTAACGAGTTTGGATATTTGATCTGAGTCTGGCCATTTGGTCTATACGCACTAACCAGCTACGTGGGAATAGTTATGGGTACTCGACGTCGTGGAATCAGCCGAAGCCTTCTTGACGTCAGCGACTTAGCGGCGCGCGCCAGGTTGGACCGCGTAACGCAACTTCCTTAGTAATGGAGGTTGCTAGGTCTACTCACCGGCCGTGTACGCAACGTGCAGGTGTGCGTTGGGCGATGGGCCCGGACCCCTGCGCGCCTAGGACTTAGACCGGCGTGCTGACCTCTCTACTGTGCTTAGGTAGGGCTGCGACGTGTTGATCTTCCGAGGCCGGGCATGACCCTGGAAAGTGTGTCCGGCCAAATGGGATCAAGCGTGCTGGGTTATGTGGTGCACCCCTGCAGGGAAGTTAATCTATTCGAATAGCCGTGTCCCTCGGTAAAAGGACGACCCAGAGTTGTATTCTGACCTCATGATAACTAGAACCAGATACTTAATAAAACACACCCTTACAAGTGCCAGAGATAACTCGGGGGTTGCTCTCTCACAGGGTGATGTGCGGGAGGATCGCCGAGTAGGATTATGCTATACGTTGTTACTTGGTGAACTTACCATCTATTCCATTCTACTGCTGCAAGACGGAGGCTGCGAGAAGCGAGGATACTTGTTACTTTCCAGCTACCCTCATCTTCTGCTGCAAGATGAAGGTTACGAGAAGCGTAGTCTTCGATTGGATTAGCTATCCCCCTCTTATTCTGCTTTCTGCAGTTTAGCCCACAGATATTACCCCCTTACACAGATATCATTGCATATGTAGTGTAGATCCTTGCTTGCGAGTACTTTGGATGAGTACTCATGGTTGCTTTCTCCCCTTTTTCCTCTTTTGTCCCTTCTTCTCGGATGATGCGACCAGATGGTGGGGTCCAGGAGCCAGATGATCTCGATGATGTTTCTACATGGAGTTCGGCTTCGAGGAGTAGTTAGGAGATCCCAGGCAGGAGGCCTTGCCTCTTCGATCGTTGTTACTTTTGTGCTAGCCTTCTTAAGGCAACCTTGCTTAACTTATGTCTGTACTCATATATTATTGCTTCCGCTGACTCTTGTGTTTTCGAGCTTATGAAATCGAGCCCCCGAGGCCCCTGGCTTGTAATATAAAGCTTGTATTATTTTAATTTGTGTCTAGAGTTATGTTGTGATATCTTTCAGTGAGTCCCTGATCTTGGTCGTACACATTTGCGTGCATGATTAGTGTACGGTCAAATCGGGGGCGTCACACCGAAGTACCTTCGGTACATCAAAACTCATAAACTCATAATACTGATCGTCATCAAACATTAAGCGTGCGGACCCTACGGGTTCGAGAACTATGTAGACATGACCGAGACTCATCTCCGGTCAATAACCAATAGCGGAACCTGGATGCTCATATTGCCTCCTACATATTCTACGAAGATCTTTATCGGTCAAACCACATAACAACATACGTTGTTCCTTTTGTCATCGGTATGTTACTTGCCCGAGATTCGATCGTCGGTATCTCTATACCTAGTTCAATCTCGTTACCGGCAAGTCTCTTTACTCGTTCCGTAATACATCATCTCTTGACTAACTCATTAGTCATTTGCTTGCAAGGCTTATTATGATGTGTATTACCGAGAGGGCCCAGAGATACCTCTTCGGCATTCGGAGTGACAAATCCTAGTCTTGATCTATGCCAACACCACGAATACTTTCGGAGACACCTGTAGAGCATCTTTATGATCACCCAGTTACGTTGTGACGTTTGATAGCACACAAGGTGTTCCTACGGTATTCGGGAGTTGCATAATCTCATAGTCATAGGAACATGTATAAGTCATGAAGAAAGCAATAGCAGTAAAACTAAACGATCATAGTGCTAAGCTAACGGATGGGTCTAGTCCATCACATCATTCTCCTAATGATGTGATCCCGTTGATCAAATGACAACTCATGTCTATGGCTAGGAAACATATCCATCTTTGATCAATGAGCTAGTCTAGTAGAGGCATACTAGGGACATACTATTTTGTCTATATATTCACACATGTACTAAGTTTCCGGTTAATACAATTCTAGCATGAATAAAAGACATTTATCATGATATAAGGAAATACAAATAACATCTTTATTATTGCCTCTAGGGCATATTTCCTTCACTAACTCATTGAGCCTCTGCATAATCTGAGCCTCGGACACATCACCTTTCGTGACTTTGACCACCCCTGTGGTCATGCTCAGGGGCTCCTCTGGGACATCTACCGCACAAGGAGACTCAAAGAGCATCAACTCAGCACAACAAACTCCATAAATAGTAATACCCGGCAGCGGTTCACGCAAAATCGGGCACTCCCAATTATCATGCGCAGGTTTGAGGCAGGTATCACATAACCCAGTCACACATTCAGCAATAAAATGCCCCTTCTCACCACGATGATAACAAATCATCTTCTCCTTTTTACGAGCCCATTTGGAAACTTTATCACCATCCGACTTGTCAGTGCTACCTACAGAGCCCGTCGCCGTGGGATCAGTCTCAAGTACCTCAACATTAGCCAGGGCTGTCATCGCGTCCATAACCTGACCAGACAACTCTGTCACCTGTCCAGAAGCAACCACCTCCGAGGAGACCGTCGGCTCAACGACGACAGGCGGTGGAGGCGGACGGTAACGGCTCCTACCCCCGTGACCACCACGATGACCTCGGTGTAGAGAATGATTTGGTGCATCGATAATTGATTGATCGTGCACTAGGCACATATATATAGGTACAAGGGGTGCGACCGGTGTCTTGTCTCCCAAGATACAAGTAAATACAGAGGGAGAGAGACACAACAGGTACGGCATACAAAACCCAGACCTACATACATGTACACATGTTCAACACCCCCCCCCCCACGCAGTCGAAGCATCGCCGGTGACGCAGAGACTGGACCGAAAGCCCTCAAACATCGAGGTAGGTAGTCCCTTCGTCATGACATCGGCGAACTGCTGATCGGTGGGCACATGGAGAACTCGAACACGACCAAGTGCGACGTGCTCCCTGACGAAGTGGATGTCGAGCTCAATATGCTTCGTCCGCCGGTGATGGACAGGGTTTGCAGCGAGATAGACCGTGGAGACGTTGTCACGGTAAACAAGCGTCGCCTTGGTGACCTCGCATAGCAACTCCTGAAGTAGCTATCGCAGCCAAGAGCACTCCGCGACTGTGTTGGCCACAGCCCTGTACTCAGCCTCGGCGCTCGATCGTGAGACCGTGGGTTGTCGTTTAGACGACCACGAAATCAGAGAGGGCCCAAGGTAGACGCAGTAGCCGGAAGTGGAGCGTCGAGTGTCGGGACACCCAGCCCAGCCGGCGTCGGAGTAGGCGACAAGGCTGGTGTCAGGTGATGTCGTCAGAGTGAGACCCATAGCTGTGGTGCCACATATATACCAAAGAATACGTTTCACCAGAGCCCAATGTGTATCACGAGGAGCATGCATATGAAGGCACACCTGCTGGACAGCGTACTGAATGTCCGGACGCGTCAGTGTGAGGTACTGAAGTGCATCGACGATGGAGCGGTAGAAGGGAGCGTCGGATGCCGGAGAGCCCTCGACGGCGGACACCTTAGCCTTCGTGTCGACAGACGTGGGAGCAGGCTTGCAGTTAAGCATGCCCGCTCGCTCCAGAAGCTCGTAGGCATACTTCTGCTGATGCAGGAAGAAGCCAGTGGCCCGACGCACAACCTTATGCCAAGGAAGTAGTGGAGAGCCCCCAAGTCCTTGAGGGCAAACTCGGTGCCGAGGCAAGCTGTGATCTGCTGAAGGAGCGCTGGCGAGGAGGCAGTCAAGATGATGTCGTCGACGTACAGGAGGAGGTACGCGATGGCGGAACCCTGATGATAAACAAACAGGGAGGTGTCGGACCGTGTGGACCGGAACCCCTGTTGCTGAAGGAAGGCCGCGATCCGCTGGTACCAGGCCCGAGGCGCCTGCTTCAACCCATAAAGAGAGCAGGAGAGCAAGCACACATGGTCCGGATAGTCGATGTCGACGAAACCAGTAGGCTGCTGACAGAACGCCTGCTCGTCGAGATGGCAATGCAGAAAAGCATTAGACACATCGAGCTGGTGGACTGGCCAGGCGCGAGAGACAACAAGCTGGAGGACGGCGCGAATCGTGCCCGGTTTGTCAACTGGGGCGAAGGTGTCGGTGAAGTCCACGCCAGCGCGCTAGCGAAAGCCGCGCACCACCCAACGCGCCTTGTAGCGCTCGAGAGAGCCGTCCGGGCGAGTCTTGTGGCGGAATACCTACTTGCCAGTGATGACATTGGCACAGGGCGGCTGCAGGACAAACTGCCACGTACGGTTGCGCTGTAGGGCGGCGAACTCCTCACGCATCGCAGCAAGCCAGTTCGGATCCCGAAGGGCTACGCGAGCAGAGGTGGGGAGTGGAGATGGTGCCGAGGTAGATGCAGCACACGCGTACTCGTCAGACGTGTAGCGCGTGCTAGGACGAAGTGTCCCAGTCCGAGCCCAAGTGACCACACCAGTGAGGGGTGCAGTCGCGACGACGGGGGCGGTCGAGGGACCCACCGAGGGGGCCGCGATGGGGGCCGGTGCCGCGGCGGGGGCAGCCGTGGGGGCCTCGGCGGGGGCCGCTGCAGGGGCCGGGGCGGAGGCTGCCGGGGGAGCCGTCGAGGGGGCCGCGGCGGGGGCCTCAGCGTCAGGGCGGCCGAGGAGGCCACGACGGGAGCCACGGCGAGTGCCACGGCGACGGGGGCCGCTGGCGCGGGGAGCGCGGGCAAGGCCGAGCCCAGTTTGCGGCCGGACGGTTCGCAGGAGGTGGAGGCAGGGGCGAACCGGGCCGCGGGAGACGCCGAGGGTGACGGTACCTGCTGAAACGGGAACACCAACTCATCAAAGTACACATGCCGCGAAGTGAAATTGCGGTGGGACACTGGATCATAGCACCGGTAACCTTTGGTGTTGGGTGGATAACCAAGGAAGATACAGGAAGTGACCGGGGAGCGAGTTTGTGAGGAGTAGTGGACGCGGTGCTACGATAATAGAGACACCCGAAGATGCGAAGACCATCATAAGATGGAACCGCACTGAAGAGGAGCTGGTGAGGAGTGTAGTTCCAGCGTGAGCGACACGGGCGAATGTTAATAAGGAGGCTGGCGGTCGCGAGCGCGTCCGGCCAGAACCGAGGAGGCACGTAGGAGTGGAATAGCAACGTGCGGACACAGTCGTTAAGAGTGCGAATGACGCGCTCGGCGCGACCATTCTGCTGGGACGTGTAGGGACAAGTGAGGCGAAAAATGGTGCCGTGTGACGTAAGAAGATTGCGGACGGCGACGTTGTCAAACTCCTTGCCGTTGTCAGTTTGTAAAGCGAGAATAGGACGACCGAACTGTGTGGTGACATATGAATAAAAGGCTGTGAGTGTGGCAAGAACGTCGGACTTGAGACGGAGAGGGAAGGTCCACACATAATGAGTAAAATCATCCAATATCACCAAATGGTATAAAAAGCCCGTGTTGCTTGCAACCGGGGATGTCCAAACATCACTATGCAATAACTGAAACGGAAAGGTGGAAATATTTGTAGACTCGCTAAAGGGGAGACGAACGTGTTTTCCAAGACGGCAAGCCTCACAAGTGTGGTTGCCAACCTTATTACATGAGAAAGAAAAACTCTGAAGAATCTGACGCATAACGGTGGAGTTGGGATGATCGAGGCGGGCGTGCCAAAGATAAACACTAGCGGCGAAGGCGGCGGGGCGACGGGTGGAGGTGGCGCCGGAGGGATGTACCGGATAAAGCTCGTCCGGGCTATCACATCAGTGTAGAACCATCCGTGTACGGGCGTCCTTCACAGAGAAACCGATATTGTCAAATTCAACAGTGATAGGATTGTAACGAGTAAGACGACGATCAGAAACTAGATTGGTGACTAAGTTAGGAGACACAAGAACATTAGACATGTTAACAGGAGTAGAAGAAGAAGGAAAAGACATATGACCGACATTTGTAATGGGTAGAGAGGAACCGTTACCAATGGTGATGCGAGTGGGAGTATGAATATGAGTGGCACACATGAGGTTACCGGGATAAGCAGTCATGTGAGCGGTGGCGCCCGAGTCCATGTACCAGTCACCACCGCCACCGTAGGAACTGGGTGACGGAGCGAAGTGCAGGGCAGCGAGGAGGGCCGGGTCCCACGGCGGCGGCACCTGAGGATGGTAAGACCCGCCGTAGGCCGGCGCGGCGGTGGCGCCGTAGGCGGGCGCGGCCCCATAAGCGGGCGCTGGCAGTGACGCGGCACCATAGCCGCTGTAGGGCGCAATGTTCTGCGCGACGAAGAGGGCATGGTGGCTCGCCGGACGGGGCCCAAGGATGCCCGGAGCGGGAGCCCGAGGGATCGGCATGGAGTACGCGTGGACGACGCCAGTCCACGGGTTGGTGCCGTACGTCCATGGAGGGGTGACCTGCTGCTGCTGCTGACGAGGGGCCCCCCGGCGCCTGTTGCTGCTTACGGCCGCCCCAGCGACGGTTGCCGCGGCGCCCGCCACCGGGCTGCTGGGGGGCAGCGGGAGGAGTGGGGGGCGCGGGCGGCAGGGGGAAATACCCTGGAGGCGCGGGAGGCGGCGGCTGCTGGCGTGGTGCGGGTGGGGCGGCTGATGGTGGGGTGCCACGGGAGGTGCCTGCGGCGAGGGCGTGATGCTGCACACGCTTCTTGACTCCCTTCATCCGGCGCTCCTCCAACCGCAAGTACGCCACGAACTTGGGGAAGGAGGGCTCCGGCATCAAGGTGAGGTTGGAGGCGGCGTTGCCGAAGTCCTCGTTGAGGCCGGCGTGAGAGTGCTGAGGAGGAGGGCGTCATCAACCTTGGTGCCAATGTCGCGGAGCTCATCCGCCAACGTCTTCAGGCGGCGGCAATAGTCATCAATGGACTGGTCATCCTGGTGACAGTCAAAAAATTCCTGCTGCAAAAAAACGCGGCGCTGAAGTTTGTTGTCGGTGAAGAGGCCGTTCAGCTTGACCCACAGGGTGCGAGCGTCATCGCCAGCACTCACGACCGTGTGGAACAGGTCCTTGGAGATGGTGGTGAAGAACCACCGGATGATGGTGGCGTCGATGGCGATCCACTCGGCGTCGTCCATCATGTCGCAAGAGTCAACGGTGCCGTCCACATGATCCATGAGGCTCTTCTCGCGGAAGAGCAACGTGAAGTACGTCTTCCATGCGAAGTACGTGGAGTTGGAGGCGTCGAGGACGACGGGGACGCGTGTGTGGACGTTGATGTCGCGGATCTCAGCGGGGTCGACCGCGAAGGAGTTGGAGGAGGCGGATGACATGGCGGCGGCGCGACGGCGGAGAGAGGTGGCGGCGGCTGCGGCGTGGGACGGCAGCGGCGGCTGATCGCGGCGGCGGCGGCGGCTAGGTGGTGCGGCGCGGTAGGAGGGCGGCGCGACGGGGAGAGGGGTGGCGGCGGCGGCGTGGGGCGGCGGCGGCCCGAGGCGGCGGCGGCTAGGGTTAGCGGAAGCGGGGGGGTCAACTTGCGATAGATACCATGTAGAGAATGATTTGATGCGTCGATAATTGATTGATCGTGCACTAGGCACATATATATAGGTACAAGGGGTGCGTCGATAATTGATTGATCGTGCACTAGGCACATATATATAGGTACAAGGGGTGCGACCGGTGTCTTGTCTCCCAAGATACAAGTAAATACAGAGGGAGAGAGACACAATAAGTACGGCATACAAAACCCAGACCTACGTACATGTACACATGTTCAACACTCGGTAACCACCTCGCTGCCGATAATCTGGGTCAGATGCCCCCTCCACGAAACCTCTGGGCGGGCGTAAAAAGGCCGCTCTGTCGATCCATCACTCTGCCATGCATATCCACGCCCATCACCTGCCGACGACGAGCCACGATGGTGGCCATCACCATAAGCATTGAAACCATCATCACCCCACTGTCCCCGAGGCGGTCCATTACCACCGCGGTTTGCCGGGTAGCGGTTATGTCCAGCACCTCTATCACCTCCAAGCTCCGGCTGCCCACTCCAAGGCGCGGAAGGCATCCCCGCACCTTGAGACGTCGGTACGTGCGTCGCCTGCACCGGCCCAGCTTGTTTCTGCGGCGGCCGTGCGACGAAGTGAGGAGGCGGCGCAGCCTGAGGCTGCTGCGCACGCACCTGCGGTTGCTGCTTCCGAGGGGGCACCACGACCATCCCAGGTGCCGGCGGCCTCGACTCCTGCGAACCTAAGTCGTGCCCAGCAGCGGGAACCGCAGGCGGCACCATGGCTGTCTCAGGCGGACACAAACTCTAAACGGATGCAAAAACGCAGCTAATATCAGATGCTACGCGTCGGTCGGCGGATCTTTTTAAAAGATCCGCCGCCTCGCGAGCCGTCAGATGCGAGACAATTTAGCCATTGTGTGCCGTCTTTTACTTTCGCAACAAAAGCCTTGTTGTGGAACCTTTTGTAACAGAAATCATATTGGAGAAATATTTGCAACGAAGGTTGTGTTGCAGAATTTTCTTGCAGCAAAGATCATGTTGCAGAAATGTTTGTAGATTTTTTTTGCAGTAGAAATCATATTGAAGAAATATTTGCAATGAAGGTCATGTTGCAGATTTTTTTCAACAAAGGTCATGTTGCAGAAATATTTATAATTTTTTCTGCAACAGAGGCCTTGTTGCGGAAAATTTATGCAACAGAAATAATGTTACAGGATCTGTACTGCGGCGGCATGGGCGGTTACGACTAAGCTCGAGGAGGCGACAACCATGGATGTCGTGCTCCTCTGAAACACTTGCTCACAGGCACGGGAGCCTCAACTGGCATGATTCAGTTGGTTGCCGCTGCGCAAGATGCACGGAGATGTGTTGCAGAATAAAATGAATCATGAAGGTCATTGCTTGGGACGATAAGATAAGCATCAACGTGGGTATGTATAATATGAGGTGGTTTCCAGACGTGGCATGCGTGTAGCTCACGAGACACGTGGCACGCGTGCAAGGCGATGGACGTATTGTTGTTTTCGGCCGGTGGATTCACAGCTTTTCCCATACTATATCAATTTCTTCTACAATTTTTATAGTTTTCTTGACATAGGCGGGCGCGGCAAGATGTGTCTCGCGTTCTAGTAGCAACAGTAAAACACGTCCAACATTACAGAGCAATTCTTTCGGCGATTTATTACAACAGAGTAGCCCACACTTCCTACAGTATTTCACGGAACCACGAATGCTTGCACGGAGTACGAACATCGTCAAACGGAAGGAAAATGCATGCAAATTAACCAGCACGAACGGTACTCGGTGCCAAGTATCATCGATCTCGAGTCAGTCACTCGTCCTTGTTGTGCTGGAGCCTGAGCGCGAAGGCCTGGAGCGAGAGGAGAACCTTCTTGAGCCGCTCCCTCGTCTCGGCGTCGATGAGGTTGCCCTCCTCGTCGAACTTGGGCGGGTCCGCAAACGCCCTCACGTGGAGCTCCGGTTTGTTGATGAAGTGGAGGTCCAGGAACACCCCGATCTGGCGGAGGTGGAGCGACGCCCTGCCCCCGCCGAAGTCGCCCCCCGCGCACACGATCGCCGCCGCTCTGTCCGCCCAGCAGTTGCGCTTGCCCCTGGACGCCCAGTCCAGCGCGTTCTTGAGGGATGCGGTGACGGAGTAGTTGTACTCGGGCGAGGCGAAGAGGAAGCAGTCGGCGGCGCGGACCCTCTCGCGGAGCGCCTCGACGGCCGGCGGGAAGCCCTCGCCGCCGTCGGTCTCCAGGTCCGGGTTGGCCATGGGCAGGCCGGAGATGTCCACGTGGTCGATCCGCAGCCCCGGGATGGACTCCTCGCACAGCTCCTCGGCTACAGACATCGATCATCATGCAAAGCAAGGCGAAGTCAGCGGTGCAAGATCACGAACCGAGCTAGCTAGGCAATGGTGATTGGTGAATGGTGCGTACCGGCGCGGATGAGGCCGCGGTGCCACGAGTCCTTGCGGAGGGAGCCGCAGAAGGCGGCCACGCGGAGGGTGGGCTTCGCCGTCGTCGACGCCGTCACTGATCCCATGATTCTTCCTCGGTCGTGGGTCGCCGTGACACCGAGTCCCTGAGAGTGGAGTGGCTTTTGCGTACTGATCGATGTGGAGCTCAGGTGCTTGCTGCCCTGTCTTGTCCTGGAGGAGATGGAATAAATAGATGACTGGTTGGTCTCAGCCAGGTCATCCTGTTAATTTTTACTTAACTTAATGAACAACGCTGCACTACTAGTGGCGGAGTGTACGCGGAGCGTCATCGATGGCATCACACTTGGGATCATTAGCAGCCTAACCTAGTGGCAATATATAATTAGCTGATACGCGACATTATACTGCCAACGAGTCAACCACCGCTAGATAAAAAGTACTCCTACTACACTTGAGCCGGCAGCAGACATCATCGATGGCGTCAAATCGCCTCGCCATCGATCGCGGGCTTCATGGAGGCCTTGAGCGTGGAATATCCTATTCGACGCATGCTGCGTCAAAGTGTTGTTCCTTCCCAGGGACGACCGAGCGAGCCACACACTGAGCTATAGCGTAGGGTTTTCTGTACAGTTCATTTTCGGTATTTTTGCAAGAAAGTTTAATTTAGGTTTTTGAAATCTTTTAGAAGGTTTCTTAACCAAAATTTCTGTTTTTTAATAAATGCGCAATCTACAAAATGTTCAAAATCTTCATATTTTTTAGAATAAAAAATCAAAATATTGTGGAATTTAATTCTTCTAGTTATGTTTCAGAATTTTCCACATTTTAAAAAATGTTTGGAATTTTAATTTTTTTCTTTAATAATTCAAAAATTGTTCGGTGTGTGTTTGGAATTTCAAATTTTGTCCCAAATTTTCTAGAATTATTCGAAATTTCAGAATTTTGCTCAGGTTTTACAAAAAAATTGGTATGTTTTAAAAATACTAGTTAGAATTTGTTTTAAAATATTTTTGAAAAATATTGTGGATCTCGATTCGATTTCTTGGACTGCTTGTGGGCAATCTACTGGATCTTGGTCAAGCACATAAGCTGAGTATAAGGCACTAGCCAATGCTACTGTTGAAATTATTTGGATCCAAAATTTACTAACAAAGTTGGGTGTTCATCATACAAAAGCAGCCTCTTTCTTTAATGGTGTGACAATCTTGATACCACATACCTACTCCCTTTGTCCAAAATTACTTGCACTCAAATGG
Source organism: Secale cereale (assembly GCA_902687465.1). Classification (NCBI taxonomy): domain Eukaryota; kingdom Viridiplantae; phylum Streptophyta; class Magnoliopsida; order Poales; family Poaceae; genus Secale; species Secale cereale. Next base: position 105,000,832 of record LR738711.1, on the reverse strand, counting down.
ATGTATGTAACACTACCATTTGAGCGACAAGTAATTCCGAACGAAGGTAGGAGATGCTAATCACGTCCTTTGTGCTAGGACAAAATATGTTGAAATTGACTACCACCTTGTTCGAGAATCTGTGGCAAATAAGCTTCGGAATATTCGTTTAATACCTACTAGTGATCAAGTAGCAGATGGATTTATTAAACCGTTTTCAGTGTAAATCTTTCTGGCTATATTAAACACACACACCTCTTCCTGGTAACGCATACTGGCAAATCAACCTATGAATTGTAACTTGTTTATCCTACTATACTGAGTATGAGTCACCGCTATCGATTACATAAACTACAGTACTAATGACGAGTTCTCTTAGCAGCTTCTCCCTTCTCCCGGAAGCTGCTTAGAAGCTGTTTATGAGTTGCTTAGGAGTGAGGAGGACCAGAAGCTGCTTAGAAGCTGTGAAAAGAGCTGGGCCTAAGCAGACAACTGACGAGGCTATTCATCGCGGAACTCCACCACAGACAGCACCACAGGCGCGACCACTGTTGGCTCCCTCATGGCATCCAACCGCTCGGGCTTCCCCTCTACCCACTTGTTGAGGAACGCCACCATGGCGCCGGCGACGAACCGCCTCATGGGCGCCCTTGCCCCGCCGCTCTTGCAGAGGGCGCGCGTGGCCAGCCCCTTGGCGCCCGTCGTCACGTCGTCCATCATGTCGGTGTGCCCGTAGTCCCTCGCCACGAGGTGGCACGCCGGCGCCGCGCACTCGTCGTAGAACTCCGCGTGGCTCACGCCCAGGGGCGCGCACGGCGGGAACAGGGCGTTGCGAGGCAGCTCGCCGAGGCCCGTGCCGATGACCATGACCGGCGCCGGGACGCGCAGCGCGTTCGGCTTGTAGACCAGGATCGGCGGGGGCGTCTGGTTGCCCATGCCGGTGCCGTCCACGGGGTCGACGGCGATGAGGGCCGCGAGAGGAAGGGTGGTCTTGGCGTGGCCCAGCCCGAGCGCGAAGGCCACCTTGCCGCCGCGGCTGTGCCCGGAGATGGACACCTGACGAATTGATGATGCAGTTGTTAGTACCTCGAGCTAGAATTATTATTCTGTTAGTAAATTAGAGAGCAGAGCAATCGATGGCACGTTAACTGACCGCAGTTAGGTTCGGTCGAACACCGGGTGGGAGCTTGGAAGAAAGGCCGGCGGCCAGCCAGTCGATGACGGCGGCCGCCGAGTTTATCTCGCCGGTGGTGTCGGGTCCGGATACCGTGTACAGCTGCAATTGTAATCGAGTTCAGTCAGTGTTCATCTCTGGAGAAGAAGTTCATTGCCACGCCGACATTAGCTTGATGGCTTGTCGATATAATATACCTGAGGAGCAACGACGATGAAGCCATGGGAGGCCACATGCTGGAGCAGCTGGGAGTAGAAGTAGTTGTTGCAGAGGTAGCCGTGCAAGAAGAGCACCACCGGGTACTCCCCTGCGTCGCACGGGGCGGCTACCAGCAGCTGCTTCGGAGGAGACTGCGCGTCGTCGGGACTGGCCGCACAGCACCTCGTGGCCTGCTCGACCTTGGTAAGGCTGGTGCCATGGCGTCCATGGTCGAACACGTCGCCTGCAGCAGACGCCATGGTGTGAAGCGGAGCGGCAGGCTACTACTATGCTGATTGATACCACGCGCCTTGCAGAGTTGTGGTAGTTTTACGGGTGCGTGTGGTTGCTTAACGGCCGTGTGTTCTGGGGATCCTTATCTGGGTAGTTCTCGCAGAAATATCTGATGCAGATTAGTCCTCCTTTTCACATTCTCTTGTACCTATAGGATGGAAGATTGGGACATTCCTTTGTTTCCATCTTCGATCAGTCTTACTACTCATCAATATCTGTGCCGCTGTGCCGACTAGATATTTCTCCACATTTTATCACTGCTAGTAAGTTTGCACGTGGGTCTCCGCCCAACGAAAACATTTGCTCATAGAACCCTTCTAAGCCATCTATGCTCATAGAACCCTTTTAAGCCATCTATATTCTATTGTCTACGTCACATTGGATAATCTATAATGAATTGAATTATGCAAGCTCAGTTAGTCATCTCAAATTTAAAAATATGTAATGTGCCTTTTACAAATACTTCCTCCGTAAAAAAATATAGAAGCCTTTAGATCACTAAATTAGTGATCTAAATGCTCTTATATTTCTTTACAAAGTGAGTATAAAGAAGACATGCTAGAACAAAAAAATGGCTCTTGTGTCGGCTTTGAATTCACACAAAATTAATTGAAAGCAAAGAAGACATGTTGAAACAAAAGGGATAAGAGCATCTTCAGAAGTCATAGTGATGTAGGAGCATCAACAATGATCCGACAACTTGTTACACAAGATACATCTAGAATGATACTATAAAAGTCAGCATGTGCTTATCACGAAAGCAATAGATAATGACAGTAAAAAAATGAATTGACCTCTGTCTGGAGAACAACTTGCCATGTATATTGGCTATTTCAAAAGTTAAATGAGTTAGCTCAAGACAACTTTGCTAAATTTTGTAATATATTTGTGTATCTTAGGGCAATCTCCATTGCACCTCACGGTTGTCAGCAAGTGGAACCATATGTAGTAATTGTGTTTAGCTAATTAGACATAAAAAAGAATACATATGATGTATGATTTAAACGTGCTGACCACCGCCACGAGGGCCTTGCTTGGTCGACTGTTTTCGCTCGGCTGCCCATATGTGACACTTTGTGTGCCCTGTGCCCAGCGCCGACAATGCAAGTATGCGACAATTTCCTTCCTTGTTCGATCAATCAAGATTCACATTTTTAGGTTTAGAACTGAAATAGGAAGAATAGCAAAACAATACATGCGAAGGCATAGGGCGCTGGGCGCGACTGCACAAGGAGACGTGCTCGTACCTCGTGGTCGCGTAGCGCTGCAAGCCCACGTCGCCGTCATTCCCCAGGATGAGAAGACCAGGAGATTCAAACCAAGAGTCGAGCCGTTAAAGACGACGAACACTCAAACAAGTGAACAAAAGAAGGAAGTGACAGAAGTCAATAAACGATCGGAATCAAGTTCACGGTCTGATCGATCATGTGATCTGAACAAATAGGGAAACGAGCAATTTGGTTTCGATGTTTGTCTCTGCCTATATGCGAAGAAGACACCAGAATATCAATTAGCATGTACTGCTGGATCTGAGGTGGTGCGACAGTGTCGGGAGGCAGGCAATATGGGATGTTTGTCTTCTGGTGTCTTCTTCGGAGGTATCCGGTTATAGAGGCGTCGTTACCCGGATAAGGGATGATGGTACATATGGCTTCAACGGCGACTGTATACACTTCACTGAAAACAAGATCTATGATCAGACTATGTCGACGTGCTTGCGTCGTGTCCTTGTTGAAGATGGTGGGTTAAAGTTTGGATTTGGCGATAAGAATCCGAAGTTCAACATTGTGTTGGACTCGTCATCATTGGTGCACACACTGCGATTCCTTCTTGAATGCGTAGCCTAGGAGTTGTGTTTTTTCTCTCTTCTTGTAACATAGGGTTAATTAACGGTTTTCTGGTGCAGTTACTGTCGGGAGGCATGCGACCTTGGATTTTCTTTTTGCTTTATTTTGGTTTGATATTGTTTGGTTGCTGGATTTTGTATTCTTAATAATATATGATTGTATGCATTATGCTGAAGCAAAGGCCGGGAGTTATTCTCCTTTCCCAAAAGAAAAGACATTAAAGTGTAATTATGAAACATGCTAAACTTTAATATCATATTTTTCATTTTCAAGAAACTAACCAAAATAGATTTATGCTTTACAAGTCCGAAGATTTTAAATCTAGTGGAAGAAGGTTGAAGTCATGCTGACTACCCTTTTTTGCATAAGAGATATTTGGAAATTTCAGTAGCATCTTTCATTAGCTCTGTAAGCATTCCATAACTTGTGCAGCAAAGGAGCTAAACCTAATAGACATCGAACTATTTATATTTTAGTCTTTAATCTAACTAATATTCAAACACTCTTCAACATTGAAATTATATGAATCCTGTGCATGGAGAGTCAAACAATAGAGAGAGAATAATACATTTCACCAAAAGTATACTTACATGTCTAATCTTTACCTTTTTTGCGAGAAAAATTTCCAATTTATTAATCAATCATGACAATACAGAGAACTCAAAAGATAATAAAAATTACAACCAAGTCTATGGACCACCTAGTGACGACTACAAGCACTCACTAGTAGAAAACAGGGCTTTGATTCTGGCCGGGGAGGCCCATTAGTCCTGGTTCACTCACGAACCGGGACCCATGGGGGCATTTGTTCCGGTTCGTGAGGCCAGGGGGCCAGCCTGGCCTCGGTGGCCATTGGTCCCGGTTGGTCTGGCACCTTTGGTCCCGGTTCCAGCCACGAACCGGGACCAATGGGTGTGGGCCAGAGAAGGGAGGCCTTTAGTCCCGGTTCCTGTCACGAACCGGGCCCAATGAGTTGCCTATATATACCCCATCGATGGCGAGCAGAGCACTCAACACTGCTCTGTTTTTTCTGGCCGACGAGGGGGGAGAGCTTTGTGGTGCTCTAGCTCACCTCCTATGCACATGAGGTGTTCGATTAAATGCCCGAGCCACACTAGTTAAGCTTTCTCCTCTCGAAGCTCGACCTCCAAGCTCCATTTTATCCGAGATTTGTCTAGGTTTAGCGGTCTGTCACGTCCCGTCCCCGTCTTCACCGTCGTCGATCGCCCGCGCCGATCTCGTTGCCGACACCACCGTGGTGAGCCTCTTGTTCTATCTATGATTTTCTTAATTTTATTATTGCTTGTTATTATTGCTTTAGATAGATATTTGTCTAATTTTCTTACTTTTATTATTGCTTGTTATTATATACTGCGATGGTTTTGGTATCCGCCCACGTTGGCCCTCGTCCTGTCTATGATTCGGATGTGGTATATTATCTTTAATTTATAACTATTTGTTTTAGTGTTTATGACAATTATGCCGACCAACGTGACATAGATGTTTTTATCTAGGAGGTAGTTGAATCGGAAATTCCAACCGACCCTCTTGTGGAGAGGTTAAATTTAGTTGAAAAGGAAAACATTTACTTGAAGAAAAAAAATGGAAAAACTGAGGAGGAGAAGATGGAATTGGAATTACATGTTGCAAAAGTCGTCGATGATCACAGGATCAAGATGGACCCTATTTTCAAGAGGTTAAATTTAGTTGAAGAAGAAAACAATTACTTGAAGGAAAAAATTAAAAAAATTGAGGAGGAGAAGATGATAGTGGAGTTGCATGTTGCGGATGTCGTCGATGATCACAAGATCAAGATGGATGCCATGCGCTTGAAGATTAGAAAGATTAGAAAATATGCCATTCATACCGAGGCTTGGTATCATTATGCCGTTGGATCAATTATTACCTTGGTTGCGATTATGATCGCATTTGTTGTTGCGTTGAAATGCTCTACATAGTTTCAACGTATGGTTTAATTAGATGCTCTGGAGAGCTATGTATGTACTTTGAATTTAATGTGATGATGAACTTCTATTAATTTTATAACTTATCTATCCATGATGTTCTGTAATAGTTTTTGACACAGTTAATTATATATAAATGCAAGCAGATGAACCTGCAATGGATGTACGGTGACAGACACACCTCCGAATACATTAATGGCGTGCATAATTTTCTCGAAGTGGCTGAGGCAAACAAGCAGAATGGTTTTATGTGTTGTCCATGCCCTAGCTGTGGGAATACGAGGTCTTACTCTGACTCGAAAACCCTTCACACCCACCTGCTTTATAAGGGTTTCATGCCACACTATAATGTTTGGACCAAGCACAGAGAAATAGGGGTTATGATGGAAGACATCAAAGAAGAAGAGGACGATGACAACTATGTGCCCCCGGAATACGGTGATGCTGCAACGGGGAAAGCTGCTGAAGGTCAAGAGAAACCAGACGATGTTGTGCCTGATGATGATCTCTGTCGATTCATTGTTGATGCAAGGAGACAGTGTGAAAGTGAAAAGGAGAAGCTGAAGTTCGATCGCATGTTAGAGGATCACAAAAAAGGGTTGTACCCCAATTGCGAAGATGGCAACACAAAGCTCGGTACCATACTGGAATTGCTATAGTGGAAGGCAGAGAATGGTGTGCCTGACAAAGGATTTGAGAAGCTACTGAAAATATTGAAGAAGAAGCTTCCAAAGGATAACGAATTGCCTGACAGTATGTACGCCGCAAAGAAGGTCGTATGCCCTCTAGGATTGGAGGTGCATAAGATACATGCATGCCCTAATTATTGCATCCTCTACCGCGGTGCGTACGAGGAGTTGAACGCATGCCCGATATGCGGTGCATTGCGGTATAAGATCAGACGAGATGACCCTGGTGATGTTGACGGCGAGCGCCCAAGGAAGAGGGTTCCTGCCAAGGTGATGCGGTATGCTCCTATAATACCATGGTTGAAACGTCTGTTCAGAAACAAAGAACATGCCAAGTTCATGTGATGGCACGCAGAGGACCGTAAGAAAGACGGGAAGTTGAGAGCACCCGCTGACGGGTCGCAGTGGAGAAAAATCGAGAGAACGTATTGGGTGGAGTTTGCAGGTGACACAAGGAACGTATGGTTTGGTTTAAGCACGGATGTCATTAATCCTTTTGGGAAGCAGAGCAGCAATCACAGCACCTGGCCCGTGACTCTATGTATCTATAACCTTCCTCCTTGGTTGTGTATGAAGCGGAAGTTCATTATGATGCCAATACTCATCCAAGGCCCTAAGCAACCCGACAACGACATTGATGTGTACCTAAGGCCATTAGTTGAAGAACTTTTACAGCTATGGAATGGACAAGGTGTACGTGTGTGGGATGAGGCCAACTAGGAGGAATTTGACCTACATGCGTTGCTGTTTGTAACCATCAATGATTGACCTCCTCCCAGTAACCTTTCAGGACAAACAAAAAAGGGATACCACTCATGCAGGCACTGTTTAGATGATACTGAAAGTATATACCTGGACAAATGCAAGAAGAATGTGTACCTAGGGCATCGTCGATTTCTTCCGACCAACCATCAATGTCGAAAGAAAGGCAAGCGTTTCAAAGGCGAGGCAGATCATCGGAAGAAGCCCACCATGCATATCGATGACCACGTACTTGCTATGGTCAATGATTTACAGGTAATCTTTGGGAAGGGTCCCCGCGGACTATCTGTCCCGAATGACGCTGAGGGATGCGCACCCATGTGGAAGAAGAAATCTATATTTTGGGACCTACCCTACTGGGAAGACCTAGAGGTTCACTCTTCAATCGACGTGATGCACATGACGAAGAACCTTTGCATGTACCTACTAGGCTTCTTGGGTGTGTATGGGAAGACAAAAGATACACCGGAGGCACGGGAGGACCTGCAACGTTTGCACGAAAAATACGGCATGCCTCCAAAGCAGTATGAAGGTCCTGCCAGCTACGCTCTTACCAAAGAAGAGAAGGAAATATTATTTGCATGCCTGCTCAGTATGAAGGTCCCGCTTGGCTTCTCATCAAATATAAAGGTAATAATAAATATGGCAGAGAAAAAGTTTCAGAACCTAAAGTCTCGTGACTGCCACATGATTATGACGCAACTGTTTCCGGTTGCATTGAGGGGGCTTCTACCGGAAAACGTCCGATTAGCCATTGTGAAGCTATGTGCACTTCTGAATGCAATATCTCAGAAGGTGATCGATCCAGAAATCATACCAAGGCTAAGGAGTGATGTGGCGCAATGTCTTGTCAGTTTCGAGCTGGTGTTCCCACCATCCTTCTTCAATATCATGACGCACGTCCTAGTTCATCTAGTCGACGAGATTGTCATTTCGGGCCCCGTATTTGTACACAATATGTTCCCCTTTGAGAGGTTCATGGGAGTCCTAAAGAAATATGTTCGTAACTGCGCTAGGCCAGAAGGAAGCATCTCCATGGGCCATCAAACAGAGGATGTCATTGGGTTTTGTGTTGACTTCATTCCTGGCCTTAAGAAGATTGGTCTCCCTAAATCGCGGTATGAGGGGAGACTGACTGGAAAAGGCACGCTTGGAGGGGACTCAGTAATATGCAGGGACGGTCATTCTTAGTCTCAAGCACACTACACAGTTCTACAAAGCTCTACCTTGGTGACCCCGTATGTCGATGAACACAAGAACAGTCTGCGCTCCAAACACCCGGAGTAGTGTGACGACTGGATTACATGTGAACACATCAAGACTTGCGGTAGTTGGTTGGAAACACGTCTCAAAGGTGACAACACTGTTTGTGATGAGCTGTACTCGTTGTCCAGGGGACCATCTTCGACTGTATTGACTTATAAAGGATACGCGATAACTGGGAATACATTTTACACTATCGCCCAAGATCAAAAGAGCACCAACCAAAACAATGGTGTCCGCTTTGATGCAGCAACCAAGAAGGGAAAGGACACATATTATGGTTACATAGTGGACATATGGGAACTTGACTACGGACATGATTTTAAGGTCCCTTTGTTTAACTGCAAATGGGACAATTTTTCAGGAGGCAGGGTACACGTAGACCCAGATTACGGAATGACAACAGTGGATCTGAACAATCTTGGGTACACAGACGAACCGTTCGTCCTAGCCAATGATGTGGCGCAGGTTTTGTATGTGAAGGACATGTCTACCAAAACCAGAAAAAGAAAAGATAAGGAAGCGAACACATCATACGATGAGCCAAAGCGCCACATAGTTCTTTCAGGAAAAAGAGACATCGTGGGAGTGGAGGGCAAAACAGACATTTCCGAAGATTATGAAAAATTTCATGAAATTCCTGTAGGAGATATGCCCTAGAGGCAATAATAAATACTATTATTTATCTCACTGTTCACAATTAGGTTTATGTTCCATGCTACAACTGCTATGGTTCTCGAGTCTGCAAATAAAACGAGGCTCGGAGGAAGACTCATATGCACGTGTGGAATAATAAACGATAAAAGGTATTCCTGGTCTGGCCTCTAAGACTAGCTCAAGTGTTGCATGATGGTTCTGTTTTCCTGATCATGGGCATGTCTATGCCAGCAATTTTGAGGGCACAATGTTATAGGAACATTTGTGTTGAATCGACCCGATTTGATGTTATGCTATGAGATACATTCGTCACAAGTTTATGGTTAATAACACAGGAAGTTAATGTTTGCATAATTCCTTAGACCATGAGAGTATCGAGTTTCTTCATGCTTGCTTCATGAACTTTGGGGTTTGTTAAACGTCATCCGTAAATGGGTGGCTATTACGGCGGCTTACGGGTTCATGGAAAAGTATGGCAAGTAACGAGATAGCTCAAGATTGGGATTTGCTCCTCCGACGATGGAGAGATATACTCGGGCCCTCTCGGTGTAACGGTATCCATCATCGTCTGGCCAGACACAGGGTGATTTGATCACTGGGATGCCGAAACACGAAAACGAGAAAAGAGAACAAAACCGGTAACGAGGTAACTTGCATAGTGGACAAAGTGTTTGCCCACGGGGATGCAATAAATCTCACCTCGGGTGTTTGTGACATATCATGAAGCAAAAGGAATAGCTCACAGCAACTGGAGGTTCACTCGAATATTCATTCGTGTGGGTATAGGGGGTCAATATGGGTGTCCACGGCTCCGATGTTGATCATTGATCGGAAGGGGTTCCTGGTCATGTCTATACTTCACCGAACCTATAGGGTCACACGCTTAAGGGTCATCTATCTGCTGAATACTAGACAGGGAGTCTGAGAGAAAATCACCGAAAAAGTTTCGGACACCGAAAAAGTTTCGGACAGCGGAAAAGTTCCGCAGAGAGAGGTCACCGGATGAGTTCCGGTGAAACTGAAAAGTTGTTTCAGAGGATACCATAAAGTCAAATTGGTTTTGGCACATGCCCGATAATTCTTGGAGGATGCCAGAATCATTCTGGAAACTTTCTGGAATTTTTGGAGATGAAAACCGGGAATGTCCCGGAGCTGCCGGAACCGCTTCAGATGCTTTTCGCAGATGAAAATCACTAAACTGGAATTGTTCCAGAACGCGTTGAAAATAATTATGGTGGGTACTGGAAATGTTCTAAGCCCACATAAATATTTTCAGTTCGAACGGACGCTGAAAAATGTCGTCGTGAATAGTGAAAGCACTTTTTGGATATTTTTTGAGAAAGGCATATTCCTTTTGAGAAAGGGATATTCCAATGGCATATTCCTTTTGAGAAAGGGATATTCCCCCTTGCCTTGGCCTATAAAAGGAGGGGTTGGGGCTGCCATCTCCTTCATCCCTTCTCACATACATGCCATTGCAATGATCTGGCTTCTCTCTCCCTCCCCGCGAAATAGTTTCGTAGAGCCGAAAGGCTGTCTGGGTTCCGGTGGGAACTAGTTCTGGACGGCGAAGCCCTGCCGGATAGATGACACCGTATGTGTGCAACTCTGTAGAGAGATCGTAGTTTCGGTCTTAGTTCGAGGGTGCCTCCCGAAGGGCTGTCCGAGTTACAGTTGGAGTTTCGGGTGTCCTCCCGAAGGGCTGTCCGAGTTACAGTTGGAGTTTCGGGTGTCCTCCCGAAGGGCTGTCCGGGTGACCGTTCGAGTTTCGAAGGTCCTCCCGGAGGGCTGTCCGCGACACCGTCCGGGGGACTGTTCGACCGTCTCCCGGAGGGCTGTCCGAGGAGAAGATGAGGGTATACATCCTCGCGGTTGGGAGGTTGTAAATCCTAGCTGCGGGGGTCTGCACCGACGATCGTCATCGACTCTACTTCCGCTGCGCTACGAGTCGGTAACGAATATGATCAAAACCTTGTATGCAGTCTTCATAGTGGTCCTGGGCTGGTGCGTAGGTCGGAAATTTTTATTTTCTGCTGCGTTACCCTACAATTCCCCCCTTCAAAGTCAAGGCTGACCAAAGCACCCTGATAAACGATGAAGATTATCCATGGTTACAACGCAATAAGCAAAGGACAGAAGCGAAGAAAAAGTGAAGACTTTTTCTCCACAACTATTATGATGCTGCCTTTGATCTAGAATATCACTGTAGTTACATGTGAAGAAATGAAACCCCTTTGTAACAGACGAGTTTTCGTATGAAATGAAATGCTTTTCAATTTCAGGGTCATATAGCTCAAAAATATCAGTAAATGCATGAAAATTAACAAATGAAGTCAGAAAGGGTTGAAAATTGATGAAGTGGCTTTGAATGGTGCATTTTGAACACACAAAAAGTCTGGAGTTCAAATAAGTTCAAACAAAAAGAAATCCCTTTCTAATAGATGAGTTTTCGTCCGAAACCCTGATACCTCGAAACAGATAGTCCGTTTTGTACACGAAGTGCATCCAGTTTTTGCCGTGACCCTCTCTACTTTTTTGCACATGCTATGTGGGTGAAATGATGATGCCATGCCAACTTTCAACCTTTTGAGGGTTCATTTTAAATGCTTTTCAATTTCAGGGTCATTTAGCTCAACCAAATCAGTAAATGCATGAAAATGACAAATGAAGTCAGAAAGGGTTGAAAATTCATGATGTGGCTTTGAATGGTCCATTTTGAACATGAAAAAGTCTGGAGTTCAAATAAGTTAAAAAATGAAAACCCTTTGTAACAGACGAGTTTCCGTATGAAACCCTAATACTTCGAAAGAGATTGTCTGTTTTGTACACGAAGTGCATCCAGTTTTTGCCGTAACCCTCTCTACTTTTTTTCACATTCTATGTGGGTGAAATGATGATACCATGCTAACTTTCAACCTTTTCAGAGTTCATTTGAAATGCTTTTCAATTTCAGGGTCATATAGCTCAAAAAAATCAGTAAATGCATCAAAAATAACAAATGAAGTAAGAAAGGGTTGAAAATTTATGATGTGGCTTTGAATGGTCCATTTTGAACACACAAAAGGTCTGGAGTTCAAATAAGTTAAAAAAATTGAAATCCCTTTGTAACAGATGAGTTTTCGTCCGAAACCCTGATACCTCGAAACAGATAGTCCATTTTGTACACCAAGTGCATCCAGTTTTTGTCGTAACTCTCTCTACTTTTTTGCACATGCTATGTGGGTGAAATGATGATGCCATGCCAACTTTCAACCTTTTCAGAGTTCATTTGAAATGCTTTTCAAATTCAGGGTCATTTAGCTCAACCAAATCAGTAAATGCATGAAAAATAACAAATGAAGTCAGAAATGGTTGAAAATTGATGATGTGGCTTTGAATGGTCGATTTTGAACACAGAAAAAGTCTGGAGTTCAAATAAGTTCAAAAAAGGTTGAAAGTTTCTGTTTTTGTTCAAAACATTAAAAGCAAAAAGGATTTTCTAAGAATTTATGCAACTAAAAGCAAAAGGAATCAACTAAAAAGCTTTTATAAATCTCTAGTATTTTTGAAACTAAAATTATATACAATTTATGCAACTAAAATTATCTAAGAATTTTTTGTTCAAAACATTAAAAGCAAAAAGAATTTTCATAAAGAATTTTTATGTTAGAAACTTAAATAGCAAACTAAAATAACAAAATATGTTTTTGATTAAATCAGATATTTAAAATAACCTAAAATAACGAAATTGACTATAATGATAAACACAGTAATATTAAATAGTAGGAAAACGAATCACTCAAAATCTATTTTTATAGTAAAGTTATTCACAAACTAGTGATTCACACAAATTAAAAAAAAATCAAATTTGAAAACTAATGGCACTAATAGAAAGTTTATAATTTTTGTGACCTAAAAGCAAAAAAATGCAAAAAACAAAACAAAAAAGTTGAAAATGATAAAAGAAATGCCGCCTACTGGGCCACCACTGCCTGAATACGACTAGAAACACAACCAGCTAGGTGGGCCAGGATTCAGGCCAACAAAAGGCTCACTAGGCCCACAGGCATGTACACAGAGGTTAGGCCCGTAAGCCTGCTTTAGAGAGGAGCTCGATAGCCGAGGCGCACCGCACTTTATAAACAGGTGTGACTCTCTCTCAGGTAGCGAGGTGGGACTAAATTCCCACCATCACGCCGCTGTGCAAGGCCTTTGGTCCCGGTTGGTAGCACCAACCGGGACTAAAGGGGTGCATTGGTACCGGTTCATGGCAATGCCCCCCTTTAGTCCCGGTTGGTGGCACCAACAAGAGACCTTTGGTCCCGGTTGGTGGCACCAACCGGGACTAAAGGGGAGATTGGTCCCGGTTGGTGGCACGAACCTGGACCAAAGCTCCGTCTATATAATGAACACTTGCGAAATTTTTCGTTTCAGTTCTTCTTCCCTGCCCCGAGGACGCTGCGAGGCTGCCCCTCTGCCTCGCCGTCGCCGTCGTCGCCCTGCCTCCGACGCCGTCCCGCGCCGCCCCGACGCCGTCCCACGCCGCCCCAACACCGCGCCGACGCTGTCACTGTCCCGCGTCGCCCCGACGCCGTTGCCGCCCCGCGCCGAGCCCTGCCCCGACCTCGCCGCCGCTCGATCCCCTGCACTATGAG
>LR738711.1:104940545-104987336 GCA_902687465.1 Secale cereale | reverse complement strand
CCCGCGCCCCAAAGCCGCCGCGAGTCCGCCCCAACGCCGCCGCCCGCCCCGACGCCGCCGACGACGCTGTATAGATTTTTTTCTATTCATATTGTCGTGTATATGATGATGATGATGATGATGATGTATGTATGTTCATATGCATAGAATATGCAAAAGTTAGAATTTTTTCTGTTCATAGATTTTTTTTGGGTGATATTATAGTAGAATATGCAAATGTTTGTATGTTCATATGCAAAGAATATATCACTTTTTTCATATAATTTTTATGATTTTTTTCTGTTGTAATTTTGTTCATAGAATTTTTTATTTTGTTCATAGAATTTTTATGGTTTTTTCTGTTGTAATTTTGTTCATAAAGTTTTAGGATGAAAAAAAAGAAGAAGAAAAAAAAGGAGGAGGAGAAGTTTCGTTTAGTTTTAGGATTATTTTAGTTTATGTTTAGTTTAAGAAGAAGGAAAAGAAAAAGGAGAAGAAGAGGAGAGGAAGAAGAGGAGAAATAAATAAGAAGAGGAAGAAGAAGGAGAAAAAGAGGAGAAGTTTCTATTTTTTTCTTCTTCTCCTCTATTCCTTCTTCCTCTCCTCTTTTTTTCATATTTTTTTCTTCTTCTCCTCTATTCCTTCTTCTTATCCTCCTTTTTTTTTCTTCTTCTTCCTCTTCTTATTTTTTATCGGGTATGTCGTTGTCGACATACCCCCTCCCCGATAACTTTGACATGAGGGGGGTCGATATACCCCCTCCCAAATAACTTCGACATGAGGGGGGGTCGATATACCCCCTCCCCGATAACTTTGACATGAGAGGGGAGTGGACGCCGAGGGTTCGAGGGGCGAGGGTCGGGAAAGATACGTCTTCAACGTATCTATAATTTTTGACTGTTCCATGCTATTATTTATGATGTTTTGGATGTTTAATGGGCTTTGTTATACACTTTTATATTATTTTTGGGACTAACCTATTAACCTAAAGGCCCAATCCAGATTGTTGTTTTTTCCCTATTTCGGGGTTTTACAGAAAAGAAATATCAAACGGAGTCCAGACGGAATGAAACTTCGGGAGAGATATTTTTGGAGCAAAATATGCACGAGAGACTTGAGAACCACGGAGTAGGGCTGACGTGGCGTCCATGAGGGTGGGGGCGCCCCCCCCCTACAGGGTGCGCCCCCTGCTTCTTGCGCCCCACGTCTGCCCCCAGGTGCCCTCCTTCCTCCTATATATACCTACGTACCCCGAAACCATCAAAAGAAGAGAGAAAACCCTAGTTCCACCACCGCAACCTTCTGTTCCTGTGAGATCCCATCTTGGGGCCTATTCCGGAGCTCCGCCGGAGGGGGGATCTACCACGGAGTGCTTCTACATCATCATCATTGCCTCACCATGAGTTGTGGGTAGTTTACCACAGACCTTCGGGTCCATAGTTAGTACCTAGATGGCTTCTTCTCTCTCTTTGGATCTCAATACCAAGTTCTCCTCGGTCTTCGAGGAGATCTATTCGATGTAATCTCTTTTTGCGGTGTGTTTGTCGAGATCCGATGAATTGTGGGTTTATGATCAAGATTATCTATGAGAAATATTTGGTTCTTTTCTGAACTCTTTTATGTATGATTATAATACCCTTGCAAGTCTCTTCGAATTATTTGTTTTGTTTGGCCTACTAGATCTATAGTTCTTGCAATTGGAGAAGTGCTTGGCTTTGGGTTCAATCTTGCGGTGTCCTTTCTTAGTGACAGTAGGGGCAGCAAGGCACGTATTGTATTGTTGCCATCGAGGATAAAAAGATGGGGTTTATATCATGTTATTTGAGTTTATCCCTCTACATCATGTCATCTTGCTTAAGGCGTTACTCTGTTCTTATGAACTTAATACTCTAGATGCATGCTGGATAGCGGTCGATGTGTGGAGTAAAAGTAGTAGATGCAGAATCGTTTCGGTCTACTTGTCTCGGACGTGATGCCTATATACAATGATCATGCCTAGATAGTCTCATAATTATTTGCTTTTCTATCAATTGCTCGACAGTAATCCGTTCACCCACCGTAGAATTATGCTATCATGAGAGAAGCCACTTGAGAAACCTATGGCCCCCGGGTCTATTCTCAACATATCAATCTACAATCTACTTTACTTTTTCATTTTTACTTTCTGTTCTTATATCAAAAAATACCAAAAATATCAAACTATCATCTCTATCAGATCTCACTTTCGTAAGTGACCGAAAAGGGATTGGCAACCCCTTATCGCGTTGGCTACGAAGTTCTTATTTGTTTGTGTAGGTGCGAGGGACTCGCGCGTGGTCTCCTATTGGATTAATACCTTGGTTCTCAAAAACAGAGGGAAATACTTACGCTAATGTGCTGCATCACCCTTTCCTCTTCGAGGTAATACAACGCAAGCTCGAGAAGTAGCAAGAAGAATTTCTGGCACCGTTGACGGGGAGGCTTACACAAAAGTCATATACCAAGTACCTATCACAAACCCTTATCCTTCGCATTACATTTATTTGCCTCTCGTTTTCCTCTCCCCCACTTCACCCTTGCCGTTTTATTTGCCCTTCTTTTTGCCGTGTGTTTATCGTTCGCTTGCTTCTTGTTTGCTTGTGTGTTGGATTGCTTGTCCCTATGGCTCTCCCTATCAGTGTTGACCCTCACCTCAAGAGGCTGGAGGAGATCGAAAACAATGTTAGACATTTTATGTCCGTGCAATTTGAACATAATGATTTCTTTAGAAACGAGCTTAAGGAACAGAAAAACTTTATGGAATACATGAATAAAGACCTCGATGATATGTCTAAGGAATTTTATGGTTTGAAATCTCAGTTTGCTCATCTTGAGAACTTAATAGCCCAAATTTCCGATAAACAGTCCACCTTAGTTAATAAGATGGCTGCTAAACCGGAAGAGCATGAAAATAAAAATGAAGATCTGAAAGTTATTGATGTGTCTCCTATTAAATCCTTGTTTTCTGGTATGAATCTTGATAAAGATGGGATTGGAGATGAGTCTACCTCAATTAAAATGTGTCCCAAAGATTCGGAGTTTTTAGATCTTGATGCTAAAATTGTTAAAACTGGGAGTAAATAGATTAAAACTTTGCATAGTGATGAACCCACTACTTTGGATTTCAAAGGATTCAATTATGATAATTGCTCTTTGATTGATTGTATTTCCTTGTTGCAATCCGTACTAAACTCTCTGCATGCTTATAGTCAAAATAAAGTTTTTACCAAACACATAGTTGATGCCTTGATGCAATCTTATGAAGAAAAACTTGAATTGGAAGTTTCTATCCCTAGAAAGCTTTATGATGAGTGGGAACCTAGTATTAAAATTAAAATTAAAGATCATGAATGCTTTGCTTTGTGTGATTTGGGTGCAAGTGTCTCCACTATCCCAAAAACTTTGTGTGATTTGTTAGGTTTCCATGAGCTTGATGATTGTTCTTTAAATTTGCATCTTGCGGATTCTACTATTAAGAAACCTATGGGAAGGATTAATGATGTTCTTATTGTTGCCAATAGGAATTATGTGCCCGTAGATTTCATTGTTCTTGATATAGATTGCAATCCTTCATGTCCTATTACTCTTGGTAGACCTTTCCTTAGAACGATTGGTGCAATTATTGATATGAAGGAAGGAAATATTAGATTCCAATTTCCATTAAGGAAAGGCATGGAAGACTTTCCTAGAAAGAAAATTAAATTACCCTATGAATCTATTATGACAGCCACTTATGGATTGCCTTCCAAAGATGGCAATACGTAGATCTATCTTTGTGTCGTGCCTAGCTAGGCGCATTAAACGATAACGCTTGTTGGGAGGCAACCCAATTTTATATTTTTTTGTTTTTGCTTATGTTTAGGAATAAATATTGCATCTAGCTTCTATATTTTTTGTGTTTTAATTAGTGTTTGTGCCAAGTAGAACCTTTGGGAAGACTTGTGTGAAGTTTATATGATCTTGCTGTGAAAAACAGAATTGTTAGCGCTCACTAGAATAGTCACCAGATTTTACTGAAGCGTGCTATTTAGTTTATTCTTTTTGCAGATGATTAATAGACAAATAGCTCACGTTTACGAATTTTTTTCAATTTTTTTGGAGTTACAGAAGTATGCGAAAGTTATAGATTACTACAAACTGTTCTGTTTTTGACATATTCTGTTTTTCGTGTGTTATTTGCTTATTTTGATGAATATATGAGTAGTATTGGAGGATATGAATCATAGAGAAGTTGGAATACAGTAGGTTTAACACCAATATATGCAAAGAATGAGTTCATTACAGTACCTTTCAATGGTGGTTTGTTTTCTTATACTAACGGAGCTCATGAGATTTTTGTCTAAGTTTTGTGTTGTGAAGTTTTCAAGTTTTGAGTTTTCCTTTGATGGACTACGGAACAAAGAGTGGCAAGAGCCTAAGCTTGGGGATTCCCAAGGCACCCCAAGGTAAAATTCAAGGACAACCAAAATCCTAAGCTTGGGGATGCCCCGGGAAGGCATCCCCTCTTTCGTCTTCATCTATCGGTAACTATACTCGAGTCTATATTTTTATTCACCACATGATATGTGTTTTACTTGGAGCGTCATGTATCATTTTGAGTCTTTGCTTGTTAGTTTGCCACAATTATCCTTGTTGGACTCACCTTTTTGAGAGAGATAAATATGGCCTAGAAATTGTTAGAACACTCTATGTGCTTCACTTATATCTTCTGAGCTGAATAATTTTTGCTCTAGTGCTTCACATATATCTTTTAGAGCACGGTGTTGATTTTATTTTGAAGCAATTGTTGATCTCTCATGCTTCACTTATATCCTTTTGAGAGTCTATTAGAACAGCATGGTAATGTACTTTGGCTATAAAACTAGCCTTAACATGATAGGCATCCAAGATGAATGTAGTAAAAACTTTCATACTAAGTGCATTGAATATGATGAGAAGTTGGATGCTTAATAATTGTTTTGAGATATGAGGATAGTGATACTAGAGTCATGCTAGTGGAGTTATTATGAAATTCAGAAATACTTGTGTTAAAGTTAGTGATTCCCGTAGCATGTACGTATGGTGAACTGCTATGTGACTCGTAAAAACAGCCACCATATATCTTCCTCAAAACAGCCACCATAGCTACCTATCATGGCGGTCGGGGGCGCGCGATGGTTAAGTCCTACCAACCTCCCCATTAGGAGCATGCGTTGATTGCTTTGTTTTGATGACTCGTAAATTTTTGCAATAAGTATATGAGTTCTTTTGACTAATGTTGAGTACATGGATTATACGCACTCTCACCCTTCCTCCATTGCTAGCCTCTCTTGTACCGCGCAACTTTCGCCAGTACCATACACCCACTATATACCTTCCTAAAAACAGCCACCATATATCTTCCTCAAAACAGCCACCATACCTACCTATCATGGCATTTCCATAGCCATTCCAAGATATAGTGCCATGCAACTTTCCACCGTTCCGTTCATATGACACGCTTCATATTGTCATATTGCCATGCATGATCATGTAGTTGACATCTTATTTGTGGAAAAGCCACCGTGCATAATTTTTCATACATGTCACTCTTGATTCATTGCACATCTCGGTACACCGCCGGAGGCATTCATATAGAGTCATACATTGTTCTAGTATCGAGTTGTAATTCAATATAAGTGTGATGATCATCATTACTAGAGCATTGTCCCATGTGAGGAAAGGCCAAACAAAAGAAAAGGCCCCTCCAAAAAAAAGAAAAAAAGGAAAAAAAAAGAAAAAGAAAAAGGGACAATTGCTACTATCTTTTTCCACACTTGTGCTTCAAAGTAGCACCTTGTTCTTCCTGATAGAGAGTCTCATGTTTAGTCACTTTCATATACTAGTGGGAATTTTCATTATGGAACTTGGTTGTATATTCCAACGATGGGCTTCCTCAATGCCCTAGGTCTTTGTGAGCAAGCAAGTTGGATGCACACCCACTTAGTTTCTTTTGTTGAGCTTTCATACATATTTAGCTCTAGTGCATCCGTTGCATGGCAATCCCTACTCACTCACATTGATATCTATTGATGGGCATCTCCATAGCCCGTTTATACGCCTAGTCGATGTGAGTATCTCCCTCCTTTTTGCCTTCTCCACAACCACCACTCTATTCCACATAGTGCTATATCCATGGCTCACGCTCATGTATTGCGTGAAAGTTGAAAGATTTGAAAGAATAGAGTATGAAAACAAGTGCTTGGCTGAAACCGTGGTTGTGCATGATATGAATATTTTGTGTGATGAAGAGGGGGCATAGCCAAACTATATGATTTTGTAGGGATAACTTTCTTTAGCCATAGTATTTTGAGAAGACATGATTGCTTTGTAAGTATTCTTGAAGTATTATTATTCCTTATGTCAATATAGACTTTTGTCTTGAATCTTTCTGATCTGAACATTCATGCCACAATAACGAGAACTACATTGAAAAATATGTTGGTTAGCATTCCACATCAAAAATTTTGTTTTTATCATTTACCTACTCGAGGACGAGCGGGAATTAAGCTTGGGGATGCTTGATACGTCTCCAACGTATCTATAATTTTTGATTGTTCCATGCTATTATTTATGATGTTTTGGATGTTTAATGGGCTTTGTTATACACTTTTATATTATTTTTGGGACTAACATATTAGATTTTTTTCAAAACTATGACTTAATTTGTAGCAATTTCAGAAACTATAGCACCGAATGCAAAAAAAATCAAAAATATCACCCTGTCGGCCACGCGTTGGCTGAAAAGTGTGTTTTCGGCCAGGGTTAGGCCAAAGTGGGCTTTTCGGCCTTGGATTGGCCGAAAAGGGGCTTACTTGGGCCGAAAAGACCTTTTTGGTCAGCGGTAGGCCGAAAAGTACTTTTTGGTCAATACTAGGCCGAAAAGTACTTTTCGGCCAACAGTAGGCCGAAAAGTCCCTTGATGACCCCCAAGTGTAGGGAATCTATCGTAGTCCTTTCGATAAGTAAGAGTGTTGAACCCAACGAGGAGCAGAAGGAAATGATAGGCAGTTTTCAGTAAGGTATTCTCTGCAAGCACTAAAATTATAGGTAGCAGATAGTTTTGTGATAAGGTAATTGGTAGCAAGTGACAAAAGGTAAAAGTAAATAAGGTGCAGCAAGGTGGCCCAATCCTTTTTGTAGCAAAGGACAAGCCTGGACAAACTCTTATGCAAGGTAAAGTGCTCCCGAGGACATATGGGAATTATCGTCAAGCTAGTTTTCATCACGATCATCTGACTCGCGTTCGGTACTTTGATAATTTGGTATGTGGGTGGACTGGTGCTTGGGTGCTGCCCTTACTTGGACAAGCCTCCCACTTATGATTAACCTCTAATGCAAGCATCCGCAACTACAAAAGAAGTATTAAGGTAAACCTAACACTACTAGAAAAAGGCCTACTAATGGCGCACCAGCTTTGGCCATTAACGGCGCATTACTGGTGCGCCATTAGTACCACGCCATTAGTATTTTTTACTAATGGCTCACCACTGGTGCGCCATTAGTATCTAGTATACTAATGGCGCACCACAGGTGCGCCATTAGTATAGGGCACGGTGCACCATTAGTATGCCTCTCAGGGGGTCATATATATGCAGGTGCTTTGGCATACTAATGGCGCACTACATAGAAGTGCGCCATTGGTAAAAAAAATCAAATTTTTTTTCCAATTTTTTTATTTTTTTTCTTAATCTCAGGTCATTATGGCTTAATATGAGGTCAATTAGCTTAATCTCAAGTCAAATCGCACTCTATGGTCAAACTTCCCATAAGGTCACCCATCCTCACACTACTCCAAACCGAGCACGCTTAACTTTGTAGTTCTATCCAACCCCAGCACCAGCTCACTTCACACGCACTTGTTGATATATCTATCATATCAATCCTATTAACCCTTCTTGATGTCTAGGAGTTTGTTAATGTTCATGAGTATGATGAAATTTTGAAAATATATTTCAAACTTCCCGGTCATATTACGTATCATATTTTGGGGAAAAAATCAAATTTTTTTTTCGAAAATTTTATAATTTTTTTTCTATTACTAGTGGCGCACCTAGCAAACGGTGCGCCACTAGTAAGTTTTAAATTTTTTGAAATTTTTTGCCTCTAGATCTTGAAAGCCCCGTAACTTTTTTTCTGTTAGGTTTTTGGGGATTTTGAAAATGTTTAACGGGGTTCCCCCAGTTAAATTCGGATGTAACTCTTCGAGTAGATGTTTTTTCATATAAAAAAGTTTTTAATCCGAGTTCGTATGCAAAAGTTATGCCCGTTTTACTTAATTCCAGAGATATTTTGCAAATAAAGTCAAAATTCATATTTGTAAATTTTCCCAACAAGTAGACCACATATCACATGGGAAACTTATTTTCTTTTATTTTTTTGACATTTACATCATTTTCTTTTATTTTTTTGAACTGGAAAAGGCGGTCCAGGGGGGAGGGTGGTGGTGCAGTAATGGCCAGGTTAGTAATGGCGCACCGTGGGAGTGGTGCGCCATTAGTAGTTCAACTAGTAATGGCGCACCACTCCCACGGTGCGCCATTACTAGTTTTGAAAAAAATAAAATAAAAATTAAAAAAATACTAATGGCACACCGTGGGAGTGATGCGCCATTAGTAAGTTTAACTACTAATGGCGCACCACTCCCACGGTGCGCCATTACTAATTTTGAAAATAAAATAAAAAAAATAAAAACAAAAATTGACGATTTCCCCCTCCCAGAGGGAAGTATCCCCGACATAACAGCTCTGTCGGAGCCCTAGATTGGTTTTCGCCTCGGTTCCGCTTCGAGACGGCGGCGTCTGGTCCCGAAAGCCTCTCCTTGATTTTTTCCAAGTCAAAACGCTTCATATGGGAGAAGATGGGCACCGTGGGCGTGCTGGCTGGCCCTCGGGCAGGGGCGCACCCTAGGAAGGGGGGAGCGCCACCCACCCTCGAGGCCAGCCAGTGGCCCCTCTCGTGGGTTTCTTTTGCCAGATATTTTTTATATTTTCCGAAACGATGTTCTGTGGAGTTTCAGGGCTTTTGGAGTTGTGCAGAATAGGTTTCCAGAGTTTGCTCCTTTTCCAGCCCAGAATTCCAGCTGCTGGCATTCTCCCTCTTTATGTAAACCTTGTAAAATAAGAGAGAAAAGGCATAAGTATTATGACAAAACATGTAAGAACAGCCCAAGATGCAATAAATATCAACATATAAGCATGATGCAAAATGGACGTATCAACTCCCCCAAGCTTAGACCTCACTTGTCCTCAAGCGAAAACCGATATCGAAAAAATATGCCCACATGTTTAGAGATAGAGGTGTCGATAAAAACAAAATACGGACATGAGGGCATCATGATCATTCTCATTACATCAACTCAAGTAAATGTAGTCATATGATTCTTATGCTAAAGTAACAATTCATCCACAATATCAAGTATGCATCATAAACTTCATTGGAAACTAACAAACTTTGATCTCGGTCACTGAAGCAATTGCAATTTATCATAACATCGGAAAGAGTCAATATAAGAGCTTTTCAGCAACCCTACATACTCAACTATCATATAGTCTTTCACAATTGCTCACACTCACACAATACTTATGTTTATGGAGTTTTAATCGGACACAGAGAAAGATAGGGGCTTATGGTGTTGCCTCCCAACCTTTTACCTCAAGGGTAATGTCAACAGTAATAGATCATGAAAACTTACATCCAAGTGGGTATATATGTCCGGATCTTTCCAACACAATGTGCTTGCCAAAGGATAAAATGTAAAAGGGAAAGGTAGGTTTCACCTTGACACTTATAAGACAGGAATAATAGATAGGCCCTTCGCAGAGGGAAGCAGAGGTTGTCATGTGTTTTCATGGTTGGATGCACAAAGTCTTAGCATAGAAGAACTTCACTTCATATTGCTACTTGTGATAAGGACCTTGATTATGCAGTTGGTCGCTTTTATTACTTCCATATCACAAGATCGTATAAAGCTAATTTCTCCCACACTAATAAATCATACATATTTCAGCGAGTTTACAACATGACAACTTACTTGGAAGGATCTTTCTCAATCCATAGGTAGGCATGGTGGACTCTCATGGCAAAACTGGGTTTAAGGGTGTATGGAAGCACAAATAGTATCTCTACTTAGTGCGAGGAGTTTTGGCTAGCATGAGGGGGAAAGGAAAGCTCAACATGTTGGATGATCCATGACAATATACTTTATTTCAGATATAAGAAGACATAACCCATTATGTTGTCTTCCTTGTCCAACATCAACCCTTTAGCGTATCATACTTTAATGAGTGCTCACAATCATAAAAGATGTCCAAGATAGTATATTTGTATGTGAGGCCTCTCTTCTTTTATCACTTCCTATTAATTGCAACGATGACCAAAACTATGTTTGTCACCTCCCAACAACTTTCATTTATCATACTTTTGTATGTGAAGTCATTACTTCCCATAACATCGATATGATCTCTTTGATACTCTTTATGTTTTCTTTCTTTTTATCATGACCCAAGTGAGGAAATCAAGCCCTTGACTCAACACTAATCTTTATTATATAGCTCACAGACTCGATTACAAAGGATAAAGCTCACAAAGCAAAAGCTCACAACTAGATCATGCTAACTTTATTCTAATAAATCAAGATACTACCAAAAGGATCGAACTAAGTAAAACGGTAAAGATAGGAGTGATGGTGATACGATACCGGGGTCACTACCCCAAGCTTGGCAGTTGCCAAGGGGAGTGCCCATACCCATATGATTATGTCTCCTTCTTCGGGGTTGGTGATGATGACTTCTTCCTCAGCTTATGCTTAAGGGCATAATTTTGCTCCTTTAGATCATTGATCTCTTGTTCAAGATTTAATATCTTTCTGCATAGAGCCTGCTTGTTCTCCTGCAAGAGGTTAAAAGGGATAAATTCGATCTTAGGTTTCTTTACTCTGTCGGGGAGGCTTGACTTTTTGAACTCCACATGCATGTCCCCCGGCCGAGGCAGTGGAATTTCGTCTTCATCAGAGCTAGTCCAATCCTTCCCATTAGGATCATGGTCCTCCTCTCCCTCCGTGGTCCAGCCATAATGTTACCAGTCCCCATAGACCTTAGGGTCAGCAAGGGAATCAGCCACATAGCTTTCTCCTTCCGAATCCTGGGACGACATGTTGCTCTTATCTGCGACAGGAACAACTTGAAACGAAAACAGACGATTTCGGCGTGATACAGAGGTCAAAACCTTTGGGAGTATATATAATGAATTTTTCCCGAACAAAAGGAGTAACCCACAGGGAAACGGAGTCCAGGGGACACACGGGGTGCCCTCGAGGCAGGGGGGCGCGCCCTGGAAAGGGGGGTGCGCCCCCTACCCTCGAGGGTGCCCCGTGTCGTGGAATTAGCACGGCAGATGTCCGGTTTAGAGGACTTAGGTGTGGGGCCATCGCGCGGGTTAGCTTGAAGAGGTTAAAAGCACACAAAGGACACAGAGGGTTTATACTAGTTCGGCCCCTTCGATGAAGGTAAAAGCCTACGTCTAGTTTGGTTTGGTATTGCTTGGGCGTCGATGAACAGGGAGCAGATTGCTTGCCTGTCTCTCGACGGATTTTTGCCTCCCCTTGAACCGTCGCCGGGCCGTTCCTTTATATAGGAGGCAACGCCCGGTCCGGTTTACAGAGTCTCGAGTCCGGCTCATAATCGTGTCCGCCCCGGTCTCTACTCTTTCTTCCTTGTATCTCAAGTTACATGATAGGACGGTTTATAAACCGTAAACTTTACACATGGGCCCTAAGCCTTCATGGGCCGTAACCTCTACTGATCTTATAACAACATAGCTATATTACTATAATCCGGATCTCCCTAGCCGGTTTATACCTGCTAGTAATATCCCTGACATTAGGCCCCAGAATGATTTGAACTTGTTCATGTCAGTCTTCTAAATCTTGCATAAACTTCTTGTTTGTATCTTCTCTGCTTTGTAAACCGGCTATGACGTCATCTTCAGAAATCATTTTATTCAGTCGTGACATCACCTCCACATTTATTGCTCACTGATACGTCTCAAACGTATCTACTTTTCCAAACACTTTTGATATTGTTTTGACCTTATTCTTGCATGATTTGAACTAAACTAACCCGGACTGATGCTGTTTTCAGCAGAGGTGCCTGTATGGTTTTACTAGATCATCACCGGCGCGCGTTGCCGCACCCGTCTATTATTGCAGTTAAATGATATTATATTTGTATACAGATCCATAGAGGCAAAAGACAAATGAAACTTAAATTTGCAAAAACTCAACCGTAGCATTACTCAATTACCTTGGACCAAACATTTTGCAAGAATGTAATGTGGTAGTAGAGGAGAGCTGGGATTTTTCTTGTGTCTAATGGACTTGGAACTTACTAAATAAGTTTGGACTTACTGGTCGTGCCCTAATGTATACTCTTAATGGGTACTTGATAAATGTATTGGAAGGGAGTTTTTGCGAGGTACACAATCCCAATTTATTTATATTACCTATTTTGTCAGCGACCCAATTACTGTCACGACCACGTTGACCCACGGCAAGACAGCCATCCCACCAAGAGCAACCAACACTTGGGCCTGGGCCGTCGAGGACCAACAAGAGTTACCGGCTACGAGCTAACCATCCGGGCTTGGATCAGGCAAAGGCAACGGCAGCTTCCCCCTTCCCTTCTCCTACCTCCTGTTCTTCCTCCTACCTTCATCTTCCTTCACCAATTCCTTGTATGTGAGCTTGATTACCTTGTAATGGAGTGAACCACGGGTCGAATCCTAACATGTTTGTGATTTAACTATTTGTGGCAGAGGAGATATGAGTTTAATTGATTTTGGTTGGATTTGTACAATCAGTCATTTCGTAAGTGGTCAATACAAATTGGCTTGTTATGAAAACATACACACAATTCTAGTATTACTAAAAGAAACTGCTAATAAGATGACAATCAACAACAGAAGACAAACACGTACATGTAATTTGACAAAGTTTAAATGTTGATTTTAAGCATGGTGTGCCCATGAAATCCTCACTGGTTTATACCCGAATGACAACCATCTTCGTCAGCAAAAAATAAAAACAATCTGCTCGATCCTTGAGTGCATTACATCCATGGACGAAGATTCCTAAAGAAGGTTAATTAGGTAGGAAATCAAATGACACTGACATGTGCCATACAAGGAGCCGTGTCGATCTGTAGCCATAAGTTCAACGTGACTGAATGCTATTCCAAAGAAGTCGCAAACTGGCAGCTCTATATGATATGTAAAGAGGCTGTCCAAAATAGGTCATCATGGGAAAGGGGTGACTCCCACGACAGTTAAGATCAAAACTGGATTTTCTACCGATCAGTAGTTGATCATCTTGCACCACGTACGAAAAGGTAAAGCTCACAATTTGGAGAGAATGTCTAATAGAGAAGGTAATATCATTTGCAAGATGGACAATACAGTCAGAAACTCAGAATATATAATAATAAAAAGATGATAACTATCACCGGTCACATACTGGACATAGGATGGCATAATGCACCATAGGAGGCTAAAATTTTCATATAACATTAACACATTAGTAGAATGAAAATAAATTTTATATGGCAAAAAGAAACCATGAGTCTAGCTCAAGACATGTAGATGAATAGGATGCAAATAGATTAGTATGAACATAATATGTCTTTTTTTAAAGACCAAAATATGTCTTCGACCTGTAAAAAAAAAGAATATAGTTAGAGTAATAGTTTCAAGACGAAGTAACATTCCTTGAGCAGATAGCTACACATTGCTAATGTGTACTCTACTTTCTAAGCTCAGCTAACTCTACAGTATAATTGAACATTACAAATGTATATACATTTTCAGGTGGCAGTGCATTTTTGATGCAGTAGCTATTCTCACCCATGGTGACATTTCGTGGAATTTCCATCCGTACCTGAATCAGTTCATAAATTATTTTAGGTGTAAATGTCAATATAGTAAGACTTGAAATAAGAGAATTCTTACCTGCTTTATGTACAGTAGCACGGTCAATATTTTCCATTCATAAGTCATAACCTGAATAACCGCATGATTCATCAAGTAACCAATACTGTACAAAAAAAGTGCATGGAAATATATAGCAAATAGTAGCTGCAGTGCCTGTTAACCGGTCCACGCCAACTGCTACCAGAACTACCTCAACTCACATCAACCTGAACGGCTGAACCTGAAGAGAGATTTAAAAGCGGCAGAGGGAAAGGTGTAACCTGGACTTGAAGGACAGAATTTTCAGATATAAAATGGTCCCATATATATGTATATGTATCCTATGTAACTATAAAGTGTACTATCAAACACTTGGCAGGCACTAATGGTAATACTCTCTCAAGAGATTATTAGAAAGCGCATCGAGAGGAATCTCAAACAAGGGAGAAGACAAAAGGATGCTAGAGATTGACATGGACGGATCTGCACAAGATGAAGCTTGAGATAATTATGAGAACACATATGGAGAAAGTGGTGGAGGAGATGTTCGGTGCCGCTGCCGGAACAACGGGAGAGCATGAGGCGACGGATATATTATACAGGCGCACGAACTCAAGCAGGTGTAGGCTGCCAAAGCAATAACGTACCTCCACTAATCAACACCGCGAGTGGCGGACATCAATCGCTATGACGGCTACCATGAACTGATGCTTCAATGCTTTCTTAAATGCCGGCAGATCGTCTATCGATCTGATTCTGCGGTCCCTTTCGCATGTTTCTACCGCTTCAGTTGCCGAGGTGTGCGGAGGAGATCCGCGTTGGTCGGTGACTCCCATATCCTCTCTCCCGCATTGCTTCGCTCCGCGTTGGCCGGTCGATCAAAAGGGCGATCTTTTTTTTTGAGTAACAAAAAAGGGGCGATCTTCTGTTCGCTTGATCGCCATCTCCACTATCGAACGGTTGAGTTGCTCGGTGGGCTTTGCCAGATGCTAGGCCCGCAGGCCATTTTTCAGTCATACCCCACACCCAAAGCCCCCAATTAATGAGAGAACGTCGATTTTGTTCCAGGAGCAGCGGCCCATTGGAGAGGGTCAAGCCCAGCCGCGGGAAGTGTTTCACTGAGAAGCTGATCCAACGACCAAAAACCGTCTAGGGGATAGATCAAATGGTCCAGAATCGTGAGGACGTGAGAAGCCTCCTAGAGTGCACAGTTATAATGTTTCTAAATTGTGTGCAGGAAAACGGATTTTTAAGTATCTCAGAAAAATCCACGAAAAATCACAGAAAATCCACGCACCCGAAGGAACCAGGAGCCAGAAGTGGGGCCAGAGGGAGGCCAGGGGGTGCCCAGGCGCCCTGTGGGCGCGCCCCCACCCCCCCTGGGCCGCGCCGGGGGGTCGCCTGGGTGGGGCCCACACCCCCTGGTGCCCTACATTGCCTCGTATTTTTACTCGCGACACGAAAACCCCAGATCAGAAGTTCTTTCGCAGTTTTCCGTCGCGGAGCCGCCGCCACCCTCTGTTCTTCCTCGGGAGGGCTAATCTGGAGGCTGAATTGGCCTCCGGAGAGGGGAGATCGTCGCCATCGTCATCATCATCACCACTCCATCATCCCTCCATGACTTCTCCCTCCATGTGTGAGTAATTCCCCTGCTGTAGGCGAAGGGGATGGTAGGGATTGGATGAGTTAGATCATGTAATAGTTTGTCAGATCGTTGGGGGCATGTTGCCTATCATCTACTATGGTGTTTATCATCTTTGCTTCAACTTGTTATTCTTAATGCTTGACACTTAGGGCCCGAGTGCCATGATTTTAGATCTGAACCATATGTGTTTGCATGAATATATTTGTGTTCGTGATCCTATCTATGAGTTGTTTGCACCTGTTACGGTTCGGAACCGGCGATCCCAAAAGTGACAGCTTGGGACACCAAAGGGGATGGTCCGTAGTTTGAGGATTACATGTATCCATTGAGTTCATTGCTTTGTTCCGGTGCTCTTTGACAGGAGCACCTTAATATCCATAAGTTCCTTTTGGCCCCGTTCGTAGCGGGATGGTAGGACAAAAGATGTTGTGCAAGTTCTTATTGCAAGCACGTACAACAACCTACGGGATACATGCCTAATGTTTGATATTTGCCTAGATGATCATTACTTTTCTGTGTGCCGTGCCCCAAGTTAGAATCTATCTCATCCATGCAGCGCCCAACCATCCATCTCCCTAGCCTACAGTGTTTTAAACCCTGCTTGTCACTAGTTGCTACTTTTGCCATTTACCTTCACTATTTACTTTTTGTTGTTTACTTTTACTATCACTATTATCACTATCATATCACTGTTACCACTTATCTTTTGTTGCAAGTAAGTATATTTCAGGTGCGGTTGAATTGACAACTCAACTGTCAAAGGTTATAAATACTCTTTGGCTCCCCGTGTGTCGAATCAATAAATTGGGTTATTCTTACCCGCGAAAACTATCTCGATCCCTTACGGTTGAGGGTTATCAAGTACCGTTTTCTGGCGCCGTTGCCGGGGAGCATAGCAATATTTACAAGTCTACTTGAGGTATCCTACCTGCTGCACTTCATCCACTATGGGTAAGAAAGGAGACCCCAAGGTTCCGATCTTACTATCTACTACAAGAAGAGGTACTGCTCTGAGCACCAGTGCTACACTTGATTCACCTTCTGTTATGAGTAAGTTTGCCTCACTGCTACCACATGATGCTCCTACTGAATCTGTTACTATGTCCGATACTCTTGATGATGCCTCTACTACTTTTGATGATATTAGTTCGCTTGGTTATGCTCTTGAGAAACAAATTGTTGCTGCTGCTAAAAAGTCTGGAATTGAACTTCCTGTTACTCGCTACCCTATTGGTGAAACTTATGATTATCCTAATTTGAGTAAACTCAAAGAGAGGCTCCTTGATGATGATTACTATATGCTTGATGAAGATCTATGTAGGGAACTGACAGAGTTTTCTGGCTCTGACCCTGAAGTTATTAAGAAACTATTTGAAAAACACTCTTTGAAGAACAAAACCGTTCCTGATCCTGAATTTGCTACATCTCCTATATGCATTGATGATCCTGATTATGATTTCTCTGTTGATCTTTCACTTATACCTATGGTTGAAGCTGACCCCTTTTATGGCAGAGAAAATGATGATGCTATTGCACACCTGACTAAACTCGGTGAGTTAGGTGGCCTGTTTACCACAGATGAGAAGATACGATACTTTTATATCACCAAGCTTCTTCCTTTCTCCTTGAAAGAAGATGCTAAAGCATGGTATGATTCACTCCCATGCGGTTCCATTAAGAGTCCTCAAGACTTAGCTCACTTTTTTGTTCATAAGTACTTTCCTGCTCACATGCAACATGCTGCTTTACAAAGAATTTATAACTTTAAACAGTTGTAGGATGAGTCCCTCCCTAAAGCTTGGGGGAGGTACTGCGGTCTGATTCGGGCTAGACCAGGACATGAAATCCCTAAGAATGAATTAATCGATATATTCTATGCTGGTCTAACTGATGAATCCAGGTCCTATTTGGACAGTTGTGCTGGTTGTGTTTTCAGGAAAAGAACACCGGACGATGCGGAAGATTTGATGGGAAGGATTGCCAAAAACCATGAAGATTGGTCCGTCCCTGAACCACCTCCACCACCAAAGAAGAGGGGCATATTTGTTCTAAGCCCCGAAGATATGCGAGAAGCAAAGAAGTCTATTAAAGAGAAAGGTATTAAAGCTGAAGACGTGAAGAATCTACCCCCTATTGAGAAGCTGTGTGAGCCTACTACTCACCCTCCTATGGTAGAGGTACACTCTCTTTTAGATTTCAACGCAAGTGACATCCCTCATGGTAAGCCTCCTGATCAATGTTTAGATGAGTTTGATAATTTTATTATGAAACAAAATCATTTTAATGAGAGGATAGAAAGTCAATTGCATGATAATTCCCTTGCTATCAAAAGACTGCTTGATGTTTTAGATAGAACAGTTAATGATGTTCAATGTCTTGTGAAGCATTTTCAAATGGTTCGAACTCAGCTTGACCAAATTTCTAAATTGCAAAGAGATTTGCTTGCTAACAATGCCAAACAAGATAATTTGCAGGCTTTCAGGATAAAGACCCGAGGAGGAACTAGCACTCAAGATCCTCTCTATCCAGAGGGACATCCGAAGAGAATCGAGCAGGATTCTCAAATGCAGGAAGAAGAAATTGTTGGCTCTCCAAAGAAAAAGAAGAAACATAAGGAGACTGACAGTTCTAATGATCCTATTGCAGATGAAGAGCCAACTATTGATCCTAACAGCGTATCTATCTCCGATGCTGAGACTGAAGACGGTGCTGAACCTGAAGGTAATAATAATGAGAAGAATGATCCGCCTGCAGTTCGAGAAGAAGAAGCACCTGACAAACATAAGAGGTACACTAAAGAAGACTTCATCGCAAGAAAACATGGGAAGGAAAGAGAACCATGGGTACAGAAACCCATGCCCTTTCCAGGTAAGTCCATCAAATCTAAAGAAGAAGAGCATTATAATAAGTTTTGTGAGTGGATTAAACCTCTTTTTCTTCAAATCCCTTTGACTGATGCTATTAAGTTACTTCCTTATTCAAAATATATGAAATATATTGTCACTAATAAAAGAAAAGTTCCTAATGATGCAATATCTAATATGCTTGCTAACTACTCTTTCAGTTGCAAGATTCCTGAGAAGCTCGGTGATCCAGGTATACCCACCATTCCTTGCTCCATAATGAATAATTATGTCAAAACTGCCTTATGTGATCCTGGAGCAGGAGTGAGTGTTATGCCTCTCTCTCTTTACGAGAGGCTTTGTTTAGAGAAACTAATTCCTACAGATATCTCCCTTCAGATGGCTGACAAGTCAACCGCTGTTCCGATAGGTATTTGTGAGGATGTTCCCGTAGAGGTTGCTAATTGTTTAATTCTTACTGATTTTGTTGTGCTTGACATGCCCGAGGATGGGAGCATGTCCATTATTCTTGGTAGACCTTTTCTTAACACTGCAGGTGCTATCATTGATTGCAATAAAGGGAAGGTTACCTTCCATGTGAATGATAAAGAACACACGATATATTTTCCAAAGAAGATCGACAGGAGGCATGCCCTCAACTCTATAGAGAATATCGAGACCGTGAAAATTGGAGAATGGGACTGTCCACTACATGTGCCTCACAAATACAAAACTATCATGGTAGGGACAATGTCCATCAAGGTAAAGGTTCAGTGATTACTTCGTAAGAGGTGAGACTTTTTGCTCTATATATCGCCTGTTTGTTGGTAAGACTTGATCAATCTTATTAGCAAATATGTTTTATATGGATAAAAAGTTGAGCTTGTTATATTTTCATTTGTTTTTAGTTTTTGTCCTACTTGCTGTACCAAGTATTTATGTTTTGAAGCTTCACAATACTCCTCACTACTTCAAGTTTTCAAAGAGTTCCGCGGCTTTTTGAACTTCGAAAAAATTTCAACAAGTGAAGTTTTCAGAAAAATTCCAGAAAAATTTAAATAAAAATTTCCACGTCGGGAGAGACCCGGAAAGTCCTGGGGCCAGCCAGGGGGACCCACCAACGGCCCAGGCGGCCAGCTGGCGCGGCCCAGCCCCTGGCTGCGCCCACAGGGCGCCTGGGGCCCACAGGGCCCCCCTCCAGGTATGTCTTCTTCCTCCCTCTCTCTTTTTCTCCAAAAACCCGAGTTCTGCACTTGTTCTTGTGTTCTTGCTGTTCTTGGAGGCGATTCTTCGATCTCTCTCTACAGCCCCTCATTTGAGCTGAAATTTTGAGCAAATACTCCCTGGTATGTGACTCCTCCACCCCTCCAATTAGATTTTTGATTGGTGGCTTCATTTGTGAGTATTTAGTAGTTCTTGGTGCTGTAGAGATGAGCTTGCATGCATATGTAGAAAGTTATTTTTCAAGTTTTGATGCAAGTTTATGCCTTGGGCAAGTGAGTTGAGTAGTTTGCCTTAGCTCACCTTGTTTTAATCCTCATTTTTGTAAATTGCAAAAAAAAATTCAGAAATGAGTTTGTTAGGAAGGGCAAAAGGGTGGCTTGAGAAGAGGAGGCCCGCACAATCCGATCGAGTTACTAGAGCCGCAGCTTCGCCATCGACTGCTAGGGTGAGCTATAATGAAGATCATGTGCCCCTGGAGTTGTTGGAAGATACAAGTCCAGCACGTGCAATGACATTTCCATGTGATGAATTCATGGAAGCTGCGGGAATCAAGGATGAGTTTTATAATCTTTGTGCTAATGCAGGTTTGACACGACTTGTCACGAGCCGTGTTACCCAGTATCAAAAACTCACCTCCAGTTTCATTAACAGTTTTAGATATAATCCTGATTCAGGTGCTATTGAGTTTAAAATTTACAATGATATTATCACCATGACTTTGGGAAATTTTTGTGAAATAATAGGTGTGCCGAACGTTGGGAGGACGGCTAGGATGGCCACTCAGCCCTCCGAGCTGAAAACCGTCATCAACTCTCTCTGCAGCATGGGTACGAGGGATATTCATCGGTCGAAGATCTCCAGCATCTTATTTCCTCACCTCAGGTATTTTGCATATTATATTGCCAGAGGGGTGTTAGCTCGTGACAACACGAGCAGCATTTCTGCTCCGGATATTGCTATCCTGGCAGCAGCCCTCTCAGGGAGGTCTGATTATAATCTGGGTGCCTTAATTGCTCGACGCCTTGCTATGAACGGTAACAAGGGGGACTTATATGGTGGCGTTTATGCCACACTTATCTTAGAACATCTTGGAGGCACCCCACACCCTGATGATAATCCTTTTACTTATTTAAGCTTTGATCTTGCTGCTATGAAAAGGCATAAGTTTGTCACCATGGGTTCTGAGCTTGATAATCTTGTTTATATCTTGCGTTTCAGAATCACCGCGGAACGCGAGATCCGTCTACCTGCACCTCTTTTGTTTGATTTTTCTCGCAGGAACGGATGGTCCTTTGATGTTGTCCAGTTCGATGAGTTCATGGTCCAGCATCAGTTTTATAACCCCATGGAGGGGGTTGTGCCCGACAAGGAGAAGCACGGTGAGTTACCACATTTTCAGGAAGAGACCGCCACCGAGTTTGGTGAAGGTTCTTCCTCCGTTTGGCGCTCAGAACCTTCCTCGTGGGAGACTCCGAGGAGTTCGGTGTACGCGCCAGCATCATTCTACGACCCTTGGACTCACCACCATACCCCCGGAGCAGGAGGCTCCTGGGGGCAGTAGCTGCTACCAACTTAGGCCAAAAGCCTAAGCTTGGGGGAGTACGTGCCCTTCTCACTTTTCCATTGTATTATCCATTTTATTCACTTTGATCTTTTCGAAGTTTTTGCCCATTTTTCTTTATTTCTCTCTTTGCAAAAACAACACAAAGATTTTCTCTTTCTTTTGCTTTTATTCAACCTTTGAAAAATCCAAAAAGATTTCCTTTCTCTCTTTAGTTTGCTTTGTTTTCAGAGTTCAGCTCGAGTCCGTGATGGATTTAATTATATTTCCTACGTTCGATCGTGCAAGTGACAAGCAGTAATGACGAAGATCGACTGAAGGGAAGCAACAGGGAAGACCGGTATGAACTCTTTTTGTTTCTACTTTTGTACATATGCCTGTACTTATGATCTAGAGACCAGCTTGTAGCGACATAGTGCTATGTTTACAATGCTCTTTCGGTGGTTCATGCTTTCCTTGTGGCTAGTCTCGAATAACTAGAGTATATAATGTGTTATTGAAATGATCTACATGCATTGCACTGTTCATAGTCTGGTATACTAAGGTGGTATTTCCCTTTAGAGAATTTTTGGATTGACTTGGCACATGCTTACACATGTTTAAGACTAAAAAGTCTACTCTGCCTTGATGATCTTTGAGTTTCAGAATAGTTATATCACTTTCATGCCCGACTCAATGTTGCTTTGTCGCTCTGCATGATTATGACCGTTATTGCTCTCTAGTTGGTCGCTTCCCAGACTTTTGCTAAACTTCCACCTGTACTAAGCGGACTGACTGCTTGTGCATCCAAAATCCTTAAAACCAGTTATGCCATATGAGTCCACTATACCTTCCTATACATGGTATTTACCTGCCATTCCTAACAAAGACTTTCGTGTACCATCTCGAAATTAATCAAAAGCATTTCTCTTTTGTGCCTATGTTTTAGCTCATGAGGAAGTAGTAGTTAATTCATAATCTTTTTAAGTTGGACAAGTTTCACCCATGGATTGCATGTATAATGTGCAAACCCCTAATACGAAAAGGAACTGGCATTGAGTGCGCCCGGCTCAAAAAGATAATATAACAAACAAACCCTCCTTCACGCTTTGTTCATGAGAAATCATAAAACTTTGGCAGTGATAAACAAAGGAGATTAAGAGGATGTGATCGTCCTCATGCGGGAGCCGTTCCTCGAAACTTGTCCAGCTCAAGAAGTGATTGAGTTATCTGCTAGCATTCGTTGACGAAATATGCACCTCTCAAAACGTTTTTATCTCTGTTTTTAAAACCAAGAGCTCTGGTACATGTTTAGTTTTTGTTTCCGACCACGGGTTTTCAACCTTGCCAATAAAAGCCACGGTTCGAGAGTCTGACCTTCTTTCTTCAAAGCACCAACTATGAGAGCATAATTGTCATTCTGAGTGTAACGTGCATTGTCCCAAAGTATTACATTGTCTTCTGCATACTTGTGATATGATTTATTCTAAAATTCTTAGTTCTAGTCTCCTTTAAAACTCTGGAGGAGTTTCTGCATTTATGTTTTGCTTCACTCATGGAGGCTAGCGAGATACCACCCTAATATGCTCAAGCTATGTGCAATGTAATCTGGTCTTGATTTTCAGTAATATATTATTTACTTTTAAGTATTTGTGACTGGTCACTTGAAAGAAGGATTGCTCCTTGCATTGTCCTCATAAGTACTGTTTCAATACTTGCTAAACTCTTTTCGTAGTACATGCTTATATACATCTAATGAAGCAAAAGAGTTTGTCAAAGTTTTCTTTGTCGCATCCAGTTCGTTGAACTAAATTGCTTGAGGACAAGCAATATGCTAAGCTTGGGGGAGTTGATACGTCTCAAACGTATCTACTTTTCCAAACACTTTTGATATTGTTTTGACCTCATTCTTGCATGATTTGAACTAAACTAACCCGGACTGACACTGTTTTCAGCAGAGCTGCCTGTATGGTTTTATTGTGTGCAGGAAAACGGATTTTTAAGTATCTCAGAAAAATCCACGAAAAATCACAGAAAATCCACGCACCCGAAGGAACCAGGAGCCAGAAGTGGGGCCAGAAGGTGCCCAGGCGCCCTGTGGGCGCCCCCCCTGGGCCGCGCCGGGGGGTCACCTGGGTGGGGCCCACACCCCCTGGTGCCCTACCTTGCCTCGTATTTTTACTCGCGACACGAAAACCCCAGATCAGAAGTTCTTTCGCAGTTTTCCGTCGCGGAGCCGCCGCCACCCTCTGTTCTTCCTCGGGAGGGCTAATCTGGAGGCTGAATTGGCCTCCGGAGAGGGAAGATCGTCGCCATCGTCATCATCATCACCACTCCATCATCCCTCCATGACTTCTCCCTCCATGTGTGAGTAATTCCCCTGCTGTAGGCGAAGGGGATGGTAGGGATTGGATGAGTTAGATCATGTAATAGTTTGTCAGATCGTTGGGGGCATGTTGCCTATCATCTACTATGGTGTTTATCATCTTTGCTTCAACTTGTTATTCTTAATGCTTGACACTTAGGGCCCGAGTGCCATGATTTCAGATCTGAACCATATGTGTTTGCATGAATATATTTGTGTTCGTGATCCTATCTATGAGTTGTTTGCACCTGTTACGGTTTGGAACCAGCGATCCCAAAAGTGACAGCTTGGGACACCAAAGGGGATGGTCCATAGTTTGAGGATTACATGTATCCATTGAGTTCATTGCTTTGTTCCGGTGCTCTTTGATAGGAGCACCTTAATATCCATAAGTTCCTTTTGGCCCCGTTCGTAGCGGGATGGTAGGACAAAAGATGTTGTGCAAGTTCTTATTGCAAGCACGTACAACTACCTACGGGATACATGCCTAATGTTTGATATTTGCCTAGATGATCATTACTTTTCCGTGTGCCGTGCCCCAAGTTAGAATCTATCTCATCCATGCAGCGCCCAACCATCCATCTCCCTAGCCTACAGTGTTTTAAACCCTGCTTGTCACTAGTTGCTACTTTTGCCATTTACCTTCACTATTTACTTTTTGCTGTTTACTTTTACTATCACTATTATCACTATAATATCACTGTTACCACTTATCTTTTGTTGCAAGTAACTATATTTCAGGTGCGGTTGAATTGACAACTCAACTGTCAAAGCTTATAAATACTCTTTGGCTCCCCGTGTGTCAAATCAATAAATTGGGTTATTCTTACCCACGAAGACTATCTCGATCCCTTACGGTTGAGGGTTATCACTCACAGCTGCTTGTTACCTTTGTTTAAAGTTTATCCCAAAAATCAAGGCGACAATGGAATCTTTATCCAATCAGACCTCCTCAAATCCCGCGCTTGCCGTTTCATCTCTCAGCCTTTATAAATACTGCTACGCCTTGCTATCTTTCTTCCTTTCGCTCTTCTTCTTCCTCCGTCGCCCGAGGCTCCGCCGCTGCCTTCGAGCTCGTCGCCGTCGTCAGCCAGGCCGCTGCATCACCCTGAAACGCGACCAGATTACTCCGCCGCCGTCCCTTTCCTTCTCAGGTATTCCTTTTCTCTCGTTGTAGATCTATAATTTAGGGTTCCTCCATTGCTTCCACCATGAGACCTCGAAGCTCTGCTATTCATCCTATAGGTTACATCTGCAGTAGATTCGAACCCTGAATTTGTTTCAAACGCGCCTCTGCTCGGTAGTTTAAACTTAGATTCGTACTTTTTAAATTCGATCCTTAGATTCATTTGCTCTATAGGAAAACTTCATAGTCCTTCCTATATTAGACTTGCATATATTTCATCTTTTCTTACTGCTCAGATCCATTTTTACTTTAGCCTTCTGCAGAAACCTGTTTCTTCGTCTTGATAGATCTGCAAGTTACTCGCCGGTTTAACCGATCATATATTCCTTTTGCAAAACATCAATCATGAGCCCGACGGTTTAGCTTCCTCTTTTTCATTATCATAAACCGGTAGCAGTTCATCTCCCATCTGCTTCCAGGTTGTCAATGCCATTAGCCCTTCATCTAAACCGTCGATGTAATTTGATAACACGCTCCGGTTTATGCTTCAGCACTTGAATAATCCGGATTTTGCACTTTACTTTTTTCAGCGTTTTCCTTTTGCTCATATGTCTGCCAAGCAGTTTGTTTCTTGCAACTGGGTCCCTTCGCGCATTACGGAAGAGGACTTAACCAATGCTGCTTCGATCGGTATTCTGGGTCCCCAAGCAGTTCTGAAATGGCGGGCCCCAGGGGATGAGTGTCCTCCTACCCCCAAAGAAGGAGAGTTATCGTTTTCTATGATCACCTGGCCCGGGGTTTTAGCCCTCCCGGTTCAAAAAATTTCCGGGATGTGCTGGCCGCTTTTCAACTTCATCCTCAGGACATAGGTCAAAATTCCATATCAAACATCTGTAATTTCCAAGTCTTCTCCGAGGTGTACCTTCAAGAAGAACCGTCAGTGGACTTGTTCCGGGATTTTTTTCACTTAAACCGGCGGACAGAGTTTACTGCCGGACCACATCAAGAGCTGGGCGGTGTCAGCATTCAGAAGAGATGAGACGTGGTCTTTCCTCATGCTGCTCTCCATACACACCCCAAGGATTGGAACCAATCTTGGTTTTACTGCAAAGATACCTCGCCTGAAGGAGAAAACCCACTGCCGGGTTACCGCGAACATCGTCTTCTGGAAGATCATCCCTTGCCACAACGTCTTACTTCCTCCGAGCGAGCTCGGTTCGCCCCTCAGGTTGCCAAGCTTAAGGCCTTTATGGCCAACGGTTTGACCGGAGTCGACTTCGTTCGTTGTTGGCTTGCCTGGAGTATCCTTCCTTTGAGCTGGTGCTCCGGTCTCATGTATCAGTATACCGGAAAGACGGATGACCCTCAACGTCATATCGACGTAATGCTTCCTGAGAAGGAAGTTACTGAATCCGCCAAAAAACTGCTTAATATTACTCTGGAAGAATGCAGCCAAACCGGATTGGCTCCATATTACAAGAAGAACAAACTGCCAGCAGTAAGTCTTAACCTCTTTTGTTTGTGTCTAATCCGTCAATATAAATTATTTCCCATTTACCTTTCATCTTCTGTACAGGCTGACGATCCTTTTTGGAAAAGGAAACCTCAGGACAAGTCAGGTAAACAGCCACGCCGGAAAACATTCGCTGTCAAGAAGAAAAAGGCAGCTGCTGGCTCCGGTTCACATCTTGAGGAAGATGATCTGGATTCTGAGGTATGAGTTGATCCTGATATGTCTTGATCTCTTTTATCTAGATTTATGTTAACAGTGTCTTTTCACAGGATTTGGCTGAAGGTGATAAAGCGGCAGAAACTGAGGTAATCACTCTTTCTTCAGATTCTGAACCGCCGGAGCCCAAAACTCGTCGGGCATCTCGGAAGTACCCTTTTTCTCATCCTTACGCTCAACTGGACCCTAAATTTCTTTTGAAGAAGCAGCAGCATGAAGCCCGTCGGACTACACGCCATAGTGGCCATGTAGTAGAGTCTTCCGGAATATCTCTCACTCTGGCTCGGAGGCGCCGCTCTGAGGTTTTACTTTTTCCAACTCTTCTTCATCCCAAGGCCGGACTTATACGCAAACCGCTTAAACCGTCTGATCCTAACTATCAGGAGACACCTTTATCATCTTCCGGTGAATCGACTGCCACGCAAGTCCCAGTACTGAAAACTGTACCTGGGTAAGTCATTTTCCTCATCCGGTTTATATTTGTATTTCTCCTTTATAACTCTGATTGCTTCTTCAATTTCTTTCAGCAAGCCCAAGCCTAGTAAAAAGACAAAGGCCACTAAAGCGGCTGCCGAGACTGCTGCTGCTGATCCGGTGGCTGATCCGGATGAAGTCATCCCTCTGGAGAGCGAGCCTGCAATTCAGCTTGATGATCCCGCTCCCATGGATCATGATTACATTGATGCTCCTGAAGATACAAATGTTGAAGATGTCCTTGAACCGGCAAGTCCTGTCCGGGCTAGCCCTCCTCGGACTAGCCCGGCTCCCGCTAGTCTGGCTCGTACTGCTGCCCCTTCGCAGCCTACCACCGCTTCTTCTCCGGATGTTCAGGTAACCGGGACAGGTTTTACCGCTCCTGCTGAGCCTATTGTTTTAGCCAAGCACACTGCTAAAGTGGAGAAGCTTCAACAAGGAAAGGGCAAGTGGAGCACAGATTTGTCCAATTATGCTGAACTGAGTGCCCAGGAACTTTATTCCGGGTATTTGAACCGGTTTCATACTAGTCGCGACTATGAATTGGGCTTGGTGAATATGATGAAGGATAAATACGAGGTACCTTCCTTCACTTGTCTTTCCTTTTGCTTTCTTTATACTTCTGTCTTTATGGCATAATAGCCCCCAAGTACTGGTTTAGCTTCGTTGTAGGTGAACCGGTACTTCCAAATGTATGAAAAATGAACTTACATTAGCCCCCAAGTGCCAGGGTCATAATTTGTGTTATGTGCCTGGGACTTGTCTGAATCTCTCTTTCCATACTTCAACTGCCCATTAGCCCCCAAGTGTCAAGTGGATAACTTGGTTATGTGCTTGAGACTTGTCTGAACTGTCATTTATTCCACTTAATTTTCTTGTAGGCTGACTTGACCCGGAGAGCTGCAGAAATAACTGAGCTCCAGAATAGACTCGCTGTGACTGAAACTGCTTCTGCCAAGGCCAAAGATGAGCTGGCGTTGAGCTTAACCAATGCTGAACAATTGAAGAAGGATTTTGAAGCAGAGCGAACAGCCTGGGAAGTACAGAGGAATGCTCTTGAAAAAAGAGCAAAGGATGCTGAAGAGGCCCTTAACCCGGTGACGCAAGAGCTGACCAGTTTAAGGCAGCAAATATAGCTTATGACCTTTGCTGTCTTTGGTAAGTACTTAACGTGCATATGCTTTCATCTCTGCAATCTTTATCTCGCTCCTGTAATAATCATATGCAGGGCGACGCGTCACCCATCTTGGGGATGACCTCCGGAAGAAACTCAAGGCCTCTTATACTCTGGTTGAGCAGTTGTATTCCAGCGCTCAAAGGATTATAAGCGCGATGTCTCATTTCAAAGCGGCCCCCACCACTATCCAAGGTACTTTGGAGAAGCTTTCTATATTGCCTGTACGCTTGGAAGAGGTGAAGAAATCTGCTGCACGGGCCGGTTCTCTTGTAGCACTGACCAGAGCCAAAGCGTGGGTTCCGGACTTTGATCCGGAAGAAGCTATGAACGGGTACCCCAGCACCAAGGAAGATGGATCGGCCTTCTCTGGCAAAGACCTTCATGCTTTGACTAAAGAAATGCGTCCTCTTGCCAGCAAGCTTGCTGATGAATCGGACTTGATTTGGTATCATCCGGCGTATGACTTAAAGAATGAGCGGGTGGATCGTCCGGTTTATGACACCGAAAATCTAATCCCACCAGTGCGCCCCCATACTTTCGCCCCAGATATTGATCCGTCTGATCTTATTACTGAGGAGATGTACTTCCGTGCTTTATCAAAGATCGACTGGCGCGTTCTTGCTTTTCAACCGCTTCAAGCAGATGAAGAAGCTCCAGAACAAGTCGATCCTCAGCCTTCGCAGCAGGAAGAAGAAGCATAAGCCGTTCAGTTTAACTTTTAGCTGCTGTAATCTTTTGTCGAGAAAAACTTTAATCCGTTCAGGCTTGCAGTGCCTTGTAATAGGATAGCTCGAAACATTTTCCGTCTTAATCCGGATGTCACAGCTTTGATTTGGTGTCTGCCAATTTGAATCCTTTGTCTGCTATGGTTTATCTGTATCTGCATAGATAACACTGAAAAAATGCCCTAGCGGTTTACCGCCGGACCGATTAAAGTGCTCTCATATGTATATATATCGAACGAGTATCTGTTTTATACCAAAAATGATTTCGTACCTTTGATTAAGTGTGTTTGACATCCTTAATCCGGCGAACATTGTAGATGCTGAGGAGGCTCTTGGCTCTGTTGGTATTTGCCCAAAGATTATTCCGGGTTATAATAACTACCGGTTTAAATAATGCTGGAGCTCTATGGCCAGACTTTTGAAAATATGTGGTCAACTTTGAAGTTGTCCATCTCCGGATCAAAAAATCATAGAAAATACTGAAAAAATCACAAAACATAAAACACAGTTTGCAAATAAGACCATGTAGTCGAGGCTTTTTACGAGCTGCCGGGCTCCATATGTGCCAATCAACGGGTGCGACCCAAAGGGCTATGACTCTTTTCTTTTGCCATTAAAGGATGTACTCCAAGGGGCAAGAACTGTTTCTTTTGCCATCAAAGGATGTACTCCAAGGGACAATAACTTTTTCTTTTGCCATCAAAGGGATGTATCTTCCAAGGGGCAAGAAATTTTGCATTTGCCATCAAAGGAAGTACCCTAG
This sequence comes from Secale cereale, assembly GCA_902687465.1. Lineage (NCBI taxonomy): Eukaryota > Viridiplantae > Streptophyta > Magnoliopsida > Poales > Poaceae > Secale > Secale cereale. The sequence continues at coordinate 104,957,748 of LR738711.1, read as the reverse complement.
GGACAAGAACAGTTTTTTCTTTTGCCATCAAAGGGAGTGATCAACCAAGGGGCAAGAAATTTTGCATTTGCCATCAAAGGAAGGTTCCCTAGGGACAAGAACAGTTTTTTCTTTTGCCATCAAAGGGAGTGATCAACCAAGGGGCAAGAAATTTTGCATTTGCCATCAAAGGAAGGTTCCCTAGGGACAAGAACAGTTTTTTGCCAATCGATGGAGTTTATCCAAAGGGCGCTGATGTGAAGACAATCATGTATACCGGACCAGAAAAGACTTTAGCGAGGATTCACATGTCATCCATAGCCCCCTAGTTTGGTCCCTTCTGCATAAAATAGTTTGTTTCGAAATATCTGTAATAATTTTCACAGGACATATATTTAGAAGAAAAAAGGCTGACCCCCCGGTTTACCAAGGGTGCCGGTTTATTTATTAATCATAATATATATAGGATACATAAGGCGGAGCTCATGGCTCAGGTGTAGTAAGGCAGCAGGAGGGCAATGTTCCACGGCCTCTTTGTCTCTTCTTCTGATGTCCGTGAGTCTTTGTGCTCTCGAACGTCCACCAGGTAGTATGAACCGTTGTGTAGGTTCTTGCTGACCACAAAGGGTCCTTCCCAAGGTGGGGATAGCTTGTGCATATCAGTCTGGTCCTGGATGAGCCGGAGTACTAAGTCCCCCTCCTGGAACGTCCTGGTTTTAACCCGGCGGCTATGATATCTGCGTAGGTCCTGCTGATAAATTGCAGATCTTGCTGCTGCTATGTCCCGCTCTTCATCCAGCCGGTCCAAACTGTCCTGTCTTGCTTGTTCATTAGCTGCTTCAACATAAGCCGCCACCCGTGGTGAATCATGGTGGATATCGCTTGGAAGAACCGCTTCAGCACCATACACCATGAAGAAAGGTGTGTAACCTGTGGACCTGTTTGGTGTAGTATTGATGCTCCAGAGAACAGAGGGCAATTCCTCCACCCAGCACCCTAGTGTTCTTTGCAAAGGAGTCATAAGCCGGGGCTTGATACCTCGCAAAATCTCTTGATTGGCCCTTTCAGCTTGACCATTGGATTGAGGGTAAGCTACAGAAGACACATCTAGGCGAATATGCTCCCTTTGACAAAATTCTTCCATCTCTCCTTTAGATAAATTGGTGCCATTGTCAGTGATTATGATGTGTGGAAAGCCAAACCGGAAGATTATCTTCTTGATGAATTTAACCGCTGTTGCCGCATCACACTTGCTCACAGGCTCTGCCTCAATCCACTTTGTAAACTTGTCCACAGCAACCAGCAGATGAGTTTTTTGATCTTGGGATCGTTTAAAAGGCCCAACCATATCATGCCCCCAAGTCGCAAACGGCCAAGTGATTGGAATCATCCGCAGCTCCTGTGCCGGAACAAGAGCACGCCGTGAAAATTTCTGACAAGCATCGCACTTCCGGACTAGATCCTCCGCATCAGCATGGGCTGTCAACCAATAGAACCCGTGACGGAAAGCTTTAGCTACCAAGGATTTTGAACCGGCATGATGACCACAATCCCCCTCATGAATATCTCTAAGGATGTCACAACCTTCCTCGGATGATACACACCACTGAAATGCTCCAGAAACGCTGCGATGGTGAAGTTCCCCGTTTACAATTGTCATGGATTTGGATCGCCGGATTATCTGCCTTGCTTCAATCTCATCATCTGGCAACTCTCCACGGCTTAGATATGCCAAGTAAGGGAGCGTCCAATCCGGAATAACATGAAGTGCCGCAACCAGCTGCGCTTCCGGATCAGGAACAGCCAAATCTTCCTCCGAAGGTACCTGAACTGATGGACTGTGTATCTCATCCAAAAAGGTATTTGGTGGCATCGGTTTACGCTGAGAACCCAGCCGGCTTAGAGCATCGGCCGCTTCATTTTTTTGCCGGTCTATGTGATCCACCTGGTATCCTTTGAAATGCCCTGCGACTGCTTTAACTTCTCGTCTGTAAGCCGCCATGAGAGGGTCTTTAGAATCCCACTTGCCGGATACTTGCTGTGCCACTAAGTCTGAATTACCGAAACACTTGACCCGGCTCAAGTTCATCTCCTTAGCCATCCGCAGGCCATGAAGCAATGCATCATAGTCTGCTGCATTATTAGTACAAGGAAAGATTAGACGGAGGACATAACAAAATTTGTCACCTCGCGGGGAAGTTAACACAACTCCAGCCCCCGAGCCTTCTAATTGTCTTGAACCGTCAAAGTGAATAGTCCAGTATGTATGATCCGGCTTCTCCTCTGGTGCTTGCAATTCTGTCCAATCATTGATAAAATCCACCAATGCTTGGGATTTTATAGCGGTGCATGGCACATACTTCAATCCGTGTGGACTAAGCTCAATGGCCCACTTTGCTACTCTGCCAGTGGCTTCTCTGTTCTGGATTATGTCCCCCAATGGGGCTGAACTGACAACAGTTATTGGGTGGCCTTGGAAGTAGTGCTTCAACTTCCGGTTTTCCATGAACACGCCATACACCAGCTTCTGCCAATGTGGGTACCTTTGCTTTGACTCAATTAGAACCTCACTAACATAATAAACCGGGCGTTGAACCGGATATTCCTTGCCTGCTTCTTTGCGCTCGACCACAATTGCCACGCTAACTGCCCGGCATTGGCAGCTACATACGTACAACAGCAGCGACTCCTTATCAATAGGGGCAGCAAGGACCGGTGGTTCTGCTAGTTGCCGCTTCAAGTCCTCAAACGCGGTGTTTGCAGCATCGCTCCATATAAACCGGTTTGTCTTTTTCAGCATCTGATAAAGCGGAATTGCCTTTTCTCCCAGACGACTGATGAATCGGCTCAACGCTGTAATCCGGCCGACAATACGCTTTACATCATTGATGCAAGCTGGTTTAGTCAAGGACGTGATTGCCTTGATCTTCTCCGGATTGGCTTCTATTCCTCTGTTTGACACCAAGAATCCAAGGAGCTTGCCATCCGGAACACCAAAAGCACATTTCTCTGGATTAAGCATCATTTTATAGACCCGAAGGTTATCAAAGGTTTCCTTGAGGTCCTCTATCAACGTCTCCTCCTTCCTTGACTTTACCATGATGTCATCCACATATGCGTGGACATTTTTCCCTATCTGCCCCTTAAGACAATTCTGTACGCAACGCTGGTAAGTTGCTTGGGCACTCTTGAGCCCAAAAGGCATAGATACGTAGCAAAAGGCACCAAAAGGAGTTATGAAGGCTGTCTTCTCCTGGTCCTTAACTGCCATCTTGATCTGGTGATACCCTGAATATGCATCCAAAAAGCTTAGCCGCTCACATCCCACCGTAGCATCAATGATCTGATCAATACGGGGGAGAGCAAAAGGATCGGTTGGACAAGCTTTGTTTAAGTCTGTGTAATCTACACACATCCTCCACTTTCCATTTTTCTTTAACACCATAACCGATTAGCCAACCACTCCGGGTGAAACACCTCAACTATGAACCCTGCGGCCAAACGCCTGGCCACCTCTTCACCTATAGCCTTGCGCCTTTCTTCATTGAAGCGGCGCAGATACTGCTTGATCGGTTTGAACTTCGGATCAATATTAAGATTGTGCTCAGTGAGTTCCCTCGGTATACCCGGCATGTCAGAAGGCTTCCATGCAAAGATATCTCGGTTCTCACGGATGAACTCGATGAGCGCGCTTTCCTATTTGGGGTCAAGGTTAGCGCTGATAGTGAACTGCTTGGATGAGTCACCTGGCACAAAGTCGACTTGCTTGGTTTCCTTTGCCGATTTAAACTTCAATTCCGGATCATGCTCTGTAGTTGGCTTCTTCAACGGGGACATATCTGCCGGATCAACGTTGTCTTTGTAAAACTTCAACTCCTCCGTAGCACATATTGTCTCTGCATAAGCAGCGTCCCCTTCTTCGCACTCCAATGCGATCTTGCGACTTCCATGAACTGTGATGGTTCCTTTGTGACCTGTCATCTTGAGCTGTAGATAAACATAGCACGGTCTAGCCATAAACTTGGCGTAAACCGGCCGTCCAAACAGGGCATGATAGGGGCTCCAGATCTTTACAACTTCAAAGGTTATCGCCTCTGACCTGGAATCCAGTTCACCTCCAAAGGTAACTTCTAGATCAATTTTCCCAACTAGGTAAGCTGATTTACCTGGCACCACTCCATGGAACACCGTATTTGACTGTCTTAGCTTCTTGTCCGCTAAACCCATGCGACGGAAGGTCTCGTAATATAAGATGTTGATGCTGCTACCGCCGTCCATGAGTACCTTAGTGAACTTGTAGCCACCCACCTGTGGTGCCACCACTAAGGCCAACTGGCCCGGATTATCAACCAGTGGCGGGTGATCCTCTCTGCTCCACACAATAGGTTGTTCCGACCAGCGCAGGAATCATGGTTCAACCGTGTGTACCGCCCGCTTTAGGATTTTCTGATATCGTTTGCACAAACTCGTAGTGAACACATGATATTGTCCACTACTCAGCTCCTTCGGATTATTCTGATACCCCGATTGCTGCTGCTGCTGACGCTGCTGACTGCCTTGCTTATTGTGATTACCCTGGCCATGCTGTTGGTTGCCTTGGTTATTATAACCGCCCTGACCATACTGATGGTTGCCTTGGTAATTGTAACCGCCCTGACCATACTGATAATCGCCCTGACCATACTGATGGTTGCCCCTCCGGTTTACTTCTAGATTATTGATGGCTCCCGCTCCTGGCGTGCCAAAGAGATTCATCGCCTCATAGACCGGCGGTAGACAAGTCTGGTACCTTCTGTTCCTTACTCCCTGTGCAGAGACCTAATCCATCCTGAGCCGGAAAGCCTGAGAATCCAGCTCTGCCTGCCTTGTTGCTATCGTAGCTTTCTCTGCATTTAGATCCTGTCTGGCTTGTTCGATCCGGCCCTTCAGCTGAAGGATTTCTGCATCGTGTTGCGCCTTGTCAGCAGGAGCCACCACTGCTACTGCCCGGGTTGTCAACTCCTCCACTAAGGCGGATAGAGCGTCAGAGGGCGAGGGGGCTTGGCCGCTCCCCCCTGCACCAGCCTCTGCTGTGAACGCCTCGGTCACCGTGGGCTGCGGTGCAGATTGTGATCCGGCCATAAAGACAGCCACCTGGTTTGGCGGATCAAAGGGGTCCGGAATACTATCACCATCGGACACACCCTCGGATCGGTCGTCCCGCAACAAATACAAGGATTCAGTCTCTCCCGATGAGGATTCATCGTCGGAATAGACAACTGTCTCACCACCAGAATCCGATCCGTCCTCGGCTTGGACTCCATATATTGCTCCAACGAAAATGCGCTTCATGGCAGGCTGAATCCGGGCCGATCTCGCACGCTGAGCCGGCTCGACGATGTTGGGGAAGATGTCCGGCTCAGGTCCCGGTTCACCAATCTTGCCGATGAAGACGTGGATGCCGCCGAAGGGGACCCGGTATCCGTATTCAATGGAATCGGCCTCCGGGCCCCAGCCTGCGTCGTCGATGTAGATCCGGCCGCGGCGACTCTTGGTCATCCGACCGACCGCGTAACCCTTGAGTCCTTCAAAGCTGCCCTTCAAGAACTCGAAACCATCGAGCGATAGCCCCATGATGGGCGCCAACTGTCGTGGAATTAGCATGGCAGATGTCCTGTTTAGAGGACTTAGGTGTGGGGCCATCGCGCGGGTTAGCTTGAAGAGGTTAAAAGCACACAAAGGACACAGAGGGTTTATAGTAGTTCGGCCACTTCGATGAAGGTAAAAGCCTACATCTAGTTTGGTTTGGTATTGCTTGGGCGTCGATGAACAGGGAGCAGATTGCTTGCCTGTCTCTCGACGGATTGTTGCCTCCCCTTGAACCGTCGCCGGGCCGTTCCTTTATATAGGAGGCAATGCCCGGTCCAGTTTACAAAGTCCCGAGGCCGGCTCATAATCATGTCCGCCCCGGTCTCTACTCTTTCTTCCTTGTATCTCAAGTTACATGATAGGACGGTTTATAAACCGTATACTTTACACATGGGCCCTAAGCCTTCATGGGCCATAACCTCTACTGATCTTATAACAACATAGCTATATTACTATAATCCGGATCTCCCTAGCCGGTTTATACCTGCTAGTAATATCCCTGACACCCCGTGTCTCTTCCGGACTGCGGTTTATTTTTCTATTTTTCTGAATATTCCAAAATGGAGAAAATTTGCCTTTAGAACTGTTTTTGACTCGGTTTACTTACCATATCACATACCTCTTCCTTTTCGGAGGCTGAATCGTTCTGAAAAGTGTCCCTTATGTATTCCTCCGGGGTTATGGTTTCAATAATATTAGTTTCAACATTTATAGGATTACCTGAGATATAATGTTTAATCCTTTGACCGTTCGCCACCTTCGGATTTGTGCCTTCGAAGTTGTTGATTTTTATGGCACCGGAACGATAGACCTCCTCGATAACGTAAGGTCCTTCCCACTTGGAGAGAAGTTTTCCTGCAAAAATTCTTAAACGAGAGTTGTATAGCAAAACATAATCACCTACGTTAAACTCACGCTTTTGTATTCTTTTGTCATGCCATCTTTTAACTTTTTCTTTAAATAGCTTGGCATTCTCGTAGGCCTGGGTTCTCCATTCATCGAGACAGCTAATATCAAATAGCCTCTTCTCACCGGCAAGTTTGAAATCGTAGTTGAGCTCTTTAACAGCCCAATATGCCTTATGTTCTAGCTCAAGAGGTAAGTGACATGCTTTTCCATATACCATCTTATATGGAGACATACCCATAGGATTTTGGTATGCAGTTCTATAGGCCCATAATGCATCATCTAGTTTCTTGGACCAATTCTTTCTAGACCTATTAACTGTCTTTTGCAAGATTAATTTCAACTCCATATTACTTAGTTCTACTTGACCACTAGTCTGTGGGTGATAAGGTGATGCAATTCTATGGTTGACATCATACTTAGCAAGCATCTTACGAAAAGCACCATGAATAAAGTGTGAACCACCATCAGTCATTAGATATCTAGGGACTCCAAACCTCGGAAATATAACTTCTTTAAGCATCTTAATAGAGGTGTTATGATCAGCACTACTAGTTGGAATAGCTTCTACCCACTTAGTAACGTAATCAACAGCAACTAGAATATGTGTGTACCCATTAGAGGCAGGAAAAGGTCCCATATAATCAAAGCCCCAAACATCAAATGGTTCAATAACAAGTGAATAATTCATAGGCATTTCTTGACGTCTACTAATATTACCTATTCTCTGACATTCATCACATGATAATACAAACTTACGGGCATCCTTGAAGAGTGTAGGCCAATGAAAACCGGATTGCAATACCTTGTGTGCAGTTTTGTCTCCCGCATGGTGTCCTCCATAAGCTTCGGAGTGGCACTTGCGTAGGATCTGTTCCTGTTCATGCTCAGGTACACAACGTCTAATAATACCATCTACTCCTTCTTTATAAAGATGTGGGTCATCCCAAAAGTAATGCCTCAAATCATAGAAGAACTTTTTCTTTTGCTGGTATGTGAAGCTAGGTGGTATAAACTTAGTAACAATATAATTAGCATAATCGGCATACCAAGGAGCAGTACGAGAAGTACTTATGATAGCTAGTTTTCCATCAGGAAAGATATCATCAATAGGTTGTGGGTCATCAAGTATATTCTCTAACCTAGACAAGTTATCCGCTACGGGGTTCTCAGCTCCCTTTCTATCAATAATATGCAAGTCAAATTCTTGTAGCAAGAGAACCCATCTAATAAGTCTAGGTTTAGCATCTTTCTTTTCCATAAGGTATTTGATAGCATCATGATCAGTGTGAATAGTTACTTTAGAATCAACGATATAGGGTCTAAACTTATCACAAGCGAATACAACTGCTAAAAATTCTTTCTCAATGGTAGCATAATTTCTTTGGGCACTATCTAGAGTTTTACTAGCATACTGGATAACATTCAATTTCTTATCAACTCTTTGCCCTAGAACAGCTCCTACAGCATAATCACTAGCATCGCACATAATCCCAAAGGGTAAATTCCAGTCAGGAGGCCGTACTATAGGTGCAGAGATCAATGCTTTCTTAAGTATTTCAAATGCTTCTAGACAATCATCATCAAAGACAAAAGGAATATATTTTTGTAAGAGATTAGTCAGAGGCCTAGAGATTTTAGAGAAGTCCTTAATGAACCTCCTATAAAACCCGGCATGACCAAGGAAACTTCGTATACCTTTGATGTCCTTTGAGCATGGCATCTTTTCAATAGCATCAACTTTAGCTTTGTCAACTTCAATACCTCTTTCAGAAATTTGATGTCCCAAGACAATGCCTTCATTAACCATAAAGTGGCACTTCTCCCAATTCAAGACAAGGTTAGTGTCTTCACATCTCTGCAAAACTCGATCAAGGTTGCTTAAGCAATCACCAAAAGAAGTTCCGTAAACGGAGAAATCATCCATGAACACCTCAACAATCTTTTCACAAAAATCAGAAAATATAGTCATCATGCATCTTTGAAAGGTAGGAGGTGCATTACATAAACCAAAAGGCATATGTCTATAAGCAAAGGTACCGAAAGGAAAAGTAAAAGTGGTCTTTTCTTGATCCCCTTTTGACACAGGTATTTGAGAGAAACCAGAATAACCATCTAGAAAGCATAAATGAGTATGTTTGGATAACCTTTCTAGCATTTGATCAATAAATGGCAAGGGGTAATGATCTTTCTTAGTAGCTTTATTTAACTTACGGAAATCAATTATCATCCTATAACCTATAACTATTCTTTGCGGGATCAATTTATCCTTATCATTAGGGACAACAGTCATACCTCCTTTCTTAGGAACAGAATGGATAGGACTTACTGATACGTCCAAAACGTATCTATAATTTCTGCTTGCTCCATGCTTATTTTGCGTGATATTGCTATGATATTTATGCACTTCCATACACTTTTGATCATATTTGGACTAACCTATTAACTCAGTGCACCATAGTGCCAGTTCCTGTTTTCTGCTGTTTTTCTATTTCAGGTTTCCCCCATATTAAAAGTGCTCCAAATATTCCAGGAAAAATACAGGAAAAATCAGCGTACAGGAAGCTTCGCGAAGAACCAAAGATGGGCCAGAGGGGAGCCAGGGGAGGCCCAGGCGGCCACCTGGCGCGGCCCCACCCCTGGCCGGGCCAGGGGGGCCCCTGCTCCGCCTCTGGCTGCCCCCCTTTGCATATATATCCCTCTCGTCCCGAAGCCCTCGAGGACAGAACCGTTTTTCGCGATCTCACCTCTGTTCCGCCGCCGCAGCACTTCCAAGATTGGGAGCATCAGGAGAACTCTTCCCGGCACCCTGCCGGAGGGGAGAACCACCACCGGGAGCTTCTCCACCACCATGGACGCTTCCCGGATGAGTCGTGAGTAGTCCACCTTGGACCATGGGTCCATGATCAGTAGCTATGTGATGTTCTCCTCCCCTCTTTGCTCTTCATGGTTTAGACCTCGTGAGCTGTCCTACATGATCGAGGCACATATGTAATCTTTCTGCTGTTGCTTTGCTGAGTTTGCTGGGATCTAATGGATTATGAGACTATGTTCAGATTGTGTTTGAGTAATATATTTGATTTACCTCTTTTATATCTTTGTTCTTGAGTAATTCTTGCATGTTCTTCATTGCTGTTTATTGCTTTGGCCAAGTAGTAGGTAGTAACTCCAAGAGGGAGTGTTATGCTTGATTGTGGGTTCATGCCCCCTGATGACTAGCTTGAGTGACAGAAACATGAGTCTAGGGGATGTGTTGTTGCCACAAGGGAGAAAACAACGGTGCTTGTACTTGTGGGTGCAAGGATTGTTTACTTTACGCAAAGTTCTTTTAATGCAGTTGTCTGTTGCTTTGAGTTTACACTTTGGGTGGGATTCGCAACTTAATACCAGCGAGATGTTCTGGATAGATATCTCAAGGTGGATGATTAGTAGTAGATGCAGATGGATTTCGGTCTACTTGCCTTGGCGTACCGCCCATGCTTTTGAGCCTCTACCTTTCTTTGCAGCATAGTTAGCATTGGTTTGCGCACATAATCCTATCAATTGCCCAGCTGTAATTTGTTTACCTCGCTTTGCTGTTTTATCGTTTTTTGGGAGAGAGACATCACTAGTGAACATCATGGGACCCCGGTCCATATTACCACCGCTGATCACACCTTCTATTTACTTCCTGTTTTTATTTCCTAGTTCCAGTCATAGCTATCATTATTATCTCTTGTGTTTGATCCTTTGTAAACAACAAGGCCGGAGGGATTGACAACCTCTCTGTACTCGTTGGGAGCAAAGTTATCTATATCTGTGTGCAGGTCCCGTCAACCGCTAAGTTTCTAGCACCGTTGACACCTACTTGTCGACCCTTGGAGTTTCACGGGATTCGATCCTTGGTATCTTTGCCAAGGGAAATTTGCCGCTACGCTACATCTCAACCTTCCACTTGGGGTAACCAAGGAGGGGCGAGAAGCCATCAAGCAAGTTTCTGGCGCCGTTGCCGGGGACTCCACTCTTCAAGATAGGGGAGTTACACGCTATCTTTTATCTTTGCTTTTTAGTATTGTTAGTTTACCTTTCAGTTTTTGCTTTAGTGTCCCTTACCAAAAATCACAAAAATAGTTATCTTGCTTGCTGCTGCTATGGGTTCCACCGAGAACACCAAGTTGTGTGACTTCACTAGTCATAACAACAGTGACTTTATCTGCACGCCTATTGCTACACCTGCCACTTCAGCACCTTCTTATGAGATTAAACCTGCTTTGCTGAACCTAGTTATGAAAGATCAATTCTCCGGTGCTGGAGATGATGCTGCTTTGCACTTAAATAATTTTGTTGAGCTCTGTGATATGCAAAAGTACAAAGAAGTAGATGGTGATATTGTTAAGCTTAAGCTTTTTCCTTTCTCCTTGAGAGGAGGAGCTAAAATCTGGTTTCAATCCTTGCCTAGGAATAGTATAGATTCTTGGGACAAGTGCAAGGATGCCTTTATTGGGAAGTACTATCCCCCTGCTAAAATTATCCAACTAAGGAGTAACATAATGAATTTTAAACAATTGGATAATGAACACGTTGCCCAAGCTTGGGAACGCATGAAATCTCTTGTCAAGAACTGCCCTACTCATGGTTTGACTACTTGGATGGTTATCCAAACTTTTTATGCAGGCTTGAACTTTACCTCGCGGAACTTGTTAGATTCGGCCGCGGGAGGAACCTTTATGTCAACTACACTTGGTGCTGCCACGAAGCTTCTCGACGAGATGATGACCAATTATTCCCAATGGCACACCGAACGCGCTCCAACAGGTAGGAAGGTAAACTCTGTCGAGGAGATTTCCTCCCTAAATGAAAAGGTTGACTTGATCATGTCTCTACTTTCCAAGCAATCTTCTATTGATCCTCATGATGTTCCTTTAAATTCTTTGATTGCTCAAGATCAAGTAAATGTGAACTTTATCTCTAGAAACAATTTCAATAACAATGCTTATAGGAGTAATTTTGGTAGCAACCCTAGACCGTTCCCCTCTAATTCCTATGGGAACAACAATGCTTATCCTAGCACCAAGAACTCCACTTCTGAACTAGAGATTATACTTAAAGACTTCATCACTACCCAAAAGGCCTTCAATAAGAGTGTAGAAGAAAAATTAGACAAACTAGATAATCTCTCTTCGAAGGTAGACAATTTAGCCCATGAGGTAGAGTTGCTTAAAATTAGAACTTCTCCTCTTGAGGAGAGGAAGACCACTCATGTGAATGCTATTCAAGTGCAAATTAATGAAAACATTAGGATGATGGCTAAACTTAAAAAGAGATGGGCTAGAGAAAAGGAGGAAGAAGATAGAATTAAGAGCCTTCCTACCCACCACACTGTTGCTACTATTCAAGTTGTTGAGGATATCCAAACTCTTAGCACCCAATGCACTCCTAGTCCCATTGGACCTATTAATGGTGATGCTATGACCTCAACCGTAGAAGAAGAAACTCCTATGACCATAGAAGCTACCAAACAAGTGAGCCTAAAGGACACCACTACCACTTTACTTGATAGTAGTGACCTTGATTTTGATAATTGCACCCTTTCTGAAGTTATTGGTTTTCTTCACAAGATGTCTAGAGATCCCCACACTAGCACACTTAATCTTGCCTTCACGGAGCATATCACTAATGCTCTTATCAAATCTAGGGAGGAGAAGCTTAGGGTAGAAGCCTCCATACCTAGAAAGCTAGAAGATAGTTGGGATCCTATGATTAAAATTAAGTTGAATAACTTCTCTTGCTATGCTTGATGTGATGTTGGAGCTAGTACCTCCGTTATGCCCAAAAGAATGTATGATATGTTTGAATTGAAACCTTTTGATCCTTGTTCTTTTGGTGTTCGTCTTGTTGATTCTTCCGTAAAGAAACCTTTGGGGAAGATCGACGATGTTCTTATCATTGTCAATGAAAATTATGTTCCCGTTGATTTTACTATTATGGATATTGAATGTGAACCTTCATGTCCAATTATTTTGGGACATCCTTTTCTTCGCACCGTTGGTGCTATCATTGACATGAAAGAGGGGAATATAAAATTCCAATTCCCTCTCAAGAAAGGGATGGAACACTTCCCTAGAAAGAAGATTAAGTTGCCTTTTGAGTCCGTTACACGGGCTAGCTATTCTCTTACTCTTGATAAAACTTGATCTTCTCTTTTTGCATCATGCCTAGCTTAAAGGCATAAAAGAAAGCGCTTTTGGGAGGCAGCCCACAACGAATTAGGTTTTATTTTGCTTTTGTTGTGTCTTGATGTTTGTTACTACAGTAGCATCATCATTGTATCTTTTCTTTTCAGCTTTGTGCCAAGTTTAGCCGCCGATTGCAAGAAAGTTCAAAAGTTGTGACGTGCTATCCAGAAAACAGATTCTGTCCTTGGACAGAAAAATTCGAATAAAATCACCAAATCATGTTTTTATCTGAATTTTTTTGAAAGCGTGCTCTATACAATTGGCTTTCGAGCGTCTGTTCTGAGTTTTTTGATTTGAGTTGCAGAAGTGCCCGGAAAAAAATTATTTACTACCTGCTGGTCTGTTTTTCACAGATTCTATCCTGTTTTGCCTTTTCTTCGTTTTGCAAACCTTGAGCTTGCTTTTTCTTTGCAAAAACCTTTTGCCAATCTTGAGAAACAGTAGCTCTTCAAGATTATCTTTATTTCCAGTAGGGAAAAATTATTTTATTGTGGGTACTAACCTCGCTAATCAGATTATGATGAGTTATGTATGAAGGGAGTTTTCAAGTGTGCGAGGGAAGATGATAAAAGAAGATTCAGGAGGGTCAAACGCTCAAGCTTGGGGATGCCCCCGTGCACCCCCAATAAATATTCAAGAAGACTCAAGCGTCTAAGCTTGGGGATGCCCCCAAGCATCCCCTTCTCCATCAACAATTATCAGTTCGTCTTTCGTTCCACTATAATTTTATCACTTCATGCGTTATGTGTTATGCTTGGAGCGTCTTGCTCTTAGTTTCTTTTTTTAGTTTTCTTTAGCTTTGCTTGCTATTCATAACAAGTTCAAACCCAGCTTTCTTTGTGTGGGAGAGAAACACGCTCCACTTCAACCTAGAACACAACATAGGATTTTCATGCTTATCTTTGTTGTGTGTGTTCTTTGTCTTTCCATAGCTGCTGTCATGTTTAGCTCTTAGTTTTCATGCTTTTCTTTTTAAAGATCTTTTGTTTAGTTGGTTGCTGAACTCTCTTGAGTTTTCATGTTTATCTTGTTAAGAGAGTTTGCCTGTTGCACTGAGTTGTGTGTCTTAACTTAAAGTAGGTAACTGAGGTTGCTATTTAATTTTATTAGTAACTTGCAATAGTTTTGAGGTATTGCCATGAGTAATGTCTGAACTTTTGGTGTCAAGAGCTTTAGCCTATTAGTGATAGATGTCGTATTTTGGGCAATCCGTGTTTATTTTCGAAAACCTACAAAATAGTTGAGAACTTTAGCTACTAGATGGATCACTAATCTTTGGAGGGATCGAATATTAGAGTACACTCACGTACCATGAGTCGAGGATGCGCAAGGATAACCAAACCCACATACACTCCTCCTCGGGGTACTTGTCTCTTTGTGAACCTCCTAATTAGATTGAGAGTTACCGATAATAAGTGCATGAGTTCTTTGGACTAATGTGAGTATTCGAAAGTTGACATTTCCACCTAGCCATATTTTTCTAGCCTCTTCGGTACCGTGCATTGCCCTTTCTCACCTCGAGAGTTGGCGCATACTTCGCCGGTGCATCCAAATCCTTGGCACGATACGCTCTGTCATCATAAGCCTCATTATATCCTTCCTCAAAACAGCCACCATACCTACCTATCAAGGCATTTCCGTAGCCTTTCCGAGATACATTGCCATGCAACATCCATCTTCTCATGACTTGATCTTCATGTCATACATGCTTTTGCTTGATCTATGAGCCGCATTCTAGTTGGGCCTTGCCCTAATCATTGCTACATGACGCGCTAGTATCATTGCATATCCTGCTACACTGGCAGAGGCATACATTTGCATACATCATGATAGTTTCATCTTCTTTATGTTGAGTACTTTTGTAAAGTGTGAAAGATCTTCTATACTTCTTGTAATATATAGAGTGTTGCCCCTAAAGTGAGGAAAAGATCCCAAAGAGGACAAAATCAAAAGATCCCAAAGAGGAGAAATGAGAGTTAAATAGAAAGAGCCATTGAGGCCACAAAAAAATAAAAAAAAATAGAAAAAAAGAGAAAAAGAAATAAAAAGAGAGAAGGGGACACACTACTATTCCTTTTGAGAGATCCACACTCGTACTCCATCTTATACCTTGTACTCCATAGAGATTATCATCCATGCATATAGCTATGTGGGGACCTTCACACTATAGAACTTGGCTTGTATATTCCAATGATGAGCCTCCTCAAAAGAGCTCTAGGTCTTCTTGAGCGAGCAAGTTGGATGCACCCCCACTAGTTCCATTGGAGAGCTTACCTTAGCTCATATGTGCATCCGTTGCATGGCAATCCCTACTCCTCACATCATATCTATCATTTGGCTTTCTCTCGCCTATGATTGTCCTCATTGATGTGAGCCTTTCACACCTTTTTTGTCTTCCCCCTTCATCATTTTTCTCTCTTTGCCATCCTAAGTGTCAACCTTCTTGCTTACGCTCATCCATTGCATGAGTGCTCAAAATATCGAAAGGGAGTGGATCATTTTGACTTGTACCTGGCTAGTGGTCTGGGGATGAGTCAAGATAAGATTCCAAAGAAGACCAAGTGTGAAACTTTAGTAGATTAAGTTCTCAACAATACAAAAACTATGTTTTACTCTCTCGTATATCCCTATCCCCTTTCTTGCACGCAAACACCATTTGGAGACATTCGAGTCACGGACAGCGAGAGCTCTTGCACCTTTATGTTCTTATGTTGCTTGTTACAATGCTAATATAGACTCTTGCTTGTTATGACTTGAATTGAATTACATGCCTTGATTGCTTTACTTAAAAAGTTCTTATATGGTTGGTAGCATGTCACCACAGAAATTATGCTTGTTATCATTTACCTACTCGAGGACGAGCAGGAATTAAGCTTGGGGATGTTGATACGTCCAAAACGTATCTATAATTTCTGCGTGCTCCATGCTTCTTTTGCGTGATATTGCTATGATATTGATGCACTTCCATACACTTTTGATCATATTTGGACTAACCTATTAACTCAGTGCACCACAGTGCCAGTTCCTGTTTTCTGTTGTTTTTCTATTTCAGGTTTCCCCCATATTAAAAGTGCTCCAAAAATTCCAGGAAAAATACAAGAAAAATCAGCTGCTAGGTGGCTTCTCACCCCTCGTTGGTTACCCCAAGTGGAAGGTTTGAGATGCAGTGTAGCAGAAGTTTTCCCTTGGTAATACCAAGGATCAGTTTCCCAGAGACTCCCAGTTTCAACAAGAAGGTGTCAACTGCTAACGGCGCCGGATATTAGCAATCAACATGGACCTGCACACAGATACAAATAACTTTGCTCCCAACGTGTACAGAGAGGTTGTCAATCCCTCCGGCCTTGTAGTTTACAAAGGATCAAACGCAAGTGATAATAATGATAGGTATAATTGCAATAGTAAGTAAATAGCGGAAAGGTAAATCGTGGATGTGATCAATGATGGTAATATGGACCGGAGTCTCATGATGTTCACTAGTGATGTCTCTCTCCCAAAAGACGATAAAACAGCTATGTGAGGTAAACGAATTACAGCTGGGCAATTGACAGGACCATGTGCGCAAACCAATGCTGACTACATTGCAAGAAAGGTTGAGGTTCAAAGCATGGGCGGTACGCCAAAGTAAGTAGACCGAAATCCATCAATATCTACTACTAATCATCCACCTTGAGATATCTATCCAGAACATCTCGCTGGTATTAAGTTGTGAGTCCCACCCATAGTGTAAACTCAATGCAACAGACAACTGCATTAAAAGAACTTTGCGTAAAGTAAACAATCCTTGCACCCGCGGGCACAAGCACCGTTGTTTTCCCCCTTGTGGCAACAACACATCCCCTAGACTCATGTTTCTGTCACTCAAACTAGTCATCGAGGGGCATGAACCCACAATCGAGCATAACGTTCCCTCTTGGAGTCACTACCTACTACTTGGCCAAAGCAATAAATAACAACGGAGAACATGCAAGAATTACTTACGAACATAAACATAAAAGAGGTGAATCAAATATATTACTCAAACACAATCTGAACATAATCTCATAATCCATCGGATCCCAGCAAACTCATCATAGCAACAGCATAAGGATTACATATGTGCCTCGATCATGTAGGGCAGCTCACGAGGACTAATTAGTGAAGCACAAGAACGGGAGGAGAACATCACATAGCTACTGGTCATGGACTCATGGTCCAAGGGAGACTACTCACAACTCATCCGGGAGGCGTCCATGGTGGTGGAGAAGCTCCCGGTGGTGATCCTCCCCTCCGGCAGGGTGCCGGGAAGAGTTCTCCTGGTGCTCCCGATCTTCGAAGCGGCGGCGGCGGCGGAACAGAGATGGGATTGCGAAAAGAGTTCCTGTTTGGAGGGTTTCGGGAGACGCTTTAAATATATGCCAAAGGGGGGCATCGGAGGAGCCTCGGGGGGGCCCAGGCTCCCCCCCCCCCCCGGCGCGGCCCAGGGGGGGCGCGCC
>LR738711.1:104893050-104933957 GCA_902687465.1 Secale cereale | reverse complement strand
CCCCCCGGCTGTCCTTCGGGCGCACGGTAGGTTCTGGAACGCTGATTTTTTATATAATTTTTCTGGATTTTTCCTGGCAGTTCTCGTAACGTGAAAACCTGAAATACAAAAACAGCCGAAAACAGAAACTGGCACTGGGGTGCACTGAGTTAATAGGTTAGTCCAAATATGATCAAAAGTGTATGGAAGTGTATAAATATCATAGCAATATCACCCAAAAGAGGCATGGAGCAAGCAGAAATTATAGATATGTTTTGAACGTATCATCAGCGTACAGGAAGCTTCGCGAAGAACCAAAGATGGGCCAGAGGGGAGCCAGGGGAGGCCCAGGCGGCCACCTGGCGTGGCCCCACCCCTGGCCGCGCCAGGGGGGCGCCTGGGGCCCCTGCTCCGCCTCTGGCTGCCCCCCTTTGCATATATATCCCTCTCATCCCGAAACCCTCGAGGACAGAACCCTTTTTCGCGATCTCGCCTCTGTTCCGCCGCTGCAGCGCTTCCAAGATAGGGAGCATCAGGAGAACTCTTCCCGGCACCCTGCCGGAGGGGAGAACCACCACCGGGAGCTTCTCCACCACCATGGACGCTTCCCGGATGAGTTGTGAGTAGTCCCCCTTGGACCATGGGTCCATGACCAGTAGCTATGTGATGTTCTCCTCCCCCCTTTGTTCTTCATCGATTAGACCTCCCGGATGAGTTTGCTGGGATCTGATGGATTATGAGACTATGTTCAGATTGTGTTTGAGTAATATATTTGATTCGCCTCTTTTATATCTTTGTTCTTGAGTAATTCTTGCATGTTCTCCGTTGCTGTTTATTGCTTTGGCCAAGTAGTAGGTAGTAACTCCAAGAGGGAGCGTTATGCTTGATTGTGGGTTCATGCCCCCTGATGACTAGCTTGAGTGACAGAAACATGAGTCTAGGGGATGTGTTGTTGCCACAAGGGAGAAAACAACGGTGCTTGTACTTGCGGGTGCAAGGATTGTTTACTTTACGCAAAGTTCTTTTAATGCAGTTGTCTGTTGCTTTGACTTTACACTTTGGGTGGGATTCGCAACTTAATACCAGCGAGATGTTCTGGATAGATATCTCAAGGTGGATGATTACTAGTAGATGCAGATGGATTTCGGTCTACTTGCCTTGGCGTACCGCCCATGCTTTTGAGCCTCTACCTTTCTTTGCAGCATAGTTAGCATTGGTTTGCGCACATAATCCTGTCAATTGCCCAGCTGTAATTTGTTTACCTTGCTTTGCTGTTTTATCGTCTTTTGGGAGAGAGACATCACTAGTGAACATCAAGGGATCCCGGTCCATATTACCACCGCTGATCACACCTTCTATTTACTTCCTGTTTTTATTTCCTAGTTGCATTCATAGCTATCATTATTATCTCTTGTGTTTGATCCTTTGTAAACAATAAGGCCGGAGGGATTGACAACCTCTCTGTACTCGTTGGGAGCAAAGTTATCTATATCTGTGTGCAGGTCCCGTCAACCGCTAAGTTTCTGGCGCCGTTGACACCTACTTGTCGACCCTCGGAGTCTCACGGGATTCGATCCTTGGTATCTTTGCCAAGGGAAATTTGCCGCTACGCTACATCTCAACCTTCCACTTGGGGTATCCAACGAGGGGCGAGAAGCCATCACTTACCCACTAGCTATCAGCAACTGGATAGATAATACCAGCCTCTAGAAGCTTTAGTATTTCCTTCCTTACCACTTCTTTCATCTTAGGATTTAACCATCGCTGATGATCAATAACTGGTTTAGCATTTTCTTCCAATTTTATCTTGTGTTGGCGTATAGTGGGGCTAATGCCCTTAAGATCATCCAGAGTATATCCAATAGCAGCTCGGTGCTTCTTCAGAGTTTTCAATAATATTTCTTCTTCCTGCTCTGGAAGGTTAGCACTAATAATAACAGGATATATCTTATTTTCATCAAGATAAACATACTTAAGATTATCAGGCAAATGTTTAAGTTCAAACACGGGATCACCCTTGGGTGGAGGGGGATCCCCTAGGATTTCAACAGGCAAGTGGTTTTTCAATACGGGTCCTTGTTTAAAGAATATTTCATCTATTTCCCTTTTCTCATTCATATGCATATCATTTTCATGGTCTAGCAAGTATTGTTCTAAAGGGTCATTAGGTGGCACGGCAATAGAAGCAAGACCAATAATTTCATCTTTACTGGGTGGTGCCTTTTCAAGGGGTTGTCTACGGAATTTAGCAAAGTTAAAATCATGAGACATATCCCCTAATCCGGCAGTGACAATATCTTTCACGCAGTCTATCTTGGCATTAATAGTATTCAAGAAGGGTCTATCAAATATAATGTGACAGAAAGCATCTTGGGGAACTAAGAACAACAAAATCAGCAGGATATTTAACCTTCCCACACAAGACTTCAATGTCTCTAACAATCCCGACTGGTGAAATAGTATCTCTATTAGCAAGCTTAATAGTAACATCAATCCCTTCTAACTCAACAGGTGCAATATCATGCATAATTTCGTTAGACAAATCAAAAGGGATAATACTCGCACTAGCACCTACGCCACATAAACCATGATAGAAATGATATCCTATCTTAACCGAAATGACAGGCAAGCCTACAATAGGTTTATGTTTATTCCTAGCATTGGGTTTGGCTATTCTCGCAGACTCTTCTTGGAGGTAAATAACATGTCCATCTAAATCTTCTACCAAGAGATCTTTAACCATAGCAACACTAGGTTCAACTTTAATTTGCTCAAAGGGTGTAGTCGTTTTAGTATTACTCTTACGAACTACAGTTGAAGCTTGAGCATGATCCCTTATCCTAACAGGGAAAGGTGGTTTCTCAATATAAGCGGTAGGTATAACAGGATCAACATTTTAAGTGATAGTCTTTTCTTCAACTTTAATAGGTTCAACTACTTTTACTTCAATAGGGGGATGATATTTAAACCACTTCTCCTTGGGGAGATCAACATGAGTAGCAAAGGATTCACAGAAAGAAGCTACTATCTCAGAGTCAAGTCCATATTTAGTGCTAAACTCGCGGAAAACATCGGTATCCATGAAAGCTTTAACGCAATCAAACTTAGGGGTCATACCTGACTCCTTACCTTCGTCGAGATCCCAATCTTCGGAGTTGCGTTTAATTATTTCCAATAAATCCCATTTGAATTCAACAGTCTTCATCATAAAAGAGCCAGAACAAGAATTATCGAGCATGGTGCGACTATTGAGAGACGGCCGAGCATAATTTTTTTGGATGATCATCTTTATTGAAAGATCATGATTGGGGCATGAATATAACATTGACTTAAACCTCCCCCAAGCTTGAGCGATGCTTTTTCCACCGCGAGGCCAGAAATTATAAATATAATTACGATCACTATGAACCTGGTGCATAGGGTAGAACTTCTGATGAAATTCCAACTTCAGACGATTATAGTTCCAAGATCCCATATCATCGCATAGCCTAAACCATGTCAATGCATCTCCCTTCAAAGATAAAGGGAAGACCTTCTTGTTGATAACATCCTCGGGCATACCTGCAAGCTTAAACAATCCACAAACTTCATCCACATAGATTAGATGTAAATCGGGGTGAAGTGTTCCGTCTCCTGTATAGGGATTTTCAAGCAGTTTCTCTATCATACCCGAAGGAATCTCAAAGCAAACATTTTAAATAGGTGCAGTAGGTTGAGGAGAAACTCTTTGCTCTTCTGCTCGGGGTGAAGATACCCCGAACAAGCCCCTCAAAGGATTTTGAGCCATAGTGACAAGTGACAATAAATTTCAGCACACTATATAAATTTTTCCTTACCAAAGGCGCTTCACTCCCCGGCAACGGCGCCAAAAAAGAGTCTTGATGACCCTCAAGTCTAGGGGATCTATCGTAGTCCTTTCGATAAGTAATAGTGTCGAACCCAACGAGGAGCAGAAGGAAATGATAGGCAATTTTCAGTAAGGTATTCTCTGCAAGCACTGAAATTATAGGTAACAGATAGTTTTCTGATAAGGTAATTGGTAGCAAGTGACAAAAGGTAAAAGTAAATAAGGTGCAGCAAGGTGGACCAATCCTTTTTGTAGCAAAGGACAAGCCTGGACAAACTCTTATGCAAGGTAAAGCGCTCCCGAGGACATATGGGAATTATCGTCAAGCTAGTTTTCATCACGATCATCTGACTCGCGTTCGGTACTTTGATAATTTGGTATGTGGGTGGACCGGTGCTTGGGTGCTGCCCTTACTTGGACAAGCCTACCACTTATGATTAACCTCTAATGCAAGCATCCCCAACTACAAAAGAAGTATTAAGGTAAACCTAACCATAGCTTGAAACATATGGATCCAAATCAGCCCCTTACGAAGCAACGCATAAACTAGTGTTTAAGCTTATGTCACTCTAGCAACCCATCATCTACTTATTACTTCCCAATGCCTTCCTCTAGGCCCAAATAATGGTG
Organism: Secale cereale; assembly: GCA_902687465.1. Lineage (NCBI taxonomy): Eukaryota > Viridiplantae > Streptophyta > Magnoliopsida > Poales > Poaceae > Secale > Secale cereale. The sequence continues at coordinate 104,929,501 of LR738711.1, read as the reverse complement.
AAGTGTCATGTAGTCGATGTTCACATGACACCACTAGAGGAGAGACAACATACATCTCATCAAAATATCGAACGAAGACCAAATTCACATGACTACTAATAGCAAGACTTCTCCCATGTCCTCGGGAACAAAAGTAACTACTCACAAGACATAATATTGTTCATGATCAGAGGGGTATTAATATGCATAATGGATCTGAACATATGATCTTCCACCAAATAAACCAACTAGCATCAACTACAAGGAGGAATCAACACTACTAGCAACCCACAGGTACCAATCTGAGGTTTAGGTACAAAGATTGGATACAAGAGATGAACTAGGGTTTGAGAGGAGATGGTGCTGGTGAAGATGTTGATGAAGATAACCCTCCCCGAGATGGGAGAGTTGTTGGTGATGACGGCGATGACGATTTCCCCCTCCCGGAGGGAAGTATCCCCGACAGAACAGCTCTGCTGGAGCCCTAGATTGGTTTCCGCCTCGGTTTCGCCTCGAGATGGCGGCGTCTGGTCCCGAAAGCCTCTCCCTGATTTTTTCCATGTCAAAACACTTCATATAGGAGAAGATGGGCATCGTGGGCCTGCCAGCTGGCCCTCGAGGCAGGGGGCGCGCCCTGGGAAGGGGGGCACACCCCCACCCTCGAGGCCAGCCGGTGGCCCCTCTCGTGGGTTTCTTTCGCCAGATATTTTTTATATTTTCCAAAACGATGTTCTGTGGAGTTTCAGGGCTTTTGGAGTTGTGCATAATAGGTTTCCAGAGTTTGCTCCTTTTCCAGCCCAGAATTCCAGCTGCTGGCATTCTCCCTCTTTATGTAAACCTTGTGAAATAAGAGAGAAAAGGCATAAGTATTCTGACAAAACATGTAAGAACAGCCCAAGATGCAATAAATATCAACATATAAGCATGATGCAAAATGGACGTATCACCCACCTTTTCACGTTAACGAATGGCCGAAGCTGCATGGCTGCACTCTTCGGCTTATGTTAGGCCGAAAAGTAATTTTTTTTAAGTTTTGGCTCATAAATACTGTGCAACCATTGCCCGTCTTAGACATTGCAAAAATATAGTTTCGCGCAACCCTTTACCTCATTATTTTCCCGCCAACTCCTTCCGAGGAGGATGATGCTTCGTTCGTGGTGGCGTGTGAAACACTGTCTGAGAGAAGGCATAAGTGTTTGCATCTTGGTCATCATCCTCGCCGTCGCCCTCAAAGAACGAAGCACCACCACTAAGCATTAGTGACTGCACTGAATGCATGAACGGTGGCGACTGGTTGCCGCCTCGTGGGAAGGAGTTGGCGGGAAAATAATTAGGTAAAGTGTTGCGAGAAACTATATTTTTGCAATGTCTAAGACGGGCAATGATTACACAGTATTTATGAGCCATAAACTAAAAAAAACTTTTCGGCCTAACATAAGCCGAAGAGTGCAACAATGCAGCTTCGGCCGTCCGTTAACGGGAAAAGGTGGGCCTCAAGGACTTTTCGGCCTACTGTTGGCCAAAAAGTACTTTTCGGCCTACTGGTGGCCAAAAAGTACTTTTCGGCCTACCGCTGACCAAAAAGGTCTTTTCGGCCCAGGTAAGCCCCTTTTCGGCCAATACAAGGCCGAAAAGCCCACTTCGGCCTAACCCTGGCCGAAAACACACTTTTCGGCCAACGTGTGGCCGACAGGGTGATAGTTTTGATTTTTTTGCATTCGGTGCTATAGTTTCCGAAATTGCTACAAATTAAGTCATAGTTTTGAAAAAAAATCAACCTAATAACCCAAAGGCCCAATCCAGATTGTTGTTTTTTTGCCTATTTTAGGGTTTTACAGAAAGTGAATATCAAACGGAGTCCAAACGGAATGAAACTTCGGGAGAGGTATTTTTGGAGCAAAATATGCACGAGATACTTGAGAACCACGGAGTAGGGCTGACGTGGCGTCCACGAGGGAGGGGGCGCCCCCTGCCTTGTGGGCCCCACGTCTGGCCCCGGTTGCCCTCCTTCCTCCTATATATACCTACGTACCCCGAAACCATCAGAAGAAGAGAGAAAACCCTAGTTCCACCGCCGCAACCTTTTGTTCCTGTGAGATCCCATCTTGGGGCCTGTTCCAGAGCTCCACCGGATGGGGGATCTACCACGGAGTGCTTCTACATCATCATCATCGCCTCACCATGAGTTGTGAGTAGTTTACCACAGACCTTCGGGTCCATAGTTAGTACCTAGATGGCTTCTTCTCTCTCTTTGGATCTCAATACCAAGTTCTCCTCGGTCTTCGAGGAGATCTATTCGATGTAATCTCTTTTTGCAGTGTGTTTGTCGAGATTCGATGAATTGTGGGTTTATGATCAAGATTATCTATGAGAAATATTTGGTTCTTTTCTGAACTCTTTTGTGTATGATTATAATATCCTTGCAAGTCTCTTTCCTCTTTCCTCTTTGAGGGAATACAACGCAAGCTCGAGAAGTAGCAAGAAGAATTTCTGGCGCCGTTGCCGGGGAGGCTTATGCAAAAGTCATATACCAAGTACCTATCACAAACCCTTATCCTTTGCATTACATTTTTTGCCTCTCGTTTTCCTCTCCCACACTTCACCCTTGCCGTTTTATTTGCCCTTCTTCTGTCGTGCGTTTATCGTTCGCTTGCTTCTTGTTTGCTTGTGTGTGTTGGATTGCTTGCTTGTCACTATGGCTCAGAACAATACCAAATTGTGTGACTTCTACAATACCAACAATAATGGTTTTATTAGCACTCCGATTGCTCCTATTACCGATGCTGAATCTTGTGAGATCAATGCTGCTTTGTTGAATCTTGTCATGAAAGATCAATTCTCCGGCCTTCCTACTGAAGATGCCGCTACCCATCTGAACAACTTTATTGATTTGTGTGATATGCAAAAGAAAAGGGATACGGATAACGATATTGTTAAATTGAAGTTATTTCCGTTTTCACTTAGAGATCATGCTAAAACTTGGTTTTCCTCTTTGCCTAGAAATAGTATTGATTCGTGGAATAAGTGCAAAGATGCTTTTATCTCTAAGTATTTCCCTCCTGCTAAGATCATCTCTCTTAGGAATGATATTATGAACTTTAAGCAACTAGATCATGAGCATGTTGCACAAGCTTGGGAGAGAATGAAACTAATGATACGTAATTGCCCTACACATGATTTGAATCTATGGATGATTATTCAGAACTTTTATGCTGGCTTGAATTTTGCTTCTAGAAATCTTTTAGACTCGGCCGCAGGAGGCACTTTCATGGAAACTACCTTAGGCGAAGCTACCAAACTCCTAGATAATATTATGGTTAATTATTATCAATGTCACACCGAAAGATCTACTAGTAAAAAAGTGCATGCTATTGAAATTAGTGTTTTGAGTGGAAAGATGGATGAACTTATGAAATTATTTGCTGCTAAGAGTGCCTCTTCTGATCCTAATGATATGCCTTTGTCCACTTTGATTGAAAATAACAATAAATCTTTGCATGTGAATTTTGTTGGTAGGAATAATTTTGGTAACAATGCTTATAGAGGGAATTTTAATCCTAGGCCTTTTCCTAGTAATTCCTCTAATAATTATGGTAATTCCTACAACAACTCTTATGGAAAGTTGCCTTGTGAATTTGAAACTAGTGTTAAGGAGTTTATGATCTCGCAAAAGAATTTCAATGCTATGCTTGAAGAGAAATTCCTTAAGATTGATGAATTGGCTAGAAGTGTGGATAGAATTACTCTTGATGTTGATTCTTTGAAACTTATATCTATCTCACCTAAGCATGATATCAATGAGTCTCTCAAAGCCATGCGAATTTCCATTGATGAATGCAAAGAAAGAATCGCTAGGATGCGTGTAAAAAGGGATAATTATATTAAAGCGTGTTCTTCTAGTTATAATGAAAATAAATATGAAGATCTAAAAGTTATTGATGTGTCTCCCATTAGATCCTTGTTTTCTAGTATAAATGTTGATGAAGTTAGGATTGGAGATGATTCTGCTTTAAGGTGTCCCACTGATTCAGAGTTTTTAGATCTTGATGCTAAAATTGTTAAAAATGGGAGTGAAGAGATTAAAACTATGCATAGTGATGAACCCACTACTTTGGATTTCAATGGATTCAATTATGATAATTGTTCTTTGATTGATTTTATTTCCTTGTTGCAATCCATACTAAATTCTCCGCATGCTTATAGTCAAAATAAAGCTTTCACCATACACATAGTTGATGCTTTGATGCAATCTTATGAAGAAAAACTTGAGTTAGAAGTTTCTATCCCTAGAAAGCTTTATGATGAGTGGGAACCTACTATTAAAATAAAAATAAAAGGTCATGAATGCTATTCTTTGTGTGATTTGGGTGCATGTGTCTCCACTATCCCAAAAACTTTATGTGATTTGCTGGGTTCCATGAGCTTGATGATTGTTCTTTAAATTTGTATCTTGCAGATTCCACTATTAAGAAACCTATGGGAAGAATTAATGATGTTCTTATTGTTGCCAATAGGAATTATGTGCCCATAGATTTCATTGTTCTTGATATAGATTGCAATCCTTCATGTCCTATTATTCTTGGTAGACCTTTCCTTAGAACGATTGGTGCAATTATTGATATGAAGGAAGGAAATATTAGATTCGAATTTCCGTTAAGAAAAGGCATGGAACACTTTCCTAGAAAGAAAATCAAATTACCATATGAATCTATTATGAGAGCCACTGATGGATTGCCTTCCAAAGATGGCAATACCTAGATCTATTTTGTATCGTGCCTAGCTAGGGGCGTAAAACGATAGCGCTTATTGGGAGGCAACCAAATTTTATATTTTTTGTTTTTGATGCTGTTAGGGAATAAATATTGCATCTAGCTTCTGTTTACATGTGGTTTCATGTTTTGTTTAGTGTTTGTGCCAAGTAGAACCTTTGGGAAGACTTATGTGAAGTTTATGTGATCATGCTGTGGAAAACATAATCGTTAGAGCTCGCTAGGGTCATCAGATTTTACTGGAGCGTGCTATTTAGTTGATTCCTTTTGCAGATGATTAATAGACAAATTCCTCACGTTTAGCAATTTAGTTTAATTTTTTGGAGTTACAGAAGTATGTGAAACCTGCAGATTACTATAGACTGTTCTGTTTTTGACAGATTCTGTTTTTCGTGTGTGTTTGCTTATTTCAATGCATCTATGAGTAATATTGGGAGGTATGAACCATAAAGAAGTTGGAATACAGTAGGTTTAACACCAATATAAACAAAGAATGAATTCATTGCAGTACCTTTGAGTAGTGATTTGTTTTCTTATACTAACGGAGCTCACGAGAATATTTGTCTAAGTTTTGTGTTGTGAAGTTTTCAAATTTTGAGTATTGCTTTGATGGACTATGGAACAAAGAGTAGCAAGGGCATAAGCTTGGGGATGCCCTTGGCACCCCAACTAAAGTTCAAGGACAATCAAAAGCCTAAGCTTGGGGATGCCCCGGGAAGGCATCCCCTCTTTCATCTTCATCCATCGGTAACTATACTTGGAGCGATATTTTTATTCACCACATGATATGTGTTTTGCTTCGAGCGTCTTGTACAATTTGAGTATTTTCTTGTTAGCTTGCCACAATTATCCTTGCTAGACACACCTATTTGAGAGAGTTAAATATGGCCTAGGAATTGTTAGAACACTCTATGTGCTTCACTTATATCTTTTGAGTTGAATAGTTTTGCTCTAGTGCTTCACTTATATCTTTTAAAGCACGGTGGTGATAATATTTTGAAGAAATTGTTGAACTCTCATGCTTCACTTATATTCATTTGAGAGTCCATTAAAACAGCATGGTAATGTGTTTAGGCTATAAAACTAGTCTTCACAAGATAGACATCCAATATCAATGTAGTAAAAACTTTCACACTAAGTGCGTTGAATATGATGAGATGTTGGATGCTTGATAATTGTTTTGAGATATGAGGATAGTGACATTAGAGTCATGCTAGTGGAGTTATTATGAAATTGAGAAATACTTGTGTTAAGGTTAGTGATTCCCGTAGCATGCACGTATGGTGAACCGCTATGTGACGAAGTTAGAGCATGAAGTATTTGTAAAGTGCCAACCTTTGTGTGGAGGTCAGGGGCGCGCGATGGTTAACTCCTACCAACCTCCACCCTATGAGCATGCGTTGATTGCTTTGTTTTGAAGAGTCACAGATTTTTGCAATGAGTATATGAGTTCTTATGACTAATGTTGAGTCCATGGATTATACGCACTCTCACCCTTCCACCATTGCTAGCCTCTCTTGTACCGCGCAACTTTCGCCGGTACCATACACCCACTATATATCCTTCCTCAAAAAAGCCACCATATTATTCCTCAAAATAGCCACCATACCTACCCATCATGGCATTTCCATAGCCATTCCGAGATATATTGCCATGCAACTTTCCACCGTTCCGTTCATACGGCACGCATCATATTGTCATATTGCCATACATGATCATGTAGTTGACATCGTATTTGTGGCAAGGCCACCATGCATAACTTTTCATACAAGTCACTCTTGTTTCATTGCACATCCCGGTACACCGCCGGAGGCATTCATATAGAGTCATACTTTGTTGTAGTATCGAGTTGTAATATCGAGTTGTAATGAAAGTGTGATGATCATCATTATTAGAGCATTGTCCCATGGGAGGAAAGGCTAAATCAATAAAGCCCCTCCGCAAAAAAAAGGCCCAAGAAAAAAAGAAAGGCCCAAAAAAAGGGACAATTGCTACTATCTTTTTTCCACACTTGTGCTTCAAAGTAGCACCATGTTCTTCATTGTAGAGAGTCTCATGGTTAGTCACTTTATATACTAGTGGGAATTTTCGTTATAGAACTTGGCTTGTATATTCCAACGATGGGCTTCCTCAAATGCCCTAGGTCTTCGTGAGCAAGCAAGTTGGATGCACACCCACTAGTTTCTTTTGTTGAGCTTTCATACATATTTAGCTCTAGTGCATCCGTTGCATGGCAATCCCTACTCACTCACATTGATATCTATTGATGGGCATCTCCATAGCCCGTTGATACGCCTAGTTGACGTGAGACTATCTCCCTCCTTTTTTTCTTCTCCACAACCACCTCTCAATTCCACCCATAGTGCTATGTCCATGGCTCACGCTCATGTATTGCGTGAAAGTTGAAAGGTTTGAAAGAATATAGTATGAAAACAAGTGCTTGGCTGAAATCAGGGTTGTGCATGATATGAATATTTTGTGTGATGAAGAGGGAGCATAGCCAGACTATATGATTTTGTAGGGATAACTTTCTTTAGCCATAGTATTTTGAGAAGACATGATTGCTTTGTTAGTATGCTTCAAGTATTATTATTTCTTATGTCAATATAGGCTTTTGTCTTGAATCTTTCAGATCTGAACATTCATGCCACAATTAAGAGAATTACATTGAAAAACTATGTTGGTTAGCATTCCACATGAAAAATTCTGTTTTTATCATTTACCTACTCGAGGACGAGCAGGAATTAAGCTTGGGGATGCTTGATACGTCTCCAACGTATCTATAATTTTTTATTGTTCCATGCTATTATTTATTATGTTTTGGTTGTTTAATGGGCTTTGTCATACACTTTTATATCATTTTTGGGACTAACCTACTAACCCAAAGGCCCCGTCCAGATTGTTGTTTTTTGCATGTTTCAGGGTTTTGCAGAAAAGGAATATCAAACGGAGTCCAAACGGAACGAAACCTTTGGGAGAGATATTTTTGGAGAAAATCACGCACGGGAGACTTGAGAACCACAGAGTAGGGGCCACGAGGTGCCCATGAGGGTGGATGCGCGCCCCCTTCCCAGGGCGTGCCCCCTGCCTCGTGGGTCCCACGTGAGTCCCCCGGTATCCTCCTTCTTCCTATATAAGCCTACGTACCCCGAAACCATCAGCAACAGAGAGAAAACCCTAATTCCACCGCCGGAACCTTCTGTTCCCATGAGATCCCATCTTGGAGCCTGTTCCGGAGCTCCGCCGGAAGGGGGATCCATCATGGAGTGCTTCTACATCATCATCATCACCCTCACCATGAGTTGTGAGTAGTTTACCACAGACCTTCGGGTCCATAGCTAGTATCTAGATGGCTTCTTCTCTCTCTGGATCTCAATACAAAGTTCTCCTCGGTCTTCGAGGAGATCTATTCGATGTAATATCTTTTTGTGGTGTGTTTGCCGAGATCCGATGAATTGTGAGTTTATGATCAAAATTATCTATGAGAACTATTTGGTTCTTTTCTGAACTCTTTATGTGTGCTCATAATATCCTTCCAAGTCTCTTCGAATTATTGGTTTGGTTTGGCCTACTAGATCTATAGGTCTTGCAATGGGAGAAGTGCTTGGCTTTGGGTTCAATCTTGCGGTGTCCTTTCCTAGTGGCAGTAGGGGCAGCAAGGCACGTATTGTATTGTTGCCATCAAGGATAAAAATATGGGGTTTATATCATATTGCTTGAGTTTATCCCTCTACATCATGTCATCTTGCTTAAGGCGTTACTCTATTCTTATGAACTCAATACACTAGATGCATGCTGGATAGCGGTCGATGTGTGGAGTAATAGTAGTAGATGCAGGCAGGAGTCGGTCTGCTTGTCTCGGACGTGATGCCTATATACAATGATCATGCCTAGATAGTCTCATAATTATTCGCTTTTCTATCAACTGCTCGACAGTAATTTGTGTACCCGCCGTAGAATATCGCTATCATGAGAGAAGCCACTAGAGAACACTATGGCCCCCGGGTCTATTCTGAACATATCAATCTACATCTACTTTACTTTTTCCGCTTTTACTTTCTTTTCTTATAAACAAAAATACCAAAAATATAAACTATCATCTCTATCAGATCTCACTTTCGTAAGTGACCATAAAGGGATTGACAACCCCTTATCGCGTTGGCTATGAAGTTCTTATTTGTTTGTGCAGGTGCGAGGGACTCGCGCGTGGTCTCCTACAGGATTGGTACCTTAGTTCTCAAAAACTGGGGGAAATACTTACGCTACTGTGATGCATCTCCCTTTCCTCTTCGAGGGAATACAACACAAGCTCGAGAAGTAGCACGTTACTCTGTTCTTATGAACTTAATACTCTAGATGCATGCTGGATAGCGGTCGATGTGTAGAGTAATAGTAGTAGATGCAGAATCGTTTTGGTCTACTTGTCTCGGACATGATGCCTATATATAATGATCATGCCTAGATAGTCTCATAATTATTCGCTTTTCTATCAATTGCTCGACAATAATTCGTTCACCCACCGTAGAATTATGCTATCATGAGAGAAGACACTAGAGAAACCTATGGCCCCCGGGTCTATTCTCAGCATATCAATCTACAATCTACTTTACTTTACTGTTTCTACTTTCTGTTCTTATATCCAAAAATACCAAAAATATCAAACTATCATCTCTATCAGATCTCACTTTCGTAAGTGACTGAAAAGGGATTGACAACCCCTTATCGCGTTCGCTACGAAGTTCTTATATGTTTGTGCAGGTGCGAGGGACTCGCGCGTGGTCTCCTATTGGATTGATACCTTGGTTCTCAAAAACTGAGGGAAATACTTACGCTACTGTGCTACATCACCCTTTCCTCTTCGAGGGAATAAATTGCAAGCTCGAGAAGTAGCAGGGAACTAGGTAGGGTAGAGGGTCGAGGGTCACCGAGGGTCGAGGGTCGCCGAGGGTCGAGGGGATGAGGGTCGAGGGTCGCCAAGGGTTCGAGGGTCGAGGGGTCGAGGGTCGAGGGTATGAGGGTCTTCGAGGGGACGAGGGTTCGAGGGTCAAGGGTCATCGAGGGGTCGAGGATCGAGGATCGCCGAGGGGTCAAGAGGTTGCCTAGTGTCAAAGTATTGAAGAAATACATGCCTTTATCATTTTGCCGGAAGTAAGCGGGGCATGTTGGTACGAAGTTCTGCAAAGTTATTCTGGAACAGAGTCTCGGATAGGATAATTCATCTTTTGGTATGAATTTCAGCAAAGGCCTTCCAAATAGCGATATTCGGAAGGCTCTTGCTGAACTTTGTACCAAAAAGCAAATTATCCTATTTGGGACTCCGTTCCAAAATAACTTTGGAGAGCTTCATACCATCATGTGCTTGTTACTTTCGCCTAATGATGAAGACATGGTTTTGTTGAATCCTTTGACACTAGACAAAACGTGACATGAGGGGTCGAGGGTCAGGAACTAGGGTAGAGGGTCGTGGATCGCCGAGCGGTCAGGGTGGAGGGTCATCCAGGGGTCAAGAGGTTGCCTACTGTCAAAGTATTGAAACAATCCATGCCTTCATCATTTGCCGGAAGTAATCGGGCATGTTGGTACGAGGTTCTGCAAAGTTATTCTTGAACAGAGTCCCGGATAGGATAATCCATCTTTTGGTATGAATTTCAGCAAAGGCCTTCCAAATAGCGATATTCGGAAGGCTCTTGCTGAACTTTGTACCAAAAAGCGAATTATCCTATCTGGGACTACGTTCCAAAATAATTTGGAGAGCTTCGTACCATCGTGTGCCTGTTACTTTCGCCTAATGATGAAGACATGGTTTTGTTAAATTCAATCCTTTGACACTAGACAAAACGTGACATGAAGGGGTCGAGGGTCAGGAACTAGGGTAGAGGGTCGTGGATCACCGAGCGGTCGATGGTCGAGGGTCGTCCAGGGGTTGAATCTTTGACACTACACAATGTGACATATAGAAGGGTAGATGAGATCAGGAAAATATGGACCATTTTCTGCACATCCGGAATGACGCAATTTTGTTAAATCCCTTGTCGGTCCGGACGTCGGACAATCATGAGAGAGGCATTGCCGAGGCCACCCCAAACCCTAGAGAAGCGTCGAGGCCACTAATATGGTTCCTTGTTGTGATTAGCTAGCTAGGTCTACGTTTGCCACTAATATATCCATCTTTCATGTTTGTATAATAATTGCCATGTCGTAATATTTGTAGAAACTATGAATCACGGACGAGACGAGGAAGCAAAATAGGTGTTGGGGACATAATCGCAGCCGGAGCCGATGTTGAGTTGTATCTCAACGACTACGATGGTGTCAGGCCCAAGATGCGATTATATCCCGATCACGTGACACTTACGTGATTGGGGCACAACCGCATTTCGGGCGCTTAGCAAGATGGACATCATTACATTGTACCATTACATACATACATGGGGGATACAACAATACATACAAGTCACATGAATACAACAACATCAATACAAAGTATCCGACTACGGATACAAACATGAAAAAGCACAAAGACATCCATCTGCTATCCCAGGCTGCCGACCCGGAACCTAACCCAAGACTGAAGAAGAAGAAGAAGAAGAAGAAGAACTCCAACAAAAGAACATCGCTCTCACGTCAAGACATCGGAAACCTGCACCTACAACTGTTGTTGTAGTATCTGTGAGCCACGAGGACTCAGCAATCCCATAACCATGGGTAAAAGACTATCAAAGCTTAATGGGTAGGAAGAGGTAAGGTGGTGAGGTTGCAGCAGCGGCTAAGCAATAAATATGGTGGCTAACTTACGAGTACAAGAATAAGATGAGCATCTACGCAAACGGTCGTAACTAGTAGTGATCTCTAAAGATCCTGAACTACCTACGAGTCAAACATAACCCCACCGTGTTCTCTTCTCAAAGTGAAAAGAGACAGTCACGGTTACTCACACAGTTGTGTGTTTTACTTCGGATCCTCTGTCAAGTTTTCTACAACCCGACATTAACAAATTCCAATCTGCCACATAACCGCGGGCACGGCTTTCGAAAGATCATAACCCTGCAGGGGTGTCCCAACTTAGCCCATCACAAGCTCTCACGATCAGCTGAAGTGATAAATATAATATCATCACCCCTTATCTTAGGGAAATCCGATCAGGCTCGGCATTCCGGTGCACAAGACATTTTGACAATGGTAAAACAAGTCCAGCAAGACCTCCCAGCGTGCCGACACCCTGATAGTAGCCGCGCGTATCTCGTCTCAGGCCACATCCGGATGGGCGATTATACGAGTAAAACCAGCCCTCGGGTTTCCCCAAGGTGGCCCCGCATACTCCCCGTTTGGGACCAACACCATCAGCACTGGCCCCCCCTGCTATGTAGAAGAATCCTCGGGTAGCGCTAACTCCCTATGCAATTTAATTAATTAATTAAGTTGTTATTATGAGCAAATTAAAACCAATGTTGGGCCTTGCTGGAGGAGTTTTATTCAAAGACGAACTGTCAAGGGGTCCCCATATACCCATCGTGTAAGGAACGCAAAATCAAGGAACATAATGCCGGTTTATCGGCGCCTAAGGTGGCATGAGTGGAACAAAACACCGAGCAAAAGGCCAAGCCTTCCACCCATGCCCAGTATATAGGTGTGTTAATAATAGTAATAGATATTGTGATATTCCAACGACAAGTTCCCTCCTGGAACGATCTTCATCTTCACCTGCAACTAACAACGCTATAAGAGGGCTGAGCAAGCGGGTAACATAGCCAAACAATGGTTTTGCTAGGAAGGTTTCAAAGGTTAGAGGTTTCATGGCAACAAGGAGAGGCTGACAATAATGATGGGTAGCGCGACATATAACGATAGCATCGAGACATCTAAGCAATGTCAATGATAGTAAAGGTATCCAAGGTTACGGTCATCTTGCCTGAGATCCCGCAAGGAAGAAGAATGGATCCATAAAGAAGACGGAGAAGAAGCCTTGAAGAAGAACCACGGGTAGACGAACGAATCCTCACGAACGCAACGTAACAAGCACTAACGAAAAGAAGCAAGCAATACGGTAAACACTCAACACAAGATCATTACAATATGCTCAACCAAGTAGGATGCACGACAAGTCTACATATGATGCACAGCAAGTCTATACAGGAAGCAAAACATGGCAAGGTAGGAAGCACAGCAAAACAACACAAGTCTATATGATGCAATACATGGCAAGGTATGATGCATGACAAGTCTATACAGGAAGCACAACAAGTCTATACAGGAAGCATAACATGGCAAGGTAGGAAGCACAGAAAAACAACACAAGTTTATATGATGCAATACATGGCAAGGTATGATGCATGACAAATATATACAGGAAGCAATAGATGGCAAGGTATGATGCATGACAAGTCTATACAGGAAGCACAGCAAGTCTATGAAGCATAACATGGCAAGGTATGATGCATGAAAATTCTATACAGGAAGCACAACAAGTATATACATGAAGCATAACATGGCAAGGTAGGAAGCACAGAGAAACAACACAAGAAACATGAAAATAAGCTCAAGCAAGTATGATGCAAGACAAGTATATCTATGATGCAAAACATGACAAGGCAGGAAGCACTCAAAAACAACACAAGTCAACAAGTTTAAATGTGGCCGGAAACTACACATTACAAAACCCGATAAGCCCTCATGTGCATAGTTTGAAATTAGTCCAGATCTGCACAAACCTTAAGTTGAAGTTGTTAAACAGCAAGTTAACATGCACCATCATGATCTACACGAAATTCTAGTCAAGTTACATATAAAGTTTGTTTAATTCGGAGCTACGGCCTAAAAGATATGAGCAAAACAAGACAAGTATGGCAACGGTGCAAGATGCACCCAAACATCAAGCAAACTCACTCCAAACATGAAAACAATATGATATTATGATTCTACATGCAAAATCACACAAGTTTCATATAAGGAACACTCCAAACGGAGCAACGGGCTAAAAGATACACATGAAACGAGATATAACAACAAGCTGAAACTAACAGCCACATAGCAACTTTGGAGCAAGATATATATATGCTACAGCACTCAAACATGGTGACAAGAAGCATGGACATGAAGTAGACATATCCTACAGCAAACAACTCCATTGGAGCAACTCCATAGGAGACATGGATCAATAGCAACAAGCTACAACATTTTGAACATGACAATAAAAACCTGACAGCAATATTTTATAGCAACTTGGGAGCAAGAAATAAATAAGCTACAGCAGGCCAAATGAGCAAGTGAGGGCATGAATGGATAGACAATAACATATACAACAAGGAATGATCAATGGCCACCCCAAAACTAGCATGGATTTTCCTAGGGCATCAAGCAAACATAGCATCAGGATATTACAGATTCCAGACTTAGTGAAATTTCACTAAGTGTTGAAACAGTAACAGCAACATGGCAAGTTTGCAAGCATGTTTAAGTCACCTCAAGGCATATCATAGCAAATGGTTTGCACCACAGCAAAGAACACATGATGGAGAATCTAAAACATCTAGGCATGTGACATGGGGACAAACACAACAATAGCAATGAGCTCCTCAACTAGGCATCTCGAAACAAGTTACAAAACCTAACAACCAATTGCACTTTTGCAACATAGATAAACATGGCAATATGAACTCAAACAAGCATGCTATAGCAACCAACATGTACAGCATCTCATGATGAACATTTTGACATATCATTTGCATCATTTGGATAAACATGCACCAAGTTATCATATCACAAACATGTCAACAAAATAACAAGTAGCAACAGTTTATAACAAGTAGCACCCTTGCAATAGATATTTAAGCATCTATATGAACTCAAATGAGCATGGCACAATGGAACAAAGTGTAGAGCATAACACCACGATCATTTTGACATATTATACACTCAATTTGGATAAGCACACAAAAAGTTATCATCATGCAAAGATGCAACAAAATGCTGACAGAATAAAAGACTTAGCAGATTTTTAAGGCAAAGGGAAAAAAACAGAGGCGCTCACATTGGGCCTGGCCCGAGACACGGAGAGGAGGAGGCCCGAAGGGAGTCTGGGCCGGGAGTTGGGCCGGTGGAGCTGGCCTTGCGGGGAAGGAGGAGGCCCACGAGGTTGGGCCAGCCCGAGGAGGGGCGAGGAGGAGGCCCACTCGCTCGAGGAAGGCCCGAGGCGGTGCGCTCGTCGTCCCACTCCTTCGATCCCTCCTGGATCGACGACGGACGTTGCGGCGCCGGCGGCTTGGCCGGACTCCGGCGATTGAGGAGCTCCGGGAGGCCGGAAGGGATGGATCCGGGCGCGGGGCCCCAGATCCCGGCGGCGGCGGCGGGGAAAACGGAAGGTTCGGCGGCGGTGGCGGCTTCTGGCCGAGGCGGCGACGGGGAAAACGGGAGGTTGCTCCGGCGAGGAACTCCGGGCGGCGGGGCGGCCGCGCTGCTCCGGCGAGGTCGCCGGCCGGCGGGATGGCGAGGCGGCGGGGAAGATCGGGAGGAGCGGCAGCGCTCCGATGGGGAGGTCGGGGAGGGCGCTGGAGCGCTGGACGAAGCGGGATCCCGGGCGGCTTCGGGCCCAGATCGCAGCTCGGGCGGGCCGCGGTCGGGCCTGGCGGGCCGTGGCGGCACTGACTGGTGGGGAGGCCCCAAGTGGCGGCGGTGGAGAGGTCCGGCGCGGAAAACGATGCGGGGGCGGCGCTGGAGGTTAGGGGAAGGCTAGGATTTAGGTTTCTAGGCCAAAATTGGCAGGTGGAGGGGTCTATATATAGCAAAATGCTAGGGTTTGGGGGGTTTTGGACCGTTCCGGAGCCATTGGATCGCGATCCAACGGCAACGGAGCGAAGGGGAAGAAGCTGGGCCTAGTTGGGCTGTGTAGAAGACCTTGGGCTTAGGGAAGAGAACAGAGGGAGAGGCCCGCGGATGTTTTCGGAGACCGAAAACGTCCGACGAATTAACCGGCGACTAGTGCCGCTATATATATCCGTTGGGCTATCAAACGAGCTCTGAATGCGATGAAATTTGGCAGGCGGCCTGTCTACACTACAATAAGACCACATGCCAAGTTTCAACCCATTCCGAGAACGTTTTTCGGCCACTTATAAAATAAATATTCGGAGGCACCGCGGGCGCGTGCAAGTGTGTTTGGGCTCAGAACGGACAATGGAGAGGACGAGGGGACTCGGGCGGATGCAAGTTTTGAAAACATGCTGATGCAACACACATGATGACATGGCAAGATGCAACACGCAAGCAGATGACATGGCACTGACAACGAATAACTGGCTGACACCTGGCGCACCGGTCTCGGGGTGTCACAACACTCCCCTACTAACAAGAGATCTCGTCCCGAGATCTTAGGAACGAGACGGAAGTTGAAAAGGAAGAACGAAGTTCTTCGATAACAAAAGAGTGAAACCAAGAATATTAGAGGTTGAATAACTTGAAAGAAAGGATACAACGAAGAAGAACGAAGTTGGAAGACTTCATTAGACGAGGAATACGACGAGAATCAAGGTGGTTGAAAGGCACGAAACAAGAGCTAAAGGAACAAGAATAAATTCGAAACCACTCCAGTTAAAAGAGATAGAAAAGGAATCTCCACGAAGGAATTCGGGTAGCACTCTGACTAAAACTGAAAGAAATGGCACACCGGTTGAACATGAATGGAATGGAACATGAACTTGAGAAGATGAAACAATACTCGACGAGAGCAACAACACAATGCCTCCGGATGAATGAAAGAGTGAAATAAAAGAACAAAGAAGAATATGACATCTTACACCACGAATGAATTGAAAGAACATCTTCAAGAGAAGCACTTGAACGGAGTTGTTGAGAAAATCAACAACAAAAGAATGAGCTTGTTGTGGACTTATTTAAACATCTCAAAACTTGAGGTGAATTATGCCACAAATAAAAGATTGAAGAGATGAGATGAAGGAAGAAATGCAAAACTCCACTTCAAAAGAATACGGAGAATTATTTGCACTCGAGAGGCAAAAGAAATAATGCTTGCGCTGCTCCAGAAGAATTAGATGAACATTTGACAAATGATTTGAATTGCGATGAACCTCCACGAAGAACTCCGGTAACGAAAGGATGATGAAATAGAAATGATGGGCGAAAATACTAAGATTAAAGCCTTGCGATGATTAGAAGGGGTTTCCAACGAGATAGCCGAGAAAAACTTGAACTCCGGAAAAAAAGGATTAAGCACTTGGAACTAGAATTTATTCATCAAGAATAAACTCCGAAGGAAGGAATGAATCAACTCGATGAAAAGAATAAGAATTATGTTATGCTTATCCTCCATCAATTAAATTGATGAACAATGGATTCACATACTACTTATTCTCGATGAAATTGAATAAAAAGGGATATATCGCGAACTTGCGAAAATCTTCATGAAACACCGGTAAGATGGGAATAAATTGAATGGATTGATATGATAACACCGGAAAAGAACTGTTGAGCGAACCACCGTAAAGAATGAAGCCGAGTGAAGAAAAATGAACGAACCACCGGGAAGAATTACAATCGAGTGAAGAACGAGAATGACCACCGTAAGGAATGAAATTGAACGATGCAAGAGGACAATCCACCGTGAAGAATTGAGATTGAGTGAGCATAAGAGAATGAATCTCTGGGAAGAATAAAGCACTGAGGACAATTGCATGACGAGAACGAAGAGATCGCGAACTGATTAAAGAATACTTTAGCAAGCACCGGAAGAAAAGTGAGACGAACGAAGAGGCATCGGTGAAGAATATGTGTAGGACGAAGTTGAAAACTGAGAATGAATAAATCTTATGAAATGATGGCCTTCGGAGGAACACAAAGAAAAGAATTAATGAAATACTCCGGAAAATGAAAAGAAGAAAGGTCGAATCAACACGAAAGATTTGAAAGAGATCTTGAAGAAGGGCTATGACTGATGGAATCCATACTTACGTCACACTTGAAAAGAATTTCGGAACACTCCGGGAAAATTAGAAGAGTCAGGTAAGATCCTGGGAAAAGACCTGTGGGTTATGAGCCCACCAAAGGGAAAACACCGTTGGAAAGGATTATTCAGATGAAAAATGATGCACCGGACGATTAAAAGACTCAAAGGAGATGACAACCTCGAATTAATTAGAACACAGACGAATCTCTTGGAATGTCTTCGGAACTCCGGAATAATTAAATGGCGAGAGATGAACGAGCAAGGTGAAGCAATTGAGCCGAGGAAAAAGAATATGAACAACACCGAATACTTGAATTGAATCCACCGGAGAGAAGAAGAGGTGAAGATAATCAAACGAGAGGAGAACTCATCGGAGAAGAAAAGAGAAGAATGATGACGAGCTAGACGAGAATTCACCAGTTGAAATAAGTGAGGAAAGGAAGCAACGATTCACACGAGTCGGATGGGTACTCGATTAAGGACTCCGGTCCGAGAAGCAAAAGGGTGGGCGGGTGGGAAAAAAGAACACAACGGACGGGGAAACAACATCGGTTGGAAGGAACCGAGTATTGAACTTGCAAAGAAGAATAGGGTCGAGTCCACTTGACGAGAGATGCACCAGATGAAAGAACTGACAACGCAGAACGAAAACTAACCACGCGATCCTAAAAAAAATTGAAGGGGAAGACGGGTAATTCAAAACACCTATGTCAAGATTCCTCACCAGAGCGACGAAGGGGCAGGGGAGTAAAAAGAATTCCTACTCTCCGATATAACTAGACTCCGAAAAGTTTTTGCTAGACTCAACAACGGCCAGACTATGATCAATCAAGGGGGCTCCTATGGTCAGTCGAGGCTCTGATACCAACTTGTCAGGCCCAAGATGCGATTCTATCCCGATCACGTGACACTTACGTGATTGGGGCACAACCGCATTTCGGGCGCTTAGCAAGATGGACATCATTACATCGTACCATTACATACATACATGGGGGATACAACAATACATACAAGTCACATGAATACAACAACATCAATACAAAGTATCCGACTACGGATACAAACATGAAAAAGCACAAAGACATCCATCTGCTATCCCAGGCTGCCGACCCGGAACCTAACCCAAGACTGAAGAAGAAGAACTCCAACAAAAGAACATCGCTCTCACGTTAAGACATCGGAAACCTGCACCTGCAACTGTTGTTGTAGTATCTGTGAGCCACGAGGACTCAGCAATCCCATAACCATGGGTAAAAGACTATCAAAGCTTAATGGGTAGGAAGAGGTAAGGTGGTGAGGTTGCAGCAGCAGCTAAGCAATAAATATGGTGGCTAACTTATGAGTACAAGAATAAGATGAGCATCTACGCAAACGGTCGTAACTAGTCGTGATCGCTAAAGATCCTGAACTACCTACGAGTCAAACATAACCCCACCGTGTTCTCTTCTCAAAGTGAAAAGAGACAGTCACGGTTACTCACACAGTTGTGTGTTTTACTTCGGATCCTCTGTCAAGTTTTCTACAACCGGACATTAACAAATTCCAATCTGCCACATAACCGCGGGCACGGCTTTCGAAAGATCATAACCCTGCAGGGGTGTCCCAACTTAGCCCATCACAAGCTCTCACAATCAGCTGAAGTGATAAATATAATATCATCACCCCTTATCTTAGGGAAATCCGATCAGGCTCGGCATCCCGGTGCACAAGACATTTCGACAATGGTAAAGCAAGTCCAGCAAGACCTCCCAGCGTGCCGACACCCTGATAGTAGCCGCGCGTATCTCGTCTCAGGCCACGTCCGGATGGGCGATTATACGAGTAAAACCAGCCCTAGGGTTTTCCCAAGGTGGCCCCGCATACTCCCCGTTTGGGACCAACACCATCAGCACTGGCCCCCCTGCTATGTAGAAGAATCCTCGGGTAGTGCTAACTCCCTATGCAATTTAATTAATTAATTAAGTTGTTATTATGAGCAAATTAAAACCAATGTTGGGCCTTGCTGGAAGAGTTTTATTCAAAGACGAACTGTCAAGGGGTCCCCATATACCCATCGTGTAAGGAACGCAAAATCAAGGAACATAATGCCGGTTTATCGGCGCCTAAGGTGGCATGAGTGGAACAAAACACCGAGCAAAAGGCCAAGCCTTCCACCCATGCCCAGTATATAGGTGTGTTAATAATAATAATAATAGATATTGTGATATTCCAACGAAAAGTTCCCTCCTGGAACGATCTTCATCTTCACCTGCAACTAACAACGCTATAAGAGGGGCTGAGCAACCGGGTAACATAGCCAAACAATGGTTTTGCTAGGAAGGTTTCAAAGGATAGAGGTTTCATGGCAACAAGGAGAGGCTGACAATAATGATGGGTAGCGCGACATATAACGATAGCATCGAGACATCTAAGCAATGGCAATGATAGTAAAGGTATCCAAGGTAACGGTCATCTTGCCCGAGATCCCGCAAGGAAGAAGAACGGATCCATGAAGAAGACGGATAAGAAGCCTTGAAGAAGAACCACGGGTAGACGAACGAATCCTCACGAACGCAACGGAACAAGCACTAACGAAAAGAAGCAAGCAATACGGGAAACACTCAACACAAGATCATTACAATATGCTCAACCAAGTAGGATGCACGACAAGTCTACATATGATGCACAGCAAGTCTATACAGGAAGCAAAACATGGCAAGGTAGGAAGCACAGCAAAACAACACAAGTCTATATGATGCAATACATGGCAAGGTATGATGCATGACAAGTCTATACAGGAAGCACAACAAGTCTATACAGGAAGCATAACATGGCAAGGTAGGAAGCACAGAAAAACAACACAAGTTTATATGATGCAATACATGGCAAGGTATGATGCATGACAAATATATACAGGAAGCAATACATGGCAAGGTATGATGCATGACAAGTCTATACAAGAAGCACAGCAAGTCTATGAAGCATAACATGGCAAGGTATGATGCATGACAATTCTATACAGGAAGCACCACAAGTATATACAGGAAGCATAACATGGCAAGGTAGGAAGCACAGAGAAACAACACAAGAAACATGACAATAAGCTCAAGCAAGTATAATGCAAGACAAGTATATCTATGATGCAAAACATGGCAAGGCAGGAAGCACTCAAAAACAACACAAGTCAACAAGTTTAAATGAGGCCGGAAACTACACATTACAAAACCCGATAAGCCCTCATGTGCATAGTTTGAAATTAGTCCAGATCTGCACAAACCTTAAGTTGAAGTTGTTAAATGGCAAGTTAACATGCAACATCATGATCTACACGAAATTCTAGTCAAGTTACATATAAAGTTTGTTTAATTCGGAGCTACGGCCTAAAAGATATGAGCAAAACAAGACAAGTATGGCAACGGTGCAAGATGCACCCAAACATCAAGCAAACTCACTCCAAACATGAAAACAATATGATATTATGATTCTACTTGCAAAATCACACAAGTTTCATATAAGGAACACTCCAAACGGAGCAACGGGCTAAATGATACACATGAAACAAGATATAACAACAAGCTGAAACTAACAGCCACATAGCAACTTTGGAGCAAGATATATATATGCTACAGCACTCAAACATGGTGACAAGAAGCATGGACATGAAGTAGACATATCCTACAGCAAACAACTCCATTGGAGCAACTACATAGGAGACATGGATCAATAGCAACAAGCTACAACATTTTGAACATGACAATAAAAACCTGACAGCAATATTTTATAGCAACTTGGGAGCAAGAAATAAATAAGCTACAGCAGGCCAAATGAGCAAGTGAGGGCATGAATGGATAGACAATAACATATACAACAAGGAATGATCAATGGCCACCCCAAAACTAACATGGATTTTCCTAGGGCATCAAGCAAACATAGCATCAGGATATTACAGATTCCAGACTTAGTGAAATTTCACTAAGTGTTGAAACAGTAACAGCAACATGGCAAGTTTGCAAGCATGTTTAAGTCACCTCAAGGCATATCATAGCAAATGGTTTGCACCACAGCAAAGAACACATGATGGAGAATCTAAAACATCTAGGCATGTGACATGGGGACAAACACAACAATAGCAACGAGCTCCTCAACTAGGCATCTCGAAACAAGTTACAAAACCTAACAGCCAATTGCACTCTTGCAACATAGATAAACATGGCAATATGAACTCAAACAAGCATGCTATAGCAACCAACATGTAGAGCATCTCATGATGAACATTTTGAAATATCATTTGCATCATTTGGATAAACATGCACCAAGTTATCATATCACAAACATGTCAACAAAATAACAAGTAGCAGTAGTTTATAACCAGTAGCACCCTTGCAATAGATATTTAAGCATCTAGATGAACTCAAATGAGCATGGCACAATGGAACAAAGTGTAGAGCATAACACCACGATCATTTTGACATATTATACACTCAATTTGGATAAGCACACAAAAAGTTATCATCATGCAAAGATGCAACAAAATGCTGACAGAATAAAAGACTTAGCAGATTTTTAAGGCAAAGGGAAAAAAACAGAGGCGCTCACATTGGGCCTGGCCCGAGACGCGGAGAGGAGGAGGCCCGAAGGGAGGCTAGGCCGGGACTTGGGCCGATGGAGCTGGCCTTGCGGGGAAGGAGGAGGCCCACGAGGTTGGGCCAGCCCGAGGAGGGGCGAGGAGGAGGCCCACTCGCTCGAGGAAGGCCCGAGGCGGTGCGCTCGTCGTCCCACTCCTTCGATCCCTCCTGGATCAAGGACGGACGTTGCGGCGCCGGCGGCTTGGCCGGACTCCGGCGACTGAGGAGCTCCGGGAGGCCGGAAGGGATGGATCCGGGCGCGGGGCCCCAGATCCCGGCGGCGGCGGCGGGGAAAACGGAAGGTTCGGCGGCGGTGGCGGCTTCTGGCCGAGGCGGCAGCGGGGGAAATGGGAGGTTGCTCCGGCGAGGAACTCCGGGCGGCGGGGCGGCCGCGCTGCTCCGGCGAGGTCGCTGGTCGGCGGGATGGCGAGGCTGTTGGGGAACGTAGTATTTTAAAATTTTCCTACGATCACGCAAGATCTATCTACCAGATGCATAGCAACGAGAGGGAAGAGTGTGTCTACGTACCCTCGTAGACTGGAAGCGGAAGCGTCAAGTGACGCGGTTGATGTAGTCGAACTTCTTCGCGATTCAACCGATCAAGCACCGAACGTACGGCACCTCCGCGTTCAGCACACGTTCAGCTTGATGACGTCCCACGAGCTCTTGATCCAGTTGAGCTTCACGGGAGAGTTTCGTCAGCACGACGGCGTGGTGACGGATATGATGTATTCACCGGCGCAGGGCTTCGCCTAAGCACCGCGACGGTATGACCGAGGTGTGTTTCTGTGGAGGGGGGCACCGCACACGGCTGGAACAATTCAACTTGTGTGTCTTTGGGTGCCCCCCTGCCCCCGTATATAAAGGAGCAAGGGCGGAGGCCGGCCGGCCCTTGTTTGGTGCGGCTAGGGATGCAATCCTACTAGGAATAGGATTGCAATCCTATTCCTAGTAGGAATCACCAAAGAAGGAAGAGAGGGAAAGGAAAAGAGGAAGAGGTGGCGCCCCCCCCCCCCAATCCTAGTCCAACTAGGAACCCTAGGTGGGGCGCCGGCCAGCCCTATGGGCTGCCTCTCTCTTTTCCATAAGGCCCACTATGGACCATCCCCCTTCGTAGGGGGTTCCGGTAACCCCCTCCGGCAATCCCGTTAAATCCGAAACTTTTCCGGAACACTTCCGGTGTCCGAATATAGTCGTCCAATATATCAATCTTTATGTCTCGGACATTCCGAGACTCCTCGTCATGTCCATGATCTCATCCGGGACTCCGAACTACCTTCGGTACATCAAAACTCATAAACTCATAATACCGATCGTCATCAAACGTTAAGCGTGCGGACCCTACGGGTTCGAGAACTATGTAGACATGACCGAGACTCATCTCCGGTCAATAACCAATAGCGGAACCTGGATGCTCATATTGGCTCCTACATATTCTACGAAGATCTTTATCGATCAAACCGCATAACAACATACGTTGTTCCTTTTGTCATCGGTATGTTACTTGCCCGAGATTCGATCGTCGGTATCTCTATACCTAGTTCAATCTCGTTACCGGCAAGTCTCTTTACTCGTTCCGTAACACATCATCTCGTGACTAACTCATTAGTCTTTTGCTTGCAAGGCTTATTGTGATGTGTGTTACCGAGAGGGCCCAGAGATACCTCTCCGACACTCAGAGTGACAAATCCTAATCTTGATCTATGCCAACACCACGAATACTTTCGGAGACACCTGTAGAGTATCTTTATGATCACCCAGTTACGTTGTGACGTTTGATAGCACACAAGGTGTTCCTACGGTATTCGGGAGTTGCATAATCTCATAGTCATAGGAACATGTATAAGTCATGAAGAAAGCAATAGCAGTAAAACTAAACGATCATAGTGCTATGCTAACGAATGGGTCTTGTCCATCACATCATTCTCCTAATGATGTGATCCCGTTGATCAAATGACAACTCATGTCTATGGCTAGGAAACATAACCATCTTTGATCAATGAGCTAGTCTAGTAGAGGCATACTAGGGACATACTGTTTTGTCTATGTATCCACACATGTACTAAGTTTCCGGTTAATACAATTCTAGCATGAATAAAAGACATTTATCATGATATAAGGAAATACAAATAACATCTTTATTATTGCCTCTAGGGCATATTTCCTTCAGTCTCCCACTTGAACTAGAGTCAATAATCTAGATCACAAAGTGATGATCCTCACACCCATGGAGTCTTGGTGTTGATCATGTTTTGCCCGTGGAAGAGGCTTAGTCAACGGGTCTGCAACATTCAGATCCGTATGTATTTTGCAAATCTCTATGTCTCCCTCCTTGACTAGATCGCGGATGGAATTGAAGCGTCTTTTGATGTGCTTTGTTCTCTTGTGAAACCTGGATTCCTTCGCCAAGGCTATTGCTCCAGTGTTGTCACAAAAGATTTTCATTGGACCCGATGCACTAGGTATTACACCTAGATCGGATATGAACTCCTTCATCCAGACTCCTTCATTTGCTGCTTCCGAAGCAGCTATGTATTCCGCTTCACACGTAGATCCCGCCACGACGCTCTGCTTGGAACTGCACCAACTGACAGCTCCACCGTTCAATAAAAATACATATCCGGTTTGTGACTTAGAGTCATCCGGATCAGTGTCAAAGCTAGAATCGACGTAACCGTTTACGACGAGCTCTTTGTCACCTCCATACACGATAAACATATCCTTTGTCCTTTTCAGATACTTCAGGATGTTCTTGACCGCTGTCCAGTGATCCACTCCTGGATTACTTTGGTACCTCCCTGCTAGACTTATAGCAAGGCACACATCAGGTCTGGTACACAGCATTGCATACATGATCGATCCTATGGCTGAGGCATAGGGAATGACTTTCATTTTCTCTCTATCTTCTGCAGTGGTCGGGCATTGAGTCTTACTCAACTTCATACCTTGTAATACAGGCAAGAACCCTTTCTTTGACTGATCTATTTTGAACTTCTTCAAAATCTTATCAAGGTATGTGCTTTGTGAAAGTCCAATTAAGCGTCTTGATCTATCTCTATAGATCTTGATGCCTAATATATAAGCAGCTTCACCGAGGTCTTTCATTGAAAAACTCTTATTCAAGTATCCTTTTATGCTATCCAGAAATTCTATATCATTTCCAATCAACAATATGTCATCCACATATAATATTAGAAATGCTACAGAGCTCCCACTCACTTTCTTGTAAATACAGGCTTCTCCAAAAGTCTGTATAAAACCATATGCTTTGATCACCTTATCAAAGCGTATATTCCAACTCCGAGATGCTTGCACCAGTCCATAGATGGATCGCTGGAGCTTGCATACTTTGTTAGCACCTTTTGGATCGACAAAACCTTCTGGTTGCATCATATACAACTCTTCTTTGAGATATCCATTCAGGAATGCAGTTTTGACATCCATTTGCCAGATTTCATAATCATAAAATGCGGCAATTGCTAACATGATTCGGACAGACTTAAGCATCGCTACAGGTGAGAAAGTCTCATCGTAGTCAACTCCTTGAACTTGTCGAAAACCTTTCGCAACAAGTCGAGCTTTGTAAACAGTAACATTACCGTTTGCGTCGGTCTTCCTCTTGAAGATCCATTTATTTTCGATGGCCTGCCGATCATCGGGCAAGTCAACCAAAGTCCACACTTTGTTCTCATACATGGATCCCATCTCAGATTTCATGGCTTCAAGCCATTTTGCGGAATCTGGGCTCATCATCGCTTCCTCATAGTTCGTAGGTTCATCATGGTCTAGTAACATGATTTCCAGAATTGGGTTGCCGTACCACTCTGGTGCGGAACGTACTCTGGTTGATCTACGACGTTCAGCAGAAACTTGATCCGAAGTTTCATGATCATCATCATTAACTTCCTCACTGATTGGTGTAGGAATCACTGGAACAATTTTCTGTGATGTACTACTTTCCAATCCGGGAGAAGGTACAATTACCTCATCAAGTTCTACTTTCCTCCCACTCACTTCTTTCGAGAGAAACTCCTTCTCTAGAAAGGATCCATTCTTAGCAACGAATATCTTGCCTTCGGATCTGTGATAGAACGTGTACCCAACAGTCTCTTTTGGGTATCCTATGAAGACACATTTCTCCGACTTGGGTTCGAGCTTATCAGGTTGAAGCTTTTTCACATAAGCATCGCAGCCCCAAACTTTAAGAAACGACAACTTTGGTTTCTTGCCAAACCATAGTTCATAAGGTGTCGTATCAATGGATTTAGATGGTGCCCTATTTAACATGAATGCAGCTGTCTCTAAAGCATAACCCCAAAACGATAGTGGTAAATCGGTAAGAGACATCATAGATCGTACCATATCCAATAAAGTACGGTTACGACGTTCAGACACACCATTACGCTGTGGTGTTCCGGGTGGCGTGAGTTGTGAAACTATTCCACATTGTTTCAAATTAAGACCAAACTCGTAACTCAAATATTCTCCTCCACGATCAGATCGTAGAAACTTTATTTTCTTGTTACGATGATTCTCTACTTCACTCTGAAATTCTTTGAACTTTTCAAATGTTTCAGACTTGTGCTTCATTAAGTAGATATACCCATATCTGCTCAAATCATCAGTGAAGGTCAGAAAATAACGATACCCGCCGCATGCTTCAACACTCATTGGTCCACATACATCAGTATGTATGATTTCCAACAAATCTGTTGCTCGCTCCATAGTTCCGGAGAACGGAGTTTTAGTCATCTTGCCCATGAGGCATGGTTCGCAAGCACCGAGTGATTCATAATCAAGTGATTCGAAAATTCCATCACTATGGAGTTTCTTCATGCGTTTTACACCAATATGACCTAAACGGCAGTGCCACAAATAAGTTGCACTATCATTATTAACCTTGCATATTTTGGTTTCAATATTATGAATATGTGTATCACTACAATTGAGATCTAATAAGAATAGACCACTCTTTGAGGGTGCATGACCATAAAAGATATTATTCATAAAAATAGAACAACCATTATTCTCTGATTTGAATGACTAACCGTCTCGCAACAAACAAGATCCAGATATAATGTTCATGCTCAACGCTGGCACCAAATAACAATTATTTAGGTCTAAAACTAATCCCTAAGGTAGATGTAGAGGTAGCGTGCCGACGGCGATCACATCGACTTTGGAACCGTTTCCCACGCGCATCGTCACCTCGTCCTTAGCCAATCTTCGTTTATTCCGTAGCCCCTGTTTCGAGTTACAAATATTAGCAACCGAACCGGTATCAAATACCCAGGTACTACTACGAGCATTAGTAAGGTACACATCAATAACATGTATATCACATATACCTTTGTTCACCTTGCCATCCTTCTTATCCGCCAAATACTTGGGGCAGTTCCGCTTCCAGTGTCCAGTCCCCTTGCAGTAGAAGCACTCAATTTCAGGCTTGGCTCCAGACTTGGGTTTCTTCGTGGAAGTAGCAACTGTCTTGCTATTCTTCTTGAAGTTCCCCTTCTTTCCCTTGCCCTTTTTCTTGAAACTAGTGGTCTTGTTAACCATCAACACTTGATGCTCCTTTTTGATTTCTACCTCCGCAGCCTTGAGAATAGCGAAGAGCTCGGGAATTGTCTTTTGCATCCCTTGCATATTATAGTTCATCACGAAGCCTTTATAGCTTGGTGGCAGTGATTGAAGAACTCTATCAATAACACTATCCTCGTCAACTTTGCAACCAAGTTGAGTCATATGATTGTAGTACCCAGACATTCTGAGCAAGTGTTCACTGATAGAACTATTCTCCTCCATCTTGCAGCTGTAGAACTTATTGGAAATCTCATATTTCTCAATCCGAGCATTTGCTTGAAATATTAACTTCAACTCCTGGAACATCTCATATGGTCCATGACGTTCAAAACGTTGTTGAAGTCCCGGTTCTAAGCCGTAAAGCATGGCACACTGAACTATCGTGTAGTCATCAGACCGCGACTGCCAGACGTTCAAAGCGTCTACATTAGCGGGAGGGGGCTTGTCACCTAGCGGTGCTTCAAGGACATAATTCTTCTGTGCAGCAATGAGGATAATCCTCAAGTTACGGACCCAGTCCGTGTAATTGCTACCATCATCTTTCAACTTAGCTTTCTCTAGGAATGCATTAAAATTCAAAGGAACGGTAGCACGGGCCATTGATCTACAACAACATAGATATGCAAAAACTATCAGGACTAAGTTCATGATAAATTAAAGTTCAATTTAATCATATTAATTTAAAGAACTCCCACTTAGATAGACATCCCTCTGGTCATCTAAATGATCACGTGATCCAAATCAACTAAACCATGTCCGATCATCACGTGAGATGGAGTAGTTTCAATGGTGAACATCTTATGTTGATCATATCTACTATATGATTCACGCTCAACCTTTCGGTCTCCAGTGTTCCGAGGCCATATCTGCATATGCTAGGCTCGTCAAGTTTAACCCGAGTATTCTGCGTGTGCAAAACTGGCTTACACCCGTTGTATTTGAACGTAGAGCTTATCACACCCGATCATCACGTGGTGTCTCGGCACGACGAACTTTCGCAACGGTGCATACTCAGGGAGAACACTTATACCTTGAAATTTAGTAAGGGATCATCTTATAATGCTACCGTCGTTCTAAGCAGAATAAGAAGCATAATAAGAAAAACATCACATGCAATCAAAATATGTGACATGATATGGCCATCATCATCTTGTGCTTTTGATCTCCATCTCCAAAGCACCTCCATGATCACCTTCGTCACCGGCGTGACACCTTGATCTCCATCGTAGCATCGTTGTCGTCTCGCCAACTATTGCTTCTACGACTATCGCTACCGCTTAGTGATAAAGTAAAGCAATTACATGACGATTGTATTTCATACAATAAAGCGACAACCATATGGCTCCTGCCAGTTGCCGATAACATTACAAAACATGATCATCTCATACAAAACCGTATAACTCATCATGTCTTGACCATATCACATCACAACATGCCCTGCAAAAACAAGTTAGACGTCCTCTACTTTGTTGTTGCAAGTTTTACGTGGCTGCTACGGGCTTAGCAAGAACCGTTCTTACCTACGCATACAAAACCACAACGATGTTTCGTCAAGTATGTGATGTTTTAACCTTCACAAGGACCGGGCGTAGCCACACTTGATTCAGCTAAAGTGAGAGAGACAGACACCCGCCAGTTACCTTTAAGCAACGAGTGCTCGTAACGGTGAAACCAGTCTTGCGTAAGCGTACGCGTAATGTCGGTCCGGGCCGCTTCATCTCACAATACCGCCGAAGCAAAGTATGACATGCTGGTAAGCAGTATGACTAGTATCGCCCACAACTCATTGTGTTCTACTCGTGCATATCATCTACGCATAGACCTGGCTCATGATGCTATTGTTGGGGAACGTAGTATTTTAAAATTTTCCTACGATCACGCAAGATCTATCTACCAGATGCATAGCAACGAGAGGGAAGAGTGTGTCTACGTACCCTCGTAGACTGGAAGTGGAAGCGTCAAGTGACGCGGTTGATGTAGTCGAACTTCTTCGCGATTCAACCGATCAAGCACCGAACGTACGGCACCTCCGCGTTCAGCACACGTTCAGCTTGATGACGTCCCACGAGCTCTTGATCCAGTTGAGCTTCACGGGAGAGTTTCGTCAGCACGACGGCGTGGTGACGGATATGATGTATTCACCGGCGCAGGGCTTCGCCTAAGCACCGCGACGGTATGACCGAGGTGTGTTTCTGTGGAGGGGGGCACCGCACACGGCTGGAACAATTCAACTTGTGTGTCTTTGGGTGCCCCCCTACCCCCGTATATAAAGGAGCAAGGGGGAGGCCGGCCGGCCCTTGTTTGGTGCGGCTGGGGATGCAATCCTACTAGGAATAGGATTGCAATCCTATTCCTAGTAGGAATCACCAAAGAAGGAAGAGAGGGAAAGGAAAAGAGGAAGAGGTGGCGCCCCCCCCCCCAATCCTAGTCCAACTAGGAACCCTAGGTGGGGCGCCGGCCAGCCCTATGGGCTGCCTCTCTCTTTTCCATAAGGCCCACTATGGACCATCCCCCTTCGTAGGGGGTTCCGGTAACCCCCTCCGGCAATCCCGTTAAATCCGAAACTTTTCCGGAACACTTCCGGTGTCCGAATATAGTCGTCCAATATATCAATCTTTATGTCTCGGACATTCCGAGACTCCTCGTCATGTCCGTGATCTCATCCGGGACTCCGAACTACCTTCGGTACATCAAAACTCATAAACTCATAATACCGATCGTCATCAAACGTTAAGCGTGCGGACCCTACGGGTTCGAGAACTATGTAGACATGACTGAGACTCATCTCCGGTCAATAACCAATAGCGGAACCTGGATGTTCATATTGGCTCCTACATATTCTACGAAGATCTTTTATCGGTCAGAACCGCATAACAACATACGTTGTTCCTTTTGTCAACGGTATGTTACTTGCCCGAGATTCGATCGTCGGTATCTCTATACCTAGTTCAATCTCGTTACCGGCAAGTCTCTTTACTCGTTCCGTAACACATCATCTTGTGACTAACTCATTAGTCCTTTTGCTTGCAAGGCTTATTGTGATGTGTGTTACCGAGAGGGCCCAGAGATACCTCTCCGACACTCGGAGTGACAAATCCTAATCTTGATCTATGCCAACACCACGAATACTTTCGGAGACACCTGTAGAGCATCTTTATGATCACCCAGTTACATTGTGACGTTTGATAGCACACAAGGTGTTCCTACGGTATTCGGGAGTTGCATAATCTCATAGTCATAGGAACATGTATAAGTCATCAAGAAAGCAATAGCAGTAAAACTAAACGATCATAGTGCTATGCTAACGGATGAGTCTTGTCCATCACATCATTCTCCTAATGATGTGATCCCGTTGATCAAATGACAACTCATGTCTATGGCTAGGAAACATAACCATCTTTGATCAATGAGCTAGTCTAGTAGAGGCATACTAGGGACATACTGTTTTGTCTATGTATCCACACATGTACTAAGTTTCCGGTTAATACAATTCTAGCATGAATAAAAGACATTTATCATGATATAAGGAAATACAAATAACATCTTTATTATTGCCTCTAGGGCATATTTCCTTCAGAGGCGGCGGGGAAGATCGGGAGGAGCGGCAGCGCTCCGATGGGGAGGTCGGGGAGGGCGCTGGAGCGCTGGACAAAGCGGGATCCCGGGCGGCTTCGGGCCCAGATCGCGGCTCAGGCGGGCCGCGATCGGGCCTGGCGGGCCGCGACTGCGCTGACTGGTGGGGAGGCCCCAAGTGGCGGCGGTGGAGAGGTCTGGTGCGGAAAACGATGCGAGGGCGGCGCTGGAGGTTAGGGGAAGGCTAGGATTTAGGTTTTTAGGCCAAAATTGGCAGGTAGAGGGGTCTATATATAGCAAAATGCTAGGGTTTGGGGGGTTTTGGACCGTTCCGGAGCCATTGGATCGCGATCCAACGGCAACGGAGCGGAGGGGAAGAAGCTGGGCCTAGTTGGGCTGTGTAGAAGACCTTGGGCTTAGGGAAGAGAAGAGAGGGAGAGGCCCGCGGATGTTTTCGGAGACCGAAAACGTCCGACGAATTAACCGGCGACTAGTGCCGCTATATATATCCGTTGGGCTATCAAACGAGCGCCGAATGCGATGAAATTGGGCAGGCGGCCTGTCTACACTATAATAAGACCACATGCCAAGTTTCAACCCATTCCGAGAACGTTTTTCGGCCACTTATAAAATAAATATTCGGAGGCACCGCGGGCGCGTGCAAGTGTGTCTGGGCTCAGAACGGACAACGGAGAGGACGAGGGGACTCGGGCGGATGCAAGTTTCGAAAACATGCTGATGCAACACACATGATGACATGGCAAGATGCAACACGCAAGAAGATGACATGGCACTGACAACGAATAACTGGCTGACACCTGGCGCACCGGTCTCTGGGTGTCACAGATGGTCTGGAAGGACATGGTGAAGAACTAGGCTACGGTGATACAATGGAGGAGGAAACACATAATTATGATGGCTCCGGTGATCGAATACCGGTGGAAGAAGGACACCGTGATGACGGCTCCGGTAACCGAACGGAGTCCGGCCAGGTATACATATATATATATATATATATATATATATATATATATATTAATTAATTAAGCATGTGCTGACTATAGCTAATTGATGCATTAATTGTTTTGGTATGTACACATATTAACTCTCTTCTTTCTTCTTTTCTAGCCCTCTGGATCGAGCCAAACTTCGGTAAGGAGACGAGGCCCGAAGAAAAAGTTGTGCTAGGATGAAAAGTTCATCATCGAAGAAATCGCGCGCGATGGCCTACCGATTAAGCCCATCCGGACCAAGGACACATTTTCTGCTCGGTGCGGGGTTCTTGTTAGGGACATGATCCCGATCAGCATCCACCTATGGTACAAGCCTAGGAAAGAAGACCCTCAGGTGTCTTATGCCAACGATATGCAGAAAAATGATCTTTGGACCGCGCTGAAGGAAATTTCACCCTACCGCCAGAGGAGTATCCGGAGAAGCCACCAGTTATAGAGCCATTGGTCAAGGAGGCTGCTTTTAAGAAGATGGGGGAACTACTCAGGAGGTGGAAGAATGAGTTGAATGCAAAGTTTGTCAACAAAGACAAGACTCCCAAATTCACCAGCCGGTTTGAGAAGATCAGAGATCACTGGGACGCATTTGTGGCCCACAAGAAATCGGAAAAGAGTAAGAAGATGTCTGCGACAAACAAGATAAATGCTGCGAAGAAGCATCACCATCTCACGTGGTCAGGTGGCTACCTCAAAGCCCGGCCGTTGTGGGACAAGGCCAAGAATGACCTGCTTGCTAAAGGGGTCGAACCACAGACCTTAAACTGACCAGACCGTTCAAGAACTTGGTTCTTCGGGGTTGGGGGAACCTTGGACCCTAAAACAGGGAAGTGCGTTTGGACGGACGAGCAACTACAAATACCCATCAAGAAGCTTCAGCAGTATATCGAAACAGCGCAGGAAGGGACGTTCGTTCCCGACAGAGAGAACGACGAGCTCACAATGTCCCTCAGGAATCCTGAGCACCCTGGACGGACACGAGGCATGCCAGGCTCCGTTTCGTGGAAGGCTGGGTTTCCCGACATAGGCGGTTACGAATGCCGGGAGAGGAAAAATAAAGTGGAGCTGACCCAACTACAAGCGCTGCACACAAGGGTACAAGTGCTAAAGGACGAACGAGAAGCAGTTCGCAGCAAGCGACCTGCTGAAGCTACCCCGCCATCTCAGCGGAGAAGCAGCGTGGCTTCCACCGAGCTGCTTCTGGAGCCTGTCTTCACGGCTCCTGCTAGCTACCCCATGGATGCTATCACGGAGTCTCAACATTGCCACCTTATGACGCAATGGCAACAATTCAAAGTCAAGGCGGCTGTCGGCTCTGTTTTACCTCCTGAACCCGGCGCAACTTTTCACTGCCGTTCAATTCCAGAAGGATATGCGAGGGTGATGGCGGATCAAATAACGGAGGGATTTGAGGAGCTCGATCTTGACCACCCTACCGGTGAAGGGGAGACTCGACTGGGTTCTTCTATGAAGACTCCATGCCTATGGCGGAAGGACCTCATCAACCTTCCGAACTGGACGCCTCCGCCTCCTACGACGGTCAGTGCACTCCGCCTCCTCCTCCAGCGAGGGATCAGGGCACTCCGCCTCCTTCTCCGGTTGCTCAGGCACGCATGGCGGCACTCCGCCTCCTTCTCCGCCTGCGCTAGCGTGTCCGAGCAGCCCGCCTCTTCCTCCGCCTAGTCAGCAAGGCGGGAAGAGAGCCGCCGCCGCTCCGGCTGCTCCGGCGCATGGTAGCACTCCGCCTAGTCAGCAAGGCGTGAAGAGAGCCGCCGGCGCTCCGGCTGCTTCGGCACGCGGTAGCACTCCGCCTCGTTCTCCGCCTTGTAAGCCACAAAAGAAGGCAGCCGTAGCCGCTCCGGCTGCTCCGGCGTCTAGCAATACAACTAGAGGCAGGAGGCAATACAAATACGGTCCATCTCTCAAGCCTTTATAGAAGTTAGCATACAAGAGGACCGATGAGGAAAACACGGAGATCTCTAAAGCTGAAGTGAAGGACTTTTTTGCAAAGAAACCTCCACCTCCCAAGGAGAAGATAGATCCGGCGAGAGCGAAGCGCACTATTGATGCCCTGAAGAAATCACCACCGTCTCCGCCAAAAACCAACTATGAGCGCATTATTGAAAGGTCATATGTCAAAGCGGAGCGGTCGGGAAGTACTTGCAGTGATCGAAGGTTAGCACAACGAAGAAGTGGGAAAAAACTCCCCAGCTCGATGAACAAGAGAACCAATCGTGCCCCCCGCTCAAGGTACCTAGCGACATCGTCGCTAATCATCCGGGGATGGCGCCCGGTACCAATCTTGCACATTACCTGGCCGATGATGTAGTGTTTGATATGTTAGAGGTGGAGGAACACAAATACCGGTATGGAAAGCCTCTCGTCAAAGATGTCACTACTCTAACCACGATGATGCGAAGATTCCATGAGTGGTACATGGATACCTGTAGAGACTCTGGTGGGAAGGATACTTTGATGCTGAAAGTTAAAGAGGAGCACGACCTCGTTGGAATTGAGGTGTTGTTCGTTCCATTTGAGGAGTTTTTTTAGTTTTTCAATCAAATGGCCCTCGATAAAACAACGGTCACTTGCTACTGTCTGTAAGTACTACTTCTGTCATTAAGTCTCTATATATAGCTAGCTCATCTCTTTCATTGCAGGTATATAATTATCCTCACTATATTATGCAGATTGAAGATCGTCGAATGCAGAAAAGCTGATATCTATAATATTGGGGTCATTAACACAAATCTCATAGATGAATATCAGGTTACATTTCATGCCAAAGAAGCCGAGGCTAACTTGCTACGATCGTTGGTAATAAATCAAAACAAAGATAAAATACTCTTTCCTTACAACTTCAAGTGAGTGTTACTGTCTTGTGCATATTCAGATTCGCTTAATTATTAGTCAAGGTTATAATAATTAATGTAATTGATGAGTTATATGCATGCGTGCGCAGGTTCCACTATATTCTTCTAGAGATTAAGCTTGAGCAGGGACTAGTAACCATCTTAGACTCGAGACGAAAAGATCCCGAGGACTATGCAGACATGTCTAAAATGCTCAACAAGTAAGTTCAATCGATCA
The DNA here is from genome assembly GCA_902687465.1 of Secale cereale. Classification (NCBI taxonomy): domain Eukaryota; kingdom Viridiplantae; phylum Streptophyta; class Magnoliopsida; order Poales; family Poaceae; genus Secale; species Secale cereale. Next base: position 104,893,941 of record LR738711.1, on the reverse strand, counting down.
TTATCGCACCATATCGGCAACTTTGTTCATTTCCTGATATAAAGTAATTGTTTCCTTTTTCTCGTAGGGTTTGGAAAGCATTCACCCAAAAAGTTCCGGCACTGTCGCGGGATCTGCGATGGATTTACCTGAAAGTAAGTACTACTAGCTAGCTAGTTTCGCGCATCTCCCGTTGACTTTAGCTACTTTCATCAATGCCTTTTATAATGCTTCATTATCAGTTTGATTGACCTTTATTTCTCGTAAAGTGCTTGTGGCAGGAACCGGGAATAATTACTGTCGATACTACGTCTGCGAGTTCATCTACAACGCGACGACCAAGAATAGGCAGGGCTGCTCTAAAAGATAATTTGATGTGCGTAAGCAAAAATATTCGCAATTTTATTGTATTACCATCATTTCTGTTGAGTTTCATTCATATATATGTATTGACCCACTTCTTCAAATTAGATGTGGCAGATGCGGAATGAACTCCTACTATAAGATCGCATGCGAGCAATTCAAGAGGAATTGGCGGAATTCTTTCTTGACCACGTCATCAATAAAGCCGTAGAATACCATGTGAAAGTTGAGTTAAGATGTTAGGGTATTGTAAGAGATCTTACACATTGTACACACACACACACACACACACATATGATATACGAAAACTTGTTGTTCGACCAATCTCTCGGAGGAGGAGGGATGTCGATCATCACTTCTCTCTGTATATGTGACGATCTTCTGTACTTAATGGTTTTCTTCATTTGCTTACTACCTAGCGTGTTGAGTCCTCTCGATCTATACGTATAGTACGTAGCGTCGACCAAGCACGGAGATAAACGAGGACACTTCTCTCTATTAGCTAGCTAACACAATATATGAAACCCCTAAATTAACCATACAAAACCC
>LR738711.1:104809341-104888794 GCA_902687465.1 Secale cereale | reverse complement strand
CTAATTAGGTCAGAGATTTTGCAGTAAACACATCTGTTGTTTATACAGCATAAAGAACGGAAGCCAGCGATGGTTAAGCGGAATGCTAATATATGATTCGTTTTATACAAAGGAAATATAGGTGAATGTGAAGGTAATGAATGCTCGGCCTCGTCCCTTGTTACTCCAGTTTGAACATCAAACTCATTTTTTTTTTTTTTAGAAAAGGGGCATTCCCCGGCCTCTGCATCAAACTGATGCATACGGCCATCTTATTAATAACCAAAGGTCAAAGTCTTCAAAAGTACGAAAATAAGAGTACAAAAGGCTCAGACTGAGCTAGAAGAAACGTGGGTATCCCACAAGCGGATGCGCTAATGCAAACAGGGCCTAGACTCCTAGCCTATTACATGACCGCCATCCAAACCGGCTGAAGATAGCCCGAGCTACCATCTCCCATCGGATAGACCCAGTAACCAAACGCTCCCTGGCATCCATCGGAGTGAGTAGCGACCACATACGGATCAGTGCAGTGGCCCTGTGAATAACCTGCAAAAAATGAACATCCGTTGACCTGTTAAGAGTAAATTGCAAAAAACCACCACAATTGGGGACCCTAATTCAGAAAACAACCACCTTTCGTTTTTTTTTCAAAAAACCACCACCATTGTGCTGACAGTTTTCAGAAAACACTAATTGATCGGTTAGAGCCGTTTGACGCCGAATCTGACTGTAGGTCCCATTGTCAGGTCGATGTGGCATGGCCCAAACAGAATAAGCAGACGGGCGTTAGGCCACCTGGTCAACCCCTCCTCTGCCTCTTTGAGTAATTTTCGCAAACATCTAGCAGGCATGCCGTCGGCCGCCCAGCTCGCCGGTGGCGGGAGCGCAACACAGCTGGCGTCGGTGTAGGAATGCGCCGCGGGCGACTGGGCGCGAGGTGGCGCGGCCGAGCAATGGAGGACGCGTACAGAGGCGGCGCCGGACCAGGGCGCCGACGGGGTAGTCGGGGCACGGGGCGGAGCTCGAGCCCGTGCTCTCGGCCATGGCGCCCGGGAGGTCGCGGGCTAGGGGGAAAGAGGGGGAGAGGAGGTGGCCCTCACGTGGGATCTCGGCGGTGAGGTAGGAGGTCTCCAGGATGCTCCGGTGGCCGTGCGACGCTGCCGCTGCTCGCGCCCCTGCCCCTGGTGCGCCCGTGCTCTGGACTAGACTGCAGCTTGCGCGCCCTTGTGTGGCCGCTGCAGATGCTCGCGCATCCGTGCACAGCCGGTGCTGCCGCTCACGCCCCGTGCGCGGCCGCCGCTCGCGCCCCGTGCCTGGCCGTGGCCGCCGCTGCAGCTCGTGCGCCCTTGTGTGGCCGCTGCTGATGCTCACGAGCCCGTGCGCGGCCGCTGCTGTTGCTGCTCTCGCCTCCGTGCGCGGCCGCTGCCGCTGCCCATGCCCGTGTGTGGCCGCCACAGTTCCACCCGCCCCCGTGGCTGGCCGTGGCCGCTGCTCCCGAGCCGGCCGACGGCTGAATTCGGTGGTATGCCGGTCAGCGCTAAAGGGGAAGAAGTGGAGGCTGAGGTGTGTGTCCCGTGTGCAGCTTACCGTATATGCCAAACGGCGTGAGATTTCTGTGCCACATCATCACTTATAGCAGGCCCCATCTGTCAGAAACGTTGTTAACATGTGTTTAGTGACCTATCAGTGTTTTTTGAAAACTGTCAGCACAATGGTGGTGGTTTTTTGAAAAAAAAACGAAAGGTGGTTGTTTTTTGAATTAGGGTCCTCAATTGTGGTGGTTTTTTGCAATTTACTCACCTGTTAAAAACCAAATCATTCCTGCACTTCCAGATAGCCCATAGTAATGCACAAACACCCACACGTATATGGCTCGCTGATTCTTTCGCGACTCCATTCAACCACGTCCCAAAAAGCGTGGTGATAGTAGTTGGTGGAGTGATGTTAAAGGCTATATGGACCGAACGCCATAACACTTTAGCCATAGGACAATCGAGAAAGAGGTGTTTAATTGATTCATCCTTGTCACAAAAGCTACATCGCAAGGACCCTCCCCAGTTGCGCTTGGCTAGATTATCCTTAGTGAGAATTACTTGTTTATGAACAAACCACATAAACACTTTAATTCGAAGGGGAACTTTGACCTTCCAAATGAAGTAGATTTGAAGCTAACAATCAAACTCATAATGAACAATGACATCAAACTCAAACAATTGAAGTCTTATTCCGAGGGATTGAATCCTTGGAACGGGATCCAGCATTGCATCCACACATTTGGCAATATCCACCTAATCAAAGCGATGATGTGCGGCGAGTAGATTTGAAGCTAAGTCTTATGCAGATCCTTCTGTAGAATTGCAAAGTTTATGGTACGCAAGATCGACACTTCAAGTACAACTAATTCAATCCGTACAATTTGGGGTAGTCCTAATAAATTGTAGCTTCGCCCCTTCTAAGATTTCTTTCAAGCTCCGCGACTGCCACCTATATATATTACCCAAATTGACCCAAAGGCCATGATTTTACAGACAACTTACGAGCCGATGTAATCCATTCAGTTAGTGAACTCTCTTTGTTTCTCAAAGGAATTCCAAACAAGCACAAACAGAAACTTCGTGTAAAGTTCATGAGTTGACATGTACTCCCTCCGTTCCTAAATACTCCCTCCGTAAACTAATATAAGAGCGTTTAGATCACTAAAGTAGTAATCTAAATGCTCTTATATTAATTTACAGAGGGAGTATAAGTCTTTGTAGAGATTTCACTATGAACCACATACGGATGTATATAGATGTATTTTAAGTATAGATTCACTCATTTTTCTCCGTATGCAGTCCATAGTGGAATCTCTCCAAAGACTTATATTTAGGAACGGAGGGAGTACATGCTAGGTGCCTACATACACCAAGTAGTTTCAGACTGGAACCATGTAGGACGCACAGAAGATTGATTAATTAACTCCGTGAGTAATTAAGCTGAACATCGACATCCAGAGTAACATCTGAAGTGAAGTAAATGTTTAATACACTCTCTAGCTAGTATTTGAACACATTAGAATATAAGTATCTATCCAGACGGAAATCACAAGAAAGTAGATGTTTTAACATCTAAGAGACATGATAACACTAAACACCGTATATGTATATGTCATCTTCCTCCTGAAAGGTCGGAAAAAGTGGCAAAACTCGTCGATAACCGAGTATATTGCAAGTTTGGTGATTCCAATCCTCTGTTTTGCGTCAAGGCCTGCATAGTGAAGCTGAAGTGTGCTGCTGTTAGCTCTGGGAGTGGTGCATCACCTTCCAGGTACTGCATGACTTGCCGCATTGTGGGCCTTGCGCTAGTAAAAGGGTGCGAGCACAGAAGCCCTAGCTTCAGTACCAAAGACGCATCATCAACGTCGTAGTGATCCTGCAGTCTCGGATCCAAGGTATCCATGAGCGATCCGTTGTGCCAGCGCTCTATAACCCAGTCGACCAATGTGTGTTGGTTGCCAAATGGGTTCTGCTTGATAGGCCTCTGCCCAGAAGTGACCTCAAGGAGAAATACGCCGAATGCAAACACGTCCGTAAGAGCGGACGCCTTGCCCGTGCGTACGAACTCGGGCGCCAGGTATCCCATGGTTCCAACCATATGTGTGGTTTGTGGATCAGTGCCATGGTCGTACAACCTCGAGAGACCAAAGTCACCTAGTCTTGCGTTCATTTCACTGTCCAGCAGCACGTTGCTCGGCTTGACGTCTCGGTGTATGACAACTTTCTCCCACTTCTCGTGAAGGTAGAACAATCCGAACGCAACACCCTTGATAATATGTAACCTCTCCTCCCAATTCAGTGATGGCTTGCCATCTTCACAGTACAGATACTGATTGAGGCTTCCATTTGCCATGTAGTCGTAAACCAAAAGAAGTTCACCTTTCCTTCGGCAATAGCCAAGCAGGGGCACAAGGTTGCGGTGTCTGAGCCGGCCGATACTGACAACCTCCGCGATGAACTCCTTCATCCCTTGCCTTGACTCGTGCGACACCCTCTTCACCGCCACTTTCAGTTTGGACTTTGAGAGCGTCCCTTTGTACACCTTGCCGAACCCGCCCACACCAAGCAGATTCTTTTCCTTGAACCCTTCGGTCGCATGGAACAGGTCCTTGAAGGAGAAGCGGTGCGGCCCGAAATCGACCTCCCAATCTTCCCGTAGCTCCCTGTACCTGAATCTCTTGCGAAGAAACAGAATGATGACAGTTCCCACTACAAGGACGAACGTGGCTGTGGCAATAGGCAGGGTGATCTCCAGGACCTTGGAGCGAGGCTCTGGGCCAAGACGTGGAAGCTTTGGGAGCTTGGATGTGTCGATGGCTGGAGCAGGGCCGTTCATGGCGAAGCTCCAGCCGAGAACGCAGTGGATCGTGCTGATTGCGCCGGTTGTGGCTGCGAAACCGATGTATGATGGTTCTCTCAGAACTGTGGAGAGGTTGTACGGAGATGAAAGCAGTGGCCTCACCGGCTTAGCGAATCCGAGAGGAGCCAAGAACACGTTGATCTGCGTGGACTCCCCATCATAGTCAGCCCATACCTGCATGGCCTTGCCGCTGATAAGCGTCAGGTTGTTGAAGGATTCACTCTTGTCGTCGTAGTACCCAGCGCGGTAGGCCTGCAAGGAATGGAGGCTGTTGATGTCGACGCCGACGTGGTTGTTGTCCATGTCCTGGAACTCCTCGTTCTGGGTGGTGTCTAGCTCCACGGCCAACATGTGGTTGCTGGCGTTGCCATTGTTGCCGCTGTTGAGGAGGCCCATGTACTGCGCCCACGTGTTGGAGAGGTTCTTGGTGGGGGCGACGAAGAAGGCCATGCCGTCGGCGCTTATGCCGTCGTGGACGGAGAGGATGGCGAACACGAAGCTGAGGGAGAAGGACCGCACCGTGCCGTTGGGCGACCCGCGCAGGCTCAGCGGGGTTGGGTAGAAGGCGTGGCCGAGGTTGATGGTGTCGTTGGTGAGCTCGAGGAGCCCGTCCGGCGTGACCTTGGCGTTGCCGTCGAGGGTGAGGTTGACAGCGGAGAAGCCATTGTACAGGAAGCTGAAACTGTCGTTGCTGGCTGCGGATGCGGCAAGGGGAAGAAGGAAGAGGAGTGGGATGGCGTGTAGGAGGAAGAAGATGTGCTCCCTCGGAGCCATGTCTCGAGCTCTGGCAAGGAAGGGATTAGTAAGATATTTTGTTGTTGATAAACAACTACGTATACCGGTGTGGCTATCTAAGTAGTACTCCTTCTGTACCACCCCAACTACAAGTATTTCGGTACAGAGGGAGTAACTATGTATGTGCGCCCGGCAATGCCAAACAACCGCCCATGATTTTTCGCGGCATGATGTACTGCTCAGAGGTAAGTCCGTAAAATTTAGTGATTTTGCTAAGTCGCAAGCAAGAGATAGATCACCATCCACGGGTGCAATAGAAGAGAAAGTGGTCCAACAGGTTCAATTTTCTTCCCACATAATGAAAATCTGTCTCCCCATCGACGTTGAAGTCTGAACATCTTTCTGGAATTGTCTAAATCAGACTGATTTAGACGGCAACCACTAGGCAACACGAGGTTACAATTCTCCCTCTGACTCCGAGATGAGGGAAGAGCCTTTGAATATCAAGCCAGAAAGTAGAATAGCATGCGTACACTTCTGTTGGCGATAAGTCTGGATAGTCCTCTTCAACGACTGGGTATGCATGATTCGTCATCGTCAATCCCGGCGTCCTCTGGCTCTGCATATGCCAAGCACCGGAGTGTGCATGTGTTGGACTTTCTGCCGAACCTGAGGTGGTCCGGTATGCACCGGATAAGTAGGTATAGCCTAGAGTTTTCTACATCCTATACGTAAGGGCATCCTCATCCGCACAGCACGGTGGACACCTACATCACACACGTCTCCATGTCGGGTTAGAAGATGCTCCCAAACTGATGGATGTGTTGTTTGTAGAGTCAAACGGGTGCCTGCGGAAGAGGTTGTCTATTCTCTGGTAAAAAGTCTACCGCGACAGCCATTTTTCTCTGTGGCTAACCCATGGCGACCCGGTTGTCCGGCTGCAGTTTTTGGGAAAAGTATGAGAGAGAAATGTGAAAGCGAAGGGAGGAGAGGGAAGGGTCGGTCCACTGAGGAGACTGTAGCATTGGATGAGATCAACTTTGTAAGATGGTCTCAAGATTCCATGTCTGTGTTGCTGAGGTCCGTGGTTGGTTTTGTTGCGTGTTGATGCGTGAGCCATGCGGTTTTTTTTCTTCATTTTTCAGTAATTTGCTTTTCTTCATTCTTAATGTCTTGACTAGCTTTGGTGCAGAGCATGGATATAATTTGCATCTTCTTGCTATTATTATGTCCATGTTATCGTAGAAATGTACAAAATGTTATCTCAGAAATGTACAAAATGTTATCTCATATTTGTTCATTCTTTCAACAAAGAAACTAAGCTAGTTATTTTGAATAAAATATGACCAAAATATATGTATGTGTTGACCAAAATATATGTGTCACCAATTATTTATTTTTCAGAACTAGCCACAAGTGCCGTAGTTATATGTGTTGTCCATATAACTCTGGCTAATAAATATATGTATTTTGCCAACAAGTATACTCTATATATGCACATGTTTTTCTTTACAGTATGTATGCACCAGTTATTAGACTTGCTACCGGTGTTACTACATGTCATTCATTGTTATATGTTGGTGTAGTGAAGGATAGAGCCATTTTTTTTAATGACGGTTTACCCCGCCTCTGCATCAGACGATGCACACATCCATATTTGTTAAGATTAGAGTATCAAGCATCCATTACATAGTACAAAAGTGGCAAGCAAAAAGAACACAAAGCTCGAATTAACCGGGCACTAAGAAGACACAATGACTCAGTCACATATCACGGTGAGGATCATGCAATTCACCTCCCAACTGTAAGGACAGATGTGCTGTCAATACTCGCTGTTGACGAAGGATACGTCATGATGAATTGATCAAATCCTTCATTCTGCATTATGGTCATCATCTGAAAGCTTAAATCCGTCGGTGACATCTCCGGCAATGGCATGTCCCCGTCAAGGTACTGCATCACCTGCCGCATAGTAGGCCTTGCATTGGCGAATGGGTGAGAGCATAACAGGCCCAGCTTTAGAGCCACACATGCCTCATCGGCGTTGTAGTTGCCCCCAAGCTGCTTATCCACGGCATCAAGGAGTGACCCCTTGTTCCATTGCTCGAGAACCGATTCGACCAACAATACTTGGCTGTCCTCTAAGTTTGGATTGACAGGCCTCTGCCCACAGGTAACTTCAAGAACAAACACTCCGAAAGCAAACACATCAGTGAGAGGGGTTGCTTTGCTAGTATGCCCAAGCTCAGGAGCGAGGTATCCTATGGTTCCCACCACATGTGTTGTTTGCGGGTCGGCGTCGTGGTCATACAACCTTGCAAGGCCAAAGTCACCAAGTCTTCCATTCATGTCACCATCGAGGAGAACGTTACTGGCTTTGATGTCGCGATGGATGACAACTTTCTCCCACTCTTCATGAAGGTAGACCAAGCATGATGCAATGCCTTTGACGATATGCCACCTCTGAGCCCAATTCAGAATGGGTTTGCCTTCTCTGCCGTGCAAGTACTTGTCAACGCTCCCATTTGGCATGTACTCATACACCAGAAACAATTCGCCTCTTCGTCGGCAGTAGCCAAGCAATGGCGCAAGATTGCGGTGTTGGAGACGTCCTATGCTGACAACCTCTGAAATGAATTCCTTGATGCCTTGCTTGGAGTCTTGTGCAACCTTCTTCACAGCAACCTCCATTCTAGACACCGGAAGGCTACCCCTGTACACCCTCCCAAATCCTCCAATCCCTAGCAGGTGCGTGTCGCTGAAACCTTCCGTTGCACGGTACAGGTCCTTGTACGAGAACCGCTGTGGGCCGAACTCGACCTCCCAGTCTTCTCGCAGCTCGGCATACCGGAAACGTCTCCGTAGCACCAGGAGAACAATGGCGCCCAAGGCGAGCACGAACGCTCCGGATGCTATTGGCAGAACTATGTCCAGCACCTTGGATCGTGGCTTCGGCCCCATGCGGGGAAGCTTTGGTAGCTTCGCGATGTCGATGGCCGGAGCAGGGCCGTTCATGGCGAAGCTCCAGCCAAGCACGTAGTGTCGCACGTTGATCGTGCCGGTCGCGGAGGAGAAGCCGACGTATGCGACGTCTGTCACCGCGGTCGTGAGGTTGTAGGTGGCCGTGAACAACGGTCTCACCGGTCTGCCTACCTTGAGGGGAGCCATGGTGACGGTGATTTGAGCAACCCTGTGGTCGTAATCCACCCACACCTGCATGGCCTCACGGCTAATCAGGCTCAGGTTGCGGAAGTTACCGTCCTCGTCGTCGAAGTAGCCGGCGTAGTAGGACTGCAGCGACCGGAGGCCGTTGACGTTGGCGCCGGCGTGGTTGGCGTTGAGGTCGTCGAACTCCTTGTTCTGGATGGTGTCGAGCTCCACGGCGAAGAAGTGGTTGCTGCCGTTGCCGTTGTTCTGGACGTCCGTGAGGCCCAGGAGCTGGCCGGGCAGCGCGGAGGAGAAGTTGGTGCTCGACGCCACCACGAAGGCCATGCCGTGGGCGCTCAGGTCCGTGTAGATGGACTGGATGGCGAACACGAAGGAGGCCGAGAAGGACTGCACGGTGCCGCCGGGTGACCTGGCGAAGCGCACCGGAGTTGGGTAGAAGGCGTGGCCCTTCTGCTGGTCCGTGCCGTTGGTGAGCTCGAGGAGGCCGTCTGGGGTCACCGTGGCCGCGCCGTCCAGGGTGAGGTTGGCGCCGGTGAAACCGGAGTAGACGAGCTGCTCGCCGGTGGTGCGAGCTGCTAGAACAAGCAGGTAGAGGAAAAGGAGCCGGAGAAGCGTGAACACACTCTTCATTGTGGTGGAGGACGTAGTACGAACACGAGGGGAAAATAATGTGTACGCTGCTATGAAGTCAAATGTTTGTGCTGGAGACCGGCAACGGGCCCGATACATGTCGAGCTTTTTACACAGAAGTCGCTATATATCCTACTATCATCCCGTTTCCTAATTTGTCATGCTACAAAGTGGAGGATTAGAAAAGGGAGCACCGAGCGAACCTGCCAGACCATTTTATTAGCAGTAACAAAGTACTCCATCCGTCTCAAAATAAGTGTTTTTATTATCTGATCTTTGATGATTGGATGCAGTGCCGCAACGCTTTCGCGTCGTACCCTTCCTAAGACCATTTTACTTTAGTGGAATTTAACCGGATCTGTTCATTTTGGCATCTGAGTGTTTTTCATGGTCGTTAATTTTTTTTCTTTTGATGTCTTGCTAGTTCAATGTTTTGACAGAAGTGCGATGTGTAATTCCATTGACCTGGCTGAGACCAACTAGTCACCTATTTATTCTATCTCCTCGATGACAAGACAGCATGCACCTGAGCTCCACAATTATTACGAAGTGAAAATAATGTGTTGTAGAGGACCCGGTCGGACTACTCGTATTACGTGTGTACGCTGCTATAAAGTCAAATGTTTGTGCCGGAGACAAGACAATGTGCCGGTCGCACCCTGCCCGTTCAATGGAACATCTCCCAACCATCAGATACATTCTCTCTTCGTCTCCAACCGCCCACCCCGCATCCTCTATGTTCTGTCCCCAAATTATAGCACCGCAGCACAGCGGAGAGAGCACAGAGTACCCACGCGCGCCTCCTTCGTCCGGTGATCCTTCGCCAGATGTGGCGGCCGCGTTCATTCACGTCCTTGGCCCCCCAAACAGCACCAACGTCCGCCTCTCCACGCACGACCACCGGGATTGCAGGCTTGCAGCACGGCCGCCGACACGTGGGCCCCAGCTCCTGGTGTTGCAGGTTGCAGCTCTTCCACCGGCCGGTTTCAGCGCGCGGTCGGCATGGTCGAATTCAATATTTGTTCATCAAATACAAAAAATGTTCAATTTTAAAACAAATGTTTCTGATTTTAGGAAAATGTTTGTAAATAGAAAATCCCATTTTTTTCATGAAATACAGAACGTGTTTATTCAAATTAAAAAGTAGATCATTTTTGAAAAATCAGCATACGATGTTTTGAATTGGAGAACATCTTGCAAAATGTTACCGATGCACTGGATTCCTCCATTCCTCCTCTAGAAACTCTAGCAAAGATCAATGTTCATGCATCGATTGCAAGGAGTTTAGGCTTCGGAGCAGTTGTTGCGGTGTGTTGGGACTATCATGGCGCCTACTTGGGAGCTTCGACGATTTTATTCAAAGGTATAATGGATCCTACCACTCTAGAAGCTATTGTTATTCAAGAGCCGCTTGCTCTTGCTGAAGATCTAAATTTGCGAAGGATCCACATTACGTTTGATAGCAAGGTGGTGATTGATGATATCAAGCTACGAAGCTCGGCTATCTATGGAGCCAGCACTAATGTTTTTACCTTGTGTAATTTTGTTCATGAGTTTAGGTGCTCGAATTTTGAAGCTCACAATCTAGTGAAGCATGCTTTAATCTTAGGGGCTGGCTGCCGTGTTTAGGTCAGCCCGATGACCTTATGTGCATGCATATAAACATTGTGACGACTTAATAAAACCTTCGTGAGTTTGTCTAAAAAAAGGAAACCCGAATTTGGGAACCTTCTTCTCTCTGGTTTTTTCTGTTTTCTTTCTTCAGTTGTTTTGTTACCAGTTTTACTGATTTCTTCATATTTTCTTTGTTTTGTTTTACTTTTCTTAATTTTAGTTTTTTTTATAAATTGCCCAATTCCAATATTGTTCACAAATTACAAAAATATTTTCTAAAATGTTAATATTTTCAAAACAAATCAGAATATTGTTCTAAAAAACTCACACCAAACATCACTTCAAAATAATAATTTAGGTGTGTTTTCTGGAGATAAAAACACGAGGAAAACTAACAAAACCACAAGAACGCTTGGTACAGTACGAGTTAGCTACCTGGACTGAACTACGACGTCATATAGAAGCACCCGCCTGTCCGTTCAAGATAATATTCCTTCACCAAAGAAAAAAACACGGCTAATGTTCCCGTTCATTCCATGCAAATGCTACATAACCAGAAGCGGATACAGCGCCCATCTCTCGCGACCAGAAGCGGGTTTTGGAACCTTCCCCTAGTTTTTCCAAAGGTTTCATCAGTTTTCTCTCCTGGTTTTCTTTTTAAAATTCATGAACCTTTTTAATACTTCTTTTTTTATGCACAAACATTTTTTACATCTCACGGACATTATAAAAAAGTTATCAGATATATTTTACATTTTGATGAACATTATTTATGTGCAGTTGAAATTTATTTAAAATGGCATGAATATATTTTCAAAAATTATGTTTTTTAAATTGCGCAAACAAAATTGTACATTTCATGTATATTTTTTAGAAGTTATGAAAATAATTTTAAACACGTATGATGAGACCACTTATGTCACTAATTCCAACCCACCTCAAATTGTTTAATAATCAAAAGAGAAATCGCCGTATACTAGGCCCTCCAACTTCTTAAGAGGTTAGTCTAAAAGATTCACGATATAACTAGGAAGACCACTCAAATATCACACATGAGTCACGGGACATGCGAGTTTGATGTATCTCATTTGATACCTTCTTATACAAGAATCCATAAATTCTACCCCGCATTTTTGGCAAAATCTTTCGTCTTCGCTTTCAGCTCACGCTCGCTCGAGAATTGCCACGGGCGCAAATCCCGCCTTTTATGGGTCCAAAGAATCTTTCGCAAAACAATCCATCCTTTTCTGGTTTCTCGGTTTTGTAATGAAAAGTAGAGGGCCTTCTGACTTCGCCAACGACTTCTCCATTTGCTAGATTTTCGTTAGCCCCGGCCGCCGATGCGCCCGCACCGGCCGTCCCCGCCCCGGCACCGGCCGCCGATGCCCCAGCCGCGCCCGCCCCGTCCAAGCGGCGGCCCTCGGCCGCCCCTGCGCCCGCCGCCGCGCCCGCGCCGGCCGCCCTCGGCCCCGCCACTGCCGGCCCCGTCCCCGCCACGGCCACCGTCGGGGCGAAGTGGCGGCGGGCAGGCCTGCCACCGCCTCCGTCCGCGCTAGCGCCGGCCGCCGCTCCCGCCCCTGCCACCGCCCCGGCTACCGCCCCCGACGCCGCTCCGGCCCTCAAGAAGAGCCGGCCGAAGGCGGCCTCCCGTGGGCCGCGAGGGGCTGCCTCCAAGGCCGCCGGCGAGTCCTCCGCCGTGGCCAAGCCGCGGAAGAAGCTCGCGATGCGGAAGAAGCCCGCTGCCACACCCGCGGAACCTCCTCCCGTCGCGCACGAGGTGTTCGAGGAAATGGCAACCCCATCCTCGTTCATGAACCTCCTCCAAGACGCGGAGGTGGACCTCGGGGCTCCGCCTCTAGAACCCTTTAGGGTTGGTGATGACTTGGAGGAAGATGAGGAGTATGAAGGGGATGACGAGGAGGAGGTGGCCGAGATAGGGGAGGAGGCATTCACCGCCGCTTCCCGCCCACACGCGCGGTCGACAAACTACACCGAGGCGGAAGATATCCTCTTGGTTCGTGCTTGGGCAGCTCTGGGGATGGATGCAACCACCGGCACCGACCAAACCGGTAAACGGTATTGGCAAAGGATCGAGGACAACTATTGTAGGATCAAGCCGAAGAATAGTGGGTTCATCTCTCGCACTTACCGGTCGCTTCAAGGCCGGTGGGAGTTGATGAAGCCCGCTTGTGCTCGTTGGAGTGCGGCCATGGACCAAGTGAGGGAAGCACCACCTAGTGGAACCGTGGAGAGTGACTATGTGAGTACATATCTTCACTATTTTGATTATGTGATTATGTGTGGCTATTGTTCTTATGTGATTATGTGTGGCTATTGTTCTTATGTGATTATGTGTGACTATGTTCTTATGTGATTATGTGTGGTTGATAGGAGACAATTGCCGGCATGAGGTACAAAGAGATGGACGCTTCCAAGGGCAAGCCATTCCCATTTAAACATGCTTGGGCAATTCTTCAAACCTTTGACAAGTGGAAGTTGAGGGATCAAGAGACCGCACCCAAGAAGTCGGCAATGCTTAGGATGGATGATAGTGAAGATGAGTGTTGGGGAACGTAGTATTTTAAAATTTTCCTACGATCACGCAAGATCTATCTACCAGATGCATAGCAACGAGAGGGGAGAGTGAGTCTACGTACCCTCGTAGACCGAAAGCGGCAGCGTTAGAACAACGCGGTTGATGTAGTCGTACGTCTTCACGGCCCGACCGATCAAGCACCGAAACTACGGCACCTCCGAGTTCTAGCACACGTTCAGCTCGATGACGTCCCTCGAACTCCGATCCAGCCGAGTGTCGAGGGAGAGTTTCGTCAGCACGACGGCGTGGTGACGATCTTGATTTTCTACCGTCGCAGGGCTTCGCCTAAGCACCGCTACAATATTTATCGAGGAGAACTATGGTGGAGGGGGGCACCGCACACGGCTAAGAGATCAAGAGATCAATTGTTGTGTCTAGAGGTGCCCCCTGCCCCCGTATATAAAGGAGGGAGGGAGAGGCCGACCCTAGAGGGGGCGCACCAAGTGTGGGGAGTCCTACTAGGACTCCCAAGTCCTAGTAGGATTCCCCTTTCCTTTCCGGAGTAGGAGAGAAGGAAAGAGGGGGAGAGGGAGAAGGAAAAGGGGGCTGCACCCCTTGTCCAATTCGGACCAGAAGGGGGGTGCACGCCTCCTTCCTTTTGGCCTCTCTCCTCTATTCCCGTAACTCCCCGGTACTCCGAAAATACCCGAATCACTCGGAACCTTTCCGATGTCCGAATATAGTCGTCCAATATATCGATTTTTACGTCTCGACCATTTTGAGACACCTCGTCATGTCCCCGATCTCATCCGGGACTCCGAACTCCTTCGGTACATCAAAACTCATAAACTCATAATAAAACTATCATCGAAACCTTAAGCGTGCGGACCCTACGGGTTCGAGAACTATGTAGACATGACCGAGACACGTCTCCGGTCAATAACCAATAGCGGAACCTGGATGCTCATATTGGCTCCCACATATTCTACGAAGATCTTTATCGGTCAAACCGCATAACAACATACATTGTTCCCTTTGTCATCGGTATGTTACATGCCCGAGATTCGATCGTCGGTATCTCAATACCTAGTTCAATCTCGTTACCAACAAGTCTCTTTACTCGTTCCGTAATACATCATCCCGCAACTAACTCATTAGCTGCAATGCTTGCAAGGCTTATAGTGATGTGCATTACCGAGTGGGCGATACCTCTCCGACAATCGGAGTGACAAATCCTAATCTGGAAATACGCCAACCCAAAAAGTACCTTCGGAGACACCTGTAGAGTACCTTTATAATCACCCAGTTACGTTGTGACGTTTGGTAGCACACAAAGTGTTCCTCCGGTATTCGGGAGTTGCATAATCTCATAGTCATAGGAACATGTATAAGTCATGAAGAAAGCAATAGCAGTAAAACTTAAACGATCATAGTGCTAAGCTAACGGATGGGTCTTGTCCATCAGATCATTCTCCTAATGATGTGATCCCGTTGATCAAATGACAACTCATGTCTATGGCTAGGAAACATAACCATCTTTGATCAATGAGCTAGTCTAGTAGAGGCATACTAGGGACACTCTGTTTTGTCTATGTATTCACACATGTATTAAGTTTCCGGTTAATACAATTCTAGCATGAATAATAAACATTTATCATGATATAAGGAAATAAATAATAACTTTATTATTGCCTCTAGGGCATATTTCCTTCAGTCTCCCACTTGCGCTAGAGTCAATAATCTAGGTCACATCGCCATGTGATTTAACACCGATAGTTCACATCGTCATGTGATTAACACCCAAAGGGTTTACTAGAGTCAATAATCTAGTTCACATCGCTATGTGATTAACACCCAAAGGGTACTAAGGTGTGATCATGTTTTGCTTCGTGAGAGAAGTTTAGTCAACGGGTCTGTCACATTCAGATCCGTATGTATTTCGCAAATGTCTATGTGTCTACAATGCTCTGCATGGAGCTACTCTAGCTAATTGCTCCCACTTTCAATACGCATCCAGATTGATACTTAGAGTCAGCTGGATTTAGTGTCAAAGCTTGCATCGGCGTAACCCTTTACGACGAACTCTTTATCACCTCCAGAATCGAGAAACATTTCCTTAGTCATCCAGTTACTAAGGATAATTTTGACCGTTGTACAGTGATCTACTCCTGGATCACTATTGTACCCTCTTGACAAACTCATGGCAAGGTACAAAACATGTTTGGTACACAGCATGGCATACTTTATAGAACCTATGGCTGAGGCATAGGGAATGACTTTCATTCTCTCTATATTTTTCTGCCGTGGTCTGGCTTTGAGTCTTACTCAACTTCACACCTTACAAGTCAGGTAAGAACTCCTTCTTTGACTGATCCATTTTGAACTACTTCAAAATCATATCAAGGTATGTACTCATCGAAAGTCTTATCAAGCGTCTTGATCTATCTCTATAGATCTTGATGCCCAATATGTAAGCAGCTTCACCAAGGTCTTTCTTTGAAAAACTCCTTTCAAACACTCCTTTATGCTTTCCAGAAAATTCTACATCATTTCCGATCGACAATATGTCATTCACATATACTTATCAGAAAGGTTGTAGTGCTCCCACTCACTTCTTGTAAATACAGGCTTCACCGCAAGTCTGTATAAATCTATATGCTTTGATCAACTTATCAAAGCGTATATTCCAACTCCGAGATGCTTGCACCAGTCCATAGATGGATCGCTGGAGCTTGCACATTTTGTTAGCACCTTTAGGATTGACAAAACCTTCTGGTTGCATCATATACAAGTCTTCTTTAATAAATCCATTAAAGAATGCAGTTTTGTTATCCATTTGCAGATTTCATAAAATGCGGCAATTGCTAACATGATTCGGACTGACTTAAGCATCGCTACGGGTGAGAAAGTCTCATCGTAGTCAACTCCTTGAACTTGTTGAAAAAACTTTCGCAACAAGTCGAGCTTTGTAAACAGTAACATTACTGTCAGCGTCAGTCTTCCTCTTGAAGATCCATATATTTTCGATGGCTTGCCGACCATCGGGCAAGTTAACCAAAGTCCACACTTTGTTCTCATACATGGATCCCATCTCAGATTTCATGGTCTCAAGCCACTTTGCGGAATCTGGGCTCATCATCGCTTCCTCATAGTTCGTAGGTTCATCATGGTCCAGTAACATGACTTCCAGAACCGGGTTGCCGTACCACTCTGGTGCGGAATGTACTCTGGTTGATCTACGAAGTTCAGCAGTAACTTGATCCGAAGTTTCATGATCATCATCATTAGCTTCCTCACTAATTGGTGTAGGAATCACTGGAACCAGTTTCTGTGATGTACTACTATCCAATTCGGGAGAAGGTACAATTACCTCATCAAGTTCCACTTTCCTCCCACTCACTTCTTTCGAGAGAAACTCCTTCTCTAGAAAGGATCCACTCTTAGCAACAAAGACCTTGCCTTCGGATCTGTGATAGAAGGTGTACCCAACAGTTTCTTTTGGATATCCTATGAAGATTTACTTCTCCGATTTGGGTTCGAGCTTATCATGTTGAAACTTTTTCACATAAGCATCGCAGTCCCAAACTTAAAGAAATGACAGCTTAGGTTTCTCGTCAAACCACAGTTCATACGGTGTCATCTCCACGGATTTAGATGGTGCCCTATTTAACGTGAATGTATCTGTCTCTAATGCATAACACCAAAAGCGATAGTGGTAGATCGGTAAGAGACATCATCGATCGCACCATATCTAATAAAGTACGGTTATGACGTTCGGACACACCATTACACTATGGTGTTCCAGGTGGCGTAAGTAGTGAAACTATTTCATATTGTTTTTACTGAAGGCCAAACTCGCTAACTCAATTTTTTTTACCTCTACGATCATATCGTAGAAACTCTTATTTTCTTGTTACGATGATTCTCCACTTCACTCTGAAATTCTTTGAACTTTTCAAATGTTTTAGACTTGTGCTTCATTAAGTAGATATACCCATATCTGCTCAAATCATCAGTGAAGGTCAGAAAATAACGATACCCGCCGCGAGCTTCAACACTCATTGGTCCACATACATCTGTATGTATGATCTCCAACAAATCTGTTGCTCGCTCCATTGTTCCGGAGAACGGAGTTTTAGTCATCTTGCCCATGAGGCATGGTTCGCAAGCACCAAGTGATTCATAATCAAGTGATTCCAAAAGTCCATCACTATGGAGTTTCTTCATGCGCTTTACACCATTATGACCTAAACAGCAGTGCCACAAATAAGTTGCACTATCATTATTAACCTTGCATCTTTTGGCTTCAATATTATGAATATGTGTATCACCACGATCAAGATCCAACAAACTATTTTCATTGGGTGTATGACCATCGAAGGTTTTATTCATGTAAACAGAATAACAATTATTCTATGACTTTAAATGAATAACCGTATTGCAACAAATATGATCAAATCATATTCATGCTCAACGCAAATGCCAAATAACATTTATTTAGGTTTTACACTAATCCCGAAAGTATAGGGAGTGTGCGATGATGTATCAATCTTGGAACCACTTCCAACACACATCGTCACTTCACCTTTAACTAGCCTCTGTTCATTCTGCAATTCTCGTTTCGAGTTACTAATTTTAGCAACTGAACCGGTATCAAATACCCAGGGGTTGCTATGAACACTAGTAAAGTACACATCAATAATCTGTATATCAAAATATACCTTTGTTCACTTTGCCATCCTTCTTATCCGCCAAGTATCTAGGGCAGTTCCACTTCCAGTGACCATTTCCTTTGCAGTAGAAGCACTTAGTTTCAGGCTTGAGTTTTAGCTTTGGGTTTCTTCACGGGAGTGACAACTTGCTTGTCATTCTTCTTGAAGTTCCCCTTCTATCCCTTTGCCCTTTACTTGAAACAAGTGGTCTTGTTAACCATCAACACTTGATGCTTTTTCATGATTTCTACCTTCGCTGACTTCAGCATTGCGAAGAGCTCGGGAATTCCTTTCGTCATCCCTTGCATATTATAGTTCATCACGAAGTTCTACTAACTTGGTGATAGTGACTAGAGAACTTTGTCAATTACTATCTTATCTGGAAGATTAACTCCCACTTGATTCAAGTAATTGTAGTACCCAGACAATCTGAGCACATGCTCACTGGTTGAGCTATTCTCCTCCATCTTGTAGGCAAAGTACTGTCAGAAGTCTTATACCTCTCGACACGGGCATGAGTATGAAATACTAATTTCAACTCTTGGAACATCTTATATGCTCCGTGGCGTTCAAAACGTTTTTTGAAGTCCCGGTTCTAAGCCATAAAGCATGGTGCACTTAAACTATCAAGTAGTCATCATACCGAGCTTTTGTCAAAACGTTCATAACATCTACATCTGCTCCTGCAATAGGTATGTCACCTAGCGGTGCATCAAGGACATAATTCTCTGTGCAGCAATGAGGATAATCCTCAGATCATGGAACAATTCCGCATCATTGCTACTAACATCTTTCAACTTAGTTTTCTCTAGGAACATATAAAAAATAAACGGGGAGCAACATCGCGAGCTATTGATCTACAACATAGATATGCTAATACTACAAGGACTAAGTTCATGATAAATTAAAGTTCAATTTAATCATATTACTTAAGAACTCCCACTTAGATAGACATCCCTCTAGTCATCTAAATGATCACGTGATCCAAATCAACTAAACCATGTCCGATCATCACGTGAGATGGAGTAGTTTCAATGGTGAACATCTTATGTTGATCATATCTACTATATGATTCACGCTCGACCTTTCGGTCTCCAGTGTTCCGAGGCCATATCTGCATATGCTAGGCTCGTCAAGTTTAACCCGAGTATTCTGCGTGTGCAAAACTGGCTTACACCCGTTGTATTTGAACATAGAGCTTATCACACCCGATCATCACGTGGTGTCTCGGCACGACGAACTTTCGCAACGGTGCATACTCAGGGAGAACACTTATACCTTGAAATTTAGTAAGGGATCATCTTATAATGCTACCGTCGAACTAAGCAAAATAAGAAGCATAATAAGATAAACATCACATGCAATCAAAATATGTGACATGATATGGCCATCATCATCTTGTGCTTTTGATCTCCATCTCCAAAGCACCGTCATGATCACCTTCGTCACCGGCGCGACACCTTGATCTCCATCGTAGCATCGTTGTCGTCTCGCCAACTATTGCTTCTACGACTATCGCCACCGCTTAGTGATAAAATAAAGCAATTACATGGTGATTGCATTTCATACAATAAAGCGACAACCATATGGCTCCTGCCAGTTGCCGATAACTTTACAAAACATGATCATTTCATACAAAATCGTATAACTCATCATGTCTTGACCATATCACATCACAACATGCCCTGCAAAAACAAGTTAGACGTCCTCTACTTTGTTGTTGCAAGTTTTACGTGGCTGCTACGGGCTTAGCAAGAACCGTTCTTACCTACGCATACAAAACCACAACGATATTTCGTCAAGTATGTGCTGTTTTAACCTTCACAAGGACCGGGCGTAGCCACACTTGATTCAACTAAAGTTGGAGAAACTGACACCCGCCAGCCACCTGTGTGCGAAGCACGTCGGTAGAACCAGTCTCGCGTAAGCGTACGCGTAATGTCGGTCCGGGCCACTTCATCCAACAATACCGCCGAATCAAAGTATGACATGCTGGTAAGCAGTATGACTAGTATCGTCCACAACTCACTTGTGTTCTACTCGTGCATATCATCTACGCATAGACCTGGCTCATGATGCCACTGTTGGGGAACGTAGTATTTTAAAATTTTCCTACGATCACGCAAGATCTATCTACCAGATGCATAGCAACGAGAGGGGAGAGTGAGTCTACGTACCCTCGTAGACCGAAAGCGGAAGCGTTAGAACAACGCGGTTGATGTAGTCGTACGTCTTCACGGCCCGACCGATCAAGCACCGAAACTACGGCACCTCCGAGTTCTAGCACACGTTCAGCTCGATGACGTCCCTCGAACTCCGATCCAGCCGAGTGTCGAGGGAGAGTTCCGTCAGCACGACGGCGTGGTGACGATCTTGATGTTCTACCGTCGCAGGGCTTCGTCTAAGCACCGCTACAATATTTATCGAGGAGAACTATGGTGGAGGGGGGCACCGCACAAGGCTAAGAGATCAAGAGATCAATTGTTGTGTCTAGAGGTGCCCCCCTGCCCCCGTATATAAAGGAGGGAGGGAGAGGCCGGCCCTAGAGGGGGCGCACCAAGTGTGGGGAGTCCTACTAGGACTCCCAAGTCCTAGTAGGATTCCCCTTTCCTTTCCGGAGTAGGAGAGAAGGAAAGAGGGGGAGAGGGAGAAGGAAAAGGGGGCTGCACCCCTTGTCCAATTCGGACCAGCAGGGGGGTGCACGCCTCCTTCCTTTTGGCCTCTCTCCTCTATTCCCGTAACTCCCCGGTACTCCGAAAATACCCGAATCACTCGGAACCTTTCCGATGTCCGAATATAGTCGTCCAATATATCGATTTTTACGCCTCGACCATTTTGAGACTCCTCTTCATGTCCCCGATCTCATCCGGGACTCCGAACTTCTTCGGTACATCAAAACTCATAAACTCATAATAAAACTATCATCGAGACCTTAAGCATGCGGACCCTACGGGTTCGAGAACTATGTAGACATGACCGAGACACGTCTCCGGTCAATAACCAATAGCGGAACCTGGATGCTCATATTGGCTCCCACATATTCTACGAAGATCTTTATCGGTCAAACCGCATAACAACATACATTGTTCCCTTTGTCATCGGTATGTTACATGCCCGAGATTCGATCGTCGGTATCTCAATACCTAGTTCAATCTCGTTACCAACAAGTCTCTTTACTCGTTCCGTAATACATCATCCCGCAACTAACTCATTAGCTGCAATGCTTGCAAGGCTTATAGTGATGTGCATTACCGAGTGGGCCCAGAGATACCTCTCCGACAATCGGAGGGACAAATCCTAATCTCGAAATATGCCAACCCAACAAGTACCTTCGGAGACACCTGTAGAGTACCTTTATAATCACCCAGTTACGTTGTGACGTTTGGTAGCACACAAAGTGTTCCTCCGGTATTCGGGAGTTGCATAATCTCATAGTCATAGGAACTTGTATAAGTCATGAAGAAAGCAATAGCAGTAAAACTTAAACGATCATAGTGCTAAGCTAACGGATGGGTCTTGTCCATCAGATCATTCTCCTAATGATGTGATCCCGTTGATCAAATGACAACTCATGTCTATGGCTAGGAAACATAACCATCTTTGATCAATGAGCTAGTCTAGTAGAGACATACTAGGGACACTCTGTTTTGTCTATGTATTCACACATGTATTAAGTTTCCGGTTAATACAATTCTAGCATGAATAATAAACATTTATCATGATATAAGGAAATAAATAATAACTTTATTATTGCCTCTAGGGCATATTTCCTTCAATGAGGAGGGGGAGAGGAACTTGGGCAAGCCCGAGGGAACCAAGAAGGGCAAGGTAAGGGTGAAGATGGAAGGAGAGGCGTCAAGCCTAAGGGAGAAGATGGAGCAAATGATGAAGGCAAGAGAGGAATTGACAACGAAGACATTGGAGACGAAGCTTCTTATCACCGAGAAGAAGAAAGAGGTCAAGCTTGCACAAGTGGAAGCAAAGCGTGAAGAAGCAAAGCGCAAGGCCGACTTGGAGGAGAGGATGATCAAGGTGAAAGAGGCAAAGGTATGGAAAGAACTCATGGTGGAAGAGAAGGAGCACATGATGATGTCCAAGAAGGACATGGATCAAGAACAATTGCAATGGTGGAAGGACTACAAGGAGGACATCGCGGAGAGGAAGAGGATATTCCGTGGTGCGTCCTCTACTCTTCGAGGTGACACTCCGATGAGTTGTGGTGGCTATGGCGGTGTGGAAGACTCCACCACCGGCGACAATGGAGGTGCTTGATGGACGTGGAAGTGGTCTAGGAAATGGCGCCAAGTGTAATTTTTTGGTGATGGTGCCGAGTAGAGGGGGAAGATGATGATTGTGTGATGTAAAAACTATTAAACCATGCATCAGTGATCTTTATTTCCGTGTTTGTTTGGAGGTTTATTATGTTTTTCTAGTGAAAATTATGCAATGCCAAATGATGGTTTTAAGGGTTGGGGTTGGGGCAAAGAGTAGAACCCTCAAACCCAACCCTTATAACGGATATTCCGTTATAAGGGTTGGGTTTGAGGGTTCTACTCTTTGCCCCTGTTTTTCAACCCTTAAAAGTGTCAAAATTGGGCAATTCTCAACCCTTAAAACTGGTTTTACATTTAAGGATTTGAGGGTTCTACTAGAGATGCTCTTACCAAGCTCACCCACCTCAACCTCTCAGCCACCAACTTCTCAGGCCAGGTGCCACGCAGCATAGGCCGCCTCACCAGCCTCGTCTCTCTCGACCTCTCGCTTCGTTTCAGACCATCAACTGGGCCATTCCACATCGACATCAAGTTTCACGCTGACATAACTCGCCAAGGGCAGCTCACACTCCCAAACTTAACATCCATACTTGCAAACATGGGTGGTATGAGGGAGCTCCATCTTGGCTTCGTGGATCTCTCCAATCAAGGGGGTGGGTGGTGCACTGCTTTGGCCAGGTACACTCCGAATCTCCATGTTCTAAGCATGCCATATTGTGAACTCACCGGGCCAATTTGTGGATCAATTGCCGGTTTACAGTCTTTGTCGGTGATTGATCTGCAGCACAATCATTTGACTGGCCCATTTCCGGAGTTCTTTGCCGAATTCTCCTCTCTGAGTGTTCTCCAACTCAGTTATAATGACCTTATTCACGGTTGGGTCCCTCCGTCTATCTTTCAGCACAAGAGATTGGTGACTATTGAACTTCACCAAATTCCTGGCCTGTCTGGTACCCTACCAAATTTCTCAGCTGATAGTAATCTTGAGAATTTGCTCATCGACAACACCAATTTCTCTGGTGCGATTCCAAGTTCCATCAGTAATCTCAAATCCTTGAAGAAGTTAGGCCTTGGTGCACAAGGTTTTGCCGGTGATCTTCCCTCGTCAATCAGTGAGCTCAATTTATTGAGTTCACTGCAAGTCTCTGGGTTAGAAGTAGTAGGATCTATCCCACCATGGATCACAAACTTGACGTCCTTGGAGGTTCTCGAGTTCTCCCTTTGTGGCTTGCATGGACCAGTGCCTTCTTCCATATGTGAGTTGTCGAAACTAAGAATATTATCACTTTACATGTGTAACTTTTCAGGGAAAATACCTCCATGTGTTTTTAACTTAACTCGACTAGAGACCCTAGAGCTTCAGTCGAATAATTTTAGTGGTGAAGTGGAACTTAACTCGTTGTGGAAGTTACCTAACCTATCTGACTTAAAGCTCTCAAACAACAAACTAAATGTAATAGATGGAGAAGATGTTTCTTCATTCGTGTCTTTCCGAGACATAAAGTTCTTACTTCTAGCATCTTGTAACATAAGTAAATTCCCTAATGTTTTGAAGCATTTAAATGGGATTTATGTGATTGACCTTTCAAACAACCATATTCAAGGGACCATGCCACAGTGGGCATGGGAGACTTGGACCAATTCACACCTATTCTACCTAAACTTATCGCACAATATATTTAATAGTGTTGGCTATCACACCTTTCTCCCTTTGGGCGCATTAGACGTGTTGGATCTCAGCTTCAACAAGTTCGAGGGGCCTATACCCATACCAAGATCCTCTGGCAGTGTGCTAGATTATTCAGGCAACCATTTCTCATCCATGCCACATAATATTTCTACTCAACTTGAAGAAACTGCCATTTTCAAGGCATCAGGAAACCAACTCTCTGTGAATATTTTGCCATATTTTTGTGGTACAAAGATACAATTTCTTGATCTCCTCCATGGTACAATCCCTTTGCGCCTAATGGAGGATGGAAATGCATTGAAGATTCTAAATCTGAAAGAAAATCAACTTCAAGGAGAGATACCTCGTGATATCAACAACAATTGCGTGCTTGAGGTGCTAGACTTCAGTGGAAATTGGATCCAAGGGCAATTGCCTAGATCTCTCTCTTCTTGCAAGAAGTTGGAGGTTCTTGATGTGGGAAATAATCGGATCAACGATTCTTTTCCATGTTGGATGAGTGGACTTCCTGGTCTTCAAGTACTTATACTAAATTCTAATGGATTCTTTGGACAAGTGACACATTCTGTTGTTGATGATAAAAACACTTGTGAATTTCCAAGTCTGCGAATTCTTGATCTCGCCTCCAACAACTTCTCTGGTACATTGACAGAGGACTGGTTTGTGAAACTAAAGTCCATGATGGTCAATACTGCTAATGGGACATCAGCAATGAAATACATATCTGACCTACAAAGGCCCCGACAAGAATATCAAGTCGCCACTAAACTCACTTACAAAGGGTATTCCATCACACTTCCTAAGATCGCAAGGACCCTTGTACACATTGATGTGTCCAACAATGCATTCCATGGTAGCCTTCCCCAAGCTATTGGGGAACTTGTTTTGCTCAACATTCTCAACATGTCACACAACTCCCTGACTGAAGAAATTCCATCCCAGCTTGGTCGTTTGAAGAAACTAGAGTCTTTGGATTTATCCTCGAACGAGCTTACGGGAGTGATTCCACAAGAGGTAGCATCTTTGGACTTCCTTGGGACACTAAACTTCTCCAACAATAAGCTGGAGGGAAGAATACCAGGATCACCTCATTTTCAGTCATTTTCCAACAGCTCATTTATGAGGAACGATGGGTTATGCGGGCCTCCATTATCCAAAAAATGCAGCAACGAGACAACACCATATACCACGATTGATCCTTCGAAGGAAAACTCTGCAGACATTGTGTTATTTCTCTTTTCTGGATTGGGATTTGGTGTTGGGTTTGTAGTTGTAATCATAGGGACATGGGTTCTCCCTATTAGAAAGAGAAGTTGAAATGGTGCTCTGTTTTCATTTGAAACCAGTGGGATCTTAGGTATGAAGATCACTAGCAGTATGAAAACATATGTACTACACCATTGGTAGTAAAGTACTCCCTCCGTCCCATAATGTAAGACGTTTTTTAACACTACACTAGTGTCAAAAAGCGTCTTACATTATGGGACGGAGGGAGTAGTAGTTAATGTTTTCTTTTGTGAGGAGGTGGTAGTCAGTGTTGTATTAGTGTTGCCAGACATCTGCATCAAGGCTTATAACTTGAGGAGAAATGGTGTGAGATGTTGTATCATGAAAATACATTGTGATGTGCCACTTTATTCAAGCCCTGATCGAGTTCATAGTTGGCTGAAATAAGAGTTAGTATAATATGTCCTTTTCTCCCTGTAAAACCATATATGTTCACCTTTCTATTTCGTTAAGTTTAGTACTAATGCAGACCGGAGATGATATACTAGGGTAGTATATTGTCACAACATGGCCATATATAACTACCGGACTACGAACAGTGTCAAGTGCTGAAGCACTTCTGCTAGAGAAAACATTGGTGCATGATCCAACCATACATAATAGTACCATCATGTAGGTGTGTGCAAGCAGGTGCCACAAACGAAAACGTATTTTTACCGGAGCCGGGAGCTACCGGTGCAGCATCCATCGTTAAAGGTTGTTTTGAGATTGATCTGGCTGAAGACCTCATTATTCCTTTATTTTTGTCTTTTAGCAATACAAATCTTATACAAACAGATATACTTCGCTGGATGGGGGCAACAACAACACTTTTTGTCAGATGTCAGGGAGAGAGAACGCGGTTGCACCATGGCTGCATGCGAACACTAAATACATACACTTTATTTTCCATGTGACATTTTAAAAGGTTGATAACTTTTGAACTAAATATCCAGTTTTGAAATATTTTATATTTTTGAATTCAGCGCGAGAAGACCTTTAAAACAAGATCAATCTTGGATACATTTTGGCTAGTTTGAATTTTATCATTTCACTCATTTCAAAAATGCATTTCAGTCAGTTTCACATTTCACTAGTTTCATAAAACCTTTCAGTCAGTTTCACATTTCACTAGATTCGGAAAACACATTACACCCATTTACAGAAGATAGATTTCACTCATTTTAGAAATCACATTTCACTATATTTAACATATTTCACACCAAAATATGTGTCACGTGTATGGAAAACAAATTTCACTCATTAAAAAAATTGGTTTCACTCAATTAGAAAAACATTTCATTTACTAGGGAAATTGTTTTCACTCATTTCAGAAAAATTATCAGTTAAAAAAACCATTTCCCTTGTTTCAAAAATAAATTTCACTCGTTTCTGAAAACACATTAGACTCATTTGCAAACTAATTTCACTGCGAATTTACGAAAAATATTGAATGTATTTCACTCATCAAAAATATCAATTTCAAACACAAAAAAAGCAGTTTCATACAAAATATATGTTATCTTTCACTTTTTCACTGATAAAAAATATTGAAATACTCCTATGTTTCACTCGTTTAAAATACATTACACTTTTGAAATACAAAGTTTCACCCTTTTGTGAAATGTATTTCTGAAAGGATAAAAATATGCTTTTTAAGAAAACTGATCAGTTCTTCGTAAGTTGAAAAATAATTAGTTTCACTCTTTTGGGATATATGAAATTGAAATAATTAAAATTATTTCATAAAAAAGTGTGAGGAATTAGTATTTTGAAAATGAGTGAGATTTGTTTTCTAAAAGAATTGAAATTATTTTTTGAAATAAATTGAAATGTTTTTTTTATTCAAATTAGGGGGTGCGGATTCAAATCTACTTTACAAAGAAATTCAAATAAGCTTAAAGTGAGAGAGGTTGATCGGTTGGAGAAAATGAATTGACATAGTCTGTACGTCTAAAGTGAGAGATGAGTGACATGCACATGAATGGGGCCCCAGCTGGTCAAATACAATGAAGCTTAATGAATGAAGGAGAGAAATACATGTATATTACTTTTGAGTTGGCAGCCTCCTATTGATGAGAGAAACACCGGTAGCTCCCGCCACCGGTAAAAGACACTTTGCGGTGCCACAAAGCAAAAGAGTCCATGCATGCATGATCCGACATTGGCAACAGCTTACAACTACAAACTTCGAAAACCAAAAGATACCCTGGATTTTCATCAGATAATACTACTACACGTCAGAGAACGAAACACAGCTCAAGCTCTCGATCGAGCAGAAACAAAACATCGGCCACCGCCCACGAACCAGAGTCCGACGAACCAGGCCAGACTGGCTGACGAACGTCAGCCGATTTTGGGGAAGAGAAACACGGTGACGGTGACGCTGCCGGACGAGCCCCAGAAATCATCGGGCACGAACAGGAAGCGCTTGGCCTTGTACCCCTGCAGCTGACGGACGAACTGCACTCTCCCCCACGCCGACAGCAACCAGGGTTCTTCGGCCTTCACCTTCATCTCGTAGACGTACTCCTCGTCCTCCTCGGCGGCGTATGGGAAGACGCGGACCAACGACAGCG
Organism: Secale cereale; assembly: GCA_902687465.1. NCBI lineage: Eukaryota > Viridiplantae > Streptophyta > Magnoliopsida > Poales > Poaceae > Secale > Secale cereale. The sequence goes on along the minus strand of LR738711.1, from coordinate 104,861,213 downwards.
AGCGGCCCGTGAGGATGTCGCCGCCCTTGAGCAGGAGGAACACGCTCTTCTCGCCTGGGTGGAGCAGAGCGCGGAAGGGCGTCGACTCTTGTAGCGTCACAGAAAAGGACAGCCAGCCGCCACGCAAGAGGGAGGCGGCGTCGCTGGCTGGCGGGTGGGCGTCAAGGATGTGGCCGTAGAGGAGGCGGCCGCGGTAGTCGCAGCCGTAGAACGGGCAGCGGTACGGCGCGAAGCGGCATGCGTCCTTCTCGTGGGCGCGCGCCTCGGTGTAGCGGACGGTCTCCGGGCAGCCGTGCTTCTTGAACCGGCAGGGCCTCGTCATGCCTGCGAGGATCTTCTCCGTGGCACGGCACCGGAAGTCGCCGATGGGCTCGTTGCAGCTGGGGCACTTGCGGTGCATGCTGATGCAGCAGTTGGCGCACGCGGCGTGCCCGTTCTTGCACTGATCAATCATCAATGAAGCCGTTAGCAGAGCATATATATATCCTGCTACCTAGAATGTGGAAAATATGTTTAGATGCTTGCCGAGAAAACTTGCGACTCAAATGGTAAAAAGCATATGTCGCATTCCAGAGTATCCATCTCAAGGGAGAACACGTTGAGGATCTCTTCTTCCTCCTTCTCTTGATGCTCCGTGTTGCCCTTGCTTGTGGTTCTCGCCTTCTTTGGTACGCTGCCATCACTAGAATCCATGTTCTTGCTTGGTTCACCAACACCATTGGTGCCTTTCTTGGCGCTCTTTTTCTGCATCGCCAGATTTCGTAGGGTCACCCTATGCATCCAAGAGAGAAGGCGGTGACGAATCGATCGATTCAGTAAGGCAAAAAAGCAAACCTGCAAGTTGAGAGATGCTAACCTTCAGGTGAGATGAAGATGGAAGCCCAGTCGTGGTGATGTTAGCAATGGCGCAGGCGGCGCCGGCCACTCGGAGAATTAATAGGCAAATAGGCGAAACCAGCAGACGACGGGGATGCCTAGTGCGTGCTCTGCTCTGCTGCAATGAATTTCTTGGCAGCTGGGTCAAACTCCTCGATCCTGGTGAAAGGCGGCCATTGGCCGAGATGCTCCGTCTCCGTGTGACGAGACAGGACGCGCGCCTCTTCGGCCGCCAATGCCCGGTAGCTGCGTCCTGCAGCATGCATGCGTGCTGCTTGACCGAGCGCGCGGTTCCACTCAAACATATTTAGGGTTTGATTTTCTTTTCGGTTGTGCTAAAACTCACGTGCCTGAAATTATTCTTGACGTCAGCCAGTTTTCTTCTTCTTCCCTAGTGCACCAGTTGGACCTCAGGGAAGAAGTACTATCACAGTCTCACTATCGATCTATATCTTAGGCTGGTCACAATGAGCATGAACATAAGGTAGTAACATACACACTTATCTAGATTATGTTACTATCTTCACAGTGGATAGGAACATGTAGGTAGTGTCATGCAACGATGCATTTATTAGCTTATAGACACATTGTTTCTTGAAGTGTGTGCTGTTCCGGTAACTTAGGCTGGCCATAGTGGGAGTAACATAGCTAGTAACATCACACATCCCAACACAGTTTTGCTTATGTGGCATGTAATTAATGAGGAGAGAAGTGCTTGTGGTAACTAGCTATGTTACTGTAACATCACACATACCAATGCAAATTGAGTCTATAGACTAATAAATAAACTCTTGCATGACACCACATCTATGTTTCTACCCACTATGGAGGTAGTAACATAGTCTAGTAATACGTGTATGTTACTAGTGTAAGTTACTCCCCACTATGACTAGTCTTACTCCCCACTATAGAAATAGTAACATAGAGTAGTAACATGGGCATGTTACTACTCTATGTTACTACCCATTATGGCTAGTCTACTACTACCTCCTTTCCGGTTTATAAGGCATGCGCGTATCCCTAGGTCTATAATATGACCAATATAAAATGAGTTGTATAGTCTAATAATTACATCATTAGAAAATAGAAGATCTGAAGTTTCTAATGATATATTTTTTGTGACAAATAACTTGTATTACGTTGGTCTATTTATCAACCTAGATATACGCGCAAGCCTTATAAACCGGAAAGGAGGTAGTATATGCATAGTAATTAGCACTTATAACTATGTTGAATTGAAGCCCCTAGCAGCATATAACATCAACCGAAGCCTAAATTGTATGGATTAGGAAATTTCTGTTGGAATATTTAATTTGCATAGTAGATCTGGTTTAGCATGTAGAGTAGTAAGGCAATCGATACATGCTTTCTCACACAGGTAAGACCATGTACACATTGAAACAGAAGTGATATAATCGAAATGCCTCATTTGTAAGCCCCTTACACTTATCAAACATGACCACTATCTGCAGCACCTGAAACATCCTCTCAGTTCCAACATTTGCATCTCTGTTTTCTGCCTCAACAGAACCGTACAATCACAGGCGAAGAGGGCGGAGACTAGTGCAATTGCATACCTGAGTGGAGAGCCCGTGGCAGCTGCCAAGCATGAACAAAGCGGGTAGCGACGTCTTGGTGCGGAACCAGGTCGTAGACCTCGCACCCCACGACCTTGCGAGCACGCACGTCGACGCCGAGCAGGTGCTCGTCAAGGAAGAAGTAGATCACGTCGGGGTTGGTGGGATGAATGAGCGCGAGCACGGGGATCTTCCTTGGCAGATCAGTGGCCTTGTAGCTGGCATCGTTGCAGATCTCCGCGAAGCTGGCCTCGTACTCCAGCGTCCACTCTGTGGAGTCTGGATAGTCGGCCAGCGTCCAGACGCTGATCTGTGCAGCCCCGGTGCGGGTGTTCCGGTTCCTGTACATGTCCACGAACCGCAGCTTGCCGGCGCTGACGCCCATGCAGCGGTACTTGTCGATCAGCCCCCAGGCTTCCGTGGACCGGGACTCCAGCGCCTTGCCCTCCGGCAGCTTGACGACGCTGAGCACGGGCGCGTCGGCGAAGGGGTCGCAGGTGAGGAGACACCAGGAGAGGTCGACCCACCAGAGCTTCCCGGAGCAGGAGATGACGCCGTTGGGGCTGAGCGGGCGTTCCAGGTCCGGGAGCGGGTAGCCGACGTTTCTGCTGACCCACTCCCCGTTCTGCGACGAGAAGCACAGGAGGTTGGCCGTGTCGTAGCCGAGGTAGTGCTGCAGCTGGGCGACCATGTAGCCCTCGCCCTCGGGGGAGGTGATGAGGCCGAGATGGCCCGGGTGCGCGATGTGATCGGACCTGGGGAGCGGCTGGGCGGAGGCGGCGGCGGCGTCGAGCACGAAGTAGCGGCCGGGGAACGGCGGGAACCAGGGAAAGTCGTAATAATGGCCGGGGGTGTCGGTGAAGGTGGGGCCCGCGTCGCGGCCGTGGTCAGCGTGGAGAAGGAGGAGGCCCGCAGAGGGGTCGACGGCGAGGACGAAGGGGAAGATGTTGGGGGTGGCGATGAGGTGCGGGAAGATGCGCGAGGTGACGGTGAGGAGCGCGATCCGCGGGGGCGCCGGCAGCGCCAGGGAGAAGTCGGCGGCGCCAGGAGGGAGGTCGGCGTGGGCGTCCGCCGAGAGCACCTGGGGCACGCTCCCGAGGATGACCCACGACGGCATGGCGGATGCCATCTTGGCTAGGCTAGCTCGATGCGTGCGCGGCGTCGGTGGTGAAGTGCCCTGGACGCTGGATACTATGCTAGGGTTTTATGCCGATTTTTCTACACAGCATCTACAGCCGGACATACTAAATATGACCCCTTAAACACGTGTGGACACGCCCGGTTAGTGACCGGACGTGTTCGTTTTGAGAATGAACAAAGAAAGATAAAAGATAGTCCAGGATGGAGCCGCGTCCTAGATGACAGAATGCCCCGACGCGTCTAGCGCATCCGCGAGAACTTATATCCTCCCATATTTGAGATGGATACGAGGGTACGCGGACAGCCCGGGCGTTTTTTCTTCTCTCTTCTATCCGGCCACTGACCGGGCACGTCCGCACGCGTATGAGGGATGGTTTGAGGCATTCGGCCCGTTATTTCTTCCCGTTCGTTAAGTCCGTAGAGAATTTCCCGTGAAGCGATCGTGGCCATGCCGATCTCAATCTCGGCGCAGCTTCTTCCTTTTTTAGACGAGCTAGTTGGAGCCTTGGAACACGCAAAGCGTAATTGGTTTCGGTTGGTGGCACCCGGCATAAAGCCAACTCCAAAACACGGATGTTTTTCGTCCGTTTAGGTTGCTCACATTAGAAATGAGCATCATTTATGTCAAGAAGCATGTTTTTTTATGAGACGAACATAGGCATTTTACACATTAAATCGTAAACTATAAAAATTAAAATACATACAATTGCCTCGAAAAGTCTCGTTCGTCGCCGCCGTACATTAAACTCAAACTTAAAAAAACACATAAACAACTTAAACTATATGAACGCTATATCCAGTCATGGCCGTCGCCGCCGTCCTTGCCATCGTTGTCATCCGCGGTGACGTCGTAGAAGGGCGGTGGCTGCCACAGGTAGGCGGGTGGCGCCTGCTGCGGCTCCGGCGACTGCTGCACCACCAGGTGATGCGGCGGGGACGGCCAGAAGAGCCTTGTGTGAGACCGATGCCAAATATTTCTATATATTCATAAACCCCTGAAAGTTAACCTGGATGAGAATTTCCGCCGCCGCAAGCCTTTGTACCTTCGAAATACCATATGGAGACCTGTTCTGGCACCCTGCCGGAGGGGAAAATCATCACCGGAGGCCATCTTCATCATCCCGGTGGCCACCATGATGAGGAGGGAGTTGGTCACCCTCGGGATGAGGGTATGTACTACTAGTTATGTGTTTGATCTCCCTCTCGTGTTCTTGATTTGGCACGATCTTGATGTACCGCGAGCTTTGTTAATATAGTTGGATCATATGGTGTTTCTCTCTCTCTATCTTGTTGTGATGAATTGAGTTTTTACCTTTGAGGTTTCATTATTGTCGGATTGAATACTTGTTGGATTTGAGAACACCTGACGTATGTCTTCCATTTCAATACTCGTAGTGAGAATGTGGTATTATATTGATTCACTTGATGTATGTTTTGGCACTCAACTCGCGAATTCTCGATGTGACGTTGGGGTAATCTATGCAAAGGGGTTGATGCACGTTTTCATCCTACTTTCTCCGGTAGAAATCTTGGGGCACTCTTTGAAATTCTTTGTGTTGAATTGAATATTATGAATCTAAAATTGTTTGATGCATATCGAATAATTAACTCACGGATACTAGTGGTAACATTGGAGTATCTAGGTGACATTAGAGTTTGTTGATGTGTATCATATGGTGTTATTTTAATACGAACTCTGGGGCTGTTTGTGACACTTATATGAATAGCTCAATAGATTGATCGGAAAAGATAACTTTGAGGTGGTTTTGTACCCTACAATAATTTCATCTTATGTTCTCCGCTAGATAAGAACTTTGGAGTGATTCTTTGTCACACATTCAGGGATTGTTATATGATTCAATTATATTAGCACTGTTGAGAGATTGCACCAGTGAAAGTATAAACCCTATGTCTTGTTTTCAAGTATTGCAATTCCGTTCATGCTCCGTTTTATCACTTGCTACCTTGTTGTTTTTTTATTTTCAGATTATAAAAACCTATATCTACTATCCATACTACACTTGTATCACCATCTCTTTATTGAACTAGTACACCTATACAATTTGCCATTGTATTTGGTGTGTTGGGGACACAAGATATTTCCTGTATTTGATTATAGTGTTGTTTGAGAGAGACCATCTTCATCCTACGCCTCCCACGGATTAATAGATCTTAGGTCATCCACTTGAGGGAAATTTGCTGTTGCCCTACAAAACTCTGCGCTTGGAGGCCCAACACGAGTCTAGAAGAATAAAGTTGCGTAGTAGACATCAGCCGCCGCACGCCTGATCTGAGGCAACGCAGGGCAGCAGGGCCTGCACTGACCGCGCACAGTGCATCGCTGTGATGCATGGATAGTTAAGCTACAGTAATTCCATGCTAATGATGCCGGATCACCCCGGTTACTGTTGTTAATCTCTCGTTAGTTCAAAATGATTCAAATTCAAATTTGAATTAATGCCAAACAACAAAAGTTACAATAAAAGTAAAATGTTCTAAATGAGTCAAATAATTCATAGGGAATTATGGTGGAGAAACCACACTTTTATAGTATGTTTAGGTGCACAAAGATAATAGAAACATCAGCAAAACAATTATTTAAATACCTTTTATAGTTAATAAAATATTAAACTAATTTAATTGGGCACTAAACTTTCTATGGCAGTGGACTAAATTGATATGCTAATCTAGGTGCTAAAGATGTATTTTACAAAACTAAAATAATTAGGTTCTAAAACATAAACAAAAATGAAAAATAAGAAAATGAAAACGTTGCAAAGAAAACAAAAGAAGAAAATGGGGGAGGGAAACCCCCAAGCTAACTGGGTCATCCGGCCCAGCTTCCTTCCCCCGGCCCAGCCGGTTCCCCTCACGCCCCTTAACCCCCACTACCCCGAAACCCTAGAGCCCGTAACCCCCCACTCCGCTCTCTCCCTCCCCCCCCCCGATCTGGATCGACATCGGAGGCACGACGCCGCCGTCGTCGCCCGAAGATCTGCGGGCCTCGCCGGAGCCTTCCCGGCGCCCCCTTGCCGTCACTGTTGCCTCCCCGTCTTCCTCCCCAAATGCTCCAACGAGCCTCGCCGCCCCCTTCCCATCAACGTAGGGTGAAGAACCTGCATCCCTCCTCCTCTCACGTTGCTCACTGACGCCGCCGCTCGCGCCGGCCTGCTCGCATCGTCGCGCCCGTCGCGTTGCCGCTGGTGCTCGCCGCCTCCCCTTGGTCGTGCCCTTCACGCACCCGAACCCACAGCGCCCTAGCGGCGCATGCCCGCAGGCGCCCGCGCGCTGATACGCCCATTTTGCATCATGCTTTTATGTTGATATTTATTGCACTATGGGCTGTTATTACACGTTATTTCACAATACTTATGCCTTTTCTCTCTTATTTTACAAGGTTTACATGAAGAGGGAGAATGCCGGCAGCTGGAATTCTAGGCTGGAAAAGGAGCAAACATTGGAGATCTATTCTGCACAACTCAAAAAGCTCCGAAACTCGACAAAACACAGTTTCAGAAAATATAAAAATATCTGGCGAAAGAGATCTGTCAGGGGGCCACCACCTGTCCACGAGGGTGGGCGGCGCGCCGCCCCTGGGTGCGCCCCCTGCCTCATGGGCCAGTCGATGACCCCCCGATGCCCATCTTCTCCTATATGAGGTGTTTTGACCTGGAAAAAATCATAAGGAGGCTTTCGGGACAAAACGCCGCCGTCTCGAGGCGGAACCTTGGTCGAACCAATCTAGGGCTCCGGCGGAGCTGTTCTGCCGGGGATACTTCCCTCCGAGAGGGGGAAATCGTCACCGCATTCATCACCAACAACTCTCACATCTTGGGGAGGGTTATCTTCATCAACATCTTCACCAGCGCCATCTGCTCTCAAACCCTAGTTCATCTCTTGTATCCAATCTTTGTATCAAAACCTGAGATTGGTACCTGTAGGTTGCTAGTAGTATTGATTACTCCTTGTAGTGATGCTAGTTGGTTTACTTGGTGGAAGATCATATGTTCAGATCCATTATGCATATTAATACTCCTCTGATTATGAACATGAATATGCTTTGTGAGTAGTTACGTTTGTTCCCGAGGACATAAAAGAAGTCTTGCTATAAGTAGTCATGTGAATTTGGTATTCATTCGATATTTTGATGAGATGTATGTTGTCTCTCCTCTAGTGGTGTCATGTGAACGTCGACTACATGGCACTTCACCATTGTTTGGGCCTAGAGGAAGGCATTGGGAAGTAATAAGTAGATGATGGGTTGCTAGAGTGACAGAAGCATAAACCCTAGTTTATGTGTTGCTTCGTAAGGGGCTGATTTGGATCCACTTGTTTCATGCTATGGTTAGGTTTACCTTAGTACTTCTTTTGTAGTTGCGGATGCTTGCAATAGAGGTTGATCATAAGGGGGGTGATTGTCCAAGTAAGGGCAGCACCCAAGCACCGGTCCACCCACATACCAAATTATCAAAGTAACGAACGTGAATCATATGAACGTGATGAAAACTAGCTTGACGATAATTCCCATGTGTCCTCGGGGGCGCTTTCCTTCATATAAGAGTTTGTCCAGGCTTGTCCTTTGCTACAAAAAGGATTGGGCCATCTTGCTGCACCTTATTTACTTTTACTATTTGTCACTTGTTACCAATTACCTTATCACAAAACTATCTGTTACCGACAATTTCAGTGCTTGCAGAAAATACCTTACTGAATACTGCCTATCATTTCCTTCTGCTCCTCGTTGGGTTCGACACTCTTACTTATCAAAAGGACTACGATAGATCCCCTACACTTGTGGGTCATCAAGACTCTTTTATGGCGTCGTTGCCGGGGAGTGAAACGCCTTTGGTAAGTGGAATTTGGTAAGGAAAAATTTATATAGTGTGCCGAAATTTACCGTTACTTGTTACTATGGCTCATAATTCTTTGAGGGGCTTGTTCGGGGTATCTTCACCCCGACCAGTAGAGCAAAGAGTTGCTCCTCAACCTACTGAACCTACTGAACATGTTTGCTTTGAAATTCCTTCGGGTATGATAGAGAAACTGCTAGCTAATCCCTTTACAGGAGATGGAACACTGCATCCCGATTTGCACCTAATCTATGTGGATGAAGTTTGTGGATTATTTAAGGTTGCATGTATGCCCGAGGATGTTATCAAGAAGAAGGTTTTCCCTTTATCTTTGAAGGGAGACACATTGACATGGTTTACGCTATGCGATTATATTGGATCATGGAACTATAATCGATTGAAGTTGGAATTTCATCAAAAGTTCTATCCTATGCATCAGGTTCATCGTGATTGTAATTATATATATATTTTTTGGCCTCGCGAAGGAGAAAGTATCGCTCAAGCTTGGGTGAGGCTTAAGTCAATGTTATATTCATGCCCCAATCATGAGCTCTCAAGAGAAACGATCATTCAAAAATTTTATGCTCGCCTTTCTCTCAATAATCGCTCCATGCTCGATACTTCTTGTACTGGTTCTTTTATGATGAAGACTATTGAATTCAATTGGGATTTATTGGAAATAATTAAACGCAACTCCAAAGATTGGGACCTCGAAGAAGGTAAGGAGTCGGGTATGACCCCTAAGTTTGATTGTGTTAAATCTTTTATGGATACTGATGTTTTCCGTAAATTTAGCACTAAATATGGGCTTGACTCTGCGATAGTAGCTTCTTTCTGTGAATCATTTGCTACTCATGTTGATCTCCCCAAGAAAAAGTGGTTTAAATACCATCCTCCCATTGAAGTAAAAGTAGTTGAACCTGTTAAAGTTGAAGAAAAGACTATCACTTATAATGTTGATCCTATTATTCCTACTGCTTATATTGAGAAATCGCCTTTCCCTATTAGGATAAAGGATCATGCTAAAGCTTCAACTGTAGTTCGTAAGAGTAATACTAGAACACCTACACCCTCTGAGAAAATTAAAGTTGAACCTAGTGTTGCTATGGTTAAGGATCGCTTGGTCGAAAATCTAGATGGACATGTTATTTACCTCCAAGAAGAAGCTGCTAGAATCGCCAAACCCGATACTAGGAGTAAGCATAGACCTGTTGTAGGCATGCCTATTATTTCTGTTAAAATAGGAGATCATTGCTATCATGGTTTATGTTACGTGGGTGCTAGTGCGAGTGTAATAACTCATTCCTTGTATAAAGAAATTATGCACGATATTGCACCTACTGAGTTAGAAGGTATTGATGTTACTATTAAACTTGCTAATAGAGACACTATTTCACCAGTTGGGATTGTTAGAGATGTTGAAGTCTTGTGTGGAAAAGTTAAATACCCTGCCGATTTTCTTGTTCTCAGTTCCCACAAGATGATTTCTGCCCCATTATATTTGGTAGACCCTTCTTGAATACTGTTAATGCTAAGATAGACTGCGTAAAAGATATTGTTAGTGTTGGATTAGGGAATATGTCTCATGACTTTAACTTTGCTAAATTTCGTAGACAACCCCGTGATAAAGAATTGCCTAGTAATGATGAAATTATTGATCTTGCTTCTATTGATGTGCCTCCTAACGATCCTTTAGAACAATATCTGTTAGACCATTAAAATGATATGTATATGAACGAGAGAAGGGAAATAGATGAAATATTCTTTAACAGGGACCCTTATTGAAAAACAACTTGCATGTTGAAATTCTAGGGGATCCTCCTCCACCCAAGGGTGATCCCGTGTTTGAACTTAAACCTTTACATGATACTCTTAAGTATGTTTATCTTGATGAAAAGAAGATATATCCTGTTATTATTCGTGCTAACCTTTCAGAGCAAGAAGAAGAGAAACTATTGAAAACTCTGAAGAAGCACCATGCTGCTATTGGAAATACTCTGGATGATCTTAAGGGCATTAGTCCCAATTTATGCCAACACAAGATAAAGTTGGAGGAGGACGTGAAACCAGTTATCGATCATCAACGACGGTTAAATCTTAAGATGAAAGAAGTGGTAAGGAAGGAAATACTAAAGCTTCTAGAGGTAGGTATAATCTATCCAGTTGCTGATAGCCAGTGGGTAAGTCCTATCCATTGTGTCCCTAAGAAGGGAGGTATGACTATAGTTCCTAATGATAAAGATGAATTGACCCCGCAAAGAATTGTTACATGTTATAGGATGGTAATTGATTTCCGCAAATTAAATAAATCCACTAAGAAAGATAATTACCCTTTGCCTTTTATTGATCAAATGCTAGAAAGGTTATCCAAACATACTCGTTTTTTCTTTCTAGATGATTATTCTGGATTCTCTCAAATACCTGTGTCAAAGGGGGGTCAAGAAAAGACCACTTTTACTTGCCCCTTCGGTATCTTTGCTTATAGACGTATGCCTTTTGGTTTATGTAATGCACCTGTTACCTTTCAAAGATGCATGATGGCTATATTCTCCGATTTTTATGAAAACATTGTTGAGGTTTTCATGGATGATTTTTCCGTTTACGGAACTTCTTTTGATGATTGCTTGAGAAACCTTGATCGAGTTTTACAGAGATGTGAAGAAACTAATCTTGTCTTGAATTGGGAAAAGTGCCACTTTATGGTTAATGAAGGCATTGTCTTGGGGCATAAAATTTCTGAAAGAGGTATTGAAGTTGATAAAGCTAAAGTTGATGCTATTGAAAAGATGTCGTGTCCCAAGGACATCAAAGGTATACGAAGTTTCCTTGGTCATGTCGGGTTTTATAGGAGGTTCATTAAGGACTTCTCCAAAATCTCCATGCCTCTGACTAATCTCTTACAAAAAGATGTTCCTTTTGTCTTTGATGATGATTGTGTAGAAGCATTGGAAATACTTAAGAAAGCATTGATATCTGCACCTATTGTTCAGCCTCCTGACTGGAATTTACCCTTTGAGATTATGTGCGATGCTAGTGATTATGTTGTAGGTGTTGTTCTAGGACAAAGAGTTGATAAGAAATTGAATGTTATCCAGTATGCTAGAAAAACTCTCGATAGTGCCCAAAGAAATTATGTTACCACTGAGAAAGAATTTTTAGCAGTTGTGTTTGCTTGTGATAAGTTTAGACCTTATATCGTTGATTCTAAAGTAACTATTCACACTGATCATGCTGCTATCAAATACCTTATGGAAAAGAAAGATGCTAAACCTAGACTTATTAGATGGGTCCTCTTGCTGCAAGAATTTGACTTGCATATTATTGATAGAAAGGGAGCTGAGAACCCCATAGTAGATAACTTGTCTAGGTTAGAGAATATACTTGATGACCCACAACCTATTGATGATAGCTTTCCTGATGAACAACTAGCTGTCATAAGTACTTCTCGTACTGCTCCTTGGTATGCTGATTATGCCAATTATATTGTTGCTAAGTTCATACCACCTAGCTTCACATACCAGCAAAAGAAAAAGTTCTTCCATGATTTGAGACATTACTTTTGGGATGACCCACATCTTTATAAAGAAGGAGTAGATGGTATTATTAAACGTTGTGTGCCTGAGCATGAACAGGAACATATCTTATGCAAGTGACACTCCAAAGCTTATGGAGGACACCATGCGGGAGACAGAACTGCACACATGGTATTGCAATCCGGTTTTTATTGGCCTACTCTCTTCAAGGATGCCCGTAAGTTTGTCTTATCATGTAATGAATGTCAAAGAATTGGCAATATTAGTAGACGTCAAGAAATGCCTATGAATTATTCACTTGTTATTGAACCATTTGATGTTTGGAGCTTTGATTATATGGGACCTTTTCCTGCTTCTAATGGGCACACACATATCCTAGTTGCTGTTGATTACGTTACTAAGTGGGTAGAAGCTATTCCAACCAGTAGTGCTAATCATAACACCTCTATTAAGATGCTTAAAGAAGTTATATTTCCGAGGTTTGGAGTCCCTAGATATCTAATGACTGATGGTGGTTCACACTTTATTCATGGTGCTTTCCGTAAGATGCTTGCTAAGTATGATGTCAACCATAGAATTGCATCACCTTATCACCCACAGACTAGTGGTCAAGTTGAATTAAGTAATAGGGAGTTGAAATTGATATTGAAAAAGACAGTTAATAGGTCTAGAAAGAATTGGTCCAAGAAACTAGATGATGCATTATGGGCCTATAGAACTGCATACAAAAATCCTATGGGTATGTCTCCATATAAGATGGTATATGGAAAAGCTTGTCACTTACCTCTTGAGCTAGAACATAAGGCATATTGGGATATCAAAGAGCTCAATTATGATTTCAAACTTGCCGGTGAAAAGAAGCTATTTGATATTAGCTGTCTCGATGAATGGAGAACCCAGGCCTACGAGAACGCCAAGTTATTTAAAGAAAAAGTTAAAAGATGGCATGACAAAAGGATACAAAAGCATGAGTTTAACGTAGGTGATTATGTTTTGCTATTCAACTCTCGTTTAAGATTTTTTGCAGGAAAACTTCTCTCCAAGTGGGAAGGACCTTATGTTATCAAGGAGGTCTATCGTTCCGGTGCCATAAAAATCAACAACTTCGAAGGCACAAATCCGAAGGTGGTGAATGGTCAAAGGATCAAACATTATATCTCAGGTAATCCTATAAATGTTGAAACTAATATTATTGAAACCATAACCCCGGAGGAATACATAAGGGACACTTTCCAGAACGATTCAGCCTCCGAAAAGGAAGAGGTGCGTGATACGGTAAGTAAACCGACTCCAAAACAGTTCTAAAGGCAATTTTTCTCCATTTTGGAATATTTAGAAAAATAGAAAAATAAACCACAGTCCGGAGGAGACACGAGGTGGCCTCGAGAGTAGGGCCCCCCCCTTCCCAGGGCGCGCCCCCCTGCCTCGAGGGCACCCCGTGTGTCCCCTGGACTCCATTTTCTTGTGGGTTACTTCTTTTGTTTGGGAAAAATTCATTATATATACTCACGAAGGTTTTGACCTCTGTATCACGCAGAATTCCTCTGTTTTCGTTTCGAGCTGCTGTTTTTGACAGATCTAGATCATCATGGCGTCCTCCAACACCCCCAAGGACACAATCTTCGAGAAGGTCATCAACCCCTACCTTGCGGAGGTTCTGCACCACCCCAAAACCATGGAGTTGCATGAGGGGGTACTGCACATCCGTGATGTTGAAGGGCCGAGGAAGACCGAAAGCGTGGAGAAAAGACTCGAAGCAATGGAGCAACAAGTTTTCATGGGCCAAGGTATGGTGGAACGAGGTCTCGACGCCAACCACATGATGATCTTGGAGCTTGCCAACAATCTCAAGATGGACTCAAGGATCTTCGAAGAAGCAATCTCCAATCTTCAACAGAAGATCGATCACCTCCAAGCTCAGATCTATGACCTGCAAAACCAAAACTGTGAGTATGAATATAGATTCAAGAACATGAGTTTGGCTGCAGATTTGGGTATCCCGGAGACTCGATCATCCTTCTACGATGGTGAGCCCATGCCTTGGAAGAACAATAGGCCTACATCAGCAACAACTCCAGCATCACCAACCCTGAAGAAGGAGACATAATCATATGGGTATGGGCACACCCCTTGGCAACTGCCAAGCTTGGGGGAGTGACCCCGGTATCGTATCACCATCACCCCTATCTTTACCGTTTTACTTAGTTCGATCCTTTTGGTAGTATCTTGATCTATTAGAATAAAGTTAGCATGATCTAGTTGTGAGCTTTATCCTTTGTAATCGAGTCCGTGAGCTATATAATAAAGATTAGTGTTGAGTCAAGGGCTTGATTTCCACACTTGGGTCATGATAAAAGAAAGAAAATAAAAAGAGTATCAAAGAGATCATATCGGTCTTATGGGAAGTAATGACCCCACATACAAGAGTATGATTGTAATGCCCCGGATGTAATACTTTCCCTTTTGGGTATATAATATATCTCCGGCTTCATCTATTTCCATTCCGGGTTCTTTGTCTTTCGGGTTTTCGTCGTTTTGTTGTGTGAGTGTGTGGCATTCATTCATATCATGTAGACATGTGCATCGCATTGCATTTGTGTTGTCGGTTGCATTCGGTTCCACGCGTTCCTTCCGTTGTCCGTTTCGCGTTCCGGAGCTCCCTCACGTGTCCGTAACGTCCCGTAGGCCTACTTTGTTGTTTGGCCGTGTAACGTTACCGGTTTGGCGCGAGACTTGTCGTGTGTTGTTGTTTTGTTGTGTGTAACCCGCCTCTCAAATCTCGTCGCGTTTGGACTCCGTTTGCTATCCCTACAGTTATTCGTGTGGGTCCAAAGTGCCTTCACTTTGTGGCCCGAAACACCCCTACAGCAGCCCACTACCTTCTCCTAGGCCCTTCTAAACTCCCCCCCGCGATCGGATCCGTCGGATCGCGATCGGAGGGCTCCTAACACCCCCCCAAAACCCTAACCCTAGCAAACCTGCTATTTATAGACCCTAGGTCTATTTTTAGGCATCCCTAGTTTTCTTCTCCTCCTTCCCCCTATTTTTCTGGATCTGGCCATCCCCTCCTCTCCACTTGGCCAGTTCCCACAAGAACCAGCCAGATCCGCCGCCGAATCCTCTCCTAGGATCGCTCGCCGACCAGATCCTCGATCCAGCCATCGAGTCAACGGCCTCGACGCTGGGCCCTTCGCTCGCCGACCGACCGCGCCAGGCCTCCCTCGTCGCCTCGTCGCCACCGCACCCTCGCTGGGCTCCCGGCCGGGGCACTGGCCAGGGACCACTTCCCCGCCGGCCCAGCGCCCGATCGACCGGCCCTCTCCACTCGCCAGCCGCCTCCCACTCCGGGGCCCGAAGGCCCAGCCCCGCCGCGCCTCATCGCCCCTCCAGACCACACCGCTCCGCCTCCCATCCGCTCGGGCGCCGCCTCCCTTCGCCACCGAGCCTCCTGGGCCGCGCGCCGATCCTCCCGGCCCAGTCCCGCGCGCGCTCCTCCCTCCACCGGGCCGCGCAGGCCGCCTCCCCGCCAGCCGGCCCTCTCGCCTTCACCGCCTCCGCGCTGGGCCGCCTCACCAGCCGGGCCGAGCCCGCACCAGCCGGCTTCCCTCCGCGCCCCGGCTGGGCCGCCGCATCTCAGCCCGATCCGGCCCTTTGCTACAGATCTGAGAGGTTGCTCTTATTTTCCTCTAAGTCCCTGGTTCTTTAGTTGTCTGATGCATATTTCTAACTGCTATAACTTTTTGTGTGGATGTCTGTTTCGCGCAAATAGCATGTCCAGACGTTCGTGGTGAATAGCACTACGTTTTATCTTTTTGTGTCATGCATGTTAGAGGTCATATAGATGCTTGTTTTTCTGTTGCAATAGTGCATCGTGATATAATTGCTGTTATGTGATGTTTTTATGCCATCTTTGCTATGTGGTAACTTTTAGCTCGTTTATCCGAATGATGCAAATGATATGTCCACGTGTTCGTCTTGCCATGCTCTACATGTTGCTTGTGTTAGGTTGCATGATAGATTTATTCTTGCCATGTTTATCATCGTTGCAAAGTGCCATGTGGCTGTGATGTTGTTTCACTTGTTATGAAATGCCATCTTGTTGAGCTCGTTGCAATCGTTGTGTTTATCTCCATGATGCATGCTTGTGTGTTTCAGAATCACCATCATGTGTACTTTGATGTGGTGCTTACCACTTGCCATGTTTAGTTTCGAGGTGACTTAAACTTGCTCTTTTAGATGCCATGATGAAATTGTTGTTTTAGGACTTAGTGGATTTTCACTAAGTCTGAAATCTGTAATGTTCCGATGCCATGTTTGCGTGATGTTCTAGGACAAAGCATGATAGTTTTGGAGTGGATCTTGATTGTTCCTTGTAGTAGATATTGTTGGCTTTTCATTCATGTTCTCACATGCTTATTTGAGTGGCTGTAGCGTGTTTATCTTTTGCTCCAAAGTTTCAATAAAATTCTGCTGCCAGAATTTTATTGTCAAGTTCAATATGTCCAAGCTTATTGCTATTGATCCGTGACTCCTTTGGGGGTGCACCTTTGGACTTATTTGCTGTAGGATATGTCTAGTTTGTGTTCATGTCCTTTGCCATGATGTTTGAGTGCTGTAGATTAATTATTTTGTGCTCCGAAGTTGCTATGTTGCTGTAATTTTTCAGCTTTCGCTCATTTCTTGTTTCGGGCGTAACTTTTAGCCCGTAGCTCCGATTTCAGCGAGTCTTATATGAAACATGATTGTTTTTCTGCGTAGATTCACAATATCATGTTGTTGTCATGTTTTGAGGTGTTTTTCTTGAGTGCTATTTTCCGTGCTCCATGTGCATCCATCATGCATCCATCTTTTTCGAGTGCGCATTGCATCTTGTTGATTCGTGCCTTGGGTGATTGTATTATATAGAGCCGAAAGCTGAGACTGAGTACGAGTACGAGCACGAGGTTACCAACGAGGTTGAGCACGAGGACCCTTCTTACGATTCGAACGACTTCTCTTCAGACAAGATGACCGAACCCCGATAACATTACTATCTTTGCCTATTGCTAGTAGTTCCGCTCTATAATTTTGCCTTGATGCCCATGTTCTTCCTGTCAGCCTACTACTTGTAACCATTGCCATGCTTAACCACCCTACCTATGCAAACCGTTGCTTGGCTAAGTACGCTTCGCTCAGCCCTTCTTATAGCATTGCTAGTTGCAGGTGAAGATCGAAGATGCTTGCTTCATGTTGAAGTTTTGTTGGGCTATATCACACTATATAAATGCTTAAAATGAAATCATCTATATATTGGCAAGGGTGGAAGGCTAAGCCTTTTGCTTGGTGATTTGTTCCACTCATGCCGTTAGGAACCGTATAAACCGGTGTTATGTTCCATGATTATGCGTTCCTAACACGGTTGGGGTGTATGGGACCCCCTCGATAAACCGCTAAGTGCTAAGTATTTTCCAGCAAGTCCCAACATTGGTACTATTTGCCTAATAACAAATTAAACTTGCATAGGGAGTTATAAACCCTTTTTTTCTTAATCAACAACCCCGGGCCAGTGCTCCACATGAGTGTTGGTCCGAAACGGGGAGCCTGCGGGGCCACCTCGAGGAAACTCAAGGGCTGGTAAAAACCCGTAGCTTCGCCCATCCGGTCGTGTCTTGAGACTTAGATACGCGCGGCTACTATCAGGGTGTCGACACGCCGGGAGGATTTGCTGGATTAGCCTTACCTTAGTTCGGAGTATCTTGAGCACGGGATTCCGAGAATACTCGGGTCTTCCCACTTTGGAGTTGCGACTCCGCGGATCGTGGGCTTGTAATGGGTCAAGTTGGAACATCCCTGCAGGGTTATGAACTTTCGAAAGCCGTGCCCGCGGTTATGTGGCAGATGGGAGCTTGTTAATATCCGGTTGTAGATAACTTGACACAATGTTTCAATACACTACCAGCGTGCGTTCCGTGACTGTCAATTTCCGAATAGGGATTCGGGAGTTGAACACGGAGGGGTTATGTTTGTTGAGCTTGTAGCTAGGATCACTTCGTGATCACTTCTCGTTCGAGGCTTTCTCTTCTCGCTCTCTCTCACGTAAGTTAGTTGCTAGTTGCTGCTGCACACACTTATTCTTTCTTCAGCCTTATCCTCTCCTGAGGCTTAAATAGTCTTGTTACCCGGGAACGGGATTGCTGAGTCCTCTGTGGCTCACAGTTACTTCACCACACCAGATGCAGGTCCAGTTGTGAGCTATCCAGGTGATGGCACCGAGCTAGACTGGGAGTACGACGAGGATCGTAGTCGATACTATGTTCGTTATCCGGATGATCAGTAGTGGAGACTTCTACTAGGATTCGATCCGACCTGTGGTTTATTTATTTAAGTTTGGTATCTCGACATTTGGATTTTGCCCTTAGAGGGTTGTGATGTTCTTAATGTATGATGTTGGAGACATGTATTGTATTTGTGTGACGTGGCGAGTGTAAGCCAACTATTTATGTTTACAATCCCCTCTTTTACATGAGATGTGCAAAGATTACCAAACTTGAGATCATTCTAGGATGGACTTATGCCTTTAAGTCGTGCCTCGACACGTAGGAGGTATAGCTCCATCCTGGGCATTACAATGATAAATAAAAGTTATTGGGAGGTGACAAACATAGTTTTGGTCATCGTTGCAATTAATAAGAAGTAATAAAAGAAGAGAGGCTTCACATACAAATATACTATCTTGGACATCTTTTATGATTGTGAGCACTCATTAAAGTATGACATGCTAAAGAGTTGATGTTGGACAAGGAAGACAACATAATGGGTTATGTCTTCTTATATCCAAAATAAAGTATATTGTCATGGATCTTCCAACATGTTGAGCTTGCCTTTCCCCCTCATGCTAGCCAAAACTCCTCGCACTAAGTAGAGATACTACTTCTGTTTCCATACATCCTTAAACCCAGTTTTGCCATGAGAGTCCACCATACCTACCTATGGATTGAGAAAGATCCTTCCAAGTAAGTTGTCATGTTGTAAACCCGCTAATATATGCATGATTTATTAGTGTGGGAGAAATTAGCTTTATACGAGCTTGTGATATGGAAGTAATAAAAGCCACGGACTGGATAATAAAGGTCCTTATCACAAGTGGCAATATAAAGAGAAGTTCTTCTATGCTAAGACAGTGTGCATCCAACCACAAAAACACATGACAACCTCTGCTTCCCTCTGTGAAGGGTCTATCTATTATTCTTGCCTTATAAGTGTCAAGGTGAGATCCACCTTTCCTTTTTCATTTTATCCTTTGGCAAGCACATTGTATTGGAAAGATCCTCATATATATACCCACTTGGATGTAAGTTTTCATGTTCTATTACTGTTGACATTACCCTTGAGGTAAAAGGTTGGGAGGTAACACCATAAGCCCCTATCTTTCTCTGTGTCCGATTAAAACTTCATAAACATAAGTATTGCGTGAGTGTGAGCAATTGTGAAAGACTATATGATAGTTGAGTATGTAGGCTTGCTGAAAAGCTCTTATATTGACTCTTTCCGATGTTACGATAAATTGCAATTGCTTCAATGACCGAGACCAAGGTTTGTTAGTTTCCAATAAAGTTTATGATGCATACTTGATATTGTGGATGAATTGTTACTTTAGCATAATGATCATATGACTATATTTATATAAGTTGCTGTTATGAGAATGATCATGATGCCCTCATGTCTGTATTCTGTTTTTATCGACACCTCTATCTCTAGACATGTGGACATATTTTTCGATATCGGCTTTCGCTTGAGGACAAGTGAGGTCTAAGCTTGGGAGAGTTGATATGTCCATTTTGCATCATGCTTATAAGATGATATTTATTGCATTATGGGCTGTTCATACATGTTTTCTCACAATATTTATGCCTTTTCCCTCTTATTTTGACGGTTTACATGAAGAAGGGGGAATGCCGGCAGCTGGAATTCTGGGCTGGAAAAGGAGCAAACTCTAGAAACCTATTCTGCACAACTCCAAAAGCCCCAAAACTTCACAGAACATTTTTTCGGAAAATATAAAAAATACCTGGCGGAAGAAACCCACGAGAGGGGCCACTGGCTGGCCTCAAGGGTGGGGGGCGCGCCCCCCTTCCAAGGGCGCGCCTCCCTGCCTCGAGGGCCAGCCGGTGGGCCCCAGGTGCCCATATTCTCCTATATGAAGCGTTTTGACCTGAAAAAAATCAAGAGGAGGCTTTCGGGACCAGACGCCGCTGTCTCGAGGCGGAACCGAGGCGGAAACCAATCAAAGGCTCCGGCAGAGCTGTTCTGCCGATGATACTTCCCTCCGGGAGGGGGAAATTGTCACCGCCATCATCACGAACAACTCTCCCATCTTGGGGAGAGCTATCTTCATCAACATCTTCACTAGCACCATCTCCTCTCAAACTCTAGTTCATCTCTTGTATCCAATCTTTGTATCAAAACCTCAGATTGGTACATGTGGGTTGCTAGTAGTGTTGATTACTCCTTGTAGTTGATGCTAGTTGGTTTATTTGGTGGAAGATCTTATGTTCAGATCCATTATGCATATTAATACCCCTCCGACCATGAATAATAGTATGTCTTGTGAGTAGTTGCTTTTGTTCCTGAGG
Organism: Secale cereale; assembly: GCA_902687465.1. Lineage (NCBI taxonomy): Eukaryota > Viridiplantae > Streptophyta > Magnoliopsida > Poales > Poaceae > Secale > Secale cereale. The sequence goes on along the minus strand of LR738711.1, from coordinate 104,840,625 downwards.
ACATGGGAGAAGTCTTGCTATTAGTATTCATGTGAATTTGGTCTTCGTTCGATCTTTTGATGAGATTTATGTTGTCTCTCCTCTAGTGGTGTCATGTGAACGTCGACTACATGACACTTAACCATTATTTGGGCCTAGAGGAGGGCATTGGGAAGTAATAAGTAGATGATGGGTTGCTAGAGTGACAGAAGCTTAAACCTAGTTTATGCATTGCTTCGTAAGGGGCTGATTTTGATCCATATGTTTCAGGCTATGGTTAGGTTTACCTTAATACTTCTTTTGTAGTTGCGGATGCTTGCATTAGAGGTTAATCATAAGTGGGAGGCTTGTCCAAGTAAGGGCAGCACCCAAGCACCGGTCCACCCACATACCAAATTATCGAAGTACCGAACGCGAATCAGATGATCGTGCTGAAAACTAGCTCGATGATAATTCCCATATGTCCTCGGGAGCGCTTTACCTTGCATAAGAGTTTGTCCAGGCTTGTCCTTTGCTATAAAAAGGATTGGGCCACCTTGCTGCACCTATTTACTTTTACCGTTTGTCACTTGCTACCAATTATCTTATCACAAAACTATGTGTTACCTATAATTTCAGTGCTTGCAGAAAATACCTTACTGAAAACTGCTTATCATTTCCTTCTGCTCCTCGTTGGGTTCGACACTCTTACTTATCGAAAGGACTATGATAGATCCCCTACACTTGTGGGTCATCAAGGTCATCAACTCCTACCTCGTGGAGGTGCTGCATCACCCTCAATCGATCGAGGTGCGTGAGGGGGTGCTGCACATCCGTGATGTTGAGGGACCAAGGAGGATCGGAAGCGTGGAGACAAGACTCAAAGCACTGGAGCAGCAAGTTTTCAAGTGCCAAGGTATGGTGGAATGAGGACTCAACGCCAACCACATGATGATCACGGAGCTCGCCAACAACCACAAGCTGGACGCCAAGATCGTTGCGGAGGCCATCTCCAAGCTCCAAGAGAAAATCGAGCACCTCCAAGCCCAGATCTATGACCTGCAAAACCAAAACTGTGAGTATGAATATAGATTCAAGAAGATGAGTTTGGCTGCAGATTTGAGGATCCCGGAGACTCGATCATCCTTCTATGATGGTGAGCCCATGCCTTGGAAGATGGACGACAAGCCTACATCATCAACAACTCCATCATCACCACCTTCGAAGAAGGGGACATAATCATATGGGTATGGGCACTCCCCTTGGCAACCGCCAAGCTTGGGGGAGGTGCCCTGGTATCGTATCACCATCACACTCCTATCTTTATCGTTTTTCTTAGTTCGATCCTTTTGGTAATATCTTGATCTAGTAGAATAAAGTTAGCATGATCTAGTTGTGAGCTTTTGCTTGTTGATCTTTACCTTTGTAACCGAGTCCGTGAGCTATATATAATAAAGATTAGTGTTGAGTCAAGGGCTTGATTCTCTCGCTATGGTCATGAAAATAAAAGAAAATATAAAAAGTATCAAAGAGATCATATTGATCTTATGAAAGGTAATGACTTCACATATAAAGAGTATGATGAATAAAAGTTGTTGAGAATTGACAAACCTAGTTTTGGTCATCGTTGCAATTAATAGGAAGTAATAAAGAAAGAGAGGTTTCACATACAAATATACTATCTTGGACATCTTTTATGATTGTGAGTACTCATTAAAATATGGCATGCTAAAGAGTTGATGTTGGACAAGGAAGACAACATAATGGGTTATGTTTTCTTATATCCAAAATAAAGTATATTGTCATGGATCATCCAACATGTTGAGCTTGCCTTTACCCCTCATGCTAGCCAAAACTCCTTGCACCAAGTAGAGATACTACTTGTGCTTCCATACATCCTTAAACCCAGTTTTGCCATGAGAGTCCACCATACCTACCTATGGATTGAATAAGATCCTTCAAGTAAGTTGTCATTGTTGCACCTCTCTAAAATATGTATGATTTATTAGTGTGTAGGAAATAAGCTTTATACGATCTTGTGATATGGAAGTAATAAAAGCGATGGACTGCATAATAAAGGTCCCTATCACAAGTGGCAATATAAAGTGACGTTCTTTTGCGCTAAGATTTTGTACGTCCAACCATAAAAGCACATGACAACCTCTGCTTCCCTCTGCGAAGGGCCTATCTATTATTCTTGCCTTATAAGAGTCAAGGTGATAATCACCTTTCCTTTTTACATTTTATCCTTTGGCAAGCACAATGTGTTGGAAGGATCCTGACATATATACCCACTTGGATGTAAGCTATCATGATCTATTAATGTTGACATTACCCTTGAGGTAAAAGGTTGGGAGGCAATACCATAAGCCCCTATCTTTCTCTGTGTCTCCATACCCATAAGTATTTCATGAGTGTGAGCAATTGTGAAATACTAAAGGATAGTTGAGTATGTGGACTTGCTGAAAAGCGCTTATATTGACTCTTTCCTATGTTACGATAAATTGCAATTGCTTCAATGACTGAGATCATAGTTTGTTAGTTTTCAATGAAGTTTCTGATTCATACTTGACATTTTGGATGAATTGTTACTTTAGCATAAGAGACATATGATAATATATATGTGTGTGTTGTTGTTACAAGTTTGATCATGATGCCCTCATGTCCGTATTTTATCTTTATCGACACCTCTATCTCTAAACATGTGGACATATTTTTCGATATCGGCTTTCGCTTGAGGACAAGCGAGGTCTAAGCTTGGGGGAGTTGATATGTCCATTTTTCATCATGCTTTTATGTTGATATTTATTGCACTATGGGCTGTTATTACACGTTATGTCACAATACTTATGCCATTTCTCTCTTATTTTGGTATCCGTTCGATATTTTGATGAGATGTATGTTGTCTCTCCTCTAGTGGTGTCATGTGAACGTCGACTACATGACCTTCACCATTGTTTGGGCCTAGAGGAAGGCATTGGGAAGTAATAAGTAGATGATGGGTTGCTAGAGTGACAGAAGCTTAAACCGTGTTTGTGCGTTGCTTCGTAAGGGGCTGATTTGGATCCACTTGTTTCATGCTATGGTTAGGTTTACCTTAATACTTCTTTTGTAGTTGCGGGTGCTTGCAATAGAGGTTAATCATAAGGGGGATGCTTGTCCAAGTAAGGGCAGCACCCAAGCACCAGTCCACCCACATACTAAATTATCAAAGTAACGAACGCGAATCATATGAATGTGATGAAAACTAGCTTGACGATAATTCACATGTGTCCTCGGGAGCGCTTTCCTTCATATAAGAGTTTGTACAGGCTTGTCCTTTGCTACAAAAAGGATTGGGCCATCTTGATGCACCTTATTTACTTTTACTATTTGTCACTTGTTACCAATTACCTTATCACAAAACTATCTGTTACCGATAATTTCAGTGATTGCAGAAAATACCTTACTGGAAACTGCCTATCATTTCCTTCTGCTCCTCGCTGGGTTCGACACTCTTACTTATCGAAAGGACTACGATAGATCCCCTACACTTGTGGGTCATCACGCGCCCACACCATCGCCATGCGCCTGTCCCTGCTGTTGCGCCTCGCCGCTGCTACTTCTTGAGCTTGTGTTGTATTCCCTCGAAGAGGAAAGGGAGATGCAGCACAGTAGCGTAAGTATTTCCCTCAGTTTTTGAGAACCAAGGTATGAATCCAGTAGGAGACCACGCGCGAGTCCCTCGCACCTGCACAAACAAATAAGAACTTCGCAGCCAACGCGATAAGGGGTTGTCAATCCCTTTACGGTCACTTACGAAAGTGAGATTTCATAGAGATGATAGTTTATATTTTTGGTATTTTTGTTTATAAGAACAGAAAATAAAAGCGGTAAAAATAAAGTAGATGTAGATTGATATGTTGAGAATAGACCCGGGGGCCATAGTGTTCTCTAGTGGCTTCTCTCATGATAGCGATATTCTACGGCGGGTAAACAAATTACTGTCGAGCAATTGATAGAAAAGCGAATAATTATGAGACTATTTAGGCATGATCATTGTATATAGGCATCACGTCCGAGACAAGTAGACCGAAACGATTCTGCATCTACTACTATTACTCCACACATCAACCGCTATCCAGCATGCATCTAGTGTATTGAGTTCATAAGAACAGAGTAACACCTTAAGCAAGATGACATGATGTAGAGGAATAAAATCAAGCAATATGATATAAACCCCATCTTTTTATCCTCTATGGCAACAATACAATACGTGCCTTACTGCCCCTACTGTCAACTTGAAAGGACACCGCGAGATTGAACCCAAAGCCAAACACTTCTCCCATTGCAAGAACTATAGATCTAGTAGGCCAAACCAAACCAATAATTCGAAGAGACTTGCAAGGATATTATGAGCACACATAAAAAGTTCAGAGAAGAACCAAATATTTCTCATAGATAATCTTGATCATAAACTCACAATTCATCGGATCTCGACAAACACACCGCAGAAAGAAATTACATCGAATAGATCTCCTCGAAGACCGAGGGGAACTTTGTATTGAGATCCAGAGAGAGAGAAGAAGCCTTCTAGATACTAGCTATGGACCCGAAGGTCTGTGGTAAACTACTCACAACTCATGGTGAGGGCGATGATGATGAAGAAGAACTCCGTGATGGATCCCCCTCCGGTGGAGCTCCGGAACAGGCTCCAAGATGGGATCTCACGGGAACAGAAGGTTACGACGGTGGAATTAGGGTTTTATCTCTGTTGCTGATGGTTTCGGGGTATGTAGACTTATATAGGAGGAAGGAGGACACCGGGGGAGTCACGGGGGCCCCACGAGGCAGGGGGCGCGCCCCCACCCTCGTGGGCCCCTCGTGGCTCTTGTGACGTGGTTCTCAAGTTCTCTGTGCGTGATTTTCTCCAAAAATATCTCTTGCGAAGGTTTCATTCCGTTTGGACTCTGTTTGATATTATTTTTCTGCAAAACCCTGAAACAGGCAAAAAAACAGTAATCTGAACTGGGCCTTTCGGTTAGTAGGTTAGTCCCAAAAATGATATAAAAGTGTAAGATAAAGCCCATTAAACATCCAAGACTTCATAAATAATAGCATGGAACAATCAAAAATTATAGATACGTTGGAGACGTATCAAGCATCCCCAAGCTTAATTCCTGCTCGTCCTCGAGTTGGTAAATGATAAAGAAAGAAGTTTTGATCTGGAATGCTAACCAACATAGTTTTTCAATGTAATTCTCTTAATTGTGGCATGAATGATCATATCTGAAAGATTCAAGATAAAAGTCTATATTGACTTGACATAAGAAATAATAATACTTCAAGCATACTAACAAAGCAATCATGTCTTCTCAAAATACTATGGCTAAAGAAAGTTATCCCTACAAAATCATATAGTCTGGCTATGCTCCCTCTTCATCACACAAAGTATTCATATCATGCACAACCCCGATTTCAGCCAAGCACTTGTTTTCATACTCTATTCATTCAAACCTTTCAACTTACACACAATACATGAGCATGAGCCATGGACATAGCACTATGGGTGGAATAGAGGTGGTTCTGGAGAAGACAAAAAGGAGGGAGATAGTCTCACATCGACTAGGCGTATCAACGGGCTATGGTGATGCCCATCAATAGATATCAATGTGAGTGAGTAGGGATTGCCATGCAACGAATGCACTAGAGCTAAGAATGTATGAAAGCTCAACAAAAGAAACTAGTGGGTGTGCATCCAACTTGCTTGCTTACGAAGACCTAGGGCATTTGAGGAAGCCCATCGTTGGAATATACAAGCCAAGTTCTATAACGAAAATTCCCACTAGCATATAAAGTGACTAAGCATGAGACTCTCTACAATGAAGAACATGGTGCTACTTTGAAGCACAAGTGTGGAAAAAACGAAAGTACCAATTGTCCCTTTTTTTCTTTTTGTTTTCTTTTTTTCTTTTTTTTTGGGCCTTTCTTTTTCTTTGTCCTTTTTTTCCTTTTTTTGCAGAGGGGCTTTATTGATTTAGCCTTTCCTCACATGGGACAATGCTCTAATAATGATGATCATCACACTTTCATTACAACTCGATATTACAACTCGATACTACAACAAAGTATGACTCTATATGAACGCCTCCGCCGGTGTACCGGTATGTGTAATGAAACAAGAGTGACATGTATGAAAAGTTATGCATGGTGGCTTTGCCACAAATACGATGTCAACTACATGATCATGCATGGCAATATGACAATATGATGCATGTCTTATGAACGGAACGGTGGAAAGTTGCATGGCAATATATCTCGGAATGGCTATGGAAATGCCATGATAGGTAGGTATGGTGGCTGTTTTGAGGAATAATATGGTGGCTGTTTTGAGGAAGGATATATAGTGGGTTTACGGTACCGGCGAAAGTTGCGCGGTACAAGAGAGGCTAGCAATGGTGGAAGGGTGACAGTGCGTATAATCCATGGACTCAACCTTAGTCATAAGAACTCATATACTTGTTGCAAAAATCTACGAGTCATCAAAACAAAGCAATCAACGCATGCTCCTAGGGGGGAGGTTGGTAGGAGTTAACCATCGTGCGCGCCCGACCTCCACACAAAGGTTGACACTTAGCAAATACCTCATGCTCTAAATTCGTCACATAGCGGTTCACCATACGTGCATGCTACGGGAATCACTAACCTTAACACAAGTATTGCTCAATTTCATAATAACTCCACTAGCATGACTCTAATATCACTATCCTCATATCTCAAAACAATTATCAAGCATCCAACATCTCAATCTATTCAATGCACTTAGTGTGATTTTTTTTACTACATTGACATTGGATGTCTATCATGTGAAGACTAGTTTCTATAGCCTAAACACATTACCATGTTGTTTTAATAGACTCTCAAATATATATAAGTGAAGAATGAGAGTTCATCAACTTCTACAAAATATAACCACCACTGTGCTCTAAAAGATGTAAGTGAAGCACTAGAGCAAAAACTATTCAACTCAAAAGATATAAGCGAAGCACATAGAGTGTTCTAACAATTCCTAGGCCATATTTAACTCTCTCAAATAGGTGTGTCCAGCAAGGATGATTGTGACATACTAACAAGCAAAGACTCAAATTATACAAGACGCTCCAAGAAAAACACATATCATGTGGTGAATACAAATATAGCTCTAAGTATAGTTACCGATGGATGAAGACGAAAGAGGGGATGCCTTCCCGGGGCATCCCCAAGCTTAGGCTTTTGATTATCCTTTAATTTTACTTGGGGTGCCATGGGAATCCACAAGCTTATGCCTTTGCTACTCTTTGTTCCATAGTCCATCAAAGCAATACTCAAAAATTGAAAACTTCACAACACAAAACTTAGCCAAAAATTCTCGTGAGCTCCGTTAGTATAAGAAAGCAAACCACTACTCAAAGGTACTGCAATGAATTCATTCTTTGTTTATATTGGTGTTAAAACCTACTGTATTCCAACTTGTCTATGGTTTATACCTCCAAATATTACTCGTAGATGCATTGAAATAAGCAAACAACACACGAAAAACAGAATCTGTCAAAAACAGAATAGTCTGTAGTAATCTGCAGGTTTCGCATACTTCTGTAACTCCAAAAATTTCAAACTAAATTGGTAAATGTGAGGAATTTGTCTATTAATCATCTTCAAAAAGAATCAACTAAATAGCACGCTTCAGTAAAATCCGATGACCATTCTAGTGAGCGCTAATGATTCTTTTTTTCACAACAAGATCACATAAACTTCACACACATCTTCTCAAAGGTTCTACTTGGCATATTCACTAAACAAAACATGAAACCACATCTAAACAGAGGCTAGATGCAATATTTATTCCCTAACAGCAACAAAAACAAAAAATATAAAATTGGGTTGCCTCCCAACAAGCGCTATCATTTTACGCCCCTAGCTAGGCACGATACAAGATAAATCTAGGTATTGCCATCTTTGGAAGGCAATCCATAAGTGGCTCTCATGATAGATTCATATGGTAATTTGATTTTCTTTCTAGGAAAGTGTTCCATTCCTTTCCTTAACGGAAATTGGAATCTAATATTTCCTTCCTTCATATCAATAATTGCACCAATCGTTCTAAGGAAAGGTCTACCAAGAATAATAGGACATGAAGGATTGCAATCTATATCAAGAACAATGAAATCTACGGGCACATAATTCCTATTGGCAACAATAGGGACATCATTAATCCTTCCCATATGTTTCTTAATAGTCCAATCCGCAAGATGCAAATTTAAAGAACAATCATCAAGTTCATGGAACCCTAGCAAATCACACAAAGTTTTTGGGATAGTGGAGACACTTGCACCCAAATCACACAAAGCATAGCATTCGTGATCTTTTATTTTTATTTTGATAGTAGGTTCCCACTCATAATAAAGCTTTCTAGGAATAGAAACTTCAAACTCAAGTTTTCTTCATAAGATTGTATCAAAGCATCAACTATGTGTTTGGTGAAAGCTTTATTTTGACTATAAGCATGCGGAGAATTTAGAACGGATTGCAACAAGGAAATACAATCAATCAAAGAGCAATTATCATAATTGAATCCCTTGAAATCCAAAGTAGTGGGTTCATCACTATGCAAAAAAATTAATATCTTCACTCCCACTTTTAGCAATTTCGGCATCAAGATCTAAAAACTATGAATCATTGAGACACCTTAAAGCATAATCATCTCCAATCCTATCTTTATCAAAATTTATACTAGAAAACAAGGATCTAATAGGAGACACATCAATAACTTTCAGATCTTCATCTTTATTTTCATGATAATTAGAAGAACACGCTTTAATATAATCCTCTCTTTTAGCACGCATCCTAGCGGTTCTTTCTTTGCATTCATCAATGGAAATTCACATGGCTTTGAGAGACTCATTGATATCATGCTTAGGTGGGATAGATCTAAGTTTCAAAGAATCAACATCAAGAGTAATTATATCCACACTTCTAGTCAATTCATCAACCTTAAGCAATTTCTCTTCAAGCATAGCATTCAAATTCTTTTGCGAGATCATAAACTCCTTAACACTAGTTTCAAATTGAGAAGGCATCTTTCCATAAGAGTTGTTGTAGGAATTACCATAATTATTAGAGGAATTACTAGGAAAAGGCCTAGGATTAAAATTAGTTCTATAAGCATTGTTACCAAAATTATTCCTACCAACAAAATTCACATCCAAAGATTCATTGTTATTTTCAATCAAAGTGGACAAAGTCATATCATTAGGATCAGAAGAAGCACTCTTAGCAGCAAACAATTTCATAAGTTCATCCATCTTTCCACTCAAAACACCAATTTTTTCGATAGCATGCACTTTTTTACTAGTAGACCTTTCGGTGTGCCATTGAGAATAATTAACCATAATATTATCTAGGAGTTTGGTAGCTTCTCCTAAGGTAGTTTCCATGAAAGTTCCTCCTGCGGCCGAATCTAAAAGATTTCTAGAAGCAAAATTCAAGCCAACATAAAAGTTCTGAATAATCATCCATAGATTCAAACCATGTGTAGGGAAATTACGTATCATTAATTTCATTCTCTCCCAAGCTTGTGCAACATGCTCATGATCTAGTTTCTTAAAATTCATAATATCGTTTCTAAGAGAGATGATCTTTGCAGGAGGGAAATACTTAGAGATAAAAGCATCTTTGCACTTATTCCACGAATCAATACTATTTCTAGGCAAAGAGTAAAACCAAGTTTTAGCATGATCTCTAAGTGAAAACGGAAATAACTTCAATTTAACAATATCGTTATCCGTATCCCTTTTCTTTTGCATATCACACAAATAAACAAAGTTGTTTAGATGGGTAGCGGCATCTTCACTAGGAAGGCCGGAGAATTGATCTTTCATGACAAGATTCAACAAAGCAGCACTGATCTCACAAGATTCAGCATCGGTAATAGGAGCAATCGGAGTGCTAATAAAATCATTGTTGTTGGTATTGGAGAAGTCACACAATTTGGTATTGTTCTGAGCCATAGTGACAGGCAAGCAATCCAACACACACAAGCAAACAAGAAGCAAGCGAACGATAAACACACTGTAGAAGAAGGGCAAATAAAATGGCAAAGGTGAAGTGGGGAAGAGGAAAACGAGAGGCAAATAAATGTAATGCGAAGGATAAGGGTGTAATGCCCCATATGTAACACTTTCCAATAATGGCAATAAAGCTTCCTCTTTTGATCCTTGTCATTATCCTTGGGGGTTCTTGTCATTTATCTTTCTTTGCATTGCCATATCTTTTATTATTTTTGCATCATTGCATTGTTTCATCATCATATCATCATGGCATACTAGTTTACTTTATTGTTGAGTGAGAGTGAGGACTTGTGATGTTGTTGTGTGTGTGAGTTCTAGCTAAGCCTAGCTAACCTACCCCTTCTCCTTCTTCTTCTTCTTCTTCTTCTTCTTCTTCATCATCTTCTTCTTCTTCTCCTTTCTTTTCTTTTCTAGCCTTTTCTTTGCTCTATTATGCAAGCCACCTAGCCAAGTGCCTTAGTGATTCTTTCTCCTCCTTTAAATCTTGCACCATGTGAACATCCTCTCCACCAAATATCAGCCCTTTTGAAAATGATTTGGTTGGGTTTTAAAATGACTTGAGTTTGAACCATATTCAAACTCCTTTTACTTTTCTGCCTCTAAAAATGTCCAAATCAATTTAATTAAATAGGGCATAAATCACTGAGCATGGGGATATTTTTCTTTTCCCCTAACTCTTCTTCTTTATTTTTGTGCTTTTCTTTTTCTTTTCTGCCTGAAGAAATAAAAGAAAGAGGAGAACAGGCAGCAGCCTGCAGTGCACCTAGGCCTCCTCCTCCTTCTCTCTTCCCCCAGGCCCATCTCTCCTTTCCCTCGCAGCGCAGCCCAACTCCACCCGCAGGCCCAGCCCCAGGCGCAGCCGTCGCGCTGTGGCCTTTTCGTGCCTGGCCCCACCTGTCTGTGGCACAGAGCGCGTCGCCGTCTTCCTCCGTCAGCCAAAACAGAGCACGCCCGCGCTCACCGTCACGCCGTGAGTTCATGGACATCGAGGCCGTCGCCGCCCCCTTTTTAAACCCGCAGCTCGTCCTCTCCCTTCTCCTAGGGTTCCCCTTTCCCCTCGTCGCCGCCTAGAGAGCCGAGCACCCCCAGATCCATCGATCCAGCCGATGCCCGAGCGCATCTGAGAGCGCGACCACGTCGCCGACGATCTCCTCGTCGACCGCAGCCTCGCCAACGTTGTCTATCAGCTTCCACGACGTCGACTCCTTCGACTACATCGACTACGCGGACCGGATCGCCTCCATGACGAGCTCTTCTTCCTCTTCTTCCTCTCCGTAGGTATTCGAGAGTCGCCGTCGTCGACTCCGTCCACGACTGGGCCAGCCGAGCACACCGTCGTGCTCGTGGTGAGCTCCTCTCTCCCCGTAACATTTTCCCCTTCCTGGGCGCCCTCTATCACCTAGTTCCCCGAGCGCCCGAGCGCATCGCCGTCGGACCTCGTCGCCGGCGAGTGTTCCGACCCCTCTAGGTCGTGATGTGACGTCCGTTCGCTTCGTCTAGTTGCGTAGGAGCTTCCTGTGCAGTCACCGTGCCGCCTAGGGCTTTGCATCGCCTCGCCGTTGCTTCGTCCCGCTGTGCTGTCGTTGCTCGCTGCCGGTGCTCCAGTGCTCCGTAGGTGCTGCTAGCGAGCTGGATGGATGCGGGACTCCTCCAGGAGCGTCTCGCACCCCTCCGCTGTGCTATTTGGTCGCCGGAGCAGATTCCCCTGCCTGCTGCTTCTTATGCCTGTTCTTCAGTTATGCTACCTGTCCTCTGTCGAGTTCAGTTCAGTAGCCGAGTGGTTTGTCTCCGTTATTTATAGCGAGTGGGCGTGGGTTCGATCCCTCGCGGGCGCAGTGGTTATCGCCCCTTTTTGCATTTTCGCCTCAGGTTGACAGGTAGGCCCCACCAGCCAGCCTCACACACTACTACAGGATTGGTCTCCTGTAACACGTTGATGTGCTACTACAACTTAGATATTGTGTTACTGAAGCGCGCGGTAACACATTTTTGTATGTGTTCCTGTAGGCTATGTTACTAGGTGCTGTCTATTGTAGCACATAAATATTGTTCCTATATGTATTTAACGGTGTTACAGTTGTATTGCTGCAACACAAGCGATATGTGTTACCGAAGGCCCCAGTAACACTGTTTTAGAATTATAGGCACACAGTTTGTAACATGTTTCTCCTGGTGTAGCAACATGGTTAGTAACACGTTTTAACAAAATTCCAACACAATTATTAATGATTGGCAATAATTACAATAGGGCTTTGTAACACATTTTGATATTCCAGCAACATGATTTCTTTATTATAGCAACACAACAGTAACATTATTTTTGTATATATTGTAACATCTCTAGTGGTGATTAGTGGCAAACATAGTAACACCTTTTCCAAACTATAGTAACACGGCATAATTACTCCAATGTGCTATTTCAAAAAAATTGTATGAAATATTGTATCAATACATTTTTTTGTTTTTACACTTTCTCATAGTGAAAATCAATAAGCAATATGACACGGACACACAGTGTATACTATATAAAAGGACCATGGACATAAAGCTAGCATACGCACAACAAAAAGGATATAAAGTACCAATAAGGTTCTTGCCATTCCATAGCATTTATAACAATGAACATATAGAAGATCCATATTGTAGCAAAAATAAAATACAATTTTCGACCCATTAACGTAAACTATAGTACGCGAAAGATTTCCTATAATTGAAACCATGTGACACCCCTATTCATGTTCACTAGAATGTGCCCCTTAGGTCTTTCTTGCATGAATATGTCATATTTGCATCTTGATTCCTCTTGAGCAAAAGCATCCAAATCAACTCAACTACTGAACCTCTCAATCTGAAAAAAACAGTCACAACTAGATTAAGTATATTGCAAATTTAATTTAACAGAACTCAAGAAGTTAAATATTGACATACACATGCTGAAGGCCAAGCAATTGTTAATCCAGAGGTGAAAACATCGCCAATTGTCCTACAATTTTCCCTTTCCCTTACCAAGAGCTCACATTCCTCAATAGGTTGATCAACTTGCACTTCTATGAACTGCCGACCTAGCTCAACACCACCAACCATTTTTTTTGAATTGCAACCCAAAATTCTAGCATGTGCCACATGCCTTTTGTTTGGATATATTGAAGACTTCAGAATCACTTTTGTGCCAACCTAAAAAAAGGTTCAAAAATATAATTTGCAGTAATAAAAATCATTTTTTGTGAACACCAATCTAGTATGAACGTACTATTTTTGTTACCTCCATGGAAGGACTACATTTTTGCTTAGAGGACACATGGACTGCTGACTTGTCTTGATTGCTTTGTTTGTGTACTGTAGTCAAATTTCCATCCATATTCTCCCTGCTCTTTCTCATCTACAGAGAAACATAAGAAGGAAAATGATTTATCCTTGTGATTTTGCAATGTAAAGTTCACAATGCATTTTATTCATCAAATATTATATGTGCTGACATCATTTCCTAACATCAGGAGAGTCCATTCCATGCAAATCAAACTTAAATTCAGCATTCATATGAAAAATGTTTCCTATCAGTGCTTAACAAGCAGATTTCTGAAGAGATAACCATTACCTCTCTATCATAAACAGGATGGGCTGGTGATGATGGTACTTGATATGAGAATTTATTGCAACCCTCATTTTCAAGATGATGCTTCTGTACAACAATTTAAGTAAATTAGTAAGTTATAGTGTATCCCTTAACCATGAGTAACAACAAGATTCTAACCTGTTTGCCTGACAGAATGTCATTATCTTCGTGCGCGCCATGCTGATGTGGGTTAGTTTTATTCTGTATTTTACATGAAGAGGCATTCGTTATTATAAACTTATAAAGTGTAGTAATAAATAAACAAATTTACCATTGATGTATCTCTGGGTTTGACCACTATGTGTTCTGCATCAGGTCCATTGGCATGAACTCTCTGCAAAATGAAATATTTATAAAGAGAGATGAAAATGAACCAACACATGTCGAATATATTGCCAGTACCTTTCTTTTATTATTATGTAGTACTTCTGGATGAGATTCACCATTACCTACGGTTTGTAAATTTTCCTACAATAGAAATTAAACAGGTATCAGTAAAATACTTGTATGAATGCAACAACAACAAAAATTTACCGTTACCATTTGGTTCGTCCCACACACTTCATCTTTGTTTCTTAATGCATCGATGATTTGGTCTTGTTGTTCTATGCGTTGCTTCAACTTTGCAATTTCCTCCCTATCATCAACCTCTTCATCATGTGATGAACCATTTGTTGTGGTCACATTGATGTTCTTGAGATAACGAGGTTTTCGACCAAAAACTTGGTTAGGAACAGGAAGCAAGCCCATTCCATGTACTTGTCCAGGCTTTTCATTCCCCAAAACTTTGTGCAACGCATCACCTTTCCATGCAACTCTTCCGTGGTCACTTTGTGCCAACTCTGGTTGTTCATTAATTACCTTTTCCAACTCAACCTGAAAGAGAAGAATAAAGCATATTGTACTTGTTGGATTCAGTGCTGACTTGATTATGTAAAAAAAAATCCGGAGGCTGTTTGACATTTTTTTTGTTTGGAGAAAAAAAATCAGATCTATAAATAATGCGAGAAATGTTTAAAATGGACAAAAATGGAGCATATTTTGTATTTATTTCATTATTGTGAGGAAAATTATATATAGTTATAAATAGTAATTACTTTATGAAATGAATATAAGAAGAAGTCGTGCCACATCATCATTGCCGGACAGACACATGCCGACCGCAATACCGCGAGCGTCCAGCCCATGGAGCGCGCAAACGGAATTCAATGATTTTCAAGACGACGCCCCAAAGAAGGAAGCGACAATGCCGGCGCGGTCGCCCGACCTGACTGGGCCTTAGGCTTTCACCTGAAGATTTGGAACCGAGGGTGTGCAGGGGAGGACTCCATGGCGGCGCCTCCAAGGAGGTGACACGACGCCCACAGGCGCACCACCACTACTACAGGATTGGTCCTTAGGCGGAGACAAAAATGAAGAAACTTAAGAACAAGCCCAACTCGAAGACAAAGTAATCCTGTAGTAGTGGTGGTGCACCACCTGACTGGGCCTTAGGCTTTCACCCGAAGATTTGGAACCGAGGGTGTGCAGGGAAGGACTCCATGGCGGCGCCTCCAAGGAGGTGACACGACGCCCGCAGGCGTAGATGCCGTCGGCCTGTAAGAGCCCGGCAAGCTTTCGCCCGGAGCACCACCCAACACCACATCCCCACGCATTGCACCTCCGCTGACCCGCTCACCTCCCACGAAGCCATTGCGTCATGGATAAGCAGGAGCCACCACCACACCACGCAACCACCACTGGTCTCACCGACCGGAGACAAGAGCAGGACAGACAGCACACCTCGACGACGTCTTCAAGAAGAGCACGACACCCAAGTGCGTCGCCGTGGCCGGCCCCGAACAGCAGCCCAAGGCGAAGCTTTCGCCCGGTGCTGCCACACTGCCCGCCAGAGCCGAGCCCGGTTGGACTACCAAACAGCTACAAGCCGCAACCTCAGCCGCCAGCAGCCAGCGAGCAGAAGACGCCGCACCACGGGGAGCAGTTGCACCGTCATGGGCCTCCGCCGCATCGCCGAGGAAGTGCACCGCGCCGCCATGGACCGCCGCTGAACAAGCAGGCAGCGACCTCCCTCCGCCAAGCGCCTACGCCGAGCCGGTTCACGAGGACCTCGTCGAGTCCCAAAAGCCAGCACCACCAGGACAAAGGAAGGCCCCGCCGCCAGCCGTGCCTCCCTGGCTTTGCCCAGACGGCACCCTCCAGCACGGCTTTGCCCATACGGCACCCTCCAGCACCGTCTAATGCAAAATCAACGGCAGATGGCCTTGTACAACATCCAGCCTTTGTTGTTCATCTTCTTCACCAAACCGGCCCACAGACCCTTGGTTGAATTGCTATCCTCTATCGCCCTCCGCGCTCCCACGCCAGCCTCGCAGCCCCGTCCTCCCCTTACCACCGTTCCCGACCATCCCTTTAAACTAGGGAACCAGTACATGTTTTCCGGCAGTTCTGCACCCCTTTAAACCATCGATGTCTTCGTGCCTCGCTACAACTTGCCCCAGCGCCGCAGTGGACTACCTCGGTGCTTCTCTTTTTGGCAACTTGTACTGAAACAAATGTACTTGATTGTAATACAATTTGGTCCCAATCGATTACTTACGTGCAGTTGGCATGTACTCGTAAATCTCAAGATGATATGACAGCTTAGTCTCTCGGAGGTGCTCATATGGGTAGGGTGTGCGTGTGTGTATTCATAGGGATGAGTGTATGCGCACTTGGGTCTGTACCGTGTAAAAGAAAGACAGCTGCTATACCTATAAGATTTTTTTGACACATACTACTAGATATAAGAAACTTCTAGAAAAAGAGGCGTGGCAACAAACTTTTGAGAGATGGACACACACACGCACGATTAGAGTTGGACGGCTGCCTACGCGAACGATACGAAGCTTCAAATCAGCCGTACAATAAATAATTTCCCAAAATGAAGACATAAAAAAAACTACCCTTTATCGATTCGTTCCTCATCTCTTGGCTCGATCCCCTGTTCCGCCGCCGCCCGACCCGAGCGCTGGCCGCATCGCCGCCACAGAGAAGCAGCGCCGCCGCCGCTCGAGTCCACACCCAGCGTCGCATCCGCTCGATTCCATACCTCCACGCGCCGCTATAGTCAACAGCCCACGCCGCCTCCTATCGGCGCTCGAAGCCACTCGTCCACCGGCCGCAGGAGCTGCCGCCGGAGTCCACGGACGGAAGACGGGGAGACGGCGGGAGCGCCGGACATCGCCTCCGCGCGACCATTATCTTGGACGCTGCTACCTCCACAATCTGGCGGCGGGGGCCGCTGCTTCTCCACGCCGTCAGACCGCGGCAGCTAAGGTTTGAGAGATCGAGCTTCAGAACTCCCTGCTGTGCCTCTCTTTTTTTCTTTAAAGGACCAGCTGACGTGTTCCATTACATAATAGTACTGGGTATATCGCTAGATCATAATGTTCAGAATTCAGAATTCCATTGCCTTCACACAGTGACAATTGTGTTTCCCATAACTTGTGAAAAACTAACGTGCCACATCTCAATGCCTTGTTGTGCTGTTAGAGCTGCAAATGAAATCTTGCATTTAGAGCGTTGTGATTCAGAACGCATACTACAGAATATGATATCGACTTTGGCTTAGCTCAGTATTACAAAATTATTCAGAAATCAATATGCATGCTGCAACATTATTATTTAGATCAGGATGTATTCCTGAGAAACCTGATCCTCTGTCTGCAACCATTAGAACAGACAATTTTATTACCTCTGTCATAAAAGGCACAACCATGTATTTTGCGGTGAGGCCATTAGTACGAAATTAATTATGTATTATAATAAATTAGCTGTTTGAAAGTACTGATGGGTCAATACAATTTCAACTTTTTAGCATTATAATAAATTCACTAATGACATTTGCTACTTTAACACAGCGAGTCGATGGATTTAACAGCCATTAAAAAGTTACTCAGTTCTCGTAGACCAGGTGCAGACTACTTGGCTGGCGTAGATGGTTTTCTTGATTTTGCATACACTGGAAAAAGTTCAGATGCCAAGATCCATTGTCCATGCGTCAGATGTTTCAATAGGAACTTTTTGAAGCGAGACGCCGTATATGATCATTTGGTGTGTAATGGAATGCTACTTGGATACACAGTTTGGGGTTGTCATGGTGAAACTGCAGGATACATCTCCTCTAACAAACGAAAAAGGTCAAAAGAGGAAGGCATAAACTCTAATATGCGCCAGCTAGTCCATGATGTTTTCCGAAACATAGATAATGGGTCTCAAGTGAATGACATCGATGACCCAAACCCTCCAGAACATGGACCAGATCCTGAAACCCAAGCCTTTTATGACTTGTTGAGAGATGCAGATGTACCTTTGTGGGACGGGTGTGAACTATCAAAACTTTCTTTCCTTGTGCTTCTGTTCAACATAAAATCCACTAACAAGTGGAGTAATAAATCAATAAATGATTTGCTAGCAGTTCTGCAGCAAGCAATTCCAAATGGTAAGAATTTACCTGGAACTTTTGCCGAGGCCAAGAAGATCATTGGAAAGCTTGGGCTTAGCTATGAGAGAATTCATGTTTGTGAAAAAGATTGTCAGCTTTTTTGGAAAGAGAAGGCTAATGATGACTTTTGCTCAGTATGTGGATCATCAAGGTGGAAAAACAAACCTGATAAAACCATGCTAACTAACAAGGAAAGGAAAAAAGCAACCCCGAAGAAGGTGCTCCGGTACTTCCCTATTTAGCCAAGGCTTAAGAGGCTTTTTATGCACAAGGAAACCGCTATGGCATTAAGATGGCATGATGAGGAACGCATAAAAGATGGAGCATTGCGACATTTAGCTGATTCACCGGCATGGAAGGAGATTGACTCTAAGTATAAGCACATTAGATCAGATTCTCGTAACATTAGATTCATAATCACAGCTGATGGATTCAATCCGTTTGGTAAGCTGAATTGTAAACATAGTTGCTGGCCTGTTGTCCTAGTACCCAATAACCTTCCACCATGGTTGTGCATGAAGGCCTCTTCTCTTCTGCTTACTCTGCTTATTCCTGGTCCAACTTACCCTGGAAAGAATTTCCATGTATTCATGCAACCAGTTTATGAAGAACTAACCGAGTTGTTTATGATAGGAACCCATACATATGATGCATCTCGAGGTGAGATGTTTCAACTTTATGCTGTTGTGTTGTCTACCGTGAGTGACTACCTTGGGCTAGCTCTCTTTGCAGGATATAGCGTAAATGGTGAGTTTGGTTGTTTTCCATGTCGTGATGAAACATGTTCTAAGCGCTTGAAACATGGTCAGAAGTACTGTTTCATGGGGCATCGCCGATTTCTGCCCCGGATCACAAATTTCGCTTTGATGCTAGATCATTTGATGGGTCTGAAGAACATAGAGCGACACCTAGTGCTTATGCAGAAACTAGAGTTGTAGATCAAATAAAATCAATTTCAGATTTTCAGAATTCCAAAACATGGAAGTGTGTCAGTGGCCTATTCAATCCACCCTATCGGGACTTCAATTTACTTCGTCATAATCTTGATATCATGCATATTGAGAAGAACGTATGTGAGAACATATATGGAACACTTCTAGGAATAGAAGGCAAGTCCAAAGATAATTAAAGGCACGGCAAGACCTACAGCACATGAACATTAAACGAGAGCTGCATCCACAAAAAAACCTAATGATATGTATTATCTGCCACCTGCTTCCTATAACCTATCTAAAGAAGGGAAGCAACAATTTTGTAAAGTCCTTCATGGTGCAAGGGGTCCGAATGGGTTTTCAGGAAACATCTCAAGATGTGCAAATGTTGTTCAAGGGAGAATCTCAGGCCTTAAAAGTCATGATTGTCATATACTAATGCAACACTTTCTGCCACTTGCTATCCGAGGTCTACTGCCAGATCATGTCACATCTGTGTTGTTCGACCTGTGTGGGTATTTTAGAGAAGTGAGTGCAAAAGTCCTATACATCACCGATCTTGAGAAGTTGGAGGAGCGAATCATAATGACATTATGTCATATGGAGAGAATATCCCCACCAGGCTTTTTCACTGTTATGGTGCATTTGGTTATGCATCTAGCAACAGAGGCAAAAATAGGTGGTCCAGTGTGCTACCGTTCGATGTGGTTTGTGGAAAGGTATGCTAGCTTCTTGTATAAATATGGGGATGCATTACATATCTTTTACAAAATATTCTTCAATAATTTTCTTCTTCCATCTGTTTGTGTTTATTTAGGTATATAGGTAAGCTGAAGTCAAATGTCCGTAACAAAGCTCGTCCCGAAGGATCTATCGCTGAAGCATTTTTGGCAGATGAGTGCATGACATTCTGTTCAAGATATATTGTCGGTTTTGAGACCAAACATAACTTGCCTTCGCAGAATGAAGATAATGAGGAGTGGGTTGGGCATCATGATAATGCACATGGATCAAGATTATTTCCTCATTCTGGCAATCCACTTGGAAAGCCTAGGAATTGTGTACTGAGCGGTGTGGCAAAAGTACAGGCACATAGATATGTCTTGTTCAATTGCTTTGATGTGAATTCATACCTTAGGTAATATCTCATGCTTATAAATTGTCTTAGTTACCCTTTTCCCTACTTGACCTCTGTCTATGAATTACTCTGCAGAGCTCATGCTGATGAGATCACTAATGGACGCAATTTAAACCCTGATGTTGTCGAGAGGATTCAAAACGACAAGTTCCACGAATGGTTCCAAGCTCATGTAAGTGCCATATTTTGCATATACTATACACGTATCACTACATTTAGTTGTAATCGAATTCTAAATATTCAGATAAAGAAATTGGAGAAGGAAAATGGCATCCACAACATTGAAAAGGATATTAGATTGCTCGCCCGGGGCCCAGTTAATGCAGCCAAAAGATATTGCGCTTTCAACTCCCGAGGCTACCATTTTAGGCCTAAACGCTTGGATAAAGAAACACAAAATAGTGGAGTCATGGTAACTGCAAAAACATCTAGTTATGATTCAGCACGTGATGCCAATCCTGTTTTACGTGATGTAACGTACTACGGGAGGGTAATTGATATTGTCGAGCTAAACTACTCTGGACAGTTTTCAGTGGTGTTGTTTAAATGTGAATGGGTTAATGTGTTCTCAGAAACAGGAATGAAAAAAGACAAGTACGGTTACACACTTGTCAACTTCTCACATCTAATACACAAAGGAGAAAAGATCAAGCATGAGCCTTTTATTTTCCCTAACCAGGCGAATCAAGTGTTCTATGTGGAAGATGAATTGAATCCAGGTTGGTCTGTGGTAATGAAGTTGCCAAAGCCTAGAGATGTATATGACTTAGGCAACATGGAATGGGAAACGCAGACAGAAAATGAGCCATTCCATGTTTCACAGCTTGGAGAGATTTTGAAGAGAAAGAACAATGAACAACATTGGGTTAGAACAGACGTTGAGGGGACAATAGTGGATGCTAATGATGCTTCGAGCAACGAAGAATAGTTGAGGTTAGTAGTAATATATTCTTGTGTTTCCATATTCAATTTGCAAGATGTGATTTTTTTACCTCTAATATATTCTTGTGTTTCCATAACTAAGGTAAGGGGAAGATTTTTACTGGAAATTACCTCTTGGTGCAAGTAGTACACGTGCCTTCAAGAGGAGCCAATGATACGGCCATCCATGCTTAAAGTTATACAAAGCGTTGACGGAGCAGTGCAAATCCCACGCTTCCGAATTCCTCTTACTTCATCAGCTCACTTGAGTAATGCCCTGCTTGTTTAGCAAATAAATTTTAGTTATGTCTGGAAGATGATACAACATAGCTGCCTATTATAATTTGGAGAGCATGGCTACATTGTATTTCAGGTACTTATGTCTAGCTGCAACAGCTGGCATCGCTAATACTTATGGATCTTTCTTCTTCCAGATAATGCATCTGTATGTCTGCATGCGTATGCTTATGTATATCCTTGAATCCATTTTAGTCAAACATTGCTATCAATAGCTCACAAGAAAAAAGAGCATTGTACAGTAGAAGAGGCATATATTTACCATCAAGTACAAATTAAATTTACAATGGGCTATGGAATTAAATGACCATGTCTATAAAGTTAATTTGCCATGGTTTTTGCAGTTGAAATTGAACTGCAAAAATGTCTTATATTTTGGTAAAGAGATAGTAGAATTGAACCAAAAACACACATGATATCTGAATTTTCTCCTGTCGAACTGAACTGCATGGAAAATCACCTAACAAATCAGATGAATATAACAATTTCTGCACATTGGAGAGCAAGCCTTACTGACTAAACCAAGCTATTTCCTTTACCATTTCACAGAGATTCCAGGTCCATACATCATAGCGGGCCAATTCCCTTAACTGAACCAAGTGCAGCAACGTGGTGGGCCTAGACACTAGGTTGTGGAACTAACAGAGTAAGTGTAAAACCAACATCACAGAATGGAATCGACAGAACTCAGGTGGAAGAACCAGCATCGTCGCAGTTGGCTCTACCAAGATTGCTCGAGTGGGCAAAGGAATGGATCGAAGTCCGTACCTCGGAGGAACCGAAGATCCAGGCGCGAGGAAGAGGCGACCGAGATCCTGCTTGTGCGCGCGACTGGGGGTCTTCTCCACCAGCAGCCAGCGGCGCCTGTGCCGCCGCCTCACATGTAGGATTACAGCGCCACTGCCTCCCTCGCGCCGCCGCCTCGCGTACATCGCCATCGCCGCTGGGAGTAGTCGATGTCACTCCCTCGCACTCGAGGCACCACGCCGCCTCGCGTACATCGCCATCGCCGCCGAGAGTAGTCGTTGTCGATCCCTCGCACTCGAGGCGCCACCACGCAGCTCTGTATCCTGCCGTGCCCCCGGCCGTGTCGCGTCACCTCTGTCCGCTCGCATCTACTCAGCCACCAAACGACGGCGCTACATCGGAGGGCGCTCTCCGCCCCGATCAAATCGCACTTCATTACTGCGGCCCTCGCCAGAGAGGACCCGTCGTGTCGCCGCTTGAAGTCCTCTACCCGGCCCCCGCCACCGAGCCAGCTCCCGCGCCTGTCGCCGGGATAGCGCTCGTGGCGGAGGAGTTCCGCCTAGAGCGCGAACGCGGCGACGGTGGTGGCATGGGGATAGCTACGGCCTCGCCGTCGTGCATCACGGCCATTCCCTCTCGCCGCTCCACGCAGCTACTCCGCTTCAGCCTCCTCGTGCGTCGCCAAAGCAGCCCGTCGGCGAGAGTTTGCACGGTGGGTGGCGGTGATTGAGAGAAAGTGAGTGAGTGGTAGGTTGTGGGGAGGGGGCGAGCGGACAAGGCGAGATGGACGAGACGGTGGGTGGGGGTTGTTGAGTATAAGGATTATTAGGAAGTATAGGATAGACTAGGATTTGGTCCTGCCTTGTCTTGTACTCCAAGTTGGTCTTTGTACTCCTATATATATGCCCACGAGGCTCAAGCAATATATCATCAACAACTATTACACCAAATCCCTCTCTCCCTCTTAACATGGTATCAGACGCAAGTCGATCCTAAACCCTAGCCTCCACCGCTTCCGCACCCGCGCGCCGCCCCCGGGGCGGTCGGCCTCCATGACCGCCGCCGGGGGCCGCGCCGCCCGTACCTAGGGTTCGTCCGCCGGCCGTGTTGGCCGGCTGCCCTAGAGAGTCTTTTTCCTGAGCCCTTGCTCTAGGTTTTTTCGCTCTCTCGCCGGTCGTTTTGATCGGCGTTTTTCTTTTTGGTTTTCCGATCTAATCTTGATCGGTTTGCGTCGCCCACCGCCGCCGTCGACCCAGTGCGCCTCTACTCCGACCCTGGCGCGATCAGCCGGCCTCTCCTCCGACCCGGCGATCACGCGCGCCGAGGCGGCCCGCCCGGGCCAGCCGCCGTCCGCGCGTCGGTCCGCCCGTCGCCCTGCGCCGGCCGTCACCGCCCTGCTCCGACCGGAACACCTGCATCGCCCCGACCCGGCGGCCTCGCACCATGCGACGGCCAATCATAGCCGTCGCTCGCGCGCTGGCCCGCTAATCGATCCACGTCACCCGCTTCCGCCGCGTCTGCACGGCGGCCCAGCGGTCTACCTCGCCGGCAACGTCCTCGGCTGCATCAGGCTCGTCGGCTGCCTCAACCCGGGTGCCGCTGCTTCGTTGGTCGCTTGGGCCTCGCTGCCCAGGCGCCGGCGCTGCTTTGACAGCCCGGGTGCCGGCGCTGACGTCCCGTTCCGTCCGCCGTGGCCGGCCTCATCCGGGACTCCGCCATCACTCCTCCACCGAGCGGCGTCCCCGACCTCGCGCGCGATCGGCTTGATCACCCGCTCGCCGCCGTGATCCACCTCATCTACGCCGCACGATCGACCTGGCCCGTCGGTCACGCGCGCCTCCGCAGGTCCCGTGAAGATCGTCCCCGAGTTCAGCGCGCCTCTTCACCGATCGAGCATCGGGCTGTCGCTGCGTCGCCCCGTCGGGCTGCAGCGCCGCCGCCCCCGTGGTTCTCCTCGCGGCTGCATCGACTCGTGCTTCGCCGCTGCGTCGCCCCTTCGGGCCGTAGTGCTGCGATACGCGGTCCCCGCCGCCGTCCCGAGGCCGTCCCCGCGGTTGCACCGACTCGCGAACCGCCGTTGCGTCGCCCCTTCGGGCCGCAGCGTCGCGGCCCGCGGTCCCCGCCGCCGCCCCGAGGTCTTCCCGCCGTCGCCCCGACCCGCTTGCCGCCGCTGCGTCGCCCCTTCGGCCCGTAGCGCCGCGGCCCGCGGTCCACTCTGCCGTCACCGCGCGTCGACTTCTTGTGGTATGCGCCGCGCCATCTCCCTTGGCGCGGGAACGTCACCGTCCGCGCCGGTCTTCGTCACGCTGTCAGAGTTCTTCGCCTACTTCGAGCACCGCCGCCGCACTACTAACCTAGCCGCCGCCGCTCTTCTTTGGCCGCCGCCGCCGCTACCTTCGTAGCGCCGCCGTCGCCCGTCCACCCCCTTCGTCTTCGTCCAAGCACCAGCCCGTCGCCAGCGTCGCCGTCATCTACCCCGACCACTTCGTCTACTCCGACCACCGTTGGTGACGTCGGCCCCGCGCCGATGGACGCCGCAACCGTTGTCGAGTTCTTCTCTGCTGGCCCCTCCGACTTCTCCGACATGGCGTATAGCTCGTGCAGGTCCCTTGTCTACGCATGCCCGGTGCTGGCAACACCGATGCGTGCTTTCATCCACGACGTGTCCCCGGGCCTGGCAAGCCTGATCGGCGCTTCGTCAACTTCGTCTTCGTCCGTCTACGCATGCCCGGTGCTGGCAACACCGGTGCGTGCCTTCGTCTACGATGTGTCCCCGGGCTTGGCAAACCCGCCGCGACGCGTCGTCAACAACATCTTCTTCCCGGCGCACCACTACTTCGACACCACTGCGCCCATGACTAACTCGGCGCCTCCTTGCGCCCGCGGCTCCACGGCGACTTCCTCGACACCGGCTACCCCGACTCGACATCGACCACGGCATTCTTCGCACGGCAACCTCGACAACGGCTACACCACCTACGCTCTCGGCTACATCGACAAACGGCACAAAGGGCTACCGCCTGCTTGAGCAACCTCGTCGGTTTCCACTCCAGTCACGACTCCGTGATGCGTCGACCGTTCCGACTGTGGGGGGTGTCCGTCGGCTTGCCTTCGGATTCTTCTCCAGTCTCATCATCTGCGTCGCTACCGTTGTGACTGCGGGGGGATGTTGAGTATAAGGATTATTAGGAAGTATAGGATAGACTAGGATTTGGTCCTGCCTTGTCTTGTACTCCAAGTTGGTCTTTGTACTCCTATATATATGCCCACGAGGCTCAAGCAATATATCATCAACAACTATTACACCAAATCCCTCTCTCCCTCTTAACAGGGGTGTGTGGGGGCGTTCGTTCTAGCGAACGACCAAAAAAACATGAACTAGCGGCTTTTGGTGCTCGCCAAGATGTTGACCGGGAGGTCTGGACCGATGCTATTCCGGACGATGTAATTGTTCGCCAGGCCAGTAGTTTGGCTGGACGTGGGTAATGTATGGAATCAGTGTGTTCCATTTCAAAAAAAAATATGTGGCCTGGCAATTTTATGTGCTTTAAGATGCGTACTTGAAATCAACGGTTCAGCAGGTGTTCAGGTCGAGGAGAAAAAACATGGCACATTCTCGAGTTATAGAATCCATTTATTTTTTGTTGGACAATTTTCCATAGCCTATATAAATAATTTAAATGCACTGAAAATAAAGCAGCCCGGTTGGAATTTCGATATATCTATGTCTATGTTTAGTTGTTGTTTTTTTAAAAAAATATGTAACAAATTATAATAAAGTTATGTGATCATGAATTTTTTGTGAAGACATGTTTGTCGGTCGTGTATTACACACGCACTCTCATTGTTGTGCTTGAGACATATTTCGATGGCTCGGTAAAAAAATCACTAAAAAATAAGGTTTAAAATGATTTTTTATAAATTATGATACGTGCGTTGCACGTGCACGCTTACTATACCCAAAAGAGTTGCACATCTTTTATATTAAGATTAGAGAAAAAATATTTACAAGATTACGAACACACACATAGTAAAAAGCACAAAACTTTGAATTTGCACTCTCGTCCAGTCTTAGAAAATAGGGTCATATGTACCCACGTATAGGGAAACAATCTATTTTAGAATTTTGTATAGGGAAGCATCTTTTTTAGAAGAATATATAGGAAACAGTGAGCTGCTAGTTTGAGTCCTACCTTCTGTGGGCTTTGGGGCTACGCCAATTGTTTTTTCCAAATATATCCCGCCAGTAAGCAAACACGCATCCTCTAAACTTATATACGTAGCTAACATGTGAATGGCACAAGCGCATAACTATTAGCTCAGAGACCACGTGCTATGATGGGATCGACCTAAGAATTGATCGCATGCATCTTGCAAAAGGTCTTCTCATGACAAGAAAGAAAAAAATCAAGCCAATATTATTACGTGTGTAACATTTACCTACATAGATCTCCTATGTGGTACAAACTTGTAATACAACACTGCATATCATATATGCGTTACAATCTTGTAACACTCGCTCAACCGGCATAAATAATGTGTTACAACACCGTAACACATTTTACGCATGTCGCTATGTGTTACAACATCGTAACACTTCCCATAGGATGTGTTACAACTAGGTGTGGACACAAATGTTGTGTTACCGGGATTTCAACCAGTAACACATATTTTCTTGTGTTACCGGGATGTGTTACCAAAGCTAATTCCTGTAGTAGTGACAGCGGCTTCCCAGCCCCCGCGCGCACCCACGCTGCCATCTCAGCCCCGCCGGGCCCCTCTGTCAGTGGCGTGGGCTAGCTGAGCCTGGGTCGATCTGCACCCTGGCGACTGTTTGTTTTATTTTCTTTTTCTGTTTTTCTTTTTCTTTTCTGTTTTTCTTGTTTAATTAATATCTGCATAAATATATTTCTGATGATTTTGAGTTATATATGAAAAGTGCTTAGAATTTTATGTAGATTATGAATATGCCACTTGCTGCCATGTTTAAAAACAATTAAAATGCTGTTTGAATTTAAACTTGTTTTAAATATGCTTAAACTTGTAAAAATCATAACTAAATATCTACAACTCCAAATCTAACAAACTTTATATGCATTTGGGGTAGAAAAATGTGTAGAATATTTTGGTGCTGTTGTTTAGCATGTTTGACAACTCTATCACAGAAGTTTTTCAAATCTGTCCCAAATGCAAATAAATTAATATGGGAGTTTCTAGATATTGTTGTTATTTAATTCCAGCCCATTTAAATGTGCTAGCATGTTGCTGTTATGTTAGTTGCACCCTTGCCATGTTAACCAACTTCTTTAAAACATATTGGTTGCTTGTTTGTTTAATCAACATAAACTTGTTAAGTTGTTCTTTTGCTTGTTTCATGCTTCTGTGTGATCTTGTTGGATCTGATGATATTGCACTCTTGTGACCCCTAGGACATGCATCATTTTCTTCCATGTTCATATGCTTCATGTGCATGCATCATGTGGTTGAGCACTGCATGTTGATTGATTTTGTTCTGTTGTTGCATTGTTGTGTTTGGTTAGAGCCCGATGACGATACGGAGTACGAGGTTTCTACCGATGTTGAGTGTGAGGAGCAAGGTTACGTTCCCTCCGAGGATTCAACATGCAAGATGACCTTACCCAGATATCACTACTATCTTTGCCTATGCTAGATGTCTCGCTCTTTAGCTTATTGCCTCGATGCCTATGTCTATTTGTCAGCCACCTATTGTTGCCATGAAACTCTCTAACCACCCAACCTAGCAAACCTTTGATTGGCTACGTAAGCTTCGATCAGCCCCTCATATAGCATTTTAGTTGCAAGAGAAGATTTGAAGATTCTTGCTTCATGATGAAGTTATTGTTGGGATATCACAATATATAATCTGTTAAACTAAATCATCTAAATATTTTGGCAATGGGTGGAAGGCTAAGCCTTTCCTTGGTGTTTTGTTCCATTCATGCCACCCTAGGAACCGTTTAAACCGGTGTTATGTTCCTTGATTTTGCATCCCTAACACGGTTGGGGTTTATGGGCCCCCCTTGATAACCCGCTTAGCGCTAAAGCTTTTCCAGCAAGGCCCAACATTGGTTTTACTTTTACCTAATAAATAAAACTTGCATAGGGAGTTATAAACCCTTTTCTTAATTAAAAACCCGGGCCAGTGCTCCACATGAGTGTTGGTCCAAACTGGGCAACCTACGGGGCCACCTTGGGGAAACCCGAGGGCTGGTAAAAACCTGTAGCTTGTCCCATCCGGTCGTGGCCTGAGACGAGATACGCGCGGCTACTATCAGGGTGCAGCACGCCGGGAGGTCTTGCTGGATTAGTTTTACCTTTGTCAGAATATCTTAAGCACGGGATTCCGGGAATACTCGGGTCTTCCCACCTTGGAGTTGCGACTCCGCTGATCGTGAGCTTGTGATGGGCTAAGTTGGGACACCCCTGCAGGGTTTGATCTTTCGAAAGCCGTGCCCGCGGTTATGTGGCAGATGGGAATTTGTTAATATCCGGTTGTAGAAAACTTGACACTATGATCATAATACACTACCAGCGTGAGTAACCGTGACGGTCGCTTTCCGAAGGGGTTTGGGAAGTGAACACGGTGGGGTTATGTTTGACGTGCTTAGTTAGGATCACTTCGTGATCACTTTTGCGATCGTTGGCACTTTCTCTTCTCGCTCTAAACACGTAAGCTAGTGCTAGTGCTGCTGCAAACCTTGTTTTCAGCCTTGTTCCACACCCAAGGCTTTGATAGTATTGCTTCCCGGGAACGGAATTGCTGAGTCCTCCGTGGCTCACAGATTCTACACAACACCAGATGCAGGTACCGTCGAGAACTACACAGCTGTTGGTTCAGAGTTGTATTGGGAGTTCGATGAAGAGCATGGGTGATACTACGTGTCTTACCCAGAGGATCAGTAGGGCTCTTACTAGGATGATCGGGACCTTGTGTTGTTTTATTTATGGTATCTTTCATTTGGATCTTTGTCCGTAGTTGGACTCTGATGTTATTGGATGATGTATGTTAATGTATTACATTGTGTGACGTGGCGAGTGTAAGCCAACTACTCTTTTACAATTTCGTCCCTCTTTTACATGAGTCGTGCAAAGATACCATACTTGAGATCGTTCTAGCATGAGATTATGCCTTTAAGTCGTGCCTCGACACGTAGGAGGTATAGTCTCATACTGGGCATTACAAGTTGGTAATCAGAGCCTTCTCTGACCTAGGAGCCCCCACTCATTGATCAAATCGTTCACGGTAGAGTCTAGGCACACACATGAAAATGTTTTGAGTCCTATATATATTGGAGAGTAGGATTTCTTTTACTCCTCATCCCTTATCACTCTGGTGAGGACTCCTGACGATTACTCTATCTCTTCTACTCTCAAAAATTCACTAAATTATTTTTTAGGATCACGCGAGCATTGTTTGGATTGTTCTGATGTCTTTGTGACGAGAACATTGTTCTCGATGCCTCATGTCATTTAGGGGTTGTGGCAGTGTCCCGGGGAGTTGAGCTTCGAGGTGTTGTCGTCACAAATCTATCGCAGCAGTTCTGGAATACTTAAGACGGCCGACATCGAAAACTCTTCTATGCGGTTAGTGGTAAGATAACCCCGACATCACCCAGTACTAGGGAGGTAGTTCGGGAGTATTGCCATAGCTTGTATAGCAGATGCGTTTCGAAGGTCCGAGGTAAATGGTTTCCGGAAATAACTGGTTATGTGTTGAAGGATGGATACAACTGGATGTAGGATTAGAGTTGAGTGCGCGGTGCTTCCCCTGTATCCCCAACACCCGATTGCATAACCGAAAACTTTCAGAAATTAATAGGTGGGTTCATCTAGTAGCTCGTAGGCATTCTTCCAACGAATGCATGATATGGAGTTCGGGGTTCAACATTGAGTGAAGTGGTTTTATGGGCGTTATTCCAATCGGGAGTTGCATCTTAAAGGGTCCTTGGCTATGCTGATCCGGGGATTGCAAAACCCTTTTGTAACACGTTCCATGAGCTTTCAGCACGAACATGTGGGACGAAGCTTCTATCTTGTATTTGTTCTATCTGCTCCTTGTTGTTTTTATTACCTTTTGTTCTCCCAAGTGGCTTCTCGAGAGGATTGTTGTACCATTAAAACTGTGGATTACATTCGTTCATTTTGTTCGAATGTTCTTGTGAAGACTTATGTTGCAAGTTCTAGCCGTTGATTCAGCTTA
Organism: Secale cereale; assembly: GCA_902687465.1. Lineage (NCBI taxonomy): Eukaryota > Viridiplantae > Streptophyta > Magnoliopsida > Poales > Poaceae > Secale > Secale cereale. The sequence goes on along the minus strand of LR738711.1, from coordinate 104,810,227 downwards.
TATATTTCAATCAATGGCTAATAGTTGTCATCCCATTCAGGATGGCTCCTAAGAGGGTTCCCAATGCTAACCCAGAGGGTGAAGAAGTTCCTGATCGTCCTCCTTCCCCTCCTCCTCCGTCTGAGGCCTGGAGAGCAATTATGCAAGCGACAAACCAGAACACCCAGATGCTTATGCAAATGATGCAGAACATTCAAGCCAACCAAGCAAATAAAGGTGGTCATGGGAACCAAGGCCAAGGCAATCTGTTCAATCAACCTCACTTTGCAACTCTGAACCAATTCCTGGCAAACCAACCGAAGTCTTTCAGTTACTGTGTGGATCTGCTGATGCTGAAGACTGGATAACAGACATCAAGAAGCACTTTGAATGCAGTAACATGAGACCAGAGGATTATGTCAAGTTTGCCGCCTTCCAACTCAAGGACCAAGCTGCTGATTGGTGGCAACAGTACAAAGATTCCAGAGGTGGACGTGAAATCTCATGGACTGACTTCTGCAAGGATTTCCGCTCTCACCACATTCCAACTAGTGTCACCGAAGGCATGCGTGAGCAATTCCGCAACCTGAAGCAAGGCACCATGTCCGTCTATCAATACAATGTCAAGTTCCAGAATCTCGCTCGCTATGCCAAGCAAGACATCCCAGATGCCAAGAGCAAGATTTATCAGTTCTGTGGTGGTCTGAAGGATGAATTCCAACTAGCTCTCACCTTGTTCGAGCCGGATGAATTTGATCAATTCTATAACATGGCTCTTAAGGAAGAGGTAGCCCAACTCAAGGTTGAAGCTTCCAAAAAGAGGATCAGAGATGTTGTTAACTACTCCTCTTCTTCCCAAGTAGTTGCAAAGCAGCAGAAGTTTTGGCTTCCACCTCCTCCAGTGCTC
>LR738711.1:104787615-104809273 GCA_902687465.1 Secale cereale | reverse complement strand
ACTCTGGTGGCTATGGTTTCTCCCACCCACCCAACCCAAGCAATCAGTCCAAGAATCACTTTCAAGCTTCGAAGTCAAGTGGTCCTTATCACCGTCCTCTCTCAGAAGTGGTTTGCAACAAGTGCACTCAGAAGGGTCACTATGCTAACAAGTGTCCCAACCCAAGGCGCCTTCCGCCACCTCCGCCTGTCAGCACTGCTATTGTCAAGCACAACCCCAAGGCAGCAAGAGTAAATCTGATGAATGCAGCTCAAGCAGAGAATTCTTCAGATGTGATACTTGGTAACCTTCCAGTCAACCTTAAACCTGCTAAAGTTTTGTTTGATTCGGGTGCATCATGTTCCTTCATGTCAATCCTTTTGCATCCAAGCATAATGTTCGCACCAAAGCTTTACCAAGAACTTTTAGTGTTATATCTCCTGGCAAGAGATTGAGTTCTAGTATGGTGGCTCCAGATATATCTATTCATATGGGTGATTACAGATTTTTGGTTTCTCCGGTTATTCCCGGTAACGCCGACATTGATCTTATTCTTGGGATGGATTGGCTTTCCAAGCATGATGCAAACATTGATTGTGCAAATAAGGAAGTCAAGCTTACTCATCCTGACGAAGACGTGATTATCTTCGCCTCTCGAGATAACAAAATCAGGCTATTCTCTCTCAATGACAAGGGCGAGATTAATGCCATCTCTCAGATTCCGGTGGTCAATGAGTATGAAGATGTTTTCCCTGAAGAGCTTCCAAGCATGCCTCCACATCGTCAAGTTCAATTCGTCATTGAACTCGAGCCCGGTACCGAGCCAGCATGTCGTCGTCCGTACAAGCTTTCCCCTGATGAGTTGAAGGAGCTGAAGAAACAACTCGATGAGCAAGAGCGTATGGGTCTAATCAGGCCTAGTACTTCTCCTTGGGGCTGTGGTGTTCTATTTTTCAAGAAGAAGGATGGCACGGAACGCCTTTGCGTTGATTACCGGCCATTGAACAAGAAGACAATAAAGAACAAGTATCCGCTCCCCAATATCAATGAATTGTTCGAGCAGCTCAAAGGAGCAAAGGTGTTCTCAAAGCTTGATCTCCGGATGGGTTATCACCAGATCCGTATCCGTGAAGAAGATATTCCCAAGACCGCATTCAGAACGAGTTTTGGCTCTTATGAATACACGGTCATGTCTTTTGGCCTCGCAAATGCTCCACCCACTTTCTCGAGGATGATGCACTTCATATTCAACCCCTACACCATTGAATTTGTTCTCGTCTATCTGGATGACATCTTGGTATTCTCCAAGAATGAAGAAGACCATGCCAAGCACCTCCGTTTGGTTCTGGACAGGCTCCGTGAACATAAGTTCTATGCGAAGTTCTCCAAATGTGAATTCTGGCTGGATAAAATCTTATATCTTGGCCATATCATCTCTGCTGAGGGTATTTCTATGGGAACCCCCGAAGAACGTCAAGCAACTCCGAAGCTTCCTTGGTCTCGCTAGCTATTGCAGAAGGTTCGTTGAGACCTTCTCCAAGATTGCCAAGCCTCTTTCCAACCTGTTGCAGAAGAATGTCAAGTACTCATGGACTCCTGATTGTGATGTGGCATTCAAAACACTCAAAGAGAAGCTCATTTCTGCTCCGGTTCTTACTCCTCCGAATGAGTCCAAGCCGTATGAAGTCTTTTGTGATGCTTCTTTACAAGGACTTGGTGGTGTTCTCATGCAAGACAAGAAGATTGTGGCATACACTTCTCGTCAGTTGAAACCAAGTGAGAAGAATTACCCCACACATGATCTCGAGCTAGCAGCAGTTGTACATGCCTTGATCACGTGGAGACACCTTCTGTTGGGCAGAAAAGTGGACATCTTCACCGATCACAAGAGCTTCAAGTACATCTTCACACAGCCTAACCTGAACCTTCGCCAGACTCGTTGGGTTGAGATGATCCAAGAGTATGATCCAAGCATTGAGTACACACCTGGCAAGGCCGATGTCATTGCAGATGCCTTGAGCAGAAAGGCATATTGCAACAGTCTCCTTCTCAAACCGTTCCAGCCGGAGCTTTGTGAATCATTTAGGAAGCTCAACCTCCAAGTGGTTCTGCAAGGCTTTCTTGCAAACCTTCAAGTTGCTCCTACCTTGGAAGATCAGATTCGAGAGGCCCAACTAAGTGATGCTATGGTGCAGAGAGTGAAACATGGTATTGCTAAGGGTACTCCCAAATACAAGTGCTATTGTGTTGATGAGAAAGACACCTTGTTCTTTGAGGACAGAATTGTGGTTCCCAAGGGTGATCTAAGGAAGCTCATAATGAACGAAGCACATGACTCCCTCCTCTCGATTCATCCCGGAAGTTCCAAGATGTGCCAAGACCTCAAGCAATCTTACTGGTGGACTCGCATGAAAAGGGAGATTGCCCAATTCGTGAATGAATGTGATGTCTGCAGAAGAGTGAAGGCAGAGCATCAACGTCCTACCTATTCCCGAGTGGAAATTCGACCACATTGAAATGGATTTCGTCACTGGGTTTCCTAAGTCCAAGAAGGGGAATGATGCTATCTTTGTAGTGATTGACAAGCTAACAAAAGTAGCTCACTTCCTTCCCGTCAAAGAATCCATCAACGCAGCTCAGCTGGCAGAGTTGTACACGTCCAGAATAGTTTCGTTGCATGGCATTCCTCAAGTCATCTCCTCAGACCATGGAAGTTTGTTCACATCCAAGTTCTGGGACTCCTTTCAATCAGCCATGGGCACTAAGATTCGTTTTAGCACTTTGTTTCACCCTCAGACTAGTGGTCAAGTCGAAAGAGTGAACCAGATCCTCGAAGACATGCTCAGAGCTTGTGTCATCCCTTTTGGCATGAAGTGGGAAGATTGTCTCCCGTTTGTCGAGTTCTCTTACAACAACAGTTTTCAAGCAAGTGCCGGCAAAGCTCCTTTTGAAATCCTCTATGGCAGAAAGTGTCGTACCCCTCTCAACTGGTCCGAGACTGGTGAACGTCAACTTCTTGGCAATGATTTGATCTCAGAAGCCGAAGAGATGTGCAAAGTCATACGTGAGAATCTCAAAGCCGCTCAATCGCGTCAGAAGAGTTACTATGAGTGCAAGCATCGTGATTTGGCTTTCAACATTGGAGATCATGTCTATCTCCGTGTTTCTCCTATGAAAGGAACCCAAAGATTCGGTATCAAAGGAAAGCTTGCTCCTAGATACGTGGGCCCTTTCAAGATTCTTTGCAAAAGAGCCGATCTAGCCTATCAACTTGAGCTTCCCTCCAACTTTGCAAATGTTCATGATGTGTTTCACGTGTCTCAACTCCGCAAGTGTTTCAAGACACCTGAACGCACCATTCTGTTCGAGGAGATTGATCTTCAACAAGACTTGTCTTATCGTGAGCACCCTGTTGCTATTCTTGAGGAAATAGAGCGCAAGACCTGCAACAAGTCAATCAAGTTCTTGAAAGTTAAGTGGTCACACCATACTGATCGAGAAGCTACATAGGAACGAGAAGATCACCTTCGTTCCGAGTATCCTTCCTTCTTCCAGTCCTAGATCTCGGGACGAGATCTTTTTGTAGTGTAGGAGAGTTTGTAACGCCCATATGTAACACTTTCCAATAATGGCAATAAAGCTTCCTCTTTTGATCCTTGTCATTATCCTTGGGGGTTCTTGTCATTTATCTTTCTTTGCATTGCCATATCTTTTATTATTTTTGCATCATTGCATTGTTTCATCATCATATCATCATGGCATACTAGTTTACTTTATTGTTAAATGAGAGTGAGGACTTGTGATGTTGTTGTGTGTGTGGGTTCTAGCTAAGCCTAGCTAACCTACCCCTTCTCCTTCTTCTTCTTCTTCTTCTTCTTCTTCTTCTTCTTCTTCTTCTTCTCCTTTCTTTTCTTTTCTGGCCTTTTCTTTGCTCTATTATGCAAGCCACCTAGCCAAGTGCCTTAGTGATTCTTTCTCCTCCTTTAAATCTTGCACCATGTGAACATCCTCTCCACCAAATATCAGCCCTTTTGAAAATGATTTGGTTCGGTTTTAAAATGACTTGAGTTTGAACCATATTCAAACTCCTTTTATTTTTTTGCCACTAAAAATGTCCAAGTCAATTTATTTAAATAGGGCATAAATCACTGAGCATGGGGATATATTTTTCCCTAACTCTTCTTCTTTATTTTTGTGCTTTTCTTTTTCTTTTCTGCCTGAAGAAATAAAAGAAAGAGGAGAACAGGCAGCAGCCTGCAGTGCACCTAGGCCTCCTCCTCCTTCTCTCTTCCCCCAGGCCCATCTCTCCTTTCCCTCGCAGCGCAGCCCAACTCCACCCGCAGGCCCAGCCCCAGGCGCAGCCGTCGCGCTGTGGCCTTTTCGCGCCTGGCCCCACCTGTCTGTGGCACAGAGCGCGTCGCCGTCTTCCTCCGTCAACCAAAACAGAGCACGCCCGCGCTCACCGTCACGCCGTGAGTTCACGGACGTCGAGGCCGTCGCCGCCCCTTTTTAAACCCGCAGCTCGTCCTCTCCCTCTCCTAGGGTTCCGCTTTCCCCTCGTCGCCGCCTAGAGAGCTGAGCACCCCCAGATCCGTCGATCCAGCCGATGCCCGAGCGCATCTGAGAGCGCGACCACGTCGCCGGCGAGCTCCTCGTCGACCGCAGCCTCGCCAACGTTGTCTATCAGCTTCCACGACGTCGACTCCTTCGACTACATCGACTACGCGGACCCGATCGCCTCCACGACGAGCTCTTCTTCCTATTCTTCCTCTCCGGCAGCCGTAGGTGTTCGAGAGCCGCCGTCATCGACTCCGTCCACGACTGGGCCAGCCGAGCATACCGCCATGCTCGTGGTGAGCTCCTCTCTCTCCTCGTACCATTTTCCCCTTCCTGCGCGCCCTCTATCACCTAGTTCCCCGAGCGCCCGAGCGCATCGCCGTCGGACCTCGTCGTCAGTGAGTGTTCCGACCCCTCTAGGTCGTGTTGTGTCATCTGTTCGCTTCGTCTAGTCGCGTAGGAGCTTCCTGTGCAATCACCGTGCCGCCTAGGGCTTTGCATCACCTCGCCGTTGCTCCGTCGCCGCCATGCTGTCGTTGCTCGCCGCCGGTGCTCCAGTGCTCCGTAGGTGCTGCTAGCAAGCTGGATGGATGCGGAACTCCTCCAGGAGCGTCTCGCACCCCTCCGTTGTGCTATTTGGTCGCCGGAGCAGCTCCGACGAGCAGCTCCGATGAGGCCAGCGCTTCCCCTGCTTGCTGCTTCTTCTGTCTGTTCTTCAGTTATGCTACCTGTCCTTTGTCGAGTTCAGTTCAGTAGCCGAGTGGTTTGTCTCCGTCAATTACAGCGAGTGGGCGTGGGTTCGAACCCTCGCGGGCGCAGTGGTTATCGCCCCTTTTTGCATTTTCGCCTCAGGTTGATAGATAGGCCCCACCTGTCAGCCTCACAGCGGCTTCCCAACCCCCGTGCGCACCCACGCTGCCAGCTCAGCCCCGTCGGGCCCCTCTGACAGTGGCATGGGCTAGCTGAGCCTGGGTCGATCTGGACCCTGGCAACTGTTTGTTTTATTTTCTTTTTCTGTTTTTCTTTTTCTTTTCTGTTTTTCTTGTTTAATTAATATCTGCATAAATATGTTTTTGATGATTTTGAGTTATATATGAAAAGTGCTTAGAATTTTATGTACATTATGAATATGCCACTTGCTGCCATGTTTAAAAACAATTAAAATGTTGTTTGAATTTAAATATGCTTAAACTTGTAAAAATCATAACTAAATATCAACTCCAAATCTAACAAACTTTATATGCATTTGGGGTAGAAAAATGTGTAGAATATTTTGGTGCTGTTGTTTAGCATGTTTGACAACTCTATCACAGAAGTTTTTCAAATCTGTCCCAAATGCAAATAAATTAATATGGGAGTTTCTGGATATTGTTGTTATTTAAATCCAGCCCATTTAAATGTGCTAGCATGTTGCTGTTATGTTAGTTGCGCCCTTGCCATGTTAACCAACTTCTTTAAAACATATTGGTTGCTTGTTTGTTTAATCAACATAAACTTGTTAAGTTGTTCTTTTGCTTGTTTCATGCTTGTGTGTGATCTTGTTGGATCTGATGATATTGCACTCTTGTGACCCCTAGGCCATGCATCATTTTCTTCCATGTTCATATACTTCATGTGCATGCATCATGTGGTTGAGCACTGCATGTTGATTGATTTTGTTCCGTTGTTGCATTGTTGTGTTTGGTTAGAGCCCGGTGACGATACGAAGTACGAGGTTTCTGCCGAGGTTGAGTGTGAGGAGCAAGGTTACGTTCCCTCCGAGGATTCAACAGGCAAGATGACCTTACCCAGATATCATTACTATCTTTGCCTATGATAGATGTCTCGCTCTTTAGCTTATTGCCTCGATGCCTATGTCTGTTTGTCAGCCACCTATTGTTGACATGAAACTCTCTAACCACCCAACCTAGCAAACCTTTGATTGGCTACGTAAGCTTCGCTCAGCCCCTCTTATAGGATTGTTAGTTGCAGGAGAAGATTTGAAGATTCTTGCTTCATGATGAAGTTATTGTTGGGATATCACAATATATAATCTGTTAAACTAAATCATCTAAATATTTTGGCAATGGGTGGAAGGCTAAGCCTTTGCTTGGTGTTTTGTTCCATTCATGCCACCCTAGGAACCGTTTAAACCGGTGTTATGTTCCTTGATTTTGCGTCCCTAACACGGTTGGGGTTTATGGGGCCCCCTCGATAACCCGCTTAGCGCTAAAGCTTTTCCAGCAAGGCCCAACATTGGTTTTACTTTTGCCTAATAACTAAAACTTGCATAGGGAGTTATAAACCATTTTCTTAATTAACAACCCGGGCCAGTGCTCCACATGAGTGTTGGTCCAAACTGGGCAACCTGCGGGGCCACCTTGGGGAAACCCGAGGGCTGGTAAAAACCTGTAGCTTGTCCCATCCGGTCATGGCCTGAGATGAGATACGCGCGGCTACTATCAGGGTGTCGGCACGCCGGGAGGTCTTGCTATATTAGTTTTACCTCTGTCGGAATATCTTGAGCACGGGATTTCGGGAATACTCGGGTCTTCCCACCTTGGAGTTGTGACTCCGCAGATCATGAGCTTGTGATGGGCTAAGTTGAGACACCCCTGCAGGGTTTGATCTTTCGAAAGCCGTGCCTGCGGTTATGTGGCAGATGGGAATTTGTTAATATTCGATTGTAGAAAACTTGACACTATGATCATAATACACTACCAGCGTGAGTAACCGTGACGGTCGCTTTCCGAAGGGGTTCGGGAAATGAACACGGTGGGGTTATGTTTGACGTGCTTAGTTAGGATCACTTCGTGATCACTTTGGCGATCGTTGGCACTTTCTCTTCTCGCTCTAAACACGTAAGCTAGTGCTAGTGCTGCTGCAAACCTTGTTTTCAGCCTTGTTCCACACCCAAGGCTTTGATAGTATTGCTACCCGGGAACGGGATTGCTGAGTCCTCCGTGGCTCACAGATTCTACACAACACCAGATGCAGGTACCGTCGAGAACTACACAGCTGGTGGTTCAGAGTTGTATCGGGAGTTCGATGAAGAGCGTGGGGATACTACGTGTCTTACCCAGAGGATTAGTAGGGATCTTACTAGGATGATCGGGACCTTGTGTTGTTTTATTTATGGTATCTTTCATTTGGATCTTCGTCCGTAGTCGGACTCTGATGTTATTGGATGATGTATGTTAATGTATTACATTGTGTGACGTGGTGAGTGTAAGCCAACTACTCTTTTACAATTTCATCCCTCATTTACATGAGTTGTGCAAAGATACCATACTTGAGATCATTCTAGCATGAGATTATGCCTTTAAGTCGTGCCTCGACACGTAGGAAGTATAGTCTCATACCGGGCATTACAAAGGGTTTGTGATAGGTACTTGGTATATGACTTTTGTGTAAGCCTCCCCGGCAACGGCGCCACAAATTCTTCTTGCTACTTCTTGAGCTTGTGTTGTATTCCCTCGAAGAGGAAAGGGAGATGCAGCACAGTAGCGTAAGTATTTCCCTCAATTTTTTAGAACCAAGGTATCAATCCAGTAGGAGACCACGCACGAGTCCCTCGCACCTGCACAAACAAATAAGAACTTCGTAGCCAACGCGATAAGGGGTTGTCAATCCCTTTACGGCCACTTACGAAAGTGAGATCTGATAGAGATAATAGTTTATATTTTTGGTATTTTTGTTTATAAGAACAAAAAATAAAAGCGGTAAAAATAAAGTAGATGTAGATTGATATGTTGAGAATAGACCCGGGGCCATAGTGTTCTCTAGTGGCTTGTCTCATGATAGCGATATTCTACGGCGGGTAAACAAATTACTGTCGAGCAATTGATAGAAAAGCGAATAATTATGAGACTATCTAGGCATGATCATTGTATATAGGCATCACGTCCGAGACAAGTAGACCGAAACGATTCTGCATCTACTACTATTACTCCACACATCGACTGCTATCCAGCATGCATCTAGTGTATTGAGTTCATAAGAACAGAGTAACGCCTTAAGCAAGATGACATGATGTAGAGGAATAATCTCAAGCAATATGATATAAACCCCATCTTTTTATCCTCGATGGCAACAATACAATACATGCCTTGCTGCCCCTACTGTCACTGGGAAAGGACACCGCAAGATTGAACCCAAAGCCAAACACTTCTCCCATTGCAAGAACTATGGATCTAGTAGGCCAAACCAAACAAATAATTCAAAGAGACTTGCAAGGATATTATGAGCACACATAAAAAGTTCAGAGAAGAACCAAATATTTCTCATAGATAATCTTGATCATAAGCTCACAATTCATCGGATCTCGACAAACACACCGCAAAAAGAGATTACATCGAATAGATCTCCTCGAAGACTGAGGAGAACTTTGTATTGAGATCCAGAGAGAGAGAAGAAGCCATCTAGATACTAGCTATGGACCCGAAGGTCTGTGGTAAACTACTCACAACTCATGGTGAGGGCGATGATGATGATGATGAAGAAGAACTCCGTGATGGATCCCCCTCCGGTGGAGCTCCGGAACAGGCTCCAAGATGGGATCTCACGGGAATAGAAGGTTACGGCGGTGGAATTAGGGTTTTCTCTCTGTTGCTGATGGTTTGGGGGTACGTAAACTTATATAGGAGGAAGGAGGACACCGGGGGAGTCACGGAGGCCCCACGAGGCAGCGGGCGCGCCTTTGGAAGGGGTCGCGCCCCCCACCCTCATGGGCCCCTCGTGGCTCTTCTGACGTGGTTCAAAAGTTCTCCGTGCGTGATTTTCTAGAAAAATATCTCTTGCGAAGGTTTTATTCTGTTTAGACTCCGTTTGATATTATTTTTGTGCAAAACCCTGAATCAGGCAAAAAACAGCAATCTGGACTGGGCCTTTGGGTTAGTAGGTTAGTCCCAAAAATGATATAAAAGTGTAAGATAAAGCCCATTAAACATGCAGGACTTCATAAATAATAGCATGGAACAATAAAAAATTATAGATATGTTGGAGACGTATCAGCCGCTGGCCCAGTGCTCCCCCATCGTGCTGCTCTACTGCGGCGGCTGCCTCCACCCTCCGCCCAGCACCCTCCTCCACCTCTGGCCGCGCCCAGCACACGGGCCACGGCCTCGCCCCTCCGCCCCTCGCCATTGCAGCGCCCGCACGCCCCCGCTCCCCCACCACCCGATGCTGGACGCAACTTCGGCCTGCCGACTCCCCGCGCCCGTCGACCGCAGCCGGGTTAGGCCCGCCCCGCGCGCCCCTGCGCGTGCGCCCTGCACCCAGCACCCGGCGCATGTTAAGGCCCCCTGGGCCTATGACATATGGGCCCCACGCCCCAGAACGAAAATAAAAAAGATTAAAATAATAAATATAAAAAATAATTAAGTAAGTAAATAATTAATTAACTATATTAAGCTTGCTTAATTAACTTAACTTTAATTAACCTACTAATTAACTAATAGACTGATAGTTAGTTAGAATTGTGTATGACAGGGGGGCCACCCCATGTTGACCAGTCAAACGTTGACTCGTCAACTAGGTCCCCCTGGTCCCACTTGTCAGCTAGTGTATATTTGTGTCTACACTGTGTTGGGTACATCTATCAATTTAGCATTTAATTTTCAAATTAAAATAATTTACAAAATGAATTAAAACTTTGAAAATCAATATAAAATAATCTGTAACTCGGATGAAAATACTTTGTGCACGAAAGTTGCTCAGAACGACGAGACGAATCCAAATACGCAGTTCGTTCGTCTGTAGGGTAGCGAACATGCAACAGTCCCCCTCCGGTCCGTCTGTCCGAAAATGCCAAACACCGGGGATACTTTCCCGAGTGTTTAACGGGCGCCGGGGATGATCCTCGGTCGACGCACCACAACAGCAACGCCTCACCGTTCGCGACAGGGTTCATATTCGACTCACAAAGCCATTTCCGGCAATGGTGTATCCTTGGTCAAGGGTTTGCCGGATATCTGCATTTTCCTCTGACGTTCGTCTCAACGACGGCGGCAGTCGACGGCACGAGATGGTTTCATTTGTGGATTGGCCCCCTAGGGTCCTCATTGTATTTTTTTCTTTCTTTGGGGGTCTTTCCGCATGTGTATAGGGACACGTGGGGTCTCCCAGGGTCTTTCGACGATGCTGCGTCTGTGCTACATTTGTATCTGTTTTTGGATAAGGTTTAAAGCATCTCCAGTCGCGCCCCCAACAGACCACCCAGGCGACTTTTCGGCGCCGGCTCCAAAAAAATGCCCAGTCGCGCCCCCAAGACGCTGAAATCTGCCGGCTCGGCCCGTTTTTGGGCCCGACGATCGCAGGCCGAACCCGGTGCACTGGGGGCGCTTGGGGGCTCCGGCGCAAGGGGAAAACACGCCTGGCCCATGCTGTCAGGCGCCCCCTCCCCCCGCGCGCTCGGCCGCCGGCCTGCCGTTCCCCGCCGAGAAAGAGAAGCGATTTCGGCGGCGGCAGGCACTCCACCACCGCCCTGGCGATTTTTTCGGCGTTCCAGCCGCGCAGGGCAGTGTACCAGCGGGTGTGCGTCCAACTCGCCCGCAAGGTGTTCGGTGGTTTGCCTCATCGCGTTCGGCAATGGACTCGGGCGACGAGGAGGCGCTCGTCGCGCTGCTGCCGGAGGAAGCCGAAGCCGACATCCAGGAAGAGGAACATCTCATGGTCCTTGCCACCCTCGCCGGCCTACTCGCGAGCAATGAAAAGCCGCGGCGAGGTGGCTCGGCACCGGGGCGGATGAAAGCAAAGAACCGGCATCGTCTGGAAGGCTACTACATGCTCTACTCCGAGTACTTCACCGATGCTCCACCGCACGGAGACAAAGTATTTCGGCGCCGTTATCGATGAGCCGAAAGCTTTTCCTCAGGATTATGAATTCCATCCGGGAGTTCGACAGCTACTTCAAATGCAAGAAGGATTGCACCGGCAAACTTGGATTCACCTCAATCCAGAAGTGCACGACAGCGATGAGGATTCTTGCATACGGCGCTCCCGGTGATTCACTCGACGACTATGGGCGCATGGCCGAGTCCACCACCATCGAGTGTTTCTACAAGTTCTGCAGGGCAGTGGTGGCGGTGTTTGGACCGCAATACTTGCGAACACCCAATGCGGAAGACACTGCTCGGATCCTAGCACAGAATGCAGCGAGAGGATTTCCTGGGATGCTTGGAAGCATCGACTGCATGTATTGGAAATGGAAGAACTGATCATTTGCTTGGCAGGGATGTACAAAGGCGCCAAAGGCGGTTGCAGTGTGGTACTAGAGGTAGTGGCCACACAGGACCTCTGGATTTAGCACTCCTTCTTTGGTATGTCAGGAACTCACAATGACATCAATGTGCTGCAGTGCTCCCCTGTCTTTGCCAAGCTTGTCGAAGGTCATTCTCCTCCGGTGAACTTCGAGATCAATGGACGGCAGTACAACAAGGGATACTACCCAGCTGATGGCTTCTATTAGTTGGGTACTACCCAGCTGATGGCATCTACCCAGCTGAACCAACAATGGGCGAGCAGGAAGAGCCAGTGTTTGACACTAAACCATACTACAGGCAGGGTCCTCTTGCCCAAGTCGATCATCAGCTACCGGCAACCTGAACTGCCTACCTCAATATGCGTCAAGAGATCCGAGACCCACAGGTGCATCAACAACTGCAGCAAGATCTGGTGGAGCGCCTGTGGAGGATCAAAGGCCACGCCTAGCTCGACGTGTGATGAAATATAAGTTTTATTTGTTGAACTATATAATTTGTGTTGAACTATTTGTTGTTGAACTATTTGTTGTTGAACTATATAATTTCTATTGATTTTCTGTGATGAACAATGCGATAAAAAAATTATTTGCGTTGACAATCCACGCCGAATCACGGCCAACCTCGCCGAATATGGGCCGATTCGCGCCGATATCGAACCATATTTCGCTCAAATTGGGCCAAAAAATGGGCTAGCGCCATCTGGGGCCGACCTGCGGGCGACGGCTGGGTGCCAAACCGCCTCAGTGCCGATTATACCGCCGGCTCGACCCCAGACGATGTTTTTATGCCTCCCAGGGGCTAACAGCTGGAGATGCTCTTAATGCAGTATTCTTCTAAAAAACTGCTCAGGTCCGGTCACGCCGTCAGGGAACTACGACGACCGTCAGACGGCGGACCGCGGAGGACAGAGATCGCAGCCTTTGGAACGTGCTCTGGGCACAGCCGAGGGTGGCAGTGGCGTAGCCAAAGGGTGGCCAGGGTGGTCCATGGACCACCCTGGGATTCGGCCCATTACCTCACTACTAGTAGTAAAAAATCCTAGGCCCAACGCCCAAAGCCCAAGTTACAAACAGGACCACGTTTGCATGATCAGATCGCTCCTCCTTGATACCTCGTACAACCCCCAGAAAAAACTCTCCTTGCACACTCAAAGACTCGAATCGACGCACAACAGCGCATAATTTGCTAATCCCAAAGACTTGAAGCCCTAGCGTCTAGCAATGATGCGATGGTCGACCGGTTAGCTGGCAACACGCGGCTAGCCAGACATCAAGTAGACTGGCACCACGTACCAAGACGCACGACCTAGTATTGGGTATATCATGTATTCGTTGCGTAAAAATATTTATGTCAATTGGACCACCCTGAACCAAAAACCTAGCTACGCCACTGGAGGGTGGCAGCCTTGGACTGCATTCAAACCGCGGGAAAAGAGGCTTTTAGGTTCGTCGGCTAGCGACTGCAGCAGTTGGACGCCATCTTTTTCTTTTGGAGTTGCAGTTCCGGTGACACGGAGCAAAGAGCAGAGGGGAGCGGTCATGGTCATGGAGACGCCCTCTGCCATTGCCAACCAACATCCCGTCCAGTGAGTGGATGGACCGGCACACGGCAGGCAAGCGTGTCCCACTGGCCAAAATCACTAATTTTGATTTTGCATGCAGTGGCTAAAATCAATGCATTCAAACCCACTCCCTTTTAAATGTTTGAGTTAATTACACATACCGTACAAGAACTTGCATGAATTTATAACAAACTCATACACAATCTTGAAAACCCCACAAAAGTGATGTACCACCTCGGTCGCGGTAACGTTTGACTACAAAAGTGGTTGAATCGCCGGACGTCGCATCCCATGTCGAAAATGAGCACGCGCCAGGCTCTGTGCCTTTTACAAAAGAAAAATACAAAAATCTAAGAGGTCGAGTATTATCGTGAAGACCTCCTTGGTCGAGTAGCCGATACAAATATTTCGAGTCGAACCCCATAATATCATAGTTTTGTAAAACGACCTCGCAAACCCTCCATAACCCATGCATTTTTCGTCTCCCACCTTGAGCTCTCCGAGGCGATCCACATTGCGCCGGTTTGAACTCATCTCAGGCGAGAGGTGCGACATGTGAACGGTCATAGGGGCCGCGAGTGAGTTCCTGCCAACATATGTATGCCTCCCTTGTGGTCGCATTTGTTTCCCCTTTTTTGTTAGGTTTTGAGGGCGGTGGCGATCATCGATTTTTGGGCATGGCTTGGACAGTTTGGGAGGCTTTACTTGGGAGGGTTTGGCGAACATTTTGGTTGACGACCGCATGAACCCATGGATTGATCGAAAACAATGATTTCGTCCTGGCACGAACATGGCAGAACAGGAGCACACCTGCGTTGGGGGATCAAAGCGAGATCAATGTGATGTGATGTTTTTCATGTCCGCTCTGGCTTTGCAGTAGGTTAGAGATGCAGATGTGCCAAAAAGGTGGTGCCTAAATGAGAGATGCGAGAGGCCATGTTTGACTTTTGACTTGCATAGAGCGATAAATTAGCAGTAGGGTATGCACAATTGTTCTAAAATCATATTTTCCTTATGCAATGCATCTCATATAGAGAAAATAAAAAGATGTTACCAATAAATTATCTCTTAGTGTTATCCTTGATGGTTAATGTTTAACGCAAATGATAAAAAAATGATGTAAACTAACCTTTTTACCATTGGATCATCTAGAATGGGTTACAGAGGTCGGTGCCTCGTAATCTA
Source organism: Secale cereale (assembly GCA_902687465.1). Classification (NCBI taxonomy): domain Eukaryota; kingdom Viridiplantae; phylum Streptophyta; class Magnoliopsida; order Poales; family Poaceae; genus Secale; species Secale cereale. The sequence goes on along the minus strand of LR738711.1, from coordinate 104,794,750 downwards.
TTTGGAATCGTTCGTGTTTTGTGACCAAACAAGTGAACACCCTTCAGTTTCATCCTGCCCCCCTCACACTCATCCACCCGCTTTCCAGCATCGACCACTACGGGTCTGTTTGGTAGCATGTATGGACCTACCTTAGTTGTTCTCCTCTCATACATGCTAAGTGTAGACATGCTGAGTCCATGCAGTTGCTGTTGTTTGGCAGCGATGTATGCGCTGAGACATGCTAAGCTGAGACTTTGTTTGGTAGCCTACATGTGTTTAGACATGCTGAACAATTTTGATTTCCGGATTTTTTTTAATGGTGAACAAAAATGAAAAAGCGTGAACACAAATTTGAACATATTTTGAAATTTTAAACATTTTTAAAATTTTAAAGAATTTTTGAAACTTTGATATTCTTTTGAAATTTTTTAACAAATTAAAATTACGATTTAAAAAAATAAACAAAAGTTTGAATATTTATAAAAATTCAAACAAAATTTGATTTATTTGAAATTCCAAATATTTTTTTTTGAAAGTCTGGCCAATTTCTGAAAATTTAAACATATTTGACATTCTAAACATTTTCAAAAATTTACACAAATTTTGAAATTGTGAACTTTTTCGAGGGTCAGGGCCAGCATAGCTGCCTCCATGCACCCTATCTGGGGTGCATGACATGGGCATGGCTGATGGCCCTTTTATGCATGAGATGGGCATAGCCCAAATGAGCCCACGCACCCTACCAAACAAGTAAAAGTGAGTCGGATTGGGAACTTTTGCCCTCATGCACCATCCATGCACCGTACCAAACACACCCTGCATATCCCGTTGATCCCGATCGAGGTGCTGTGGTGGCAACCCACGTATTACGGTGATTCCATGCGTTTCTCCAAACGCTCGCTGCAAGGCACAGGCAGGCAGCCAGGCAGGGTGGGTGGAGGCCAAGGCTGCGCGGTGCCCGAGGTCGTGGTAGTGCGGCTGATGTGTGAGTCGAGCCATGTGCGGCGGTGATGGTTGCTGGCGGTGGCGATTTTTCTGGACACTCACGATCATCTTCATTCGCGTGGATGGTCGGGTTTGATGTAATGTACTTGGTATGGTAAACTCCAAGTGAATGACTTGTATTATTCCATGCTGGCAATGGCAGCGTCCTATGACATTCTTTCCCTAGTTGGAGGCGTTGTTGTGGAGCCGTTCATCTCCCTGGGCATTGGATCTCTTAGATCTAGAGCTCTGTGAGGCCTTCTTTAGTTTGTAGGAACTTTGTATAAATTCTATAAGATGGTATTTTCAAAGATTTTTTTCTTTGTTGTAGGAATGAATTCATATTACTATGTACTCCCTCTGTTCCGATTTATTTGTCGTGGTTTTAATTCAAAATTAAACTAAAACCACGACGAGTAAATCGGAACGAATGGAGTAGGATAGAAACCAATCATTCATATTTCAAAAGAAAAAAATTAGCCTAGGCTCAATAGAAAAAATCTTATTGCATCAAATGGCATATCTTTACTCGGCAACGAATCTAGAAATTAAATGAAGGGTAGACTCGAACAAGTGAGGAGGTGCTTAGGCCCCTCCCAATGCTCCACCTTGTACAGGTGCTAAGGCTGCCATGTAGGCAAAAAGTCTGATGTGGCAAGGTAATTAAGAGGAGAGAGATGAGCGTGGTGACCCCAGGAAGAAACAATGCTAAGCGCGAGAACCTAGACAAAAGACTTAAATGGAAGAATCCCACCAATGCATGAAGAACTTTAGTTGCAAAATTATTAAATGAAGCATGCTTAGCACCAACAAGTTAAGCACCTATGCATTGGGGGCTTTAGTTGCTAAAGTTTTTAATGTGCTTAGCACCTCATGTTAACACCAATGCATTGGAAGTAGCCTTAGATGAGCCAAGAAGCAGCCGATTTGTTGGGCGGGCCTTGATCATTAGTACTCCCTCCGTTCCTAAATATAAGTCTTTCTAGAGATTCCATCAAATGACTACATACGGAGCAAAATAAGTAAATCTACTCTAAAATATATCTACATATATCTGTATGTTGTATTTTATTTGAAATGTCTAAAAAGACTTACATTTAGGAACGGAGGGAGTAGTAAAGACAAAATCAATCTGGTTTTATGATGAGACCTTTTACAGTACTTCAGATCAATATTGGCCGTTTATTTTTGTCTTTGACGGACCAGATTTGGCAATACTACTGCAGATTTTTGGTAGTATATTTTGTGATCAGGGGCAGTTTGGGTAGTATTGTTTAGCAAAAAACATGGACTGGTTTCTAAAAAACCGGACACACCCGATTTACCCTGAAAAAGAAATAGTACCGCTCGTGACAGCCCTCCACACACTCTATGAGGATGCCATGGTTTGGCACGCCGCCGTCGGCCGGACGAGCCCGCGCTGCAGCGTCGCCCCACTCCTGTCCCAGCCGGCAGTTGTCATCGGCGAGAGCCAACCATGACGGAATTAATTCGCGTAAGAGTAGCATTAGGGGTTAATTGCTGTGATTAATGGCCTCATGCATGCAGCGTCAAAGCGCGCCTCCCGCGTTCTAGTTTGGATATGCATTCGCCGTCACATGCACTAGCAGTCTGGCACGAGCATGCATTGCCGTATTAAAAAGAAAATTAGTTGAGACTTGAGAGAAGACGTACGGAGGAACCGATCTCGAGCCCGTCCGAAGACCGTGCAACGGAGAGAGGGCTGACGGGCAGCGCGGAGCTGCTGCACCATCGAATATCTTGGGGGCGGCGACCGGAAGCCGGGAGACGGGGCGGCCGGCCCAGTGCGACTGAGGAGACGGCCGCTGCGCTGATGGGGCGGCTGCGTCGCGAGAAGAAGGATGAACTCCATGAGAACGAGTGGGCAAACCTACGAACTAAGATGATGAACGATTCTTTTTTTTTCAGTCTGGTTATCGACGTTATTAATCATTCCTATTAACATTAAGAAAAAACAAATCTACCCTAACAGCCAATTACAGAAATGTCCTAGGGAGAAAAATCAGGGATCAATAACGACCATTAGATCAATTATATACTACCCACTATTTCCGATAGTATGATGTACCGTAAAACGTCTCATGATGATAGGCTCAAGCATGTACAGTAGATCGGTCCATGTCTTTACTTTGTCTTGTTCCTATAATATCGTATCCTATGAACCAAAGAGGTCTGGATGAAAACAAGCTTCGGGCAATTGACTCCATCATCTTGTACCGAAATGTACGAAACTGTCACCTAGGCGTTAAACAGTTTCAACCTGAACACATTATATACTTCTACCGAGACAGTTGCAGACCAGGTAAATGTAACATCACGTACCATAGCTACTGTCCCAAAAACTACATGGTTGAATGCATGTGTTCATCTCTGTTCAGTGTTCCTCCCTGATGCTAAAGTCTGTGATATGATAATTCGGCATGTTGATAGCGCTAATTCCAAGAGCCTCCTACAACTGGTCGGGCTAAACTAGAACTTAAATAAACTAGGTTGCAAAACATCCTGATGTCCAAAAACTACATCGATCGGCAGAAATCACCGAGCTAACTAGGCAAATCCTCCACAAATAACTAAGCAGACTGTGTCATCTCATAGACTCGGATGAATTTTAGGAGACACGCACGGCATCAAAGGCCAGAGCGGAACCTTACCCGACGGATCGACAAAGTTAACAGGATATAGGAACAGAAACATGAGCTTAACTGGAGTACTGCCTTAGTTCCACCCATAAACCCTGAGAAATGGAATACTGCCTTCAGTTCTGAAGCCAAGACGGTGGCTCGAGCGTGCAGAGTGCTAAACTACAAAATCCAGTACTAAACGTCTCAACAAAACAGCAATCACCGAAACATTCCAGCCATCGCCAACCGGTCAGTGGTCACTCAGCGTCAGAACCACCTGATAGCTCGATGTACTAGTATTACTACTTCCCCTACCTGAAACCAAGGAGAACAAAACTTTAGCGTGCCATTCTGTAGTGAGCAGTGCAAGAGATATTTAATGTGGTATACGGACGCATACAACTTAATTGGCGTCACCTGTTAAGAAGTTAACCTTGCTTCTCATTCCTCATTTTCAGATAATCGTACAGATTCCACCGACGTCGACTGTCTCCTTTGCAGAACCTTCAGAGGACAGAGCATAGTATATCAGCGAAGGCATATAAGCTTCAGGCCATTTGGTCATCCAACTCTTGTGTTATGGGTCACACATACATCAGGGTATCGGACAGACGTAAGAACTTGGAAGTACCTAGGAGACTAATACAAGTTGATTTATTGCCTATTCATGACAATATACCTTTGTCACACCAATGCAAACTGAAGGCAAACAAAGCAAAGGAGTCGGCAATAACATTATGATAATTATGACAAAACATTAACATTGTATTTGTAACACGTAACTTCGCTAACAACAGTAAGTCAGAAATTTGAATATATGTGACATAGTGAAACACATCAGAGAATCTTCTGAATGAAAACACAGAAGGAATACTTAATGGCAATCCAACTGAATACGCTTGCTCTATGCAGTATTATGTCTAACAACTGACTCATTATGAATATTTCTAAGGCCATTGCAAGCCTTGAAAACATAAAAAGCACATGATTATTAATACCGCTTACTAGGTACAAGTAAGTGAGAATGATATGTTTAAAACAGCGAACAGTTGCTGTAAGGATTCCTGCAGACAACTTCTATCTATCAGAAACATGCTGCATCACACAATTAAAGGAACCACATGAAAATTCCATGGAAGGACCTTACTGTGACAAATCACTTATATAGTCTTGCCTTATGCGCATAAATTGAGAACTCGCTGCGACAAATCACTTATATAGTCATGCAAACAAACTTCTTATAAGTACAAGTGTCTAAGTTAGAACTGAAGTGCCAGACCCATGCATCTAACAACAGGCCTATCTATCAGCAACATCAAGCACTCCAAAAAACCCTTTATATGTTGAGAACACGTGGGCAGTAAGCAGCCATGCATAGCCTATATCAGTACTATCCATAAAGAATTATACAGGACTGGGCAGTTCACATGCCCACCATCATGGCATACTTAAGTTCACAGGACTGGGCTAGTGTTAAATACAGTGTCTTGCATTTACTGAGAAAAACATATACAATGACATGTAATGGAGCTGAGTAAACATCACTAAGCTTTTTTGAGAAATTCAGCAAAGAAGAAAAAACTGAATATAGAAGCACCAATTTAAGCATAAAAATATTCATGGGGCATATGCTTAGGCAATTTTTGGTGGAATACATAATGTGCATCAGATCTTGTTTAGTAAATAAATAGTAAACCACTAAGCCATATATACATCACGCACAGATAAGATCGTGTACCTAATCGAACAGGAGTTAATTACTAGCTGCAGCATCAATAAGCACACAAGGTAAGCTATATATCAAACATCTGCATCTGTTCTCAGCAACGACTGAACTGTTAGCCCTTCCACAATGCCACAGAAATGCACCATTTCCAATCACTAACGAGGATCAAAGAGGACGGGCACTAGAATAGGCACACACCTGAGCAGAGAGAGAGACTGGGAGACGGTGGCAGCTGCCAGGCGTGAACGAGGCGGGAAGAGACGCCTTCGCCCGGCGGCTCATCAACCAGCTCGTAGACCTCGCACCCCACGACCTTGCGAGCACGCACGTCGACGCCGATCAGGTGCTCGTCCTGGAAGAAGTAGACCACGTCGGGGTTGGTGGGATGGATGAGCGCGAGCACGGGGATCTTCCTCGGAAGCCCAGTGGCCTTGTAGCTGGCGTCATTGCAGATCTCCGCGAAGGTGGCCTCTAGCCCGCGACGAACGGGAGCCGGCCGAACTGGTAGTGGCCGGGATTGTCGATGACGGTGGGGCCCGTGGCGCGGCCCTGGTCGGCGTGGAGGAGGAGGAGGCCCGCGGAGGAGTCGGCGGCGAGGACGCAGGGGAAGCTGGCGCGGGTGGGGCGGGACGGGAAGATGCGCGGCGGGATGGTGAGGAGCGCGACGCTCGGGGGCGGCGGCAGCGCGAGGGAGAAGTCGGCGGCGCCCGGGCGCGCGGGGAGGGCGGCGGCGGAGGCGGAGGCCGAGAGCACCCGCGGCACGCTGCCCAGGATGACCCACGCCGGCGCGGGCGAGGCGGCCGACGCCATCTCGGCTAGGCTAGCTCGGTGCGGTGGCGGTGGTTCGTGCGCGGCGTCGGTGGTGAGGTGTGGTGTGAAGTGGTGGGGTGGCGTGCCCCGGTGGGCGGCGCAGCCAGGCTTTTGGGTTGGAAAAAGTCCAAAACAAACCTTAAATTTATAAACGAAAGCTAAACCAAACCCCGCAATTCCTGAAATCAGCACACCAAACTCTCTAATCCCGGTCTATTTTAAACCTTGAGAGGACTTCGCTGGTATTTGCTAAATTGGGCTGGCCCAGTAGTGCAGTCGCTCACACGCGCGCACTAATTAGTTTTTTCTTTTACGTTTTCATTTATTTTTTCATTTTTTCACATGTCTAATTTTACTCAGTGTCCAATGTACATTTTTAACGCATACATTACATATTTGATAATTTTCTGATATTTTCAAATACATTATGGACATTTTCAAATTAAATGTTTTCAAAACTCTTTTGAATACATGTTAATATTTTTGCAAATACACGTTTTATTTTTTCTTAAAGACAATAATCATTTTATAAAACTACACGAACACTCTTGTACATGGATCAACATTTTTTAATTTGCATACACTTTTTTCAAACACATGTCACGTATATTCTGTTAAGGTTATGACACTTTTTTTACAACATTCCAACATTTTTTACATTGTACACAAAGTGTTCGCACTTTCAAATTTTGTTCAGGTTTCAGAAAATTTTTATGTTTCAAAAAGTGTTTGCACTTTAAAATTTTGTTCTGGTTTAAAAAAATGTTGGTGTTCTCTTTTTGAAAGTTGTTGTTTTTTAAAGTATTCGAATTTTTCAAAATGCACTTTATAAAATATTAGAAGATTTCAGAAATAAATACGTTTTCAATACTTGTTTGCCCCTAAAAAAAGTTTTCAAAGTTCGACGCGTTGGTTTCTGATTAAATATTTTCGGCCTCTTATTATGGAAGTCATAGTCGTCTGATGTAGTAGCTAGTGAAATCAAGTTTTT
>LR738711.1:104702372-104779794 GCA_902687465.1 Secale cereale | reverse complement strand
ACTTCGTTCCAGAACAACTTTGCATAACTTCGTACCAACATGCCCCGGTTACTTCTGGCAAATGATGAAGTCATGGATTTTTTCAATACTTTGACACTAGCTAGGCAACCTCTCTCGACCCCTCGACCCTCGACTGCTCGGCGATCCACAACCCTAGACCCCCTCATGTCACATTTTTGTCTAGTGTCAAAGGATTCAACAAAACCAATACTTCATCATTAGGCGAAAGTAACAGTCGCATGATGGTACAAAGCTCTCCAAAGTGGTTTTGGAACGGAGTCCCAGAAAGGATAATTCGTAAAAAAAGACGGATTATCCTATCAGGAACTTCGTTCCAGAACAACTTTGCATAACTTCGTACCAACATGCCCCGGTTACTTCTGGCAAATGATGAAGTCATGGATTTCTTCAATACTTTGACACTAGCTAGGCAACCTCTCGACCCCTCGACCCTCGGTCCCTCGACGACCCTCGGCCCCTCGACGACCCTCGGCCTCTCGACCCCTCGACCCTCGGCCTCTCGACCCCTCGACCCTCGGCCCCTCGACGACCCTCGGCCTCTCGACCCCTCGACCCTCGGCCTCTCGACCCCTCGACGACCCTCGCCCCCTCGGCGATCTCTCGACCCTTGACGACCCTCGGCCCCTCGACGACCCTCGACCCCCCCTAATGTCGAAGTTATCGGGGAGGGTGTATATCGACAACGACATATCCGATAAAAAAAGAGGAAGAAGAAGAAAAAAGGAACCGCTAGAGGAGAAGATCGAAGAAAAAAAAGAAAAAAAAGAGGAGAAGAAGAAAGGAATAGAGGAGAAGAAGAGAAATTTTCTCTTCTTCTCCTCTATTCCTTTCTTCTTCTCCTCTTTTTTTTCTTCTTTTTTCTTCTTCTTATTTATTTCTCGTCTTCTTCCTCTCCTCTTCTTCTTTCTTTCCTCTTTCTTATTTTCTTCTTTCCTATCCTTCTTTTTCTAAATTTGTAACTTTTGCATATATAAAACTTTCTATATATATTTAGCATATATAAACAAAAAACTATATAGCCACATACACATATATATACATCACATACACATCACATACAGCAACTATACATCACAATTGTAACTATCTATATATAAACAAAAAACATTCTATGAAAAAAAAACATTTTTAACATATATATTTAGCAAATTCCTAAGAAAAAAAATATACACATACAAAATATATATACAACAACTATATATACACATAAACACATATACACATATATATATATACAGCAACTATATACATCAACTATATACACATATACACATATACACATATAAAAAAAATCCCTCACATCGCGACGGCACGGGGCGGGGCGGCGCGACGGCGACGGGGCGGCGTCGGGGGCGACGGCGACGGGGCAGGGCGATGGCGCGGGACGGGGCGGCGCGACGGCGCGGGGCGGGGCGGGGGCGCGGGGCGGGGCGACGGCGCGACGGCGACGGGGCGGCGTCGGGGGTGACGGCGACGGCGCGACGGTGACGGGGCGATGGCCGGGGCGACGGGGGCGGGGAAGGAGAGAGGACGCGTCGGGGGCGGGGAAGGAGAAGTGAATGAAATTTTCGCGAGTGCTGATTATATAAGAGGGGCATTAGTCCCGGTTCGTGGCACCAACCGGGACCAATGCCCCCCTTTAGTCCCGGTTGGTGCCACCAACCGGGACCAAAGGTCCCTTTTCAGCAGCCCAAAGGGCGGGAAGGAGGGGCCTTTGGTCCCGGTTGGTGGCACCAACCGGGACCAAAGCCCTGTGCTGACGCGGTGCGGTGGGATGTTTAGTCCCACCTCGCTAGTTGAGAGAGCTCGGGTGTGGTTTATAAGCGCTGCTGCGCCCACCCACTCGAGCTCCTCTCAATAGCAAGCTTCTCGGCCTAACTCTGCGCGCTGCCGTGTGAGCTTGCTGGGCCTTATAGTCCAGATGCATCCTGGGCTGTAGGCCTTGCAGGCTCACTGGGCAGCGCCCAATTTTTTTTATTTTTTTTCCTTTTTTGCTTTATTTATTTCTAAGTTGTTTTTTGCTGTATTTAGAGTTTCTTTGTGAATATTATTGCTTTAGGTAAAACAAATTACAAACTTTCTGTTAGTGCAAGTAGTATTCAAATTTGAATAGTTTAAATTTGAAATTATTTTTTTTCTTTGTTGCTTTATTTATTTTATTTTGTTTCTACTTACAACAAAATACTTATTGTTGCTATATTTTTTGCAAGTTTTTTTGTTTTGTTTTCTGCATTATTTATTTTCTTTTGTTTTTTGCTTTATTTTTTAATTATTTCTGGTAAAACCAATTACAAACTTTCTGTTAGTGCAAGTAGTATTCAAATTTGAATAGTTTAAATTTGAAATTATTTGTTTTCTTTGTTGCTTTATTTATTTTATTTTGTTTCTACTTACAATGAAATACTTATTGTTGCTATTTTTTTGCAAGTTTTTTTTCTGCATTATTTATTTTCTTTTGTTTTTTGTTTTTTTAATTCTTTCTGGTAAAACCAATTACAAACTTTCTGTTAGTGCAAGTAGTATTGAAATTTGAATAGTACAAACGGACAATGGTATCATACTCGTTTGTTACAAAGTTGGCATGGTATCATCATAATAGTTGCGGAAAAAAGTCTTCACTTTTTTTCGCTTGTGTCATTTGCTCATTGCGCCGTAACCATGGATAATCTTCATCGTTTATCAGGATGCTTGGGTCAGCCGTGACTTTGAAGGGAGGAATTTCATGAAACTTTTCATAATCTTCAGACATGTCTGTCTTGCCCTCCACTCCCAGGATGTCCCTTTTTCCTGAAAGAACTATGTGGCGCTTTGGCTCATCGTATGATGTATTCGCTTCCTTATCTTTTCTTTTTCTCGGTCTGGTAGACATGTCCTTCACATAGATAACCTGTGCCACATCATTGGCTAGGACGAACGGTTCGTCAGTGTATCCAAGATTTTTCAGATCCACTGTTGTCATTCCGTACTGTGGGTCTACCTGTACCCCGCATCATGACAGATTGACCCATTTGCACTTAAACAAAGGGACCTTAAAATCATGTCCATAGTCAAGTTCCCATATGTCCACTATGTAACCATAATATGTGTCCTTTCCCCTCTCGGTTGTTGCATCAAAGCGAACACCGATGTTTTGGTTGGTGCTCTTTTGATCTTGGACAATCGTGTAAAATGTATTCCCATTTATCTCGTATCCTTTGTAAATCAATACAGTCGAAGATGGTCCCCTGGAGAACAAGTACAACTCATCACAAACAGTGTTGTCACCTCTGAGACGTGTTTCCAACCAACTGCTGAAAGTCATGTTGTGTTCACATGTAATCCAGTTGTCGCACTGCTCCGGGTGTTTGGAGCGCAGACTGTTCTTGTGTTCATCGACATACGGGGTCACTAATGTAGAGTTCTATAGAACTGTGTAGTGTGCTTGAGACCAAGAATATCCGTCCCTGCATATTATTGAGTCCCTTCCAAGCGTGCCTTTTCCAGTCAGTCTCCCCTCGTACCGCGATTTAGGGAGACCTATCTTATTAAGGCCAGGAATGAAGTCAACACAAAACCCGATGACATCCTCTGTTTGATGGCCCATGGAGATGCTTCCTTCTGGCCTGGCGCGGTTACGGACATATTTCTTTAGGACTCCCATGAACCTCTCAAAGGGGAACATATTGTGTAGAAATACGGGCCCCAGAATGACAATCTCGTCGACTAGATGAACTAGGACGTGTGTCATGATATTGAAGAAGGATGGTGGGAACACAAGCTCGAAACTGACAAGACATTGCGCCACATCACTCCTTAGCCTTGGTACGATTTCTGGATCGATCACCTTCTGAGAGATTGCATTTAGGAATTCACATAGCTTCACAATGGCTAATCGGACATTTTCCGGTAGAAGCCCCCTCAATGCAATCGGAAGCAGTTGCGTCATAATCACATGGCAGTCATGAGACTTTAGGTTCTGGAACTTTTTCTCTGTCATATTTATTATTCCCTTTATATTCGACGAGAAGCCAGTCGGGACCTTCATACTGAGCAGGCATTCAAAGAAGATTTCTTTCTCTTCTTTCGTAAGAGCATAGCTGACAGGACCTTCATACTGCTTCGGAGGGATGCCGTCTTTTTCGTGCAATCGTTGCAGGTCCTCCCGTGCCTCAGCTGTATCTTTTGTCTTTCCATACACGCCCAAGAAGCCTAGCAGGTTCACGCAAAGGTTCTTCGTCACGTGCATCACGTCGATTGAAGAGCGGACCTCTAGGTATTTCCAGTAGGGTAGGTCCCAAAATATAGATTTCTTCTTCCACATGAGTGCGTGTCCCTCAGCATCATTCGAAACAGCTAGTGCGCCGGGGCCCTTTCCAAAGATTACGTGTAAATCATTGACCATAGCAAGTACATGATCACCGGTACGCATGGCGGGCTTCTTCCGGTGATCTGCCTCACCTTTGAAATGCTTGCCTTTCTTTCGACATTGATGGTTGGTCGGAAGAAATCGACGATGGCCCAGGTACACATTCTTCCTGCACTTGTCCAGGTATATACTTTCAGTGTCATCTAAACAGTGCGTGCATGCGTGGTATCCTTTGTTTGTCTGTCCTGAAAGGTTACTGAGAGCGGGCCAATCGTTGATGGTCAAGAACAACAACGCCTTTAGGTCAAATTCCTCCTGTCTGTGCTCATCCCACGCACGTACACCGTTTACATTCCACAGCTGTAAAAGTTCTTCAACAAATGGCCTTAGGTACACATCAATGTCGTTGCCTGGTTGCTTAGGGCCTTGGATGAGAACTAGCATCATAATGAACTTCCGCTTCATGCACATCCAAGGAGGAAGGTTATACATACATAGAGTCACGGGCTAGGTGATGTGATTGCTGCTCTGCTCCCCGAAAGGATTAATGTCATCCGCGCTTAAAGCAAACCATACGTTCCTTGGGTCCTTTGCAAACTCCTTCCAGTACTTTCTCTCGATTTTTATCCACTGCGACCCGTCAGCGGGTGCTCTCAACTTCCCGTCTTTCTTACGGTCCTCACTGTGCCATCGCATCAACTTGGCATGCTCTCTGTTTCTAAACAAACGTTTCAACCGTGGTATTATAGGAGCATACCACATCACCTTCGCAGGAACCCTCTTCCTGGCGGGCGCGCCATCAACATCACCAGGGTCATCTCGTCTCATCTTATACCGCAATGCACCGCATACCGGGCATGCGTTTAGATCCTTGTATGCACCGCGGTAGAGGATGCAGTCATTAGGGCATGCATGTATCTTCTGCACCTCCAATCCTAGAGGGCATACGACCTTCTTTGCTGCGTATGTACTGTCGGGCAATTCGTTATCCTTCGGAAGCTTCTTCTTCAATATTTTCAGTAGCTTCTCAAATCCTTTGTCAGCCACAGCATTCTCTGCCTTCCACTGCAGCAATTCCAGTACGGTACCGAGCTTTGTGTTGCCATCTTCGCAATTGGGGTACAACCCTTTTTTGTGATCCTCTAACATGCGATCGAACTTCAGCTTCTCCTTTTGACTTTCGCATTGTGTCCTTGCATCGACAATGACACGGCGGAGATCATAATTTGGTTCCTCTTGATCTTCGGCAGCTTCACCCGTTGCAGCATCATTGGGCACATCGTCTGGTTCCTCTTGATCTTCACCAGCTCCCCCCATTGCAGCATCACCGTATTCAGGGGGCACATAGTTGTCATCGTACTCTTCTTCTTCGCCGTCTTCCATCATAACCCCTATTTCTCCGTGCCTCGTCCAAACATTATAGTGTGGCATGAAACCCTTGTAAAGCAGGTGGGAGTGAAGGATTTTCCGGTTAGAGTAAGACATCGTATTCCCACATTTAGTGCATGGATGAAAGATCGTGGATGTCGCCTAGAGGGGGGGGGGTGAATAGGCGCTTTAAAATAATTACGGTTTAGTCTTGAACAAATGCGGAATAAACCTAGAGGTTAATTTGTCAAGCACAAAACCTACAACAACTAGGCTCACCTATGTGCACCAACAACTTATGCTAAGCAAGATAAACAACTAGGTGATAGCAAGATATATGACAAGAAACAATATGGTTATCACAAAGTAAAGTGCATAAGTAAAGGGCTCGGGTAAGAGATAACCGAGGCACGCGGAGACGACGATGTATCCCGAAGTTCACACCCTTTCGGATGCTAATCTCCGTTTGGAGCGGTGTGGAGGCACAATGCTCCCCAAGAAGCCACTAGGGCCACCGTAATCTCCTCACACCCTCGCACAATGCAAGATGCCGTGATTCCACTAAGGGACCCTTGAGGGCGGTCACCGAACCTGTACAAATGGCAACCCTTGGGGGCGGTCACCGAACCCGTACACTTTGGCAACCCTTGGGGGCGGTCACCGGAACCCGTCAAATTGCTCGAGGCGATCTCCACAACCTAATTGGAGACCCCGACGCTTGCCCGGAGCTTTACACCACAATGATTGAGCTCCAAACACTAAGGTTGGGGCTATCTCCCCAACGACACCACGAAGCTTCACCACAATGGAATATGGCTCCGAGGTGACCACAACTGATGTAGGGTGGAACCCTAGGTGGCCGATCTTTCACGAAATGGAGGGATCCCACGATGAACACGAAGAACACGAGAGGGGAACACGGGGGGAAACACGAGAGAATCACTCAAACCAACAAGAACAAGTCACACATATGCTAGATCCTCGAAACACAAAGAGATACAAGATCCATGATCAACAAGGGATGATACAAAGGGTAACCGGTTCTTCTCCGTGAGGAGGTCTTGAGATATCCCGCGGGATCTTCTCCGTGAAGGAGGTCTTGAATCCGTGTGGATCTTCTCCGTGGAGGGGCCGCAGTCACTCACAAGGAGATGAACCACTAGATGAGCAAAGCTATAGGTATCAAATGAGCTATCACTAAGCTAACCCTAGTACGGAGCTAGGAGACAAGTATATATAGTCCAAGGGGTAAGTTGGGGGATACATGGGGTGAAACCCCTTCATCTGCGCGCAGGCAGGGCGGTAGTACCGGTCCCGGGACCGGTAGTACCGGTTTTAGCGGAAGTAGTGGTTGTTCCGGCATTGCACCGGCCTTGCACCGGTCGATCACAGAAGCTTGACCGGTAGTTGGCCGGTAGTACCGGTCGACCGGTAGTTGGGCGGTAGTAGACTGGTAGTACCTCTTTCTCTGCGCTGGGAAAATCCTTGTACATGCGTTTGGTGTCCATCTTGCGCCCTTCCTTCTCCTTGTTGGTTCCTTGGTACCTAGGCACACGAAGTGTCTTTGTTTGAGGTAGTAGCCATGTCTCATGTGGGTCCAAGGGAAATTGAACAAGGAGAGAGTTCACCTTATGTCCAATGGCACAAGTTGGAGGTCTCATCGTATGTCGACTTGGGGCTTGGGGAATAGTCGTAGTGTACATGGGGATGATCGAAGGATGCTCCGCATCATCTCCCCTCCCTTGGGAAAGATCCGACCTCGGATCGAACACCTCATCACCATGGAAACAGTAGTCGTGAACGGACTTGTAGTTGGACGAAGTTGAGGGCATGTCGCAATCCAAGCACTCCCAGGTGTCTCCGGTATGTGGTACATGCAAAATGAGCAAACACAAAGTACACTTGGAAATACAATGGTTAGCGCACACAAAGTGTCCATCATCTAAGAATGAGTCCGTGTGACAAGGTACATGAAGCTTAGCAAGATGATATAGTATGAGATGTAAAGCATTCATGTGAGCAAATTCATTTGTTGTGCACACAAAGGTAGGGTAATTGGCATGGTGCACAAAGCTACAATTTCTACCATTGTGCAAAATGATGTCATAGTGTGATGGTTTATCAAGAGCATGAACATGGCAATGGATGCTCAATATGTGTGTGTTATCATGCAATTGATGGAGGACAATATGATCATGATGTATGAATATGCCATCAAGAAAGATCACAACAAATTTGCTAAGGAAATGCACAAGCTCATATATCATGGATGACATGGGAATACAAGATGCAACAAGGCAATCATAATGTGAGTCAATCCATGCATAAGATGCAAATTTGTCATGGGTATAATATGTCCATGGAGCATGGCATGTAGGCACACAATCAACAAATATGAAGGTTTTGGTGCAATGTGCCAAAGGAGTTTTGATATACCAATGCTCGATGTCGTGGCATGAGTGAAGGTCCGAAGGTGCATCCAATAAGTCTGAGTGCTCCTCAGCTTGAAGGTCCATCTCCAATGTAGGTCCTCTCTCCAATAGATGTATCATGTAGACAATAAGAAGAAGACAACAATGAAAGAATGACCCATCCAATATGCGTATGTGAGGATGGCTCAAAGGGAAGGAGTGCACCTTAAGGAGGTTCTTGCGAATGTTGGTGTTGCACATCATGTATGCCTTCGCATGACCAAGTTGTCGCATGACGGCACCGCCTTGTGAATCCTTCAAAATGAAAGAACATGACAAACACTTGGAAAAACAAATAAGGTTCGCGTGAATGCAAAACCTAGCATTCGTGAGGGAAAATACCCAACAAGTGCTTGCATCATTCTTATCATAAGAAAGGACAAGGTAATGTTGCATGGCATGTAAGCATATGATGCGATAACAACCAAATGCATTAGGCTCAAACAAGCAAGTATGCATCACAAATATGGTGTCCAAGTCTCCAAGATCAATAAACATAGCATTGTTGCACTCAATACAAGTGTTGAGAGATGCAACTAGTGGAGACAAATGACAATGATCAAGATATATCATGTGAGTGGCATGGACATATATGTCATCAACCCAAGAAAGCAAGTAAGAGAGGAACATGGGTGATGCAACATAGCAAGCAAGCATAGTGATCATGTCAAACAAGCTAGTAGTGCGAAGATGCAACGTACTAGAGGTAATCATGGCAAGCATGTCATGTGTGCAAATAGTAGGCATGAGTAATGCACATGGCATAGCACAAGCATGAAAGCAAGATGTGAGCAAAGTCTCATCATTGTGGTGGTAAGAAGTCCTATGTAAATAGCAATGTAACATCAGGACTCTCCCAACACAAGAATCAACAATAGCATGGGGCACAAAGAAATCTTGGCAATAGCTACTAGTATCTCCTCCAAGCATGCAAATACACATAGAAGTAGCATAATGGTGACTTATGTGTAAAGGCAAGCAAGGGTCACAATTGTATGGCAAAGTCATATCAAGCGGTATAGCATGCAAAGTGAACACGATAGTATGGGCATAATGTGATAAGTAGAAAATAGCCCATAGCCGTGTGAGAGCCAAGTAAAAGAGATGCGCGTAGTGGTTGCGCGAAGAGAATGGTGGTAAGGAGATTCCACGGAATCCCAAATCGTCGTTGCTCTCAAGAGCTCTTTTCGTCAACTCATGGGATTGTGAGGTTGACGAGTTTGCAAAAGTACCTACACAAGACAAAGGCAAAGGAAAAATTGTATGTGTGTGGTATATGTACACATCATCCATCATGATGCGCACGTGCATGTGTTGGTTAGCACAAAATAGCCAATGCTCAAATAAATGAGATGCGTGATATAGAAACATGTCATCCATCATGAGAGGTTTGTTGTTATGTATGGCATAATGGAGACTCACATGGTGTAATGCATCATGACAAGTAGGTAGAGCATTGTTATTCATGGAATGCATATGATGCACACAATCATGGTAATTATGCAAGGTATGGAATGCATCAAGATCTCCTAGTATGTATGAGGAAACTATGAGGGTCTCCTCATGAGCATCAATGGAAACATCACATGGAGAATATTGATACCATCCAAAACAATGCATATCGGGAACAATGTGATCATGGCATGGCATAGTTGACGAATTGCGTAAGTCATGTAAAGGAAGCATGGCAATATCATCGCAAGAGAAACACAAGCCAATGACCATCATCTTGTCATCTATGCCACAAGTGCAAATAGGATTTACTTTAATTTGGCATGCATAGTTACTATGTTGAGATTGATATGAAACAATATGAGAAATCTCACTCATAGCATATGACAAGTTTAGAGGGTTATCGAACATGATGTGACCAAAAGAATTTTCACATGCTATCCTATGGAGCATGGCATCACAACTAGGAAACTCAACATGCTCATCATAATATTCATCATAAATAGGTAAGTCAAGACATGATGAGTTCGCACTAGCATGAAGCATGGGAATAGGTGTGTCAACATCATGCAAGCAATCATTCTCACGATAGTCCACTAGTGGGACGAGAGAAGCACCGTCACCTATGTTACCTTTGGAGTTCCACTCATGTGGTGTAGGTGAGGTTTTCAAGATCCGATTGTTCTCATCTTTCTCTTGATGGAACCATGTGGGTGGTGCATCTTCTTCCACCATGGCCATCGGGTTGTCCATTGGAGGGACGGACTCGTCGAGGGTAGGCATGTCCTCTTGTAGGAGACCTAGCACCAAAGAAAACACACTCGGAGTAGAGGTTAAGTCGTTAGAAATCATAGTGGCCTCACATGCCCTATCCACTACCTCACTCACTAATTGTTGTGGCTCACTCACTCCCTCGTGGATGCTCTCACTCGTATGGTTGGTGGAGTCACTCAAATGGCTCTCAACCTCACATAGGAGAAGAGGCATGCTCTCATGTGTGGGGCTAGTGGTTGGCACACTCATCCTCTCAAGGGAAATGCTCTCAAGGTCACATATGGTGGAGTCACTCGTATCACTCATGTGGTGGTGGCTCTCCTCACATGGGAATTGGGGCATCTCGTCATATGTGGATGTCGAAGAGGTGTAGGTGCAATAGTCTCCATGCTCAACTTCCTCATCCGTAATGCCTCCAAAGATGAATGTCGTGGGATGTGAAAAATCATCACGCTCCTCCGAGGTCAAAGAGAAGGTCTCATGCTTGCTCGCGTAGCTTGACCCGGAGTAGTAGTCCAATATGGGCGCCATCTTCATGGTGTCGAAGAGGTTCATGCTCGTCGCCTTGGTCGAAGGGGATGGCCCATGCTCGACCGTCTTGTCGCCGTCGTTCGTAGATGATCGCCTTGATGATGAAGACGTTGATGTAGGCGAACTCATGGGAAGTAGGCGAAGATGCCGTACATCCAAAGGCGAAGATGCCTTGATAACACTTGGCGAAGATGCCGAAGTGGTGGTTGTAGCCGTAGCTCCGTCTTGGGTATGCTTGTCTCGCGGTCTTCTTATGTTCTCTTGAAGCTTGGGCTTGGCGTGAAGTAGAGCGTCGTCGGACTTGTAGGTATGCGCTTGTCGAGCATCTTCATGATGATGATGTCGTTGTCGTGCTTGAGCTCTTGGTAGATGTCGTTCGTCGTCGTTGTGCACATGATGCTTGGAGGTGACTTGCCCTTCATGACGATGTCGATGGTCGCCATGGCGGTGTGGACGTGGAAGACTTGCACTTGCATCATGTTTGCGCTCCGAAGACTTGTGACTTGAACATCGCCGTCGAGAGGATGACGAAGGGGAAGAAGACTTGTAATCGACCACCAAGTGTCGGAGCTCCGCCATTTGTTTGTTGAAGGAGTCGCACAAGTCGTCGAAGGAAGCCATTGTCCTTGTCTCGGAGTGTCGTAGTTCGATGGCGATGTTGCCCAAGCACTCTTGCATTTCTCGTTGGAGTCCGATGGTTTTCGCGTGGATGTCCTTGTTCGCGCCGTCAATGTCGAAGACCGGAGATGAAATGCCTTGCCTATCCATCACAAGACGCTAGCAAGTATGAGTGGGAGAAAGAGAAGAACTAGACCAAATGTACCTTGACCGATGTTGAAGATGGATCAATGATCACTGAAATGTGGAACAAGGAAAATAGCACAATTGGTACCAATTCTTGTCGGTTTCTCACACCTACACAAGTAAAGCTTATGGTGGAGCTCGGTGAGGATAGTGGCACAAAAAAACAAATTGATGTGAAATGTTAGCAAGAGTCAATAATGTTGAAAAAGATTCACAAATTCGCAAGTGAAACAAGAAGACCAATAACAATATGGGTGGCACACGGAAACACACACACGGATAGATAAGTGGGGTCGTGCAACCAAGGGGTGAGCCAAAATGTGGAATCCACGAAAATGCTCTTGTTGCACAACACTAGAGAGACGCTAGCGCGATTGCACAATAGGCGGATACGAACTTGTGCACAACCTACTAAGCAAAATGCAATGACTTCTATCCCAAGTATGCTATATGTATGGTATTCCGGTGGTATGATCCAAAAGGATCGAGTATGACAATCTTAATGTAGTATGATGCTATGGTTCTTACTTAAAAGCTCTTTGCTTATCTTTTTCTTTATGCTTAAAAGCTTGTTTGGCTCTTTCTCTTTTGAGCTCTTTTCTCATGCAAAACTTCACGAACCAAGATAGCAATTGAGTATATGCGATGACAACCTTGTGTCACAAGAGATGATATCAATATATGCACCACGGTGATATGGTATGTATGCTATGGGAAGTATGATCACTAATGTGCACAAGTCACGTTGCCGGCAATACTCGAATGGCTAGTCTCGATAGGTAAGTGACGCAAAAATGGGCTAGGGGTTAACAATGCAATTGCAAGGGAATATACAATGGTGTCGTCGAGGTTACCGTCCGTGTCGATGATGAGAGGTGGTGCTCTTGATGTAGACCCGTTCCTAATTAGCCGAAACACCTTAGGAAACGGAAAAACCACAACTCAAAATCTCAAGGACAAATGTCAAATGGTGGGAGCGGCAATGCCGTGGTGGTTACGGAAGTGGAATGATGGGCTATACACGGTGTCGGAGTTGAAGTCACGGTCCCTAAGTAGCCGAAACACCTTAGGAGACACAAGCCACAACTCAAACAAGCTCGAACAAAATTGGGTTAAGTTGGGTTGGTAATGTATAGTGGGCTAGGCTATGTGGAAGTGGTGGTGGTGGTTGTTGAAGAAGCAATTGTCCCTAAGTAGCCTAAACACCTTAGGAGACTCAAATCACTACTCAAGCAACCACAAATGCTATGGGGGACAAAAAGGTTAGGTTGCGGAAAGCTATGGTGGCTATGCGGGTGATATGGTGGAGGGCCTATGCAAACTTGCCAAATTTGACAAAATTTGATGGAGTCTAATGGTTTTAAAACCAAGATGAGCAGCTCGGGCACGTCTCTAGCTTTTCAACGAGCCAAAGAACACTCAAATCGGAGTTCGGGAGTGAAAGTTATGGTCAAAACTGTCAATCTCGGAAAGCTGAAACTGGGTGGGGCGGAAGTACCGCTTGGTAGACCGGTAGTACCGGTCCTGGAGCATCCCGGGGCACCAGTTTCGGGTACCAGGTGATGGGGGGGGCGGTAGTACCGCCTTGGGGGCCGGTTGTACCGCTCGAGTCGGGAAAATTCGCAGATCTGGATCGGGATGGATTTTGGGGCGGAAATGGATGATTTCGGGGGCAAAATTGCGGAGATTTCGTGGATGGAAAGTGGGGAAACTTGGGGAGATGCTAGATCCACTTGAGACACAGCAAATCCATGGATCAAAATCAACAAAATCTCATCAAACCAACAGATCACAAAAAAAAATTGGGGCTATTTTTGGTGGGAAATTTTCGAATTTGGGGAAGAACACAACAAAACAAGGCTAGAAAACAGTGGGGAGGCTCCAAATTCGTGAGAAACCGTGGCTCATGATACCATAATGATGTAGGGTGGAACCCTAGGTGGCCGATCTTTCACGAAATGGAGGGATCCCATGATGAACACGAAGAACACGAGAGGGGAACACGAGGGGAAACACGAGAGAATCACTCAAACCAACAAGAACAAGTCACACATATGCTAGATCCTCGAAACACAAAGAGATACAAGATCCATGATCAACAAGGGATGATACAAAGGGTAACCGGTTCTTCTCCGTGAGGAGGTCTTGAGATATCCCGCGGGATCTTCTCCGTGAAGGAGGTCTTGAATCCGTGTGGATCTTCTCCGTGGAGGGGCCGCAGTCACTCACAAGGAGATGAACCACTAGATGAGCAAAGCTCTATGTATCAAATGAGCTATCACTAAGCTAACCCTAGTACGGAGCTAGGAGATAAGTATATATAGTCCAAGGGGTAAGTTGGGGGATACAAGGGGTGAAACCCCTTCATCTGCGCACAGGCAGGGCGATAGTACCGGTTTTAGCGGAAGTAGCGGTTGTTCCGGCGTTGCACCGGCCTTGCACCGGTCGATCACAGAAGCTTGACTGGTAGTTGGCCGGTAGTACCGGTCGACCGGTAGTTGGGTGGTAGTAGACCGGTAGTACCTCTTTCTCTGCGTTGGGAAAATCCTTGTCCATGCGTTTGGTGTCCATCTTGCGCCCTTCCTTCTCCTTGTTGGTTCCTTGGTACCTAGGCACACGAAGTGTCTTTGTTTGAGGTAGTAGCCATGTCTCATGTGGGTCCAAGGGAAATTGAACAAGGAGAGAGTTCACCTTATGTCCAATGGCACAAGTTGGAGGTCTCATCGTATGTCCACTTGGGGCTTGGGGAATAGTCGTAGTGTACATGGGAATGATCGAAGGATGCTCCGCATCAACAACCGTCTTGGGCGCCCAAGCACCCAAGAGGAACAAGCTCAAGGGTACCAAGCACCCAAGAGTAATAAGCTTCTCAACTTCACTTCCACGTATCACCGTGGAGAACTCAAACCGATGCACCAAAAGCAATGGCAAGGGCACACGGAGTGCCCAAGTCCTTCTCTCCCAAATCCCACCAAAGCAACTAATGCTAGGGAGGGAAATGAGAGGAAGAACAAGAAGGAGAACACCAAGAACTCCAAGATCAAGATCCAAGGGGTTCCCCTCACCTAGAGGAGAAAGTGATTGGTGGAAATGTGGATCTAGATCTCCTCTCTCTTTTCCCCCAAAAACTAGCAAGAATCCATGGAGGGATTGAGAGATAGCAAGCTCGAAGAAGGTCAACAATGGGGGAAGAACACGAGCTCAAAGGATAAGGTTCATTGGGGAAGAAGACCCCCTTTTATAGGTGGGGAAAAATCCAACCGTTATGCTCACAGCCCGCACAGAGCGGTACAACGAGGAGGCAAAAAGGCCAGAAAAACCGTCGGAGCGGTAGTACCGCTTGATCTCATGGTACTACCGCTAGGGGTAGCGGTAGTACTGCTAAGGGTAGCGGTACTACTGCTTGCGAGCGGTACTAAAAAATTACATCCGTGCCTACCACCGCTGGACTTGTGACGAGTTTTTGGTCCCGAGCGGAAGTAGCCACGGAAGTAGCCGCGGTAGTAATGCTCCAAGCGGTAGTACCGCTCCCGAAAGCGGTAGTACCGCTCCCGAAAGCGGTAGTAAAAAATTACTTCCGCTCCTACCCGCGGTAGTACCGCTGCAGCCTTTTCAGTACACCAAAACGACAATGACTTTTGCATACGGACTCCGAATTCGATGAAACCAAGTTTGTTGGAAAGCTAGCGACAAGGGCTAACACAATCTTGATAGAAAAACCAATAAGAAGAAAATTAGAAAAGTCCCATAAGAAAATGGTGAGAACCCTTCCTCGGATAAGACCGGTAAAACACCCAACACCGAAAACATCATAGAAGACACATGTGAACTCCGTTTTCGATGAACTCAAGCTTGTCATCAAGATGACCATAAGCTCTAAGACTCACAAAGAGAACCAAACAAGAACCAAGAAACATGATGCAAGGATGCAATGGTTTGAGCTCTCTACTAACGATACGATCAAGCTACCAACTTGAGAGCCCCCCCTTGATAGTACGGTAAACGGTCCTATAACCCGGTCTCCCAACTACCACCACGAGACCGATAAAATAGAAAACCTATCAAGGACAAACCTTTGCTTTGCACAAAGTCCACTTGAGCTAGATGTAGACGATCTTGACTTCCTCAAGTTGGACCACCTTTCTTGATTGCGTTGTCTCGGTGAAGACTAGTAGATTGCTCCCCCATACTCCTCTATGGGTGAGCCACTCTTCGGCATATCTTCACAAGTCCATTGTCATGACAATGGACGGCAAGCTTCAAGCACTTGATTTCTTCGTGATGCTCCACTTGAACTTGCACACCGCAACCTAACCCCACAAAGAACTCTCACGAAGACCATGGGTTAGTACACAAAGCGTGATTGACAATGCTTACCATACCATAGGATTGCTTGATCCCTCTCGGTACATCTTCTACGCATTGTGTGTTGATCAACTTGATTCACTCCTTCACTTAGTCTTGATCAACCTTGAATCTTTCCAACTCTTCATTTGGATGATGTCTTGAAGGTAAACATGAATGATAACACACTCTTCTTCTTCCAGACATGCTTGCAATAAGCTTAACACTCACAAGACCAATCTTTGGATAATTCCTTAATAGCACCTTGGTCATCACAAACTCTCCTTGAAACCAACAAATGAACTCCAAGAAAAGCCTATGGACAAACCCTTCAAATATAACTCAAGGAAACCATTAGTCCATAGAGATTGTCATCAATTACCAAAACCAAACATGGGGGCACCGCATGTTCTTTCAATCTCCCCCATTTTGGTAATTGATGACAATCACTTTCAAGAGAGTTTATATAAGGAATTATGCATCACCATACAATGCAACAATAATGTATGCGCATGATATGCAAAAGCTTAGGAACAAAACCAAAGCAAGAAGAGCGAAGAGACAACTCTCTAAACTTCCTCACAAAACTAAACTCTCTGAAACTTCTTCCCCATTGGCATCGATTGCCAAAATGGGCGAAAAACTTAGAAGGTCAATATAAATTGTATTCCTCCATAAATTATGTATTCCTCAAAATAGAGAGTGGAATGCAATACATATATCCAACTGTAAATACTTGGAGGAAGACAAACTATATTGAGGCCCGAATATTGCAAAAGAATGATATGCCACAAAGGCATAACAAAGGGAGAAAAACACGCAATCAAGCAATCAAAGGATACCAATTGAATTAAGCTATCAAAAGATACCAATTGACCCAACTAGACCAATGATCCTACATGCCAAATGAATAAAAGAAATTATGATAAGAGCAAAGGAGTGTTCTAGAGAAACTAGAGAAGCTCCCCATGATTTGTGCACAATTTAATTTTGTATTTGGATACAACGAGCACAACATAGGATCGTCGCTCCCCCAAGATCAATAGAACTCATGACATAGCAACCGATTTTTCTAAAGACACTGGTGAAGCTCCCCATAATTTGTGCACTCCTTAGAAAATTTTCATTAGGATACCAAGTGCACAAAATAGGATCATCACTCCCCCAAAATCAATAGAAACTCACACCAAGTGCAAGTGAGCATGAAGGTAACAAAGCCTAGCACTTGCAACAAACAAATGGTTGAGCAATATATAAAAGAGACAACTTAAGAGTATGCTCAACCAAAATGATGTGTGTGAGTCATGGCAAAGCACTTGAGACGACTAATGTATGGATGAACATTAAGCATCAACATAGTCTTGAATGAAAGAGATACTCGGTGCAAGGCCTATCATTCCCACACACAACAAGCAAACGGGTTCACAAGCTCACTAATAAGCATATAAAGAACCTATGCTTGTGACAACCCGTGGTGAAGATATAAATAGAGAGCGTTATCAAGACGAGGGATACCAATTAATTGGCAAAAGCCTTGTCAAGACAAGCAAGAGACAAAAATATCCTCACCACACAAGAGTGCATCTAGATGTAACAAGATAAGATCCGCACTCAAGGCAAAGGCTTTCACGGAGCCACCAAAGAAATGATACAAGAAAGACAAGGTGGTCGTGAAAAAAAGGATATCTTCTAGATATGTAATTTCTCTCAAGTGTATAAGATTCTAGGTAGATGAAAATCATGATGATATCAATCCACAAAGAATAATGTACACTCGAAATAGTTACAAAAAGGAAGTAAAAAGATATCCACAAGGAAGTCATAATTATACCAATAAGATATTTTGCTTAAACGCAAGCACATGGCTAGATAAGGTCTTATTGTATATACATGAATTCCAACCAAGCGAACATCAAAGACATCACAACTAGCAACAAGGCATCATTGTTGGGATGCTTTGAGAAAGGAAACAAATATCACAAGAAGGAATGACTAACATGCCATGATGCAACATACGCAAGGTTGGTGCAAGAAATGTGTGCATGAAGTAGATGATGATACTTGTTACCGAGATACCATTGGAAGGATGTATTAGATACCAAATGAAGGTAGACAGTAGTTCATTGATCATCCTAATTTGACTCCAATAAGCACATGGTGACACCACCTTCCTTTTGCATGAGCCGAGCATCCAATGCATCTCCAATTGTTCCTAGAACACCAACACAAACAAAATGGTACCCAAACTCATTGGGACCAAAGAGTTAGAAACACCAATACATAGGAAAAACTCCACAAACATATGTGCATTTATATATGAAAATGAATTTCATGCACATCTCATCCAAATTGAGACTAGGTGGAGTTTCCCTTATATATTGGGTTAAAGAAAGAAAGCATGCCAAAGAAAATACATGAAGTAAATATGCATGCTCAAGACTTTCAAGAAACGAAACAAAATAAAAAGAAATACCAAGTGAAAATAGGATACCAAATGGATAAATCATCACTTGGAAGATATCTATTAGAAGATACATCAAGGAATGAGATATCCATTGATACACGCAAAAGGAAAGATATCCGACTCCCAAAAGAGAGGATGGTTCCAAACAAACCAACCCATCTACAAAGTTTCATGATGACACAAGTACCAAAAAGAAACGGCTTGCCTTCCATCAACACACACTTGATATGGATCACAAGATGAGTGTTCTATCGAAAATAGGATAGCTCCCCCACGAATTGTGCATTTAGAGAGATTTTGCATTCGAGTACAAAATGCACAGGGTGGGATCACCACTTTCACTATATCTAGAAAACACTCGACAAAAACAATAAAACACGAGATCCAGAAGTGGCATGGAAGGAAATGGGAGTTGACACAAACTTGGCAAGAGATAAGACAAATAAGACCAAAAGACAATGTAAAGATGATCAATAATTTCCACCACATAAATGATTACCAATTGTCAAAGACAAGAGGTATTTGGAAATAATTCCCGGTGATAGATAGCAATGATATCCAACATCATCTTCACACCAAACACAAGCAAAAAGCAACTTGTAGAGCTAACATGCCACCTAGGAACAACATAATTTATACTATCAACTCTAGGTGACAATATCTCAAATTAACACATTTTCTAGGATTGTAATATGCACATAGAATATTACTCCGCCATAATGTGATACCAATGAAAAACTTACCAAGATGCAAAAGAGAACCAACAAGAGATAATTAATGGAACATTAAGAATTTGACTTTCTCATGAGAAGACATACCACATAGAGACTAGATAATCTTGTAATATCAATACTAGATGGTATTCCTCGTGTACACACATTTATAGGATTGTGAGGTGCACAAAGCACATCACTCCCCCAAAATGGGATGTTCCATTAATCTCTCACAAGAGCCAACTAAGATAAAAGCAATAAGCACAAAGGCTCAATGCACGACACACACATACATGATGTGCAAACCAATATACACATACTTGATTTCTCAAGATATACAAATTGGACGCACATCATATACAAACACATGCAAGGAACAAAACCAAAACATGCAAAGGGGCAAGTAACTTTCAATGTAAACAATTTAAGCACGAGTTACCGCAAGGAGGAACATTGGATATAAGATAGAAACTTGATCATCCGAATGACTTGGCTTGAGACAATATGAATGATGAAGACCCCTTAATTCTTCATAATGTACCAAGTCTCCAATGCCCTCCAACAACGCCTATTGATCAAGTTTTAGCTTGTTGGTCCCCAACCAAGTTGGGTCCTAAGAGGTTAGTCACAATAGGCTTGGCCACCCAAATGGTTCTTTTCTTGACACCACTTTGAGTACCAAAAAACTTGGCAAACACATTGCCAACATTATCCTTCCCAAGAAAATAGACATCATCAATAATAATTGGGTTGGATAAGTTACCACTAGTGCATGAAGAAGCAAGGTGACCCTTCTCACGGCATAGGTAGCAACATCTACTCTTCACTTTCTTCTCATTTGATTTCTCAAAAATGAGAAGCATTACCATGAGTCTTCTTGGGAAGCGGCCTTTCTCCAACTTGCGGTTGAGCACGAGATTGAACTTGTGGCCTCTTCCTTTGTTGCTTGTCACTAATGACATTCTTCTTCAATGGGCAAGATCTAACATGATGCCCTTCAATTTTGCACTTGAAGCAAATAATCTTGGCCGAATTCTTGAGTTGTTCTTGGCCCTTCTTCTTGTTGCTCTTGGACTTCTTATTCTTGTTGGAGTTGAATCCAAGTCGACCTTTGTCATTGGGGGATTTTTGCACACTCAAGATATTGTTGAGTGTGGACTTCCCTTCATGACACTTTTCCAAGTCTTTCTTCAAGGAAGAGACTTGGGCCATGAGCTCTTTGATTTCCTTTACATGGTTAGTATCAACACAAGTACTAGAGGAAGTATATGCTTCATTGTTAGAGCAACAAGGCAAGGAAAGCAATTCATCACAAGATGTACCAATGTTATGCATAGATGAATTACGAGGACTAGCACATGGCAATATAGCATTTTGACTAGAAGTAGTGCTAGCGACCACATGAGACTCACTAGATGTTACCTTGATGATCATAGCCTCATGAGCTATCTTTAGCACATTATGGGATACTATAAGATCATCATGAGAGCTTGTGAGCTTTACATGACTTTCTTCCAATCTCCCATAATTGCTAGATTGCAACTCAAGTTGAGCCCTTAGCTCAACATTCTCCTTCAAAATGGATGCTTCACTAGAAATAGAGTTAGTAGCACAAGCATCATCAATAATAGCAAGAGGAGAAGGCAACTTGGCAAGCTCTTTAGAATATGAAGCTTTAAGTTGAGCATGAGACTCGGTGAGTTTGATGAGCTCACTCTTAATGACCCTTGAGCCATTTTTGAGGTGATCAAAATCCTCAAGGAGTTTAGCATGTGCAACTTCAAGCTTCTCATTTTTAGTTTCAAAATCATTAGCCACCTCGAGAGCTCTATCACGGGATTCCTTTATTCTAGATAGTTCTGGAGCAAAAGTATCCTCAAGAGATTCCTTGGTGGTTTGTTCAAGTTCAAGAGCTTGCGAGAGGTCGGCGATCTCATTAGCGTAATCACGCTCATGACCTTCCATTTTCTCAATGGTGACCTCATGCTCCTCTAGATGAGATTCCAACTCATCAATATATTTCTTGCCCTCAATGGCAATAGACATGATTTCCATAAAGTTGGAACGAGCTAATTTATTCTTAAGAAGAGCTTTAAAAATAATTTCCCCCTTTATTTTTAAGGAGGCAACATTATCATTCTCTTCATCATTTTCTACATCATCATCATTGTCATCATCACTATCATCACAAGATATATTGGGGTTCAAAGTGGGATATAGCTTTGAAGCCTTAGCCATAAGGCAAAACGCAATAGATGATGATGTAGGATCCCTTGAAGCACCATTCAAGACTACATCTTGTTCCATGGGGTGTTGGGTTTCCTCTACATTGTTAGCACAGCAATTCGAGGAAATAGATGCATTTTTATCATGGCAACAAGACATAGCAAGCATATCATCATGAGTTTTAGTCAAGCAATTTCTACATGATATGCAAGGACAATCAACACAAGCATGTGAAACATGTAGGGTGCTCAAAGTGTTAAAGAAGATGCATTGCAATAAGATAGTGATGAAGGATCATCCACAATAAGCATACTATCATCATTGCAATGACCAACACTACTCACCATATCATTACCTTGTGGCAAACCACATGTAGGTGAAGTAGAAGAAGTTGAGAAGACAACACGGCCGGAGGTGGAGGGAGAACAATCATTCCTACAGTTCTTGGACACACCATATTTATCTTGAAGCTTTGTCCACAACTCATGAGCATCCCGGAACGGCATGAGTTGAAATATAACTACATTGCTCAAAGCATCAAAAAGCACATTAGAAGCTTGATCATTGAGATAAGAGTTTTTCTCATCCTCTAAAGATAATCTTTGTGCATCCTTTGGAGGAGAAAAACCCATATCTACAATTCGCTCTAAATTTGGGTCCATGACCCTAAAGAGATTAAGCATGCGAATTACCCAAACATCAAAATTTGTGCCATTGAAACTAAGAGTGTCAGAGAAACCTAAACCCCTAGTCGACATCCTTACTCTCTAGGCGGTAAAGCCCTATAAAGAGACGAGGCTCTGATACCAATTGAAAGATCGTGGATGTCGCCTAGAGGGGGGGGGGTGAATAGGCGCTTTAAAATAATTACGATTTAGGCTTGAACAAATGCGGAATAAACCTAGAGGTTAATTTGTCAAGCACAAAACCTACAACAACTAGGCTCACCTATGTGCACCAACAACTTATGCTAAGCAAGATAAACAACTAGGTGATAGCAAGATATATGACAAGAAACAATATGGCTATCACAAAGTAAAGTGCATAAGTAAAGGGCTCGGGTAAGAGATAACCGAGGCACGCGGAGACGACGATGTATCCCGAAGTTCACACCCTTTCGGATGCTAATCTCTGTTTGGAGCGGTGTGGAGGTACAATGCTCCCCAAGAAGCCACTAGGGCCACCGTAATCTCCTCACGCCCTCGCACAATGCAAGATGCCGTGATTCCACTAAGGGACCCTTGAGGGCGGTCACCGAACCCGTACAAATGGCAACCCTTGGGGGCGGTCACCGAACCCGTACACTTTGGCAACCCTTGGGGGCGGTCACCGGAACCCGTCAAATTTCTCGAGGCGATCTCCACAACCTAATTGGAGACCCCGATGCTTGCCCGGAGCTTTACACCACAATGATTGAGCTCCAAACACCAAGGTTGGGGCTATCTCCCCAACGATACCACGAAGCTTCACCACAATGGAATATGGCTCCGAGGTGACCACAACCGTCTAGGGCGCCCAAGCACCCAAGAGGAACAAGCTCAAGGGTACCAAGCACCCAAGAGTAATAAGCTTCTCAACTTCACTTCCACGTATCACCGTGGAGAACTCAAACCGATGCACCAAAAGCAATGGCAAGGGCACACGGAGTGCCCAAGTCCTTCTCTCCCAAATCCCACCAAAGCAACTAATGCTAGGGAGGGAAATGAGAGGAAGAACAAGAAGGAGAACACCAAGAACTCCAAGATCAAGATCCAAGGGGTTCCCCTCACCTAGAGGAGAAAGTGATTGGTGGAAATGTGGATCTAGATCTCCTCTCTCTTTTCCCCCAAAAACTAGCAAGAATCCATGGAGGGATTGAGAGATAGCAAGCTCGAAGAAGGTCAACAATGGGGGAAGAACACGAGCTCAAAGGATAAGGTTCATTGGGGAAGAAGACCCCCTTTTATAGGTGGGGAAAAATCCAACCGTTATGCTCACAGCCCGCACAGAGCGGTACTACCGCTCCAGGAGCGGTACTACCGCTAGGGCGTAGTACCCTTTGGAAAACAACAGCGAAGAGGCAAAAAGGCCAGAAAAATCGTCGGAGCGGTAGTACCGCTTGACCTCACGGTACTACCGCTAGGGGTAGCGGTAGTACTGCTAAGGGTAGCGGTACTACTGCTTGCGAGCGGTACTAAAAAATTGCATCCGTGCCTACCACCGCTGGATTTGTGACGAGTTTTTGGTCCCGAGCGGAAGTAGCCACGGAAGTAGCCGCGGTAGTACTGCTCCAAGCGGTAGTACCACTCCCGAAAGCGGTAGTACCGCTCCCGAAAGCGGTAGTAAAAAATTACTTCCGCTCCTACCCGCAGTAGTACCGCTGCAGCCTTTTCAGTACACCAAAACGACAATAACTTTTGCATACGGACTCCGAATTCGATGAAACCAAGTTTGTTGGAAAGCTAGCGACAAGGGCTAACACAATCTTGATCGAAAAACCAATAAGAAACAAATTAGAAAAGTACCATAAGAAAATGGTGAGAACCCTTCCTCGGATAAGACCGGTAAAACACCCAACACCGAAAACATCATAGAAGACACATGTGGATTCCGTTTTCGATGAACTCAAGCTTGTCATCAAGATGACCATAAGCTCTAAGACTCACAAAGAGAACCAAACAAGAAACAAGAAACATGATGCAAGGATGCAATGGTTTGAGCTCTCTACTAACGATACGATCAAGCTACCAACTTGAGAGCCCCCCCTTGATAATACGGCAAACAATCCTATAACCCGGTCTCCCAACTACCACCACGAGACCGGTAAAATAGAAAACCTATCAAGGACAAACCTTTGCTTTGCACAAAGTCCACTTGAGCTAGATGTAGACGATCTTGACTTCCTCAAGTTGGACCACCTTTCTTGATTGCGTTGTCTCGGTGAAGACTGGTAGATTGCTCCCCCATACTCCTCTATGGGTGAGCCACTCTTCGGCATATCTTCACAAGTCCATTGTCACGACAATGTACGGCAAGCTTCAAGCACTTGATTTTTTCGTGCTGCTCCACTTGAACTTGCACACCGCAACCTAACCCCACAAAGAACTCTCACGAAGACCATGGGTTAGTACACAAAGCGTGATTGACAATGCTTACCATACCATAGGATTGCTTGATCCCTCTCGGTACATCTTCTACGCTTTGTGTGTTGATCAACTTGATTCACTCCTTCACTTAGTCTTGATCAACCTTGAATCTTTCCAACTCTTCATTTGGATGATGTCTTGAAGGTAAACATGAATGATAACACACTCTTCTTCTTCAAGACATGCTTGCAATAAGCTCAACACTCACAAGACCAATCTTTGGATAATTCCTTAATAGCACCTTGGTCATCACAAACTCTCCTTGAAACCAACAAATGAACTCCAAGAAAAGCCTATGGACAAACCCTTCAAATATAACTCAAGGAAACCATTAGTCCATAGAGATTGTCATCAATTACCAAAACCAAACATGGGGGCACCGCATGTTCTTTCAATGGACAACACATAAAACCATTCTGCTTGTTTGCCTCAGCCGCATTTAGAAACTCATGCACGCCCTTAATGTAGTCGGAGGTGTGTCTGTCACCGTACATCCATTGCCGGTTCATCTGCGTGCATTATATATAATTAAGTGTATCAAAAACCATTACAGAACATCATAAATAGATAATTAAGTGATCAAATTAATAAAAGTTCATCATCACATTAAAACCAAAGTACATACATATATAGTTCTCATCTAACAACATATAGCTCTCCATACACATCGAAACTATGTAAAACATTTCAATGCGAAAACAAATGCGATCATAATCGCAACCAAGGTAACAATTGATCCAACGGCATAATGATACCAAGCCTCGGTATGAATGGCATATTTTCTAATCCTTATAATCTTCAACCGCATTGCATCCATCTTGATCTTGTGATCATCGACGACATCCGCAACATGCAACTCCAATATCATCTTCTCGTCCTCAATTTGTTTTATTATTTCCTTCAACAATTTGTTTTCTTCTTCAACTAAATTTAACCTCTCGACAATAGGGTCCATCTTGATCTTGTGATCATCGATGACTTCCGCAACATGCAACTCCAATTCCATCTTCTCCTCCTCCATTTTTCCAATTTTTTCTTTAAGGAAATGTTTTCCTCTTCAACTAAAAATTTAACCTCTCCACAAGAGGGTCGGTTGGAATTTCCGGTTCAACTACCTCCTAGACATAATAAAACATCTATGCATGCCAGGTTGGTCGGCATAACTATCATAAACACTAAAACAAATAGTTATAAATTAAAGATAATATACCACATCCGAATCGTAGACAGGACGAGGGCTCACGTGGGCGGATATCAAAACCATCGCACTATATAATAACAAGCAATAATAAACGTAAGAAAATTAGACAAATATCTATCTAAAGCAATAATAACAAGCAATAATAAAAGTAAGAAAAGCATGGACATAACAAGAGGCTCACCACGGTGGTGCCGGTGACGAGATCGGCGGGGGCGATCGACGGCGGCGAAGACGGGGACGGGACGTGACGGACCGCTAAACCTAGACAAATCTCGGAGAAAATAGAGCTTCAAGAGGAGAAAAGCTTAACTAGTGTGGCTCGGGCATTCCATCGAACACGTTGTGTGCATAGGAGGTGAGCTAGATCACCACTAACCCCTCTCCCCCTCGGCCAGAAAAAAAACAGAGCAGTGTGCTCTGCTCTTGAGCGAGGGGGTATATATAGGCACCTCATTGGTCCCGGTTGGTGCTACAAACCGGGGCTAAAGGGGTGCCTTTGGTCCCGGTTCATGCAACCAACCGGGACCAATGGTGCTGGGCCAGGAGCAACACCCATTGGTCCCGGTTCGTCGCTCCAACCGGGACCAAAAGGTCCAGACGAATCGGGACCAATGGCCCACGTTGCCCGGCCGGCCCCCTGGCCTCACGAACCGGGTCCAGTGCCCCCATTGGACCCGGTTCTAGATTGAATCGGGGCTAATGGGCTGGACAGGCCTGGACCAAAGCCCTGTTTTCTACTAGTGAGAGCATTGATTGGGGGAACCCGGACGTGGCGAAGGTGCTCCAAGGGAAGCTCCAGCAGGTGGTCAACAAGGGCATCAAGCTGGTGGACATGGTTGATAACCCACAAGTATAGGGGATCATGACAGTCTCCGAGGGTAGTATTTGACTCAATTTGTTGATTCAACACAAGGGGAGCCAAAGAATATTTATAGGCCTTGGCAGTTGAGTTGTCAATTCAACCACACCTGGAAAAAAAATCTCTACAACTAAGTGTTTAGTAGCGCGGTAGTTTGATAGTTTTGATAGTAACGGTTAGTAATAGTGGCAGTTTTATAGTGATTGTAACAGCAACAACAGTAGTAACTTAGCAAAGACAATATGAGCAAAGTGTAGGCATTGGATCCGCGATAAATATTTGTGTGGATGACATTCATCATGTAGCAGTCACAACCTAGAGTGATACACAATAGCTCCAATTCATCAATTCAATGTAGGCATGTATTCTGCATATAGCCATACGTGCTTATAATAAGAACTTGCATGGCATCTTTTGTCCTACCCTCCCATGGCAATGGGGTCCATAAAAAAAATCTAAGAGATAAGGCTCCCTTTTAATAGAGAACCAAAACAAAGCATTAACATATAGTGAATGCATGAACTCCTCGAATTACCCCGGAGAGTATCACAATTATTGTCACCTTGGGGTCTATGGTTCAGAACAATAATAAGTGCATATAATGAGTAGATAGGATCAAGAACTCAAATATATTCATGGAAACATAAAGGGTTCATATCTGAAATCATTGCACGCGGGCCTTACTCACAAGTGTTAAGCTAGCATAACAAAGTCATAGCAACATCAATCTCGAAACATAGTGGATACTAGGGATCAAGCCCTAACGGTGGTGAGCATCATGGAATTGTTGATGAAGAAGGGTTGATGATGACGACGGCGACGAATATCCCTCTTCGGACCCCCGAACGGACTCCAGATCTGCCCTCCTGATGAAGAATAGGAGGTGGCAGCGGCTCTGTATCGCAAAACGCGATGAAACTTTATCTCTGGGTTTTTCTCTCCACGAGATGGAACTTATAGGACCGGAGGTAGTGCAAACAGAGGCTCGAGGGGCCCACAAGCTCCAATGGCCCTAGGGGGCGCCACCTGAGCTTGTGGATCTATGGCAGCTCCCCTCAAGTAGATCTCTTCGCCAGTATTTTTTATTTATTCCAGAAAAGTTCTCTTTAAATTTTCATCCAATTCCAATAACTTTTATTTCTGCACAAAAATAACACTAAGGTAGTTCTGCTAAAAATAGCGTCCGTTCGGGTTAGTTCCATTCACATCATGCATATTAGAGTTCAAAACAAGACCAAAATGTTTGGAAAAGTAGATACTCAATTCCCCCAAGCTTAACTCATTACTTGCCATAAAGCAATTCAGTTGATAAACTGAAAGTGATAAGGAAAAACATTTACAAATTCTTTTGTTCTTGTTGTTGTATATATGCTTAACTAGTAATCAAGTTTTTAGTAAAGATCATGAACTAACCATATGAATGATAACACTTAGATCTCACATTTACTCATGACAATAACATAATCAACTGGCGAGCAATAATAATATATCTCAAATGCCAACAATTCGTCAAAATAATCATGATATAATATGGTAACCTGGTATCTAGCTAGCCATTTTTGCGACTACAAAACATAAATGCAGAGCATCTTTGAAGTTCAAGCAGCGACTAAACATTATAATTCATGGTAGAAGAGATCCAGTCATGCTCACATTCAACATTAACTAGACTCAATGCATGTTGAATTAAGAATTACAATAGCGCTCTCTATGTTGGTGTTTGAATGAGAAGGTGATGACTCAACAACAAAAGTTAATAACAAGAAAGTAAATAGAAAGGCCATTGGAAGAGAGAAGCAGAGATTTATAGTTGTGTCAGAGCTCATAGCTTAAAACATAAATGAATGCATTTTTTAGTTGTTTAATTTTCCTGTCAACGTCACGTGAAAGGATCGCAACATCTTCCATGCTAAACACATTATTGGTGGTTCCCATGCAGAAAGGAAAAGATTTACCCCCCCCCCCACAAGCATACAAACACAAGCCATGGCTAGCCGAATCCACGAGTGCCTTCCAAACAATCATCACGCAAGGGGGAGTTTGTTTTATTATATTTTCTTTGTTTTTGTTCATCAGGACTGGGCATCCCAATTATCAGCCTCTCTTGTGCAAGACAAGTGAATAAACTCTCGTCGTGAGAATAACCCGCTTAGCATGGAAGATGTTCACCACCCCGTCGCTCCATGAGCAGTACGGGCACACAAAACAGATGCTTATCTGAATGATCAGAGATGGCACATGCAAACTTACTTGGAACAATAGAGTAATATCGTATATAGGTAGGTAATATGGTGGACTCTTTAGTGTAACTTTGAATTCATGATTTTGGATTCACAAGCAACATTCCCGCTTAGTACATGTGAATGCTATCAAATAGATTGAGAAGCGACCAACTAGAGAGCGACAACAGTCATAATCATGCATTGCAAATATTTAACATTGAATATGAGCATGAGTAATATATAGACACTCCGAATATAAATATCATAAAGACTGCATTGGTTTTGAATCAACTACGTGTGCGAACATGTGCCAAGTCAAGCCACTCGAATTATTCAGAGGAGTATATCATTCTATCATACTACATCACAATCATTTTAATGCATGTTGAAACTCAAGATAAATCATTACCCACTCCTAGCTACTTAAGCATAGCACGAGCAACTATAATCTCTAATTGTCATCACCAACATGTTTACTCATAATATGCTGAATCAGGACTACTGAGTTAAACATATTTACAAAAAAAACAAGAAGAGTTCATACCAGCTTTTCTTTAGGACCCCGATAACGCCCACTCGTGTGGCATACTAGCCATCCGCCCACACACCGTGTGTGGAGTGAGAAGGAGGCATCCCACACGGGCTGTGTGTGGGCGGACATTAGAATTGTCCACACATATGGGCGCAGCTACTTCGTGCCACACGCCCAACAAGTACTACTCATCTCCATCCCACGCGTGTGGCACGAAGCAAAAATGCCCACACGTTCTGGCGCAGCTATGTTAGGTACTCGCGGGATGACGATTTAGTTGCCATCCGGGATGGCAGATGTAGTTATCCGGGGATGGCAAATGTAGTTGTAAAAGCATGGTAACTATATCTGTTTTGGTTAACTATAGTTGCCATGTCTAATTTATGGTAGTTGCCGTGTGTAATCAAACCATAGTTCCCGCGTGTGATTAACTACTTGCCACATATGGTCAAACAGTAGTTGCCATGTATGTTTACCTAGTTGCCACGTGTGGTCCAACCATAATTGCCATTTATGGTTAATCACAGTTGCCATGTGTGTTTATCTGGTTGCCACGTACGTGCAACTGCAGTTGCCGTCTAGCAACGAATCATTGTTGCCATGTGTGTTTACTTAGTTGCCACGTACGCGTAACTGCATTTGCAATCCAATAACGTACGGGTGTCGTGTGTGCGAAAATCAGTTCGCCCACACGCGCGTGGACTAGGTGTTGGCTGTGTGGGTAGAAACTAATTTGCCCACACAACGCAGCTGGCAAACCGCATGCTGCGGGCGTGTGGGCGAACTCTTCAATGCCCCCACATCAGCCCCGTCCTACGTGGCACGCGAATTCTGTCCCAATGTGTCAAGATTCGTGCAAACTTGACTGGACGGTGATCCACGCGTGTGGGCGAGTTGAAAAATTGCCACACGTGTGGGCGTTAATATTTTCGTTTCTTTATCACAGTCACTTCATCACATCATCGTCATTATTGCCATTCATTTGCTCGACCGACGAAATTGCCACTGGAAGAATCAATGTCAACTCGATAAGGCGATATACCAATTGGAAAGTTCTATGTTTCATTGTTTGAACCATCAACCGAGCAAGAGTAGAAATATATGTACATCCATTAAATTCCTCACTTCTCATAATATTTGTAAGGAATGTTGGAAGCTCGTATGTTAGCAACAACCGTTCAGCTTGTGTAAAATCTTCAACATAAATTTTAGCAAGCCAAATAAGTTTCTCATCATTAAACTTTGAGAAGTTGTTAGCTGGATTAAGACAAGACATGCAATCCACTAACTCAGTGTTAACTTCATTGAATCGGTGGTTCATCTCAGTGAGAGTTGCATCAATAGCAACATTGAATATGCTCACCCTGAAATAATGATCGCGAGTCACCTTATTCTTGCTTCGAGCAGATTGCCCCATAGCTCCAACAAGATCATCCATATTTGGCACGTCAATTCCATGTTCCTCACAAAAGTTTTTTGCTTGCTCGCATAATGGCTCATACCCATTGTCCCTCATAGTTTGCAAAGCTTCTTTCACATCCAAGATCAAACACATGGCGTCAACAACATCTTGATTCTTCCTTTGCAAAGCTTGCGATAGCATATTTGTGATGTTCAACAAGTTTATTAAGAATATCATGATGAAGACAAATTGGAAGCATTCCATCTGGACCAACAAACCTGAAGCTTTACCTTGAGAAGTGTGTTCCTGGGCATCCTCAATCACAATTGCAAGCGCATCCACCACTGCATTCCACATTGTGTAAACACGAAGCAAGGTTCTAAGATGTGAGCCCCAGCGAGTAACTCCTGGTCTAGCTAGGTTAGTTTCTTGATGTAAACCAGTTCCAGATAATATCTTACAATTCTCCATCATCTCTATCAAGTACTCGTGATGCTTTGCAAGCAATGCATCTTTTCTTTTGCAAGATGAACCCACCAGAGTCACTATCAAGGGAAGAAAGTTAAAAAATCAGCAATAACCAGACAACATTGAGCCACTGTGACAACCACTAGTTGCAACTGATGGGCAAAACAGTGAACATAGAAAGCATATGGACTCTCATCACGAATTAGCTTTTGCAAACCATTGAATTCTCCTCTCATTTTATTTCAGATTCTTTACTATGTGCTCGGAATTTGGTAGCCACATTGGCCCTTTGATTGTTGAAATCATCACACAAGCCTCTATCAATGTTGTGGTAACTAGATGGGGGTAGGCTGAACAATAACATTAATTGGGGCAACATTGGATTCAGGAACAATAGGAAGTGTATTTGAACTACTTGCAAACCAACTATGCAGAGTCCTCTTTCTCTTCATTTCTATAAAAATTAAACAAAGACATAAATTAGTTCATGAATTAATTGTTACTAGAACCAGTACTGACTAGAATTCGCTAAACTAGCAACTGGCTATCAACTAAACTAAGAAGAATCAAACAGAGTCAGAGAGAGACAACAGACAACCTACTTCAAAGTTCGAACTGCTCTGGACCGGGACTCTGGAGAGTGTAGACAGCGTCCGGCGTCCAGTGGGGAGGCGGAGGATCCGGCGACCTGCAGAGAGCCCTGGGCGTCGTCGGCGACGAGCTCCCCAGCAGGCGGCAGGCCGGCTCCCCCCGTCCCTCGTGCAGGATCGGGCGCTCGGCTGATGACGGCATCCGGCGGGGAGGCGGCGCCCGACAAGGACGCAGCGCACGGCGAGGAGGCGGCCTCGAACTAGGAGGTGGCGTCTAGCGGCCGGTGGCTAGGTTATTGGGAGTCCGCTGCTCGTGCGACTGAAAGTGCAACTAATCCCCGGGTGGTTTTGGTAATTAATAACAACATATACATCATTGAACTAATATTTACTTGAGAATCATTTCAGAGAAGTTCGATGATATGGGTATGGAAATGTCTGAAGAAGTGGACCCCTCAAAATGCTAAGACAAGCATTGGCAAAAGCTCAAGACTCTATTTTTGGTTTAGTGATCAAAGATCACATTGAGTCCATAGGAAAAGCCAATACTATTAAAAGGGGATGAGGTTGTGTTGATAATCTGGTTGCTCAAGTGCTTAGTGATCTAGCTCCCTCAACTATCAGCAACTTTCACTACTTAACACACTCATAAGTAATCTCGGACAAACCGATTCTTCCAACTCAGTCCCACCGAGATGAACCACCTCAGTTATTCTTCCAAACCCTAATTTTTCGGTCCATCCGATTTTGAGTTCGGTCTCACCGAAACTGGACTGCCAACCTTCTGTAACCAATTGACATCATATCGGAATATCCGAGTTGTTAATTTCGGTCCCACCGAGAATGGCAAGCTCCTACCTTTGACTCACATCGGACACACCGAGATGGTATTTTCGGTCCCACCGAAAATCCCAACGTTCACTATATTTGAACTTTCGGTCTGACCGAGTTTTCACTTCGGTCTCACCGAGATTGCTCAAATGTGTGTGTAACGGTTGGATTTTGTGTGGAGGCTATATATACCCCTCCACCCCCTCTTCATTCGTGAAGAGAGCCATCAGAAAGTCTACCACTCCTACCATACACTTTCTGAGAAGAGAACCACCTACCCTTGTGTTGAGATCAAGTAATTCCATTCCTACCATATGAAACTTGATTTCTAGCCTTCCCAAGTTGCTTTCCACTCAATCCTTTCTTCCACCACAGCCATATCAGTGAGGAGAGTTGAGTGTTGGGGAGATTATCATTTGAAGCACAAGAGCAAGGAGTTCATCATCATCAACAACATCTATTACCTTTTGGAGGGTGGTGCCTCCTAGATTGGTTAGGTGTCGCTTGGGAGCCTCCGTCTTTGAGATGTGGAGTTGAACCAAGAAGTTTGTAAGGGCAAGGAGATCGCCTACTTCGTGAAGATCTACCCCGAGTAAGGCTAGTCCTCCGTGGGCGTAGGCCATGATGGAATAGACAAGGTTGCTTCTTCGTGGACCCTTCGTGGGTGGAGCCCTCCGTGGACTCGCGCAGCCGTTACCCTCCGTGGGTTGAAGTCTCCATCAACGTGGATGTACGATAGCACCACCTATCGGAACCACGACAAAAATCTCCGTGTCTCCAAACTGCGTTTGATCTTCTCCACTTCTCTTTACTATATGTGCAATTTACTTTCCGCTGCCCATACTCTAGAATTGCATGTGTAGTATGCTACTTGACTTGTGTGCTTTGCAAAAACTGTCAAAATCTGTCCTTGATAAAAGACAGAATTTTTATCTTGTCGAGTAGTCTAATCACCCCCCCTCTAGACACTCTCACCTTCTTCGATCCTACAATTGGTATCAGAGCTTTGGTCTCCATTGCTTTGGTTTACACACCATTGGAGGAAGATGGACGTGTCTACGGATGGGAGTGTTAGCCATAGAGTGCCTGTTCTTGATGGAAGGTTCTATAACTCTTGGAGGTCTGAAATGCTTAGTATCTTTAAAATGTACAATTTGTGCAAATATATTGAGACCCCATATGTGCCTCCATTTGATCCCTTGCACCCTACCATGGATGAAGAGCTTGATTTGCTTCGTAACCTTAGAACTGTGAATCTTATCATTAGAGGGTTACCTGATGACTTGCTTAATCTTGTTACAAACTTTGAGTGTGCCTATGCTATGTGGAAATTCTTGGAAGAACTTTATCCGGACTACTCTTTGAGAAGTCTTGATGAAATTCTACACAAGACTATTGAATTTGATAAGTTGCACCCCAATGATCCTAACTTTGATAAATGCTTCTTTGAGCTTCGTGATCTTATGAAAAAGAAGGGTGATCCCGGTCTTATCAATATTAGAGTTAGAAATGCTCTTGCATTGCATTCCGAAGATTATTATTCCATTGACCAAACTAATGCAAATACTTATCAAATTGACCTAGGTGTTGATGATGAACAATCTATGGGTCAATATGATGATGAGCATGAGCAAGACGATTATTCTGATTCGGACACCGAGCTAGACAAGGTCATGAAGAGTCTCAATCTTATGGCAAATCTGAGAGACTACATGTCTGGCGGAAAAGAGTGGATTCTTGATAGTGGATGCACCGATCACATGACCGGAGATAAAGACATGTTTCGAGAGCTTGCAAAGAACGATGGTCCACGCAAGTATGTGACTTTTGGAGACAACTCCAAGGGTAAGGTACTTGGCCTTGGTAAGGTGGCCATATCTCATGATAGCTCTATTCAAAATGTCATGCTTGTAGAATCTCTTGGATACAATTTACTTTCCGTGTCTAGATTAGCTGACTTTGGA
The DNA here is from genome assembly GCA_902687465.1 of Secale cereale. NCBI lineage: Eukaryota > Viridiplantae > Streptophyta > Magnoliopsida > Poales > Poaceae > Secale > Secale cereale. Next base: position 104,745,087 of record LR738711.1, on the reverse strand, counting down.
TTCAATGTGCTATTCACCAAAGTAGATTGCCAAGTCTTTCGTCGTGATAATCAAAACATGGCTTTTACCGGTATACGTAGAGGTGGTCTATATATTGTTGATTTCACTAAGAAAGCCCAACCTAGAGCTTGTTTCATTGCTAAATCCTCTAAAGGTTGGTTGTGGCATAGAAGGCTAGGACATGTTGGTATGCGTAATCTAGACAAGCTAATCAAAGGTGATCATATTCTTGGTGTTAAAGATGTTTTCTTTGACAAAGATAGACTTTGTAGTGCTTGCCAAGCAGGAAAACAAGTTGGTGGAAGTCATCCCGTGAAAAACATCATGACCACAAGGAGACCACTTGAGCTTCTTCATATGGATCTCTTCGGTCCCAATGCTTACAAAAGCCTTGGTGGTAACTCCTTTGGTCTAGTTATAGTTGATGATTATTCCAGATTTACGTGGGTATTTTTCCTTGATGATAAATCGCAGGTTCAGAGGATCTTCAAGACCTTTGCCAAAAAGGCCCAAAATCAATTTGAGGTGAAGATCAAGAAAGTTCGGAGTGACAATGGAACGGAGTTCAAGAACGCCAATGTAGACTCTTTTCTCGATGAGGAAGGAATTCTACATGAGTTCTCGGCTACGTACACTCCTCAACAAAATGGAGTTGTTGAGAGGAAGAACCGAACGCTCATAGAGATGGCAAGAACGATGCTTGATGAATACAAGACACCGAAGCACTTTTGGGGAGAAGCCGTCGAGACAGCTTGTCATGCCATCAACAGGCTTTATCTTCATAAGCTCCTTGGCAAGACATCATACGAGCTTCTCACCGGTAACAAACCCCAAGTGGGATACTTTCGTGTCTTTGGTTCAAAATGCTATATCCTTGATAAGCATCTGAAAGTGCAACTAATCCCCGGGTGGTTTTGGTAATTAATAACAACATATATATCATTGAACTAATATTCTCTTGAGAATCATTTCAGAAAAGTTCGATGATGTGGGTATGGAAATGTCTGAAGAAGTGGACCCCTCAAAATGCTAAGACAAGCATTGGCAAAAGCTCAAGACTCCATTTTTGGTTTAGTGATCAAAGATCACATTGAGTCCATAGGAAAGCCAATACTATCAAAAGGGGATGAGGTTGTGTTAATGATCTTGTTGCTCAAGTGCTTGGTGATCTAACTCCCTCAACTATCAGCACTATTCACTACTTAACACACACCCATAAGTAATCTCGGTCACACCGATTTCTCCAACTCAGTCCCACCGAGATGAACCACTTCAGTTGTTTCTCCAAACCCTAAATTCTCGGTCACACCGATTCTGAGTTTCGGTCTCACCGAAAAAGGGCTGCCAACCTTCTGTGATCAGTTGACATCAATTCGGAATATCCGAGTTTATATTTTCGGTCTCACCGAGATGGCAAACCCTAACCTTTGACTCACTTCGGTCTCACCGAGATGGTATTTTCGGTCCCACCGAAAATCCCAACGTTCACTATATTTGAACTTTCGGTCTAACCGAGTTTTCACTTCGGTCTGACCGAGATTGGTCAAATGTGTGTGTAACGGTTGGATTTTGTGTGGAGGATATATATACCCCTCCACCCCCTCCTCATTCGTGAGGAGAGCCATCAGAAAGTACCACCACTTCTACCACACACTTTCTGAGAAGTGAACCACCTACCCTTGTGTTGAGATCAAGCCATTCCATTCCTACCATATGAAACTTGATCTCTAGCCTTCCCAAGTTGCTTTCCACTCAAATCTTCCTTCCACCACAGCCATATCAGTGAGGAGAGTTGAGTGTTGGGGAGTTTATCACTTGAAGCACAAGAGCAAGGAGTTCATCACCATCAACACCGTCTATTACCTTTTGGGGGGTGGTGCCTCCTAGATTGGTTAGGTGTCGCTTGGGAGCCTCCGTCGTGATGTGGAGTTGAACCAAGAAGTTTGTAAGGGCAAGGAGATCGCCTACTTCGTGAAGATCTACCCCGAGTAAGGCTAGTCCTCCGTGGGCGTAGGCCATGATGGAATAGACAAGGTTGCTTCTTCGTGGACCCTTCGTGGGTGGAGCCCTCCGTGGACTCGCGCAGCCGTTACCCTCCGTGGGTTGAAGTCTCCATCAACGTGGATGTACGATAGCACCACCTATCGGAACCACGACAAAAATCTCCGTGTCTCCAAACTGCGTTTGATCTTCTCCACCTCTCTTTACTACATGTGCAATTTACTTTCCGCTGCTTATACTCTAGAATTGCATGTGTAGGGTGATACTTGAATTGATCTTAATTGTGAAACTGCCAAAAACTTTGCATGATCAAAAGGCAGATTTTTTATATTGTCAAGTAGTCTAATCACCCCCCCCTCTAGACATACTTTTGATCCTACAAGTGGTATCAGAGCTTTGGTCTCCATTGTTTTAGTTTCCATTGCATTGGACTCCATAAGCTTGGTTTCACAACCTAGGAGAGTATGGCGTCTAGTGAGGGTAATTATCGTAGAGGTCCTTACTTTGATGGTACAAATTTTGCTAGTTGGAAGCATAAAATGAAAATGCATATTCTTGGTCATAACCCAGCCGCATGGGGCATTATTTGTGTTGGTATGCAAGGTGATTTCTTCGAAGAAGGAAAAGTTCCGGATCGCGAAGCTACACCAGAAGAATTGCGGATGTTGCAAAACAATGCTCAAGCTTGTGACATTCTTTTCAATGCTTTGTGTCCCGAGGAATTCAACAAAATCAGCCGTCTTGAGAATGCTAAAGAGATTTGGGATACTTTGGTTGAAATGCACGAAGGTACTGAATCTGTGAAGGAATCAAAGCTAGATATTCTTCAAGGTTAACTTGACAAGTTCAAGATGAAGGATGGTGAAGGAGTCGCTGAAATGTACTCTAGGCTTGCTCTCATCACAAATGAGATTGCCGGCTTAGGAAGCGAAGAAATGACCGACCGATTCATCATTAAGAAGATTCTCAGAGCTTTGGATGGAAAGTATGACACCGTGTGCACTTTGATCCAAATGATGCCAAACTACAAGACTCTCAAGCCAACTGAAGTCATTGGAAGAATTGTTGCTCATGAGATGACACTTAAGGATAAGGAAGAGCTTCACAATAAGTCAAGTGGTGCTTACAAAGCTACAAGTGATGCTCCTACTACCTCAAGTGACAAGCTAATTTCCAATGAAGAGATAAGCCTAATGGTCAAGAACTTCAACAAGTTCTACAAGAATAGAGGCAAAGAAAGAAGCTCAAAGTCTAGATCATATGATGAAAAGAGATCTTCTAGTCGTGATCGAAACTGCTACAATTGTGGAAGACCCGGACACTTCTCAAATGAGTGTACGGCTCCTCACAAGAGAAGAGAAGAATCTCCAAGAAGAAGAGCAAGAGATGAGTCACCTCGGAGAGAGAGGAGTAGAGATGATCGTTATGAAAGAAGACCCTCTCGGAGAAGCAAGGATTCGGAGAGGAAAGACAAGTCATCAAGGAGCTACACAAGAAGAAGACATCAAGCTCATGTAGGTGAATGGGTCTCCGGCTCCGACTCCGACAATCAATCCGATGGAAGCTATCACTCCGACTCCGACTACAGTCAAGATGAAGGTGTTGCCGGACTTGCACTCGTATCCTCCAACTCCAACTCCTACGACTTATTTGATTCACCAAATGAGGGAATTGGAAGATGCTTCATGGCTAAAGGCCCCAAGGTAACACACCCTGAATTCATTGACTTTGATAGTGATGAGGATGACTTGCTTGGTGAAGATGAGCTCTTGCATGATAAATCTAGTGAGCTTAGTAATGATGAAAATGCTAGTAGTCTTTATAGTCGAGAAGAGTCGAATGACAATGCTATGAAGGAGATTGAGCGTCTAACTAAAGAACTAAACACTCTTAAGTTAGCTCATGAAACAACTCAAGAAGATCATAGAGAGCTTCTAAGATCTCATGAGAAGCTACGCTTCGAGAAGCTCACTCTAGAGCAAGAACATGAGTTTCTAAAAGCAATCAATGACGATCTTCGAAAGAAGAGTTCTTCATATCTTGCCAAACGACTTCTCTTGTCTAATTTCTTGCCACCTATTAAGACTAAGCATGACAAGCATAAGAAAAATTCTTCCTCTAGTAGTAACAATAACCATGTTAAATCCAATATTGTTGCTTCTAGTAGTTCTCTTGATTCCACTAACAATGTTTCAAGCCAAGTTACACTTGAGCAAGAAAATAGCTTATTGAAGGAAATCATAGAGAAAGGTGTCTACAAGAGTCTTGCCGGAAGCAAGAACTTTGAGGAGATTGTTCGCAAACAAGGAAGGCACCGGAAGAATCAAGGGATTGGTTTTGAGCGAAAGTTCAACGCTGAAGGTGTTGAGTGGGAAGAAGGTCAATACCCTACTCCACAGTTTGTTTCACAAAAGGAGAAGTATGATCCTACTTCTTTCAATGTGGAACAAGCTCAAGATGACCTTCCACCACAAGACCACAAGCTAAAGGCCAAGGACAAGCTTCAAGAGGAGATTGATGCATTCATTGAAGCACCTCAAGCCATGGTCAAGTGGGTTCCCAAGGACAAATCAAGTTCTACTTCGTCAAGCTCAACTACAACCCCAAGGATTCCCATCAAGATGATGTGGATCCCAAAGAAGAAGAACTAGAAGGTTCTTGAGGGTGACTCCGCCAACAAACTTCACTCATATTCATTTTGGCAAGAACTTGTGCAATCAACTTCCACATCATGCAACTAGTTCATGGAGTCACAAACCCTCTTGTTGGTAAGTCAAGGGACAAGGTAATCATTGCTTTCATGGACATCATCTTTTGTGTACTTCAATCTATGTCTATGGATATTCCTGTTTGTTCCTTGTGGGACTAACCCATGTAGGTATTGAAAGTGCCCTAATCCAAAGGATAGCTCCCAACTCTTGATGATCTACATCAACATTGAGCATCCACATCTTCAACATCTACATGAAGTCTTCTACGACAACCCAAGGTTAGTTTGACCCTTTAAAAGGGGTTCTCACATCTAGGGGGAGCTTTGCTCTAAAAATTGAGCTAAAGCATCTCCAAATGATGTGAACACATAAATGCTTTATGTAAAAGTGGTAACCCCACTTGTGCTTAAACGATGAGTATGACCTATGATCAAATGTTCTCATTTGGCTCCTAAGTCAAAATACTCATATATAGATGACCTAGTCATCGACAAATTTTGTGCTAGTAGCTAAAGTATTGGTTGTGCATGTTTGACACATATTTCAGTTGCTATCTTATTGTGTGAGCATGTTGAATGCATGATTTTATCCATTCAAGGACATCCATTTGTTGTTTTGATTGTTTTGATTTTTCTGGCCAAATGGATGGACAAGAATGCCTAAGCACTTTCCCTAGCTATCTATGCTTTCTTGTCTCAAATTCTATTCATGCTCATATCACAACTTTGAACAAGTCATTTTCGGACTCTCCGAGTGAGGAGCACTCGGAGCCACCGATCCTTCTAAGGCTGACCTCCAAAACCTTCTAAGTCCATTTCGGTCTGACCGGCTTCTCCATCTCGGTCCAACCGAAACGCTTAGACTGATCTAGGTTTCATCTCGGTGAAACCGAGTTTAAAATCTCGGCGTGACCGATATGTGTAACTGCACAGCAGTTAGCCATTTCGGTGTCACCGAGTTTTTCAACTCGGTCCCACCGACAGTATGGGGATATATATACCTGAGGGCTGCGCGCGATTTAACTCTTCAAACCGTTTCGCCCCCAAGTCCCCTGCTGCCGTCGCCCTGGTCTTCGGATCGTCGCCGTCGTCGCCTGTGCGCCCTCGCCGCAGGTCTCCGCCGCCGTCAACGGTAATCCTCTCCGCGCCGTTGCCGCCGTAGAGGGACTCCACCAAGTTAGGGTGAGTCCCGATCCCTTTCGTGCTCCCCATCTGATTCTTGCACGATTGGTTTGCCATGAATCTATCCACGTTTGAGATATTCCCTAAACATCAGATCAGATCCTTTAGTTTCGAGCGAAATTCTTAGGTTTAGGTTTCCACGGAACACATCTCGGTGAAGCCGATTTTGAAACTCGGAATGACCGATTTGGCCTCTGGCCATTGCACTGCACCATTCGGTCTAACCGAGTTGTGCAAATCGGTGTGACCGAAACTTAGCTTCAGTGAAACCCTAGTGTTTCGGTAGGACCGAAACCCATTTCGATCTGACCGAAAGGGGTGTGTAGGCCTCTGTATACACTTCAGATTCACCGAAACTTAAAATCGGTTTGACCGAAATGCATTCTGTGAAAACTCAAAACTAAGACTTGAACTCAGTTTTTTGCAAAAACCTCTGCAGTTGTGATAACTCTTCTACTCTGCCTATACCTTATCTTTTTACAGGTTGTCAGCCATGTCAGATGTCAGTGACAGCCAGAACAGGTCTGAATCACCGTTTGCAGAGATTCCAGAGGCAGATACCAGTCCTGAGGCTAGCAGTTCCAGTGATGATGGTGAGAGGAGCACCCCTAGTGGTTTGCCTCCTGCAGCCACCAGAACCAGAAAGAAGAGAAATTCTGATGATGAGGACTCTGACTTCGTTGCTGAGGAAGTTACCTCCAAGCCCAAGAGGAATGTTGTTGCCAAAGAGCACCAAGGGCAGCAGTCAAGGAAAGGCACAAGCAAGGTAAAGCAGTCAGCTATCGCAAAGAAGCTAAACTTGGAAGAGCCAGCTCCAAGTAAGGTGAAGAAAACTTCCAAGAGGAAGAGGGTAGTATATGCTGAACCTCAAGTTGATGCAGCTGCTGAAGAAGAAGAAGAAGATGCACCCCAGCCTCCTCCTCAGAAGGCTAAGTTCATGGATGATGCTATTAGGGCTCAAGCCTCCTCTAAGCCCAAGAAGCCTGCTCATGCCAAGGCAGCTCCAGCCAAGCCCAAGAGAACAACCAGGAGCATTCCAGCTTCTGAGAAGAACAAAGGTGAGATGCCACCGTCTGAGTCAGATGAAGAGCATGTGTTGCTTAAGCTCCGTCCTAAGTTGCCACTCCACAATGATGCTCATCCTCAAGCTGAGGACATGAAGGCAAGGAAGGATAAAGGTCTCAGGCTATGGAGACAGTCTGATCCATATGCTGTGAGGAGAAGGACTGCTGTGGACCCCAGATTCCACACCAGAGAGCAGCAGGACTTCTATGAGACCGTGATGATGGATAAGAAGCCTATTGTTGCTGACACCAGGTATGTTGACTGGAAGTATATTGACAGTGAAGAGCACCGAGACTTCTTTCCCCATGTGCATGAGAGCTTTACTGCATGTGGAGTTGCTGATTTTGTGGGTCAAGAGCTGACAGCTTGGAATGACGAGATGATCATGCAGTTCTACGCCACAGCCCACTTCTATCCTGATGGCAAGATCACCTGGATGACTGAAGGTCAAAGGTTTTCTTCGTCTGTTGAAGAATGGGCAGAACTTCTGAATGCTCCAGTGCAGAGAGAGGACGACATTGATGTCTATGGGATTCCTAAGAAGAGTCATGATTCCATGAAGAACATGTACAAGGAGATCCCCGCTGCTGATTTGGAAGGGTGGAAGCTTGGCTCAGTGTACTATCTCCAGGCAGGTCTGACCACCACAAACACTATTTTGAGGCATACCTTGATGCCCAAGTCTGGAGACCACCGCATGATTCGAGGCTATTCTATCAACATGCTGCACATTCTCGATGAGAAGGCACCTTTCAAGGTGATGGACTTAATGGTAGAGACCATTAAGAGGACTGCAGCTGACCAGAAGAGGTCATGTGGGTTTGCCCCGCAGATTCAAATGCTCATCAACGCCAAGTTTGGCACGGGCAAATTCATGTTGGATAGGAAGCACTTGCCACTGCAGCCAGTGAAGGAAATATGCCCTAGAGGCAATAATAAAGATGTTATTTGTATTTCCTTATATCATGATAAATGTCTTTTATTCATGCTAGAATTGTACTAACCGGAAACTTAGTACATGTGTGGATACATAGACAAAACAGTATGTCCCTAGTATGCCTCTACTAGACTAGCTCATTGATCAAAGATGGTTATGTTTCCTAGCCATAGACATGAGTTGTCATTTGATCAACGGGATCACATCATTAGGAGAATGATGTGATGGACTAGACCCATCCGTTAGCATATCACTATGATCGTTTAGTTTTACTGCTATTGCTTTCTTCATAACTTATACATGTTCCTATGACTATGAGATTATGCAACTCCCGAATACCGTAGGAACACCTTGTGTGCTATCAAACGTCACAACGTAACTGGGTGATCATAAAGATGCTCTACAGGTGTCTCCGAAAGTATTCGTGGTGTTGGCATATATCAAGATTAGGATTTGTCACTCCGAGTGTCGGAGAGGTATCTCTGGGCCCTCTCGGTAACACACATCATAATAAGCCTTGCAAGCAAAAGACTAATGAGTTAGTCATGAGATGATGTGTTACGGAACGAGTAAAGAGACTTGCCGGTAACGAGATTGAACTAGGTATAGTGATACCGACGATCGAATCTCGGGCAAGTAACATACCGTTTGACAAAAGGAACAACGTATGTTGTTATGCGGTTCGACCGATAAAGATCTTCGTAGAATATGTAGGAGCCAATATGGGCATCCAGGTTCCGCTATTGGTTATTGACCAGAGAAGTGTCTCGGTCATGTCTACATAGTTCTCGAACCCGTAGGGTCCGCACGCTTAACGTTTCGTTGACGATATAGTATTTAATGAGTTATGTATGTTGATGACCGAATGTTGTTCGGAGTCCCGGATGTGATCACGGACATGACGAGGAACTCTGGAATGGTCCGGAGATAAAGATTAATATATGGGATAATAGTGTTTGACCTCCGGAAGGGTTCCGGAATTCACCGGAAGGGGTTCCGGATGTTTCCCGAAGTGTTTGGGTACGAGAACACGTTATTTGGGCCAAAAGGGAAAGCACACAAGGTTTTTGGAAAGCGCAAAAGGAAGTTTTGCGGAGTCCAGGGGCCAGACGCCAGGGTCCCTGGCGTCTGGGTCCAGACGCCGGGAACCCTGGCGTCTGGCCCTGGAGTCCGAGAAGGACTCTTGCCTTTCGGGTGAAACCGACTTTGTGAAGGCTTTTACTCCAAGTTTTGACCCCAAGGCTCAACATATAAATAGAGGGGTAGGGCTAGCACCCAAGACACATCAAGATACACCAAGCCGTGTGCCGGCTACCCCGACCCTCTAGTTTATCCTCCGTCTAGTTTCTGTAGTGCTTGGCGAAGCCCTGCAGAGATTGTTTTTCATCAACAACCGTCACCACGCCGTCGTGCTGCCGGAACTCATCTACTACTTCGCCCGTCTTGCTGGATCAAGAAGGCGAGGACGTCATCGAGCTGAACGTGTGCTGAACGCGGAGGTGCCGTACGTTCGGTACTAGATCGGGACGGATCGTGAAGGTGCACGACTACATCAACCGCGTTGATAAACGCTTCCGCTTTCGGTCTACGAGGGTATGTAGACACACTCTCCCCTCTCGTTGCTATGCATCTAGTAGATAGATCTTGCGTGATCGTAGGAAATTTTGAAAATACTACGTTCCCCAACAGTGGTATCAGAGCCAGGTCTATGCGTAGATGATATGCACGAGTAGAACACAATAAGATTGTGGACGATACTAGTCATACTGCTTACCAGCATGTCATACTTTGCTTCGGCGGTATTGTGAGATGAAGCGGCCCGGACCGACATTACGCATACGCTTACGCGAGACTGGTTTCACCGTTACGAGCACTCGTTGCTTAAAGGTGACTGGCGGGTGTCTGTCTCTCTCACTTTAGCTGAATCAAGTGTGGCTACGCCCGGTCCTTGTGAAGGTTAAAACAGCACATACTTGACGAAACATCGTTGTGGTTTTGTATGCGTAGGTAAGAACGGTTCTTGCTAAGCCCGTAGCAGCCACGTAAAACTTGCAACAACAAAGTAGAGGACGTCTAACTTGTTTTTGCAGGGCATGTTGTGATGTGATATGGTCAAGACATGATGAGTTATACGGCTTTGTATGAGATGATCATGTTTTGTAATGTTATCGGCAACTGGCAGGAGCCATATGGTTGTCGCTTTATTGTATGAAATACAACCGCCATGTAATTGCTTTACTTTATCACTAAGCGGTAGCGATAGTCGTAGAAGCAATAGTTGGCGAGACGACAACGATGCTACGATGGAGATCAAGGTGTCGCGCCGGTGACGAAGGTGATCATGACAATGCTTTGGAGATGGAGATCAAAAGCACAAGATGATGATGGCCATATCATGTCACATATTTTGATTGCATGTGATGTTTATCTTATTATGCTTCTTATTTTGCTTAGAACGACGGTAGCATTATAAGATGATCCCTTACTAAATTTCAAGGTATAAGTGTTCTCCCTGAGTATGCACCGTTGCGAAAGTTCGTCGTGCCGAGACACCACGTGATGATCGGGTGTGATAAGCTCTACGTTCAAATACAACGGGTGTAAGCCAGTTTTGCACACGCAGAATACTCGGGTTAAACTTGACGAGCCTAGCATATGCAGATATGGCCTCGGAACACTGGAGACCGAAAGGTCGAGTGTGAATCATATAGTAGATATGATCAACATAAGATGTTCACCATTGAAAACTACTCCATCTCACGTGATGATCGGACATGGTTTAGTTGATTTGGATCACGTGATCATTTAGATGACCGGAGGGATGTCTATCTAAGTGGGAGTTCTTAAGTAATATGATTAATTGAACTTTAATTTATCATGAACTTAGTCTTGGTAGTATTAGCATATCTATTTTGTAGATCAATAGCTCGCGATGTTGCTCCCCGTTTATTTTTCATATGTTCCTAGAGAAAACCAAGTTGAAAGATGTTAGTAGCAATGATGCGGAATTGTTCCGTGATCTGAGGATTATCCTCATTGCTGCACAGAGAAATATGTCCTTGATGCACCGCTAGGTGACAGACCTATTGCAGGAGCAGATGTAGACGTTATGAACGTTTTGACAAAAGCTCGATATGATGACTACTTAGTTTAGTGCACCATGCTTTACGGCTTATAACCGGGATTTCAAAAACGTTTTGAACGCCACGGAGCATATAATATGTTCCAAGAGTTGAAATTAGTATTTCATACTCATGCCCGTGTCGAGAGGTATAAGACCTCTGACAGTACTTTGCCTACAAAATGGAGGAGAATAGCTCAACCAGTGAGCATGTGCTCAGATTGTCTGGGTACTACAATTACTTTAATCAAGTGGGAGTTAATCTTCCAGATAAGATAGTAATTGACAAAGTTCTCTAGTCACTATCACCAAGTTAGTAGAACTTCGTGATGAACTATAAATATGCAAGGGATGACGAAAGGAATTCCCAGCTCTTCGCGATACTGAAGTAGGCGAAGGTAGAAATCATGAAAAAGCATCTAGTGTTGATGGTTAGCAAGACCACTAGTTTCAAGAAAAAGGGCAAGGGAAAGAAAGGGAACTTCAAAAGGAATAGCAAGTCAGTTGCTACTTCCACGAAGAAACCCAAAGCTAAACTCAAGCCTGAAACTAAGTGCTTCTACTGCAAAGGAAATGGTCACTGGAAGTGGAACTGCCCTAGATACTTGGCGGATAAGAAGGATGGCAAAGTGAACAAAGGTATATTTGATATACAGATTATTGATGTGTATTTTACTAGTGTTCATAGCAACCCCTCGGTATTTGATACTGATTTAGTTGCTAAAGAGTAGTAACTCAAAGTGGGAGTTGCATAATGAACAGAAACTAGTTAAAGGATGAAGTGACGATGTGTATTGGAAATAGTTCCAAGATTGATATGATCACCATCGTACACTCCCTATACTTTCGGGATTAGTGTTGAACCTAAATAAGTGTTATTTGGTGTTTATGTTGAGCATGAATATGATTTGATCATGTTTATTGCAATACGGTTATTCATGTAAGTTAGAGAATAATTGTTGTTCTGTTTACATGAATAAAACCTTCTATGGTCATACACCCAATGAAAATAGTTTGTTGGATCTCGATCGTGTGATACACATATTCATAATATTGAAGCCAAAAGATGCAAGGTTAATAATGATAGTGCAACTTATTTGTGGCACTGCCGTTTAGGTCATATTGGTGTAAAACGCATGAAGAAACTCCATAATGATGGATTTTTGGAATCACTTGATTATGAATCACTTGGTGCTTGCGAACCATGCCTCATGGGCAAGATGACTAAAACTCCGTTCTCCGGAACTGTGGAGCAAGCAACAGATTTGTTGGAAATCATACATGCTGATGTATGCAGACCAATGAGTGTTGAAGCTCGCGGCGGGTATCGTTATTTTCTGACCTTCACTGATGATTTGAGCAGATATGGGTATATCTACTTAATGAAGCACAAGTCTGAAACATTTGAAAAGTTCAAAGAATTTCAGAGTGAAGTGGAGAATCATCGTAACAAGAAAATAAGAGTTTCTACGATATGATCGTAGAGATAAAATATTTGAGTTATCGAGTTTGGCCTTCAGTAAAAACAATGTGAAATAGTTTCACTACTCACGCCACCTGGAACACCACAGTGTAATGGTGTGACCGAACGTCATAACCGTACTTTATTAGATATGGTGCGATCGATGATGTCTCTTACCGATCTACCACTATCGCTTTTGGGGTTATGCATTAGAGACAGCTACATTCACGTTAAATAGGGCACCATCTAAATCCGTGGAGATGACACCGTATGAACTGTGGTTTGACGATAAACCTAAGCTGTCATTTCTTTAAGTTTGGGACTGCGATGCTTATGTGAAAAAGTTTCAACATGATAAGATCGAACACAAATCGGAGAAGTAAATCTTCATAGAATACCCAAAAAGAAACTGTTGGGTACACCTTCTATCACAGATCCGAAGGCAAGATATTCGTTGCTAAGAATGGATCCTTTCTAGAAAAAGAGTTTCTCTCGAAAGAAGTGAGTGGGAGGAAAGTAGAACTTGATGAGGTAATTGTACCTTCTCCCGGATTGGAAAGTAGTACATCACAGGAAATTGTTCCAGTGATTCCTACACCAATTAGTGAGGAAGCTAATGATGATGATCATGAAACTTCGGATCAAGTTACTGCTGAACTTCGTAGATCAACCAGAGTACGTTCCGCACCAGAGTGGTACGGCAACCCAGTTCTGGAAGTCATGTTACAAGACCATGATGAACCTACGAACTATGAGGAAGCGATGATGAGCCCAGATTCCGCAAAATGGCTTGAGGCCATGAAATCTGAGATGGGATCCATGTATGAGAACAAAGTATGGACTTTGGTTGACTTGCCCGATGGTCGGCAAGCCATCAAAAATAAATGGATCTTCAAGAGGAAGACTGACGCTGACGGTAATGTTGCTGTTTACAAAGCTCGACTTGTTGCGAAAGGTTTTCGACAAGTTCAAGGAGTTGACTACGATGAGACTTTCTCACCCGTAGCGATGCTTAAGTCTGTCCGAATCATGTTAGCAATTGCCGCATTTAATGAAATCTGGCAAATGGATAACAAAACTGCATTCCTGAATGGATATCTTAAAGAAGAGTTGTATATGATGCAACCAGAAGGTTTTGTCGATCCTAAAGGTGCTAACAAGGTGTGCAAGCTCCATCGATCCATCTATGGACTGGTGCAAGCATCTCGGAGTTGGAATATACACTTTGATAAGTTGATCAAAGCATATAGTTTTATACAGACTTGCGGTGAAGCCTGTATTTACAAGAAAGTGAGTGGGAGCACTACAACCTTTCTGATAAGTATATGTGAATGACATATTGTCGATCGGAAATGATGTAGAATTTTCTGGAAAGCATAAAGGAGTGTTTGAAAGGAATTTTTCAAAGAAAGACCTTGGTGAAGCTGCTTACATATTGGGCATCAAGATCTATAGAGATAGATCAAGACGCTTGATAAGACTTTCGATGAGTACACACCTTGATAAGATTTTGAAGTAGTTCAAAATGGATCAGTCAAAGAAGGAGTTCTTGCCTGACTTGTAAGGTGTGAATTTGAGTAAGACTCAAAGCCAGACCACGGCAGAAAAAATATATAAAGAGAATGAAAGTCATTCCCTATGCCTCAGCCATAGGTTCTATAAAGTATGCCATGCTGTGTACCAAACATGTTGTGTACCTTGACATGAGTTTGTCAAGGGGGTACAATAGTGATCCAGGAGTAGATCACTGTACAACGGTCAAAATTATCCTTAGTAACTGGATGACTAAGGAAATGTTTCTCGATTATGGAGGTGATAAAGAGTTCGTCGTAAAGGGTTACGTCGATGCAAGTTTTGACACTAAATCCAGATGACTCTAAGTATCAATCTGGATGCGTATTGAAAGTGGGAGCAATTAGCTAGAGTAGCTCTATGCAGAACATGAAGCAAAACATGATCACACCTTAGTACTCTTTGGGTGTTAATCACATAGCGATGTGAACTAGATTATTGACTCTAGTAAACCCTTTGGGTGTTGGTCACATGGCGATGTGAACTATGGGTGTTATTCACATAACGATGTGAACTATCGGTATTAAATCACATGGCGATGTGAGCTAGATTATTGACTCTAGTTCAAGTGGGAGACTGAAGGAAATATGCCCTAGAGGCAATAATAAAGATGTTATTTGTATTTCCTTATATCATGATAAATGTCTTTTATTCATGCTAGAATTGTACTAACCGGAAACTTAGTACATGTGTGGATACATAGACAAAACAGTATGTCCCTAGTATGCCTCTACTAGACTAGCTCATTGATCAAAGATGGTTATGTTTCCTAGCCATAGACATGAGTTGTCATTTGATCAACGGGATCACATCATTAGGAGAATGATGTGATGGACTAGACCCATCCGTTAGCATAGCACTATGATCGTTTAGTTTTACTGCTATTGCTTTCTTCATAACTTATACATGTTCCTATGACTATGAGATTATGCAACTCCCGAATACCGTAGGAACACCTTGTGTGCTATCAAACGTCACAACGTAACTGGGTGATCATAAAGATGCTCTACAGGTGTCTCCGAAAGTATTCGTGGTGTTGGCATATATCAAGATTAGGATTTGTCACTCCGAGTGTCGGAGAGGTATCTCTGGGCCCTCTCGGTAACACACATCATAATAAGCCTTGCAAGCAAAAGACTAATGAGTTAGTCATGAGATGATGTGTTACGGAACGAGTAAAGAGACTTGCCGGTAACGAGATTGAACTAGGTATAGTGATACCGACGATCGAATCTCGGGCAAGTAACATACCGTTTGACAAAAGGAACAACGTATGTTGTTATGCGGTTCGACCGATAAAGATCTTCGTAGAATATGTAGGAGCCAATATGGGCATCCAGGTTCCGCTATTGGTTATTGACCAGAGAAGTGTCTCGGTCATGTCTACATAGTTCTCGAACCCGTAGGGTCCGCACGCTTAACGTTTCGTTGACGATATAGTATTTAATGAGTTATGTATGTTGATGACCGAATGTTGTTCGGAGTCCCGGATGTGATCACGGACATGACGAGGAACTCTGGAATGGTCCGGAGATAAAGATTAATATATGGGATAATAGTGTTTGACCTCCGGAAGGGTTCCGGAATTCACCGGAAGGGGTTCCGGATGTTTCCCGAAGTGTTTGGGTACGAGAACACGTTATTTGGGCCAAAAGGGAAAGCACACAAGGTTTTTGGAAAGCGCAAAAGGAAGTTTTGCGGAGTCCAGGGGCCAGACGCCAGGGTCCCTGGCGTCTGGGTCCAGACGCCGGGAACCCTGGCGTCTGGCCCTGGAGTCCGAGAAGGACTCTTGCCTTTCGGGTGAAACCGACTTTGTGAAGGCTTTTACTCCAAGTTTTGACCCCAAGGCTCAACATATAAATAGAGGGGTAGGGCTAGCACCCAAGACACATCAAGATACACCAAGCCGTGTGCCGGCTACCCCGACCCTCTAGTTTATCCTCCGTCTAGTTTCTGTAGTGCTTGGCGAAGCCCTGCAGAGATTGTTTTTCATCAACAACCGTCACCACGCCGTCGTGCTGCCGGAACTCATCTACTACTTCGCCCGTCTTGCTGGATCAAGAAGGCGAGGACGTCATCGAGCTGAACGTGTGCTGAACGCGGAGGTGCCGTACGTTCGGTACTAGATCGGGACGGATCGTGAAGGTGCACGACTACATCAACCGCGTTGATAAACGCTTCCGCTTTCGGTCTACGAGGGTATGTAGACACACTCTCCCCTCTCGTTGCTATGCATCTAGTAGATAGATCTTGCGTGATCGTAGGAAATTTTGAAAATACTACGTTCCCCAACAACCAGAGCATGAGGACAACGTAGTTGTGATGGATGAGGAGGATCCAACCTCAGTTGAAGGACAAGCCAAAATTGAAGCTGCGAAGAAAGCCAAAGCTGACAAAGAGGCAGCAGCAGCAGCAGCTAAACCAAAGAGCTTCGGAGAGCAGATTCTTGAAGCTACCCAGAGGATTGAACAACGCCTGGCCAGCATTGAGCAATCTCAGGAAAGCCTAGAGAGGATTGTTGAGGACAAGATCCACGCTCTGGACGTGAAGCTGACTGAGATTCAGGTGTCCGTCAACAAGCTTGAGGCAGACATGGAGGAAGCAAGGCAGGAGAGAGCAGAACTCATGCAGGATGATCTAGTCGAGGACTCTCATCGCCAGACTGCTCAGGTTCCCAGAGGATTCAGATCTGCAGCTATTCCAGTGACTGACTCCAGGGCTACCACTTCAGCACCAGCCACAGCTCCAGCAGTTACTCCAGCTCCAGCATCCACTCCTCCAGCGCAGACATCAGCAGAAGTCTTCGCCGATGCCGTCTTTTCTACTCCGACATCTACCCAGACGGGAGCCGCCAGCAGAGCCCGCAGTGACGCTTAGCTCTATACCTTTTCAAACTTTTTGGTAACTTGTTGCCAAAGGGGGAGAAATTGTATAGATCATAGGGCTTCGAGAGAGAGAGTGCTCTTTCGTTCTTTTGCCGGTTTCTTTGAGATACATTGGTTTCTTTTGGTCTTTCGAAACTTTCAGTGTGCTTGCTACTACGTTTGATGCTACCTTAATGAGTGCTTGGTCATACTATGCTTTAATGTGTGCTTAATGCTTATCATATGCTATTCCTTATTGTATGGCTACTTACTCTTGTCTTGGTGATTGAGTGCATGTTATTCATTCTTATCATTTTGTGCGCTCCACCAAGATGTATGTGACATGGAAGAGTGATCCATAATCCTAATCGATTGTGCATTTGCATTCAAACGCAAATTTTAAATAATGCACAAATTTAGGGGGAGCTCTTGTTTATCACATACTTCTCAAAGCGACTATATTATTCATTGATTATATCTTTTGTCGAAGCTTTGATCTATATGTTGTCATCAATTACCAAAAAGGGGGAGATTGAAAGTGCAACTAATCCCCGGGTGGTTTTGGTAATTAATAACAACATATACATCATTGAACTAATATTTACTTGAGAATCATTTCAGAGAAGTTCGATGATATGGGTATGGAAATGTCTGAAGAAGTGGACCCCTCAAAATGCTAAGACAAGCATTGGCAAAAGCTCAAGACTCTATTTTTGGTTTAGTGATCAAAGATCACACTGAGTCCATAGGAAAAGCCAATACTATTAAAAGGGGATGAGGTTGTGTTGATAATCTGGTTGCTCAAGTGCTTAGTGATCTAGCTCCCTCAACTATCAGCAACTTTCACTACTTAACACACTCATAAGTAATCTCGGACAAACCGATTCTTCCAACTCAGTCCCACCGAGATGAACCACCTCAGTTATTCTTCCAAACCCTAATTTTTCGGTCCATCCGATTTTAAGTCCGGTCTCACCGAAACTGGACTGCCAACCTTCTGTAACCAATTGACATCATATCGGAATATCCGAGTTGTTAATTTCGGTCCCACCGAGAATGGCAAGCTCCTACCTTTGACTCACATCGGACACACCGAGATGGTATTTTCGGTCCCACCGAAAATCCCAACGTTCACTATATTTGAACTTTCGGTCTGACCGAGTTTTCACTTCGGTCTCACCGAGATTGCTCAAATGTGTGTGTAACGGTTGGATTTTGTGTGGAGGCTATATATACCCCTCCACCCCCTCTTCATTCGTGAAGAGAGCCATCAGAAAGTCTACCACTCCTACCATACACTTTCTGAGAAGAGAACCACCTACCCTTGTGTTGAGATCAAGTAATTCCATTCCTACCATATGAAACTTGATTTCTAGCCTTCCCAAGTTGCTTTCCACTCAATCCTTTCTTCCACCACAGCCATATCAGTGAGGAGAGTTGAGTGTTGGGGAGATTATCATTTGAAGCACAAGAGCAAGGAGTTCATCATCATCAACAACATCTATTACCTTTTGGAGGGTGGTGCCTCCTAGATTGGTTAGGTGTCGCTTGGGAGCCTCCGTCTTTGAGATGTGGAGTTGAACCAAGAAGTTTGTAAGGGCAAGGAGATCGCCTACTTCGTGAAGATCTACCCCGAGTAAGGCTAGTCCTCCGTGGGCGTAGGCCATGATGGAATAGACAAGGTTGCTTCTTCGTGGACCCTTCGTGGGTGGAGCCCTCCGTGGACTCGCGCAGCCGTTACCCTTCGTGGGTTGAAGTCTCCATCAACGTGGATGTACGATAGCACCACCTATCGGAACCACGACAAAAATCTCCGTGTCTCCAAACTGCGTTTGATCTTCTCCACCTCTCTTTACTACATGTGCAATTTACTTTCCGCTGCTTATACTCTAGAATTGCATGTGTAGGGTGATACTTGAATTGATCTTAATTGTGAAACTGCCAAAAACTTTGCATGATCAAAAGGCAGATTTTTTATATTGTCAAGTAGTCTAATCACCCCCCCCCTCTAGACATACTTTCGATCCTACATCGACTGATGTGCTTCATGCAGGTGCGAGCGTGCGGGAGGCTGGGCTTAGTCACCGATTGTTAGATGGGCTGCCTCCTGGACCATTTTTCCTGGGCTAGGCCTAAGAAATATTATGACGCCTAGTAGTAAAAAAAAT
Source organism: Secale cereale (assembly GCA_902687465.1). Taxonomy (NCBI): domain Eukaryota; kingdom Viridiplantae; phylum Streptophyta; class Magnoliopsida; order Poales; family Poaceae; genus Secale; species Secale cereale. The sequence continues at coordinate 104,726,005 of LR738711.1, read as the reverse complement.
CCGCGAATTTGGAGGGTAGGCTCAAGCCTATCAAAGCTTACCTGGTGAACTCGCCGCTGAGTGCAAGAATGTCGTGGACTAAGCTAAAATCTGCATACATTTTATTCAAAGCAGAAGACAAGAAAATATTGGCTCTTTCGTCGGATCAAAGGTATGTATGCAAGAGCCTCTCAACAATTCTTATGAAGCATTCTCCTTAGGACAACTTCAAAGAAAGAAAAAAGAATTTCAGGTAAAAACAATGAAATATTTTTATTTTTCTGAAGAAAGAACCGAAATAAGAAAAATGAAAAGCGAGAAAAATTATTAACACCGAAGAACTCCCAACAAACAACAAAATAAGAAAAGAGAAATCTTTTTGGGTTTCTATTAACACTAGCTGAACAAGAAAGAAAAACCGAAAAGAAGCGAGAAATATTTTTGGGTTTTTAAAGTTTTTCAAACACAAAAAGGAAACAAAATAAAACGAATCACGGATATACAATGAAATCGATCAACACCGACAACTAAAATAAATTTGTGATACATGAATGTAGTGTCGGTGAGAATACATTATTTTTGTTCATTTATGCAATACCAATGTCATTAATTGATTCATCCTTAGAGTAATTTTTGTTTATGTTTTTGTTCTGGGTGTTACACTATTTTCACTGCTCTTTTAGTTGATTTTTTTCTTCGAATGATGTCAATTCCTCCCCCCTCCCCCTCATGTTCCATGTTTTTATATGTCTTTGTTTAGTAATAAGAAAAAAAGTGAGCAAAACTATAAAATAATCTTTTATTTTCTCATTTGTGCTAACAGCTCCTCCTGCTTAGTAGTTGCTTAGTCGACTTTTAGGCGGTTGAGTTTCTCATATATTTAGGTACGCGTCATCGGTTTGATCCTGCAATCGTTTGATACTACTTAAATTTGTTTTATGAACTTAAAATGCAATTCATTTTTAGTTGATATAACTAGATCATATTAATTACTAATGTTGCACTAGTTTACACTTGTTCTCGCACACTATGGAAGAATACAAAGTTTTGTTCATGATATGGAGGAGTACAAGTATTTTTATTTGTTTTAAGTTTCTTTCTTATTTTAGGTTATACCAATGCCCTTTATTCCTTCACCTTAGAATAATTTATGTTTATGTTTTTATTTTTGTTTGTGGTTTTTTTTTCAGGTAACACCATTTATACGATCTTTTTCTGAAATTTTATTTTTTGAATGACATTAGTTTTATTTTTGTTAATCCTTTTATGTTTCTATATGCCTTTGTTTCCTTAAAATATAAAAAAGTGAGTATAATGATTTTTTGTTTAATTTCCTCGCTCATGCTGATAGTTCCTCTTGGTTTTGAGTTGCTTAGTCGACCTTTCGGCGGTTGTGCATGCGACAACGGTTTGATACTGCAATCGTTCAACACTAATTATTTTTGTATTAACTTAAAATGAAATTCATTTTCAGTTAACATAATTAAATCATAGTAATTATCAGAGTTGCACTAGTTTACGCTTGTTCTTGCACACTATGGAAGAGTACAAGTTTTGTCCATGGTTCGGAAGTGTACATGTTTTTTTTTTTACGTTATACCAATGCCCTTAATTCATTCATCCTTGGATTTTTTACCTTTTTCTTTTTCTATTTACCTTTTTGTTTTTGTTTCAAGTAACACCATTTTCACGATTCTTTCTTCTTCCGTTGATAGTTAGTTCTTTTATGTTTTCATATATCTTTGTTTACCAATAAGAAAAAGTGAGTAGAATGAAAAAATATTTTAATTTTCTCACTCGTGCTGATAGTTCCTCTTGCTTTTTTTTGGTCAGTCGACTTTTCGGCAATTGAGTTTCTCATACAGTTATGCATACGACAGTGGTTTGTTGTGGCAATCGTGTAACACTACTTAAATTTTACTTTGAACTTAACATGAGATTCATTTTCAATTAATCTTCTTAAATCATAAATGTTATTATTACAGTTTCACTAGTTTACACTTGGTCTTGCACAATATGGACGAGTACAAGTTTTGTGTAATTTGTGTGCAAGATATCATTATATAATAATTCCCACATATAATAAAAGAGTCAAAATAAGTATTTATGAGACTTTCAAGTGAGGCATAGTTGTATAATATTAGTTTTCTAATATTCTTGTTCTTTCTTCTATGCCAAACTACTCCCTTAACTTATTCTTTCATAGAACGAATGTGCCCTTCTATGCTTATTTTGCATTTATTCTATCATGTAACACCAGTCCTAGAAATATTTCTTTCTTAGAAGGAAATTTTCCTTCCTTTTTCTGTTTTTTTATTTCTTCTTATGGTTACCCTGCTCTTAGAAATTTTGTCTTCCTTGTATTCAATTTCATTGCCACTTTTTTAAATTTTTGTGCATTTCTTCTTTTAGGCAACACCACTCTGATGATTTATTTTTCATTGGAAGAACTTGATCTTCTACGTTTCCGACTTTTTTCATTTGTTTTGTAGGTAACATCACTCTTTGAATTATTCCTTTGTTATGTTAAAAATTATGTATTTTTTATATCTTGGTTCATTTCTAATCTTCATTATAGGTTCTCCGTATTTTGTGTTTTTTTGGTTCTTCTTGTAGGGTACACAATTTACCCTTAGATTGTTCAATAATCTGAATGGATTCTTTTTTAGCATTTTATTTTTCATGCTTTATTTTGATTTGTAACGAAATTTTTTATTGGCCAAAAGCCCTTACATAGTTTACCATCTTGCACTTACTACCAAAATTTGGCTATAAAATAATCTCGGCATAATTCAAATTGGTACTATTATAAACCAAGTGTTAGTGGTACATACATATCACTAATTAGCAGTTTACAGTATGATTGGTTACCTCAAATTACAAATGTATTACTAATTTAGTAGCTTACAGTATGATATAGCTTTGCTATAGTGGATTTTAAAGGCTGCATTATTTTTTATAGTACTTCATTTTTTCCTTGATATTAGTTTGCTTCCCTTCAGACGTGAAATGTGTTTGTTTTTCTTTGTTCATTTCTTCATGGAATTTATTTTCTTTTCTTCGTCAGTGTGCAATTCTTCCTGTTGGTTGCATAGTTTATCCTTGGTCACTTCCATAATTTGAACATATATATATTTTCATTCTAAAAATATATAGGTATTTGAATTTTCATGCAATAGTTTAATTGCAATGATTATTATTTTTTGTTTATGGTTCAGAATCACTTACAGATTACCATCTCACTTTTTATCTGCGTTTGATAGATCAGTTTAGTTACTATCATTTCACGTCCTTCTCAAAAAAAAAATTGTGTGTCCTTCTCAAAAATAAATTATCATTTGACATATCTACCTTATTTTTAGCCTAATTTCACATCTCTACTGTTATGCATCTTAAAACAAAAACCTCACCGATAGAAAAAGAAGCGAGTGGAACATGAAAAAAAGAAGTCATGCACCTGACGTATAGGCGCTCCCAAAGTTTACAGCCCAGAAACAACGATCCAAGCACCTATTCGATGCTTACCTGACTTTACTTTTACCGGGCTTTGGGTATTATGCTTGGAAAAGACAATGTAATCAGGCCCTAGCTAATCACTGCCTCTTTACATCAGCAAGATAAGACCTGAACTTCATTTTGTTGCACTAGTATACACCTGCAGGCTGCAGTGCAAACAAGTTTTGCCATCTGTGGGTAAGAATCTGTGATGGATCAACTTTAATGATGATACATCCACCATGTAGCTAACAAAAGCTATTGGGTTTAAGATTGTAGAAACAAGTTGCTGCAGCTACAAACTGTATATCTAACTAATCAAGATTCAAGAGATTGAGTGCTACTAATCAAGCAAAGAGATGTTCTCAGCTGTATCTAACTGATCAAGATGCAAGAGATTGAGTACTACGAATAATCAAGCAAAGAGATGTTCAGCTGTATCTAACTGATCAAGATTCAAGAAAAAGCTTGAGTCCATCGACTTGATCCACCGAGCATTACAGATCGATGCACATATACGTGCAGTTTTGGATCAAATCATTGAGCACAAACTGAAACTATAGTAGTGCTAGTGCATCGTAATCACAGTTAACAGATCGACATAGCCACATGAACCTTGATCGACCGAAAACCGAGACCTGGAAGAATTCAGCTCCTGCAGCTGCAGGTATCGATCGATGAACAAAACAGAAGAGAGATTGGTGATCGCCGCCGCGCGCGCTATCAGGCGTGCAGAAGCCCCCAGGCGTGGGCGTACTCGGCGGCAATGGCCGTGCGCATCTCCCCCAGCGCGGCCTCCGCCACGGCCAGATCGTTGATCGCGCGGCGCAGGAGCTGCTCAGCCGCGGGTGCCCAGGCGTGGGCGACTGCTTGCGGCGATGGCGGCCTGAGCATGACGTGGAAGACGGCGTCGGCCGTATGGCCGTGCGACTTGGCGGAGAGCAGGTGCTGCGACGCCGTCTCCGCGTGGCGGGCGGCGTCGGCGTGGTGGAGTTGCCACCTGCCCCACCGCCACAGCGCGTTGCCCTCGAGCCTGATGCGCGCGACGCAGAGGGAGAAGACGTTGCCCAGGACGGCGTGGAACCTGCTGATGCGCTTGACCTGGCCGATGGCGAGGTCGATGATGTCGCCGCCTGCTGAAGCGCCCTGGCCGGCGTTGGGCGGCGGCTGCACGCCCGGGCCGAATCCGCGGCAGTCCTCGGCGGCCTGGCCGTACTGCTGGCGGGCGCCAGTGATGGCCTCCGCTATCTCATTCGTCTCGTCGATGTAGGTTAAGCTGCCATTCGCCGCCCCCGCCGCCATGTTCCACCAGTCCGCCATTGCCGGCGTCGGTGCCCTCTCTCTCTCTCTCTCTGACGCTGTTAATACCTCCGACGGTGAGGAGACGTGATGCTATTTGTTTACTTGTGCTGCCTCGGGGTCGGTTGGGGCTATTTCTACCGCCGGCGCTTCTGACCCTCTGAATCCCTGGTCCCACGTACATCTGGCCCACCCGTCAGTGAAGATGTTGTTTTCATGGCGCTGGTATGTTGACCCAAGTTGAGACCTGGCAGACCATGCCAGGCTGGCTATTTCAGCGATGACGGAGAGGGGAGGGGAGAAAAAGAAAGAAAGAAAGAAGAGAAGAGAGAGAGAAATGGCGCAGCCGCCGCCATGGACTTTACAAAAAAAGTTCATCGAATTTGAAAAATGTTCATCGCACTTGAAAAACAGTTCATCAAGTTTTGAAAAAGTTCATCGAAGTTGAAAAATAGTTCATGAAATCCAGTGAACTTTCTTCGTCGAATTAGGAAAAGATAAAAATAAAATAAAAAAGAAAATGGAAGAAAAGAAATAAAAGAAAGAACAAAAGATGTAAGAAAATGTACTTGTTCGCAGAACGGCGAATGGCGGGGTGGCTAACGTGTCGCACACTGAACCGCTGCGGTGCAGGTTCGAATCCAACTAGTACATGAACCATATAGGATCCGTCCTCTTCCTGGGCATTAAGTTCTGGGCGAAATAATACGTGCTCACCGTCTATCGTCTGATAATTGGGCGATCTCGCCAAAAATCAAGGAGACTGGGCATTTCTTTTTCAGTCACCTTTTATAATTTGTGTAGAAACCAATTGTATGTTGTTAGATTGAAATCGCACGGATAGAAAAAGAAGCGACTAGTACATGAAAAGATATCATGCACATGACCTCTGAAAGTTACAACCAAGAAACAATGATCCAAGCACCTATTAGATGCCTACCTGACTTTATTTTTACCGGGCTGTGTTTGCCATTCCAAATGCTTCACCTTGTACTGGTGCTAAGATTGTTTTGTAGATTAAAAAAATTGATGTGTCAAGATAGTTAAGAGGAGAGAAAGATGAATTTGATGATCCCAGGAAGAAACAATGCCAAGCATGCGAATCTAAGAAAAACACTTAAACAATGAAAGTTCACCAATGCATGAAAGAATTTAGTTGCTAAATCATTAAATAAAGAGAGTTTAGCTTTTTTTTTAGAAAAGGAGGATGTACCCCCGGCCTCCGCATCTAGACGATGCATGCAGCCATATTATTAATTATTCACAAAGACCATACAAGGTGATACATCAATAAGCCTGAAGCCACCATCTTGGCAACACCGTTGCTACTCCTATCCCTTTGATGAAGGCGTGCCGAATGTCCGGGCCTAATACCAAACAGACATCGCACTAAAGCCTAACATCTAAAGCCGGGTGTCCCCTCCAAGCCACTACCTGGATTGGGTCCCACACCGGTTCAGGCACACTCCCAGTGAGCACCGCACGCTGCAAGGGCCGACACCTCCATCATCCCTCGGTCCATACTCAGAGCAAAATTGTTGCACCGATCTTGGCAGGCCTCTCTGCCATCAACGCCACCATGACGCTAGACAACTTCCTCCTCCTGCGCGAGTTCATCTCCAGACGCGCCCATCGCCGAACCTCCGCGGCGCCATGCCGCCAGGATCCGCCGTCGGCCTCGCGGTAGATGTAACACCGCTCCTCCTCTTGTCCCCTCCAGCCAGCGCGTGCTCCAAAACGATGCCCCCAGGAGGGACACGACATCGAAGGTGCCATCATCGTCAGATCCGGTATACCCAGATCAAGGGTTTCCCCTGGAGCTCACGCCGTCGCCGCTGCTGGAGCTACGCAGCGCCCAACACCCATAGCATCTCTTGCCCGACCATCTGAGCCTCCCAAGACGGCGCCTCCATGGAGGTTATGACGCACCTATGCATTAGGGGTTTTACTTGATAAACTCTTTAATGTGCCTAGCACCTCATGTAAGCATTTGTGCATTGGAAGGGTATTATGCTTGGAAACGACAATGCAATTATGCCCTAATTACTGCTTCAATAAAACTCGTCATTCAACGTTGGTTGTATGCATGTGAAAGTGCAACTAATCCCCGGGTGGTTTTGGTAATTAATAACAACATATATATCATTGAACTAATATTCTCTTGAGAATCTTTTCAGAAAAGTTCGATGATGTGGGTATGGAAATGTCTGAAGAAGTGGACCCCTCAAAATGCTAAGACAAGCATTGGCAAAAGCTCAAGACTCCATTTTTGGTTTAGTGATCAAAGATCACATTGAGTCCATAGGAAAAGCCAATACTATTAAAAGGGGATGAGGTTGTGTTAATGTTCTTGTTGCTCAAGTGCTTGGTGATCTAACTCCCTCAACTATCAGCACTATTCACTACTTAACACACACCCATAAGTAATCTCGGTCAATCCATCTCAGTCCCACCGAGATGAAGTTATTTCCACAAACCCTAACATCTCGGTCACACCGATTTCTCCAACTCAGTCCCACCGAGATGAACCACTTCAGTGTTTCTCCAAACCCTAGCTTCTCGGTCAAACCGATTCTGAGTTTCGGTCCCACCGAAAAAGGGCTGCCAACCTTCTGTGGTCAGTTGACATAAATTCGGAATATCCGAGTTTATATTTTCGGTCTCACCGAGATGGCAAACCCTAACCTTTGACTCACTTCGGTCTCACCGAGATGGTATTTTCGGTCCCACCGAAAATCCCAACGTTCACTATATTTGAACTTTCGGTCTAACCGAGTTTTCACTTCGGTCTGACCGAGATTGGTCAAATGTGTGTGTAACGGTTGGATTTTGTGTGGAGGCTATATATATACCCCTCCACCCCCTCCTCATTCGTGAGGAGAGCCATCAGAAAGTACCACCACTTCTACCATACACTTTCTGAGAAGTGAACCACCTACCCTTGTGTTGAGATCAAGCCATTCCATTCCTACCATATGAAACTTGATCTCTAGCCTTCCCAAGTTGCTTTCCACTCAAATCTTTCTTCCACCACAGTCATATCAGTGAGGAGAGTTGAGTGTTGGGGAGTTTATCATCTGAAGCACAAGAGCAAGGAGTTCATCATCATCAACACCGTCTATTACCTTTTGGGGGGTGGTGCCTCCTAGATTGGTTAGGTGTCGCTTGGGAGCCTCCGTCGTGATGTGGAGTTGAACCAAGAAGTTTGTAAGGGCAAGGAGATCGCCTACTTCGTGAAGATCTACCCCGAGTAAGGCTAGTCCTCCGTGGGCGTAGGCCGTGATGGAATAGACAAGGTTGCTTCTTCGTGGACCCTTCGTGGGTGGAGCCCTCCGTGGACTCGCGCAGCCGTTACCCTCCGTGGGTTGAAGTCTCCATCAACGTGGATGTACGATAGCACCACCTATCGGAACCACGACAAAAATCTCCGTGTCACCAAACTGCGTTTGATCTTCTCCACCTCTCTTTTACATATGCAATTTACTTTCCGCTGCATAAACTCTAGAATTGCATGTGTAGGGTGTTACTTGAACTGATCTTGTTTGTGAAACTGCCAAAAACTTTGCATGATCTAAAGGCAGATTTTTTATATAGTCAAGTAGTCTAATCACCCCCCCCCTCTAGACCTACTTTCGATCCTACAAGTGGTATCAGAGCTTTGGTCTCCATTGCCTTGGTTTCCATTGCATTGGACTCCATAAGCTTGGTTTCACAACCTAGGAGAGTATGGCGTCTAGTGAGGGTAATTATCGTAGAGGTCCTTACTTTGATGGTACAAATTTTGCTAGTTGGAAGCATAAAATGAAAATGCATATTCTTGGTCATAACCCAGCCGCATGGGGCATTATTTGTGTTGGCATGCAAGGTGACTTCTTTGAAGAAGGAAAAGTTCCGGATCGCGAAGCTACACCCGAAGAACTGAAGATGTTGCAAAACAATGCTCAAGCTTGTGACATTCTCTTCAATGCTTTGTGTCCCGAAGAGTTCAACAAAATCAGCCGTCTTGAGAATGCTAAAGAGATTTGGGATACTTTGGTTGAAATGCACGAGGGTACTGAATCTGTGAAGGAATCAAAGCTAGATATTCTTCAAGGCCAAGGACAAGCTTCAAGAAGAGATTGATGCATTCATTGAAGCACCTCAAGCCATGGTCAAGTGGGTTCCCAAGGACACATCAAGTTCTACTTCGTCAAGCTCAACTACAACACCAAGGATTCCCATCAAGATGATGTGGATCCCAAAGAAGAAGAACTAGTAGGTTCTTGAGGGTGACTCCGCCAACAAACTTCACTCATATTCATTTTGGCAAGAACTTGTGCAATCAACTTCCACATCATGCACTTGTTCATGGAGTCACAAACCCTCTTGTTGGTAAGTCAAGGGACAAGGTAATCATTGCTTTCATGGACATCATCTTTTGTGTACTTCACTCTATGTCCATGGATATTCTTGTTTGTTCCTTGTGGGACTAACCCATGTAGGTATTGAAAGTGCCCTAATTCAAAGGATTGCTCCTAACTCATGATGATCTACATCAACATTGAGCATCCACATCTTCAACATCTACATGAAGTCTTCTACGACAACCCAAGGTTAGTTTGACCCTTTAAAAGGGGTTCTCACATCTAGGGGGAGCTTTGCTCTAAAAATTGAGCTAAAGCATCTTCTAATGATGTGAACACATAAATGCTTTATGTAAAAGTGGCAACCCCACTTGTGCTTAAACGATGAGTATGACCTATGATCAAATGTTCTCATTTGACTCCTAAGTCAACATACTCATATATAGATGACCTAGTCATCGACAAATTGTGTGCTAGTAGCTAGAGTGATTGGTTGTGCATGTTTGACACATATTTCATTTGCTATCTTATTGTGTGAGCATGTTGAATGCATGATTTTATCCATTCAAGGACATCCATTTGTGGTTTTGATTGTTTTGGTTTCTTCTTCTGGCCAAATGGATGGACAAGAATGCCTAAGCACCTTCCCTAGCTATCTATGCTTTCTTGTCTCAAAAATTCTTTTCATGCTCATATCACAACTTTGAACAAGTCTTTTTCGGACAGTCCGAGTGAGGAGCACTCGGAACCACCGATTCGTCTAAGGCTGACTTCCAAAACCTTCTAAGTCCATTTCGGTCTGACCGGTTTCTCAATCTCGGTCCAACCAAAACACTTAGATTGATCTAGGTTTCATCTCGGTGAAACCGAGTTCAACATCTCGGTCTGACCGACATGCGTAACTGCACTGCAATTATGCATCTCGGTGACACCGAGTTTTTCAACTCGGTCCCACCGACAGCACGGGGTTATATATACTGAGGGCTGCGCGCGATCTATTCCTTTCAAACCGTTCGCCCTCCAAGACCCCTGCTGCCGTCGCCCTGATCTAAGGATCGTCGCCTTCGTCACCTGTGCGCCCTCGCCGCAGGTCTCCGCCGCCGTCAACGGTAATCTTCTCCACCGTTGCCGCCGTAGAGGGACACCACCAAGTTAGGGTGTGTCCCGATCCCTTTCATGCTCCACTTCTGATTCTTGCATGATAGGACTGCCCTGATTCAATCCACGTTTGATATGATCCCAATACATTGTTCAGATCGTTTAGTTTCGAGGAAAATTCTTAGGTTTAGGTTTCCACGGAATGCATCTCGGTGAAGCCGATTCCTGAAACTCGGACTGACCGATTTGGTCTCTGACCATTGCACTACATAGTTCGGTCTGACCGAGTTGTGAAAATCGGAATGTCCGAATTAAAGTTTCTGTGAAACCCTAAGTTTTCGGTAGGACCGAAACCCATTTCGGTCTGACCGAAAGTGGTGTGTAGGTTCTGTTGAACACTTCGGTTACACCGAAACTTGAAATCGGTTTGACCGAAATACATTCTGTGAAAACTCAAAACTAAGTTTTTGAACTCATTTTTTGCAAAAACTTCTGCAGTTGTGATAACTCTTCTACTCTGCCTACACCTTATCTATTCACAGGTCTTTCAGCCATGTCAGATGTCAGTGACAGCCAGAACAGGTCCGAATCACCGTTTGCTGAGATTCCAGAGGCAGGTACAAGTCCTGAGGCTAGCAGCTCTAGTGATGATGGTGAGAGGAGTACCCCCAGTGGTCTGCCTCCTGCTGCTACGAGAACCAGGAAGAAGAGAACGTCTGATGATGAGGATTCCGACTTTGTTGCTGAGGAAGTTACCTCCAAGCCAAAGAGGCAAGTGGTTGCCAAAGAGCTCCAAGGGCAGCAGCCAAAGAAAGGCACAAGCAAAGTGAAGCAGTCTGCAGTTGCTAAGAAGCTCAACTTGGAAGAGCCAGCTCCAAGCAAGGTGAAGAAGACTTCCAAAAGGAAGAGAGTTGTATATGCTGAACCTCAAGAGGCTGCTGAAGAAGAAGAAGAAGAAGATGCACCCCAGCCTCCTCCTCAGAAAGCTAAGTTCATGGGTGATGTTATTCGGGCTCAAGCCTCCTCCAAGCCCAAGAAGCCTGCTCAAGCTAAGGCAGCTCCAGCCAAGCCCAAGAGAACAACCAGAAGCATTCCAGCTTCTGAGAAGAACAAAGGTGAGATGCCACCTTCTGAGTCAGATGAAGAGCATGTGTTGCTCAAGCTCCGTCCCAAGTTGCCACTCCACAATGATGCTCATCCTCAAGCTGAGGATATGAAGGCAAGGAAGGACAAAGGTCTCAGGCTATGGAGACAATCTGATCCATATGCCGTAAGAAGAAGGACTGCTGTGGACCCCAGATTCCACACCAGAGAGCAGCAGGATTTCTATGAGACCGTGCTAATGGATAAGAAGCCCATTGTTGCTGACACCAGGTATGTCGACTGGAAGTATATTGACAGCAGAGAGCATCGGGACTTCTTTCCCCATGTGCATGAGAGCTTTACTGCATGTGGAGTTGCTGACTTTGTGGGTCAAGAACTGACAGCCTGGAATGACGAGATGATCATGCAGTTCTATGCCACAGCCCACTTCTACCCTGATGGCAAGATCACCTGGATGACTGAAGGTCAAAGGTTTTCTTCAACTGTTGCAGAATGGGCAGAACTTCTGAACGCTCCAGTGCAGAGAGAGGACGACATTGATGTCTATGGGATTCCTAAGAAGAGTCATGATTCCATGAAGAATATGTACAAGGAGATCCCAGCTGCTGATTTGGAGGGATGGAAACTCGGCTCAGTGTATTATCTCCAGGCAGGTCTGACCACTACTAACACTATCCTGAGGCATACTTTGATGCCTAAGTCAGGTGACCACCGGATGATACGAGGCTATTCTATCAACATGCTGCACATACTCGATGAGAAGGCACCTTTTAAGGTGATGGACTTGATGGTAGATACCATCAAAAGGACTGCAGCTGACCAGAAGAGGTCGTGTGGGTTTGCACCGCAGATACAGATGCTTATCAACGCCAAGTTTGGCACGGGCAAATTCATGTTGGATAGGAAGCACTTGCCACTGCAGCCAGAGCATGAGGACAACGTAGTTGTGATGGATGAAGAGGATCCTACCTCAGTTGAAGGGCAAGCCAAGATTGAAGCTGCGAAGAAAGCCAAAGCTGACAAAGAGGCAGCAGCAGCAGCAGCTAAGCCAAAGAGCTTCGGAGATCAGATTCTTGAAGCAACCCGGAGAATTGAACAACGCCTGGCCATCATTGAGCAATCTCAGGAGAGCCTTGAGAGGATTGTCGAGGACAAGATCCACGCTCTGGACGTGAAGCTGACTGAGATTCAGGTGTCTGTCAACAAGCTTGAGGCAGACATGGAGGAGACTAGGCAGGAGAGAGCAGAGCTTATGCAGGATGATCTAGTCCAGGACTCTCATCGCCAGACTGCTCCGGTTCCCAGAGGATCCAGGTCTGCAGCTATCCCAGTGACAGACTCCAGGGCTACCACTTCAGCACCAGCTACAGCTCCAGCAGTTCCTTCAGCTCCAGCATCCACTCCTCCAGCGCAGACATCAGCAGAAGTCTTCGCAGATGCAGCCATCTCTACACCGACATCGACCCAGACGGGAGCCGCCAGCCGAGCCCGCAGTGACGTTTAGCTCTATACCTTTTCGAACTTTTTGGTAACTTGTTGCCAAAGGGGGAGAAATTGTTATAGATCATAGGGCTTCGAGAGAGAGAGTGCTCTTTCGTCTTTTCGTTCTTTTGCCGGTTTTCCTTGAGATACATTGGTTTCTTTTGGTTCCAGATACTTTAAGTGTGCTTGCTACTACGTTTGATGCTACCTTAATGAGTGCTTAGTCATACTATGCTTTAATGTGTGCTTATTGCTTATCATATGCTATTTCTTGTTGTATGGCTATTTACTCTTGTCTTGGTGATTAAGTGCATGTTATTCATTCTTATCATTTTGTGCGCTCCACCAAGATGTATGTGACATGGAAGAGTGACCCATAATCCTAATCGATTGTGCATTTGCATTCAAACGCAAATTTTAAATAATGCACAAATTTAGGGGGAGCTCTTGTTTATCACATACTTCTCAAAGCGACGATATTATTCATTGATTATATCTTTTGTCGAAGCTTTGATCTATATGTTGTCATCAATTACCAAAAAGGGGGAGATTGAAAGTGCAACTAATCCCCGGGTGGTTTTGGTAATTAATAACAACATATATATCATTGAACTAATATTTTCTTGAGAATCATTTCAGAGAAGTTCGATGATATGGGTATGGAAATGTCTGAAGAAGTGGACCCCTCAAAATGCTAAGACAAGCATTGGCAAAAGCTCAAGACTCCATTTTTGGTTTAGTGATCAAAGATCACATTGAGTCCATAGGAAAAGCCAATACTATTAAAAGGGGATGAGGTTGTGTTAATGTTCTTGTTGCTCAAGTGCTTGGTGACCTAACTCCCTCAACTATCAGCACTATTCACTACTTAACACACACCCATAAGTAATCTCGGTCAAACCAATTCTGCATACTCAGTCCCACCGAGATGAAGTTATTTCTCCAAACCCTAACATCTCGGTCAAACCGATTTCTCCAACTCAGTCCTACCGAGATGAACCACTTCAGTTATTTCTCCAAACCCTAGCTTCTCGGTCAAACCGATTCTGAGTTTCGGTCTCACCGAAAAAGGGCTGCCAACCTTCTGTGATCAGTTGACATCACTTCGGAATATCCGAGTTTATCTTTTCGGTCTCACCGAGATGGCAAACCCTAACCTTTGACTCACTTCGGTCTCACCGAGATGGTATTTTCGGTCCCACCGAAAATCCCAACGTTCACTATATTTGAACTTTCGGTCTGACCGAGTTTTCACTTCGGTCTGACCGAGATTGGTCAAATGTGTGTGTAACGGTTGGATTTTGTGTGGAGGCTATATATACCCCTCCACCCCCTCCTCATTCGTGAGGAGAGCCATCAGAAAGTCTACCACTCACACCATATACTTTCTGAGAAGTGAACCACCTACCCTTGTGTTGAGATCAAGCCATTCCACTCCTACCATATGAAACTTGATCTCTAGCCTTCCCAAGTTGCTTTCCACTCAATTCCTTCTTCCACCAAAGCCAAATCAGTGAAGAGAGTTGAGTGTTGGGGAGTTTATCATCTGAAGCACAAGAGCAAGGAGTTCATCATCATCAACACCGTCTATTACCTTTTGGGGGGTGGTGCCTCCTAGATTGGTTAGGTGTCGCTTGGGAGCCTCCGTCTTGTTGATGTGGAGTTGAACCAAGAAGTTTGTAAGGGCAAGGAGATCGCCTACTTCGTGAAGATCTACCCCGAGTAAGGCTAGTCCTCCGTGGGCGTAGGCCGTGATGGAATAGACAAGGTTGCTTCTTCGTGGACCCTTCGTGGGTGGAGCCCTCCGTGGACTCGCGCAGCCGTTACCCTCCGTGGGTTGAAGTCTCCATCAACGTGGATGTACGATAGCACCACCTATCGGAACCACGACAAAAATCTCCGTGTCACCAAACTGCGTTTGATCTTCTCCACCTCTCTTTTACATGTGCAATTTACTTTCCGCTGCATATACTCTAGAATTGCATGTGTAGGGTGTTACTTGAATTGATCTTAATTGTGAAACTGCCTAAAACATTGCATGATCTAAAGGCAGATTTTTTATTTTGTCAAGTAGTCTAATCACCCCCCCTCTAGACTTACTTTCGATCCTACAGCATGCCTCTTTACACCAAATAGAGACTCTCCATTTTGTTGAACTTCATTTAGTAAGAGATGAATTCAATTGTTGCACTACTCGTTGGAGTAATTAATGCATGCACCTGTGAGAGCAAGTTTTGCCATCTTTTGTGAATATGAATCAAAAAGTTCTGATGATCACCACACGTTAATGATGATCTATCGATCATGTAACAGACAAAAGGAATTGGGTTTAAAGAAGATTATACAAACAAGTTGCTGTAGTAACTACGTACAGCTAGTAGTATGAATTAAACACAAAAGTGTTCTCAACTGTACTTAAATGATCAAGAATCTAACTGATCAAGAGTATCTTGGTTGAGTCGATTGACTTGTTCGTCTACAAAGTATAAGCTGAAACTATAGTACATCACAATCACTGATCACAAATCTAAACAGATCGATGCGCGGACTGCATTGAATCTTTGAGCAAGTTCGTCTACAAACTGATACTCCCTCCGTCCGAAAATACTTGTCATCAAAATGGACAAAAAGAGATGTATCTAGAACTAAAATACATCTAGATACATCCCCTTTTATTCATTTTGATGACAAGTATTTCCGGACGGAGGGAGTACTATAGTACATCACAATCACAGATCGACATAGCATCTAAACTTTGATCGACGGAAAGCCGAAGCAGGGAAGAGGTCAATTAGCACGATATATGCTATAGTATACTACACCTTCAGTGGTGACAATGTACATCGTAGGAGTCGTCAGTGCTTGCAGTACCGAAATGTTTGCACTCCAATAAAACGTGGTGATTCAAACTGTTGGTTGTATGCCTCTTTACATCAGCAAGATGAGACCTGAACTTCATTTGTTGCACTAGTATATACTACACCTGCAATGCAAACAAGTTTTGACATCTGTGGCTAAGAATCCGCGATTCGATCAACTTTGATGATGATGCATCCAATCATGTGGCTAACAGAAGCTATTGGGTTCCTCTTAAGATTGTAGAAACAAGTTTCAGCAGCTACAAACTGTATCTAACTGATCAAGATTCAAGAGATTGAGTACTGCACTAATCAAGCAAAGAGATGTTCTCAGCTGTATATCTAACTGATCAAGATTCAGGTATATCTGCAGTTTTGCACCGAATCATTGAGCACAAACTGAAACTATAGTAGTGCTAGTGCATCGTAATCACAGTTAACAGATCGACATAGCCACCTGAACCTTGATCGACGGAAAACCGAGACCTGGAAGAATTCAGCTCCTATCAGAAGAGAGATTGGTGATCGCCGCCGCGCGCGCTATCAGCCCTACAGAAGCCCCAAGGCGTCGACGTACTGGACGGCAATGGCCTGGGGCATCTGCCCCAGCGCGGCATCCGCCACGGCCAGATCGCCGATCGCGCGGTGCAGGAGCTGCTCGGCCGCGGGTGCCCAGGCGTGGGCGACTGCTCGCGGCGATGGCGGCCTGAGCATGACGTTGAAGACGCTGAGGGCCGCATTGCCGTGCGACTTGGCGGAGAGTAGGCGCTGCAGCGCCGTCTCCGCGTGGCGGGCGGCGTCGGCGCGGTGGAGTTGCCAACTGTCCCACCGCGCCAGCGCGTTGCCCTCGAGCCTGATGCGCGCGACGCAGAGGGAGAAGACGTTGCCCATGACGGCGTGGAACCTGCTGAGGCGCTTGAGCCGGCCGATGGCGAGGTCGATGATGGGGCCGCCTGCTGAAGCGCCCTGGCCGGCGTTGGGCGGCGGCTGCACGCCCGGGCGGAATCTGCGGCAGTCCTGGGCGGCCTGGCCGTACTGCTGGCGGGCGCCAGTGATGGCCTCTGCTATCTCATTCGTCTCGCTGACGTAGGTCATGCTGCCAGCCGCCGCCCCCGCCGCCCCCGCCGCCAGGAACCTCCAATCCGCCATTGCCGGCGTCGGTGCGCTCTCTCTCTCTGCCGCTGTTAATACTAGGAGGAGACGTGAGGCTATCTGTTTACTTGTGCTGCCTCGGGGTCGGTTGGGGCTATTTCTACCGCCGGCGGGGTAGTTTCTGGAGACGGTGGGGTAAATGAGCCGTTACGGTGTGGGGCCCGCTTGTCGTCACGCATAATCGTCTCGCAGCCACGTCAGAATCCATCGCGGGGGCTCCTGACCCACTGGATACCTGGTCCCACGTTCGTGTGGCCCACCCGTCAGTGAGGATGCTGTGTCATGGCACTGGTATGTTGACCCAAGTTGAGACCTGGCAGCCCATGCCAGGCTGGCTATTTCAGCGAGGACGGAGAGGGGGAGGGAGAAAGAAAAGAACCCAAGAAAGAAGAGAGAGAGAGAGAGAGAGAGAGAAATGGCGCAGCCGCCGCCGCCGCCATGGAAGGCGATGTACCTGGATGTGATTGGCGAGGCGATCCGATCCGCCGCCGGCGTCAGGGAAAGCGCCGCCTCCGCGCGTGACGTGCTGGAGTCCCCGCTGGTGTTGGACACCCGCGACGCCGAGGGGCGGTACACCTTGTTGGATGCCGCGACGACCCACCTCGTGCACGCATCCGACTCCCTCTCCGCTTTCATCATCAACATGCTGGTGGCCGAGCGCCTGACGCTCCACGGCTGCGCCGCCGTCCCGTCGGAGCCGGTGGCCCGCATCGACGACCTCCGCGACGGCCACGGGCGCCACGCCGAGTGGCTTGCTCTGAGCAGGCTCGAGGCCGCCAGGGAGCACGCCGAGGAGGAGCTCCGCCGAGTGGAGCGGGCCTTCACCCTCCTGGGCTCCGTCCGGTTCATGCTTCTCATCCCGAACGCCGACGCTCCAGGGCGCCGGCAAGCCATGGAAGGGCAGCTCCACGCCCTCGACCTCCAGCCCGTGGTGGTCGGCGTGGCGAGCATGTCCGAGCTGGCCTCCTTGGCCATCGAGCCTCCCATCCGCCACCGCATCCAGTTCCACTGAGAGGTCGATCTCTTGTCTTGATTATCTCTGCACGACTCCGCTTGCTTGCTTGGTATCGGTCCTTCGCGCTGGCTAGATAGGTAGGGCTACTTTGTCTCCTTGATCTTGTGATTGTGAAACCATGGATGATCTTGATATCGGTCCGTAGAATTCGATCTACTTTTCTCGCTTCTGTTGTTAGCACTTTGCAAGGATCAACAGGGGAATTAATTAGATCAGTCATGATGCCGTGGCGATTCGAACTACCTTGTTGTTTGTCGATCTGGAATCACAGAATTACTTGTTTGTGATTTGGTTTGATTAATCACTTTATTACTACTAGTACCATGCATGATGTATGATGCGTCGATCATGCCTGCGTAGGTACGTGCGTAATACGTTTGTCACAACTTGCAACAGACATTAGCAGTGCTTTTTTGCTTTTCTGTGCCATTGCACTTCGCAGTTCTTTGAACTACCACCGGCGACCACATTCGCCTGCTTTTTACCTTGCAGTCAATTCCTTTTTTCGATGTACAAGCAACTCCAAATACTTAGCTAATCTTGAACGAAAAATATACCACAAAAGTAAAAAATATTTTAAAAGAAAAACTATGTTCTCCATGTAACTATGCAATTATGATGTGGTGGCGATTCGAACTACTTTGCTGTTTGTCGATCTGGAATCCCAGAATTACTTGTTGGTGATTTGGTTTGGTTAATCACTTTATTACTGCCATGATGTATGATGCGTCGATCATGCCTGCAGTGTTTTTTGCAACGTGCATTGGCAGTGCTGTTTTGCTTTTCTGTGGCATTGCACTTTGCAGTTCTTTGAACTACGATCACCGAACACAGTCACCTGCTTTTTACCATGCATCAGTCAAATTTTCTTTTCAATGTACCGGTAAATAGTCAAGGCTTGTTCTGCTCCGCAAGCAACTCCAATACTTGAAATAAAAAACATATACATGACCACGAAAGTAAAAATGACTAGAAAGACGAACTATGTTCTCCATGTAAATATGCAGTAATGCCATGAGCATGTGAATAGCCCAGTCCTGTAGTCTTTGTGGATAATACTGCTAGGTCATGGCTGCTTAGTGCTTACTGCCTAGGTGTTCTCAGTTTATAAAGGGTTTTAGGTGTTGCAAATTGATGGGCCTGTTGTTTGATGCATGGGTCTGATACTTCCAGTGATTTCTTACTTAGACAATTCTATTTATGTAACTTTGCCGACAATTTTGTTTGTGACGGCATTATGCACATGAGGCAGGATTATATAACTGAATTGTAAGGTCCTTTCATGGATTTCGTGTGGATCTTTGAGTTATAAGATGCAGCTCCAACATTGAATATATTTTGAATGCTTCTAAAGATACTCTCTGTTACGGTTACTTCAATATACACATGCATGTTTCTGATAGAAGCTGTCTGCAGGAATCCATGCGCCAGTGTTTGCTTGTTTAAACTTAGCATCCTTCTCTTGTTCATAGCACTCGCGGTAATATGCATAGTGAGTCAGGTGTTAGACATACATACTGCATAGAGCAAGCATATTGAAATGAATTGCCATAAGGTATTTCCTCTTGTTGTTTCATTCAGTTCCGTGAACGCATATTATGTTCCTAAATATCTCTTGTTCGCCTCACTATGTATATATGCAAATTTCTAATTGATTGCTGTTAGCGGGGTTCGTCTTACAATGTTAGTATTTTCTACTCCCTCCGTTCCTAAATACTACTTGTCTTTTTAGACATTCAAATGAACTGCAACATACGGATGTATGTAGATATATTTTAGAGTGTAGATTCACTCATTTTGCTTCGTATGTAGTCACTTGTTGAAATCTCTAGAAAAACAAATATTTAGGAATGGAGGGAGTAATAATTATCAGAATGCTTGTGCCAGCTCCTTTTCCTTTTTGATTTCCCTTCAGTTTGCATTGGTGTGACAAAGGTGTCATGAATAGGCAGAATGAATGAACTATTATTAGTCCTAAGTAGTACTTGCAATCTTTCCGATGTATGTGATCCATAAACGACCCACCAAACAAGTTGGCTGATATAACATGCTCTGTCCTTTGAAGGTCCTGCAGAGGAAACCGTCGATGGCGCGGCTGAAGAGCTGCAGCAACTGAATCTGTCCGACTATCTGAAAAAGTACAAGCTCATCTGTTAGATGAAAATGAGGGATGAGAAGCAGGGTTAACTTCTTAACAGGTGACGCCAATCAAGCTGTATTACCTCTTCTCGCATTTTTTTTTTGTTGTTGTTGTATTACCTCTGTCTCAAAGTATAAGACGTTTTAGTAGGTCATTTTATTTAGTCTACCAAAATGTCTTATCCACGGAGTATTTTGGCACGGAGGTAGTATATTTGTCTATATACCACATTAACAGTCTCTCCCACTAGTGATATCATACAGACTCTGCCGCTAACAATTTATTTTCCTTTGTTTCAGGTAGGGGAAGTAAAACTACATCGAAGTATCAGGCTTTTGTGATGCTGAGTGACCGCTGGCCGGTTGGCAATGGCTGAAATGTTTTGGTGATCACTGTTTTAGCTGAGACATTAGTAGTACTGGGTTTTTTTTAATGATGTACGTAGCACTATGCATGGATGATCCACCACTGTCTTGGCTCAGAACTAAAGTCCAGTTCTCATGGGTATTACTGTAAGGCAGAACTACTTCAGTTAGGCTGTTGTTTTTCCTTTTGAGGGAACAAACAGTTAAGCTCTTCTCATGTTTCTTGTTGAATGTTGCTCCGGCCAATGATGTTTTAAAAAAAAAAAAAAAAAACTGGGCAAAAGATTTGCCACTTTCTTGCACTATATTACTCTCTTACGGCCTATGATGTCGTGAGAGCATGTCATGAAATTCAACCTTGTTTGTGTGATGTTTTCTTTTTAGAGAAAATGGGCCAATGGTTCCGGCCTTTGGCAGAGAACAAAAAACAAAAGAGGGAAACAGTAAGATTGAAAACTGAAAACACCGTTAGCAACACAACAAAATGATAGATTCACAGGGATAGCCAAAGAAGTTGTGTGTGAGAGATGAGCTTGGTTATTGGGGAGGTTTTGCCGTGTTAGCTAAGTGATTTCGGGCGATCGACCGAGTGAGCTTTTCGATGTCAGTTTGTTGCGCACATTAGTTTTTTCTCCTTTCAGTTTTCGCTTAGCCTGACCAGATGGCTTTTCCGAAAATTAGCACTATCAACATGCCTTCAGCATCTGCCACCGTCGAGTATTCTTTCGTCTTTTACAATACAAAAAAAGAAAGGAACGAGAACACCTTCATTGGCATTTCCTTTTTTTTGAGGGGCACATCGGCATTTCCTATTCGGGCGCAAAATCCCCCCTCTCCACGCTGGTCCGGGCCACCTTGATTTCTTGCCCTTTTTTTTTCTATTTTCAGCATCTACCACCACCCTTCTCCACCGCCCTTGACGTGTATAATTACAGATTTTTCTTTCTTTTCTTCTTTATTTTTCTTTTCCACTTATTTTGCTGGAATGGCTTTGTTCTATTTTTTTTCTTCTATTTTTGTTCATTATATATATATATTTTTCTTGGATTTGTTTTGTTCTTTGTTTGCTAAACTTTATTCAAAATTGATGAACTTTTTTCAAGTTCGCTGAACTGTTTTAAAATCCGGAGAATTTTCAAATTTGTTGAACTTTATATCAAAATTGATTAACTTTTCTCAAATGCAATGAAACTTTTTTCCAAATTGATGAACTTTTCAAATTTCGTGGAATTTATTTTCAATTTTGATAAAAGAATCAAAATTTGATGAAAAATTTCCCGATTTGATTAACTATTTTTTTCAAATTTGGTGACTTTTTTCAAATTCGATGAATGTTTTTTGCAAAATTGATGAACTTTTTTAGAATCGATGAATTTTTCATATTTTCTTAATATTTTAAATCAGTGAACTATTTTCTCAAATCTCTAAACATTATTTGAACTCACAAACTTTTCTATTTTTTTGAAAAAAAAAATCAAATTTTTACTTTTTTCGTATGTTTTCCAAAAGTCAAGGTTGACCGGTCAATTGGTCAACCATTGAACGAAAGTGACGAAGATGTGCGCTGGCGAGCTATTTAGCTCTGCCTCATAATGGGCCGGCCCATAAGAGCAGTCGTGGCCGGTACCAGCAGAAGATAGTAAATAGTGGACGCGGAGGAATTGATCCCGAGCACCAGTGATCCTGGATGAACAGTAAAATTCGAAAAAATAGTAAAAAATTCAAAACATTCTGAATTTTTTTTGTGATGAACATTGACAAAATTTCTAACTACGTGCAAAATTTCAGGCTGAAATGACATTCGTGGAGGTCTGGGCAAAAATAACAAAATCGATGTTCCAAAAAGACTATTGTTGGAAGCATTTTGTAGCATCGATTTTGTTATTTTTGCCCAGACCTCCACAAATGTCATTTCGGTCTGAAATTTTGCACGCAGTTAGAACATTCATCAATGTTCATCATAAAAAAAATTCAGCATTTTTTGAATTTTTTTACTATTTTTTTCGATTTTACTGTTCGTCCGAGAGCATATGAGCTCGGGATCAAAAGAGCACTATCGGTAAATAGTGTTTTTGTTAGCCACTGCACTCACACTGTTCATTCAGAAAGTAAGTCCTCTGGGCGCCCGAACCCCCGGCGCCGGTTAGGAGGAGAGCTCCTCGCTGGCGCCTTATGCGAGAGCAACTAGTTAACGAGCGCTTCACTTGGCGCGGTCTCAGTCATTCGCCACATGTCGCGCTCTGGGTGCTCTCTTCGATTTTTTTTCCGCACGCGTTTTCCGCTTTTTAAATGTTTTTTGTTTTTTATCAACGTTTTGGTGTTTCACCGGTCTTCCTTAGTTTTTTGATGAAATAATAAATTTGATTTTGTGTGTAAAATTCGCGTTTTCTTTTATTCCCTTTTCGCGAGAGTCATGATTTTGCTTCCGCGAGAGGCATGGTTTTGCTTTCGCGAGAGTCACGACCGTGCCTCTTGGAAACGAAAAAAAGACGTTTTTTTTTCATTCGGGAAAGTCACGGTTTTACTTTCGCGAGAGGCACGGTTGTGCTTTAGCGAGAGTCACGGCCGTGCCTCTCGGAAACGAAAAAAAAACGTGTTATCTGTTTTTTTCCTTTCGTGACTCACGGTTTTGCTTCCGCGAGAGTCACGGCCGTTGTGGCGTCTGGATAGTTAAGCTACAGTAACCTCTACTAATGACGACACGTCACCACAATTACTGTTGATAATCTCGTGTTAGTTCGAAACTGGTTCGAATCCAAATTCAAAATGAAGCAAATAATAATAGTTTTCAAACGTCAAAACTAAAATGTTCTAAAAGTGACAAACAAATCATATGTAATATTGGTGGAGAAACCACACTTTTATAAATAGTTTAAATGCACTATCATAAATAAAAAAGTGGCAAAACAATTATTCAAATGCTTTTAAAATAATAGACAATTCCAAAACTATTTTATTTCAGTGCTAAACTGTTTGGGACAGTGGCATAAATTGTAACACTATTTTAGATGTCACTTTTGCATTTTGATTGAAATTAAAATAAAACAGATAAAAAGTAAAAGAAAATTTAAGAAAAGAAGAAAAGAAGAAAAAAAACACCTAACACCTACTGTGCCACTGGGCCTAGTGCCACAGTGCACCGCGGCCCAGTGCGTACTGTACCAGACCCAACTCACCGCCCCGGCCTTTCCTCCACCTCCCGCCACTGCTCGAGGTCGAGCACGCCATGGCCGCACACGTCTCCGATGGCCACGTGCAGAGCATCACGCGCCCCCCATCATCTCCTCTGGGCGGATAAGAGCC
>LR738711.1:104620821-104702316 GCA_902687465.1 Secale cereale | reverse complement strand
AGTTCCCCTCTCCCTCGCGCCGCTCCTCTCTCCCCCAACATCCCGAACATCTTCATCGCCGTTCGTCGGACTCCACCGCGGCGACCGTCAACCCCGCACCCAACCGCTGTGTCCAGAAGCTCCTCCATCATCTGCTTCGTCTCCCTCGACCACCAGATCAAGCTGGGAGCCCCTACATCAACCGGATCAAGGTCATCTTCAACCCCCGCCCCGCCGCTCGCGGTCTTCGATTCGGCCTCATCGAAGCCTCCCCAAGCCCGCTTTGCTCGCCTACAGGCTCGATGTGAGCCCTTCCTCCGATTCCCCTTCTTTCCCCCTTCGATCTGTGCCCGTAGTGGTCGCCCCATGAGCTCCGTCCGCCATGACCGCTGGAGCTCGGCGTCCGCGCACGCCCACGTACTACTGCTGCTGCTCCTGGCTGCGCCCTCCATGGCTCTCCATCGTGCCCCGCGCCTAACCGACGCTCCCAAGCGCGCACGGGCCGCGCCCTGCTATGCTCCGGCTAGCTGCCGCTGCTGCTGTATACTGCTGCCGCTAGCGCTGCTCCGCTGCTGATGCTGTTGCTGCCGCCTCGAACCGGCCGCGCCCTTGCCTTCCCCTGCTGCGCCCCGGCCCCACCCCGGGTCGCGTCGGCTGCGCGCGTGCCGCCCCTGGCCGCCTCCCTGCCGCCGTCGCCGCGCCACTCACCGGCGGTGCGCGCGCTCGTGGCTGCGTGCCCGCACGCACATGGCCCCGATCCGGCGCCCTGAGGCCTCGCCTCGATATGCTTTGCCGGGCGGGCTGGCGCCCGACGCCCTGGCAACCGTCCCATTGCGCCCGACCCGATAGGCCCCTGGGCCTATGACCGGGGGGCCCAGGCCTCAGAATGTTTTATAAAAAAAAGGAGAATAAAATAATAATAAATAATAATAATAATTAAAATAATCAAAATATAATTAATTAATTAATTAGTGAATAAATTAAGTTAATTAATCTTATTTCATTAATCTAATTAACTGGTTACTTTAATTAAACAGTAATTACATTAGCTAAATCCTAGTTAAACTAAACAGTGTATGACATACGGGACCCACACGTCAGTTTGACCCAGTCAACACCCCTGTTGACTGCTGACGTCATGCTGACATCATGCTGACGTTAGCAGACACTATTCTGGATAATGTTGATTTAAAATATTAAATAAATTCTAAAAACGATTAAATCTTTTATAATTAATAGAAAATAAACCGTAGCTCGGATGGAAAAACTTTGTACATGAAAGTTGCTGAGAACGACGAGACGAATCCGAATACGCAGTCCGTTCGTCCCCCACACATCTCTATCATACCGAACACATAACTTTCCCCCTCCGTTTCATCTGCCCGAAAACGCGAAACACTGGGAATACTTTCCCGGATGTTTTTCATCCTCGCCAGTATCACCTCCTACCGCGTTAGGTCACACGTAGCACCGCATTTTGTCATGTTATGCTTTGTGATGCTATTGTTTGCTCTGTTATTTATTTGTTTTCCCTTCGTTGCTTATTTTAGGTAGACTCTGATACCGTGATAGACCTCGAGACCATTGATGCTTCGGTGTTCGACTACGGCTACGCTTCCGAAGATTCCTTTCGTCTGCAGAGCTTCCAGGCAAGCCCCCCCTTGATCACCAGATATCGCCTATTCTCCTCCCTCTTAGTCTTGCATTAGTTTACTACTGTTGTTGATTCGGTAGCTCCTATTCTGTTGCATAGCCTCTCATTGTTGCTACCACTGTTGATACCTTACCTGCTATCCTAATGCTTAGTATAGGATGCTAGTATTCCATCAGTGGCCCTACATTCTTGTCCATCTCCCTTGCTATACTATCGGGCCGTGATCACTCGGGTGGTGATCACGGGTATATACTATATACATACATTACATGACACATGATGTGACTAAAGTCGGGTCGGCTCATTGAGTACCCGCAAGTGATTCGATGTGGGGGGTGAAAGGACAGGTGGCTCCATCCAAGCAGTGGTGGGCCTGAGTTCCCGACGGCCCCCGAGTGGATCTTTGTGGCGGAGCGACAGGGGCAGGTTGAGACACCCAGTCGAGAGGTGGCCTGGCCCTGGTCGTTATCCGCGGTGATTTTCATAATAACACGCTTAACGAGTTAGGATATTTGATCCGAGTCTGGCCATTGGCCTTTACGCACTAACCAGCTGCGTGGGAATAGTTATGGGCTCTTGACGTCGTGGTATCAGCCGAAGCCTTCTTGACGTCAGCGACTGAGCGGCGCGCGCCGGGTTGGACCGCGTAACGTAACTTCCTTAGTAATGGAGGTTGCTAGGTCTGCTCACCGGCCGCCCTCGCAACGTGCAGGTGCGCATTGGGCGATGGGCCCAGACCCCTGTGTGCTTAGGACTTAGACCGACGTGCTGACCTCTCTGTTGTGCTTAGGTAGGGCTGCGACGTGTTGATCTTCCGAGGCCGGGCATGACCCTGGAAAGTGTGTCCGGCCAAATGGGATCAAGCGTGCTGGGTTATGTGGTGCACCCCTGCAGGGAAGTTAATCTATTCGAATAGCCGTGTCCCTCGGTAAAGGACGACCCGGAGTTGTACTCCGACCTCATGACAACTAGAACCGGATACTTAATAAAACACACCCTTACCAGTGCCAGATACAACTCGGTGGTGGCTCTCTCACAGGGTGATGTGCGGGAGGATCGCCGAGTAGGATTATGCTATACATTGTTACTTGGTGAACTTACCATCTATTCTATTCTACTGCTGCAAGACGGTGGCTGCCAGAAGCGAGGATACTTGTTACTTCCAGCTACTCTCTTCTTCTGCTGCAAGATGGAGGTGGCCAGAAGCGTAGTCTTCGATTGGATTAGTTATCCTCCTCTTATTCTGCTTTCTGCAGTTCAGTCCACGTATATTACCCCTTTACACTGATACCATTGCATATGTAGTGTAGATCCTTGCTTGCGAGTACTTTGAATGAGTACTCACGGTTGCTTTGCTCCCCCTTTTCCCCCTTCTTTCTTCTTTCTGGTTGATGCAACCAGATCGGTGGAGTCCAGGAGCCAGAGGATCCCGATGTTGTTTCTACGTGGAGTTCGGCTTCGAGGAGTAGTTAGGAGGTCCCAGGCAGGAGGCCTTGCCTCTTAGATCGTTGCTACATTTGTGCTAGCCTTCTTAAGGCAAACTTGTTTAACTTATGTCTGTACTCAGATATTATTCCTTCCGCTGACTCTTGTGTATTCGAGCTTTTGTATTCGAGCCCTCGAGGCCCCTGGCTTGTAATATAAAGCTTGCATTATTTTAATTTGTGTCTAGAGTTGTGTTGTGATATCTTCCAGTGAGTCCCTGATCTTGGTCGTACACATTTGCGTGCATGATTAGTGTACGGTCAAATTGGGGGCGTCACAAGTTGGTATCAGAGCCAACTACCTGTAGGAATCCCCCTTTCCAACTCCTTGGCCGAAGTTGAGTCTAGTCTTTGAAAAACAAATTTACTAACTTGTTGTGTGGCTTACGGGCCCACAGCACCATTGGGTGGTAATAGGATCTTTTACTCCTCGTCTATACTCTGGGACTCTTATCTCTCTTCTATTCGGGATAAATGAATTTTGCTAAATCTAACATTAGGATCTCGTTATCACTTTCACCCGGAGAGCACCTTATTATCGATGATCGTCTGCTGCACGAGAAGACCCTGAAGATACTCTCCGCTGTTAACCCGAGCACTTGTGTTCATCGCCTTTGTAATTCACTGCCACCGATATATCCCTATGGATATGTGCATGCACTTGTCATTCTCATGATCATTCCTCGTCGCTCTTGTTGTTACAAGAGGCCTCGAATTATTCTCCGTTGTCTCGAGAATCCTTTGAGTCTATTATCTTGCAGTTTTGTTTCGCGTGAAAACCCTTACGGTTATATCCTCACAATTATTGAGGATCCGTTCTTCTCAATTGTTCATGTGTTTAACAAAATTCTTCGGAATACTTTTCGATCTTTCGAAAATCCTCTACAGCTTGTTACTCTTGAAACTCTTACCTGCTTGCATTATGGCTAATTCCATATGACTAGTAGTCTTCGTCAACATCCCTTGTATTACCTATTTTGAGCCTATTGATTCAATGTGTGCGTATGCACGCAGTCATCTGGTTATCCTTTAAAAAAATATCTTTCCGGCTCAGACGCCATTCTGGACATGAGTTGGTTTTCGATATTTCAAACCTTTTTGATTGTCCAACTAAGTGTTTTCAACTTATCCATCCTTGATCAGAGCGTCTGCTTCCGATCCTTCATTTTGGAAACCATAATTTATTTCTATTTAAGCATCAGACTAATAAGGTGATTCTTGAATCTGATGCCTCGGCATTCTTTCTTCCTCTGTGTGAGTACCGATACTTACATCAGCTCCGTTGTGGATCGCCCGATCTAGTGTTGGATTGTTATCTGACAATGTCCTTCATATTCAATCACCTTGTGAATTCTTCCCCTAATACTTAATGCCTTTGGTAAATTGTATCCTCTGTTTGGCCAACCATGCTCTGCTTTCGAGCTTGTGTTTTTACTTTTGAAACTTGTGGTATATGTTACTAAGATGCCCGATGGGATGAACCTATGCCTTCCCCTAATCCGTGAGAACCTGAAAGTTTTCACAAGTCATACTCTTCCGGTGTTCTACCAGATAAAATTCCAACCCTACAGTTTTATCAAAGCGAGAGGTGAATGAAATGATATGCATTAAAGAAGTGGGAGTCGACCTTGAACTTTGTGTTCATGCCCATGAAAATGATGTAGACTGTCTCAGAAGCTTCTTGCAAAATGATTATCCAGCTGTATGATTCTTTCGGTATTCTTGAATTGATTCCTTACAGTTATGGTTCCGACCATGCTGTCCTGATCTGATATATCTGATGGGAATTCATTCCCGTGCCTCGTCTATTTTGGCAAGGTTGAAGTATCTACTATCATAGGTCAATGACCCGGTACTAGTCCTATCATGTTCTACCTTCGAGTATTACCCCCTGGTATCTCGAAGATGTCTTGCCATTACACCACATCTTACTAACTTTTTTTTGAGTAATGTATTTCCTTGTCGTAATCACTCTACGGGTTTTGGGTTATTGTCAACCGAGGACACCGATTAGTGAAATCATGCCGCACTACAACTCAAATACCCCTAGTATTTTACGGGGAAACTCTGAACTCAATCAGGTCATTCCTAGACTATTGGCTGCATCCTGGTCTTGCTATCTTTGACCGTGCTACCTCGCCCTTCTCTGGTGCACGAACTCTTCAGTGTGTGAGCACGACTTACGTCGATCTTGCGACCTCATGTTGCTTGTCTCGAAAGGCAACCTTGGTTCCGAGCTTGCATCTTATATATTGATCCTATAACTTGCCACTTCGTCATTCCCTTGCTTGTTGTCGTTGTTGTTTGATTGCATCCTCTTTAAACCTCCCGGCCAATGTGTCGGATCACCTTCAACACTTTGACTTCTTCCGAGATGTCAATTGTGTTCATGATGAGAAATGCCCTCCTTGCCCTCGATGATTTTTATTACCATCGGCAACACCCTCGACTTCCTTTCATCGCGAACTTGTCCGCATTATGAATACAACTTGCTCTCCAGCTAGTGTTGTGTTCTGCCTTGAAGTATTACTGTCTTTTATATCGAGAATGTTGTGGGGATTGCTCCACCTCTTAGAAATTCTCGGTATGATGGTACTTCTCACCATCACCATTCTTCCTTGGTCCCCGTGTTGTTTTTTTTAACCGGGATACCAATATGCTAGCGATGCTACTTGAGTTATGTATTTCTAGCAACCCTATTGCTTTGAAGTTAACGATCCACAGTTCGTTATTAGACTGTTGGTTATTGAATTGTCACTCTAACATTTATCCTGTTGCCTAAGTTCATGTTTCGGGCACACCTTTCAACTAATGATTAATGGTGTATGTTTTCCTCGAGCATACAACATTATATCATTTGAATTGACAAGTGTCATCTTCTTATTCACATTATTATGGAAATCCATCCTTTTGGAATTCTCGATGAATTGTTGCTGAGCCCATCAGCCACCTCCTCACCCTCTCCTTGGTTTAATGATGAACTATTGTTTCGGGAACCCGCTCCCATAGTTCATTTACCGAGAATGTTGCAATTTCATTTTGTCGATTTGTGTTGCACCTTTTCTTCTCGAACATCTCGAGTCTGAGGTATCCTGACACCAATCGGATCTGAATCTCGGTCAGATATGATGGTTGGGACAACTTTCCTGGAGTTATAATGTTGGTCCTTTGATGACCTGATAATATGATGTCATGCCCAGCACCCCTGGCAGGAGGACCCATCATTATAATTTCTTTTGCAAGGATAGCCATTCTTCTAGGAGGAGATTGTAACACTTATTCAATAAGTTACTTCTGATGGATCATTTGTGTATCCAAGGTCTGTCCTTTGATTGAAACTCCATATCATTGCTACCTCGAAGCATGACTATGATACCCCGCTCATCAACAAGAACATTGGAGGCGTGATGCTAGATGTTTCTTGGTCAGTTATCCAAACACCGTTGTATGGGTAACATCTTGATTAATCCTTGCCTCTTTAGCTGAATGGTTGGATACTTGCTCTCCAACCCTGTATGACATGTTCTGCTTGTCCATGGGAAGGATATACTCCTAATAATTGTGTGTAATCACAATTTTCCTTTCCATTTGTTTGTTTAACCTTTCTTCGTTCTACATATACTCTAAGCAGTAATAATTTTCTGCTTATGTAAACACCTTGGTGTATAACTCTGTCAGTAAGACCCTGTTACTATTGTTGATAACATTTCGGTAGCCACCAATGGGCGAGAACTTTGCCTATTGGCCGCCTTCCTTCAACGAGCATGAAAATGGTTCTCTTCGTTCCCCGTCCTTGGTACCGACATTGCTGCTGACATAGCTGACAAGCTATCCACTGACATACCTTCCCGTCGAGGTTGTGCAAGATGTCACCACCCTTCTTACTTTCAACCCACATGGTGGGCCCATAACCCACAGGTCCACTAGATTGAAACCTGACTCTTCTTTACCACCCGGATTCTAATGTATCCTTTGCACCTGGCCTCGTATGTAATTCACGAGCTAAATTCTATACCATTATTCATCCTGGAATCAAACACCACGTTATTCTCGTTGTTCACGCCCCATTCCAGCCTCTGTTTAGGCATCGAATGATTGCCTACCCATTTGAAACTTTGGTACCATCGTATATTGCACTCAACGAATTCACTGAAATACAACTCGTGGGGTACCTCGTGTATTTCCCATTGAGTTCACCGTCAAATGCCCAGCTTGGTGGAGATGCGTTCTTCCGGATTTTTTCCCCTGGTCACGTTCGTAGGACGATGGAAATCCCGAAGAAAGGATGACGTCTTGATCACGATAACTTGAAGCAGAGAAATGAAGACATCAACAGAAGGGATCAACCTCTTCGAAAGGGCAGCCAAGACCGGGAAGACTCGCTAGGTTTTCGCTACCGGCACTTCCCCCTTACTCCACCGCTTAAATCTCGGGACGAGATTTCTTGTAGTGGAGGAGAATTGTGACGCCCGGATAGTTAAGCTACAGTAACCTCTACTAATGACGACACGTCACCACAATTACTGTTGATAATCTCGTGTTAGTTCGAAACCGGTTCGAATCCAAATTCAAAATGAAGCAAATAATAATAGTTTTCAAACGTCAAAACTAAAATGTTCTAAAAGTGACAAACAAATCATATGTAATATTGGTGGAGAAACCACACTTTTATAAATAGTTTAAATGCACTATAATAAATAAAAAAGTGGCAAAACAGTTATTCAAATGCTTTTAAAATAATAGACAATTCCAAAACTATTTTATTTCAGTGCTAAACTGTTTGAGACAGTGGCATAAATTGTAACACTATTTTAGATGTCACTTTTGCATTTTGATTGAAACTAAAATAAAACAGATAAGAAGTAAAAGAAAATTTAAGAAAAGAAGAAAAGAAAAAAAACACCTAACACCTACTGTGCCACTTGGCCTAGTGCCACAGTGCACCGCGGCCCAGTGCGTACTGTACCAGGCCCAACTCACCGCCCCGGCCTTTCCTCCACCTCCCGCCACTGCTCGAGGCCGAGCACGCCATGGCAGCACACGTCTCCGATGGCCACGTGCAGAGCATCCCGCGCCCCCCATCATCTCCTCCGGGCGGATAAGAGCCTCCCCGCGACCCCCCTGAACCCTAGCGCCCCCAGTTCCCCTCTCCCTCGCGCCGCTCCTCTCTTCCCCAACATCCCGAACATCTTCATCGCCATTCGTCGGACTCCACCGCGGCGACCGTCAACCCCGCACCCAACCGCTGTGTCCAGAAGCTCCTCCATCATCTGCTTCGTCTCCCTCGACCACCAGATCAAGCTGGGAGCCCCTACATCAACCGGATCAAGGTCATCTTCAACCCCCGCCCCGCCGCTCGCGGTCTTCGATTCGGCCTCATCGAAGCCTCCCCAAGCCCGCTTTGCTCGCCTACAGGCTCGATGTGAGCCCTTCCTCTGATTCCCCTTCTTTCCCCCTTCGATCTGTGCCCGTAGTGGTCGCCCCATGAGCTCCGTCCGCCATGACCGCTCGAGCTCAGCGTCCGCGCACGCCTGCGTACTACTGCTGCTGCTCCTGGCTGCGCCCTCCATGGCTCTCCACCGTGCCCCGCGCCTAACCGACGCTCCCAAGCGCGCACGGGCCGCGCCCTGCTATGCTCCGGCTAGCTGCCGCTGCTGCTGTATACTGCTGCCGCTAGCGTTGCTCCGTTGTTGATGTTGTTGCTGCCGCCTCGAACCGGCCGCGCCCTTGCCTTCCCCTGCTGCGCCCCGGCCCCACCCCGGGTCGCGTCGGCTGCGCGCGTGCCGCCCCTGGCCGCCTCCCTGCCGCCGTCGCCGCGCCACTCACCGGCGGTGCGCGCGCTCGTGGCTGCGTGCCCGCACGCACATCGCCCCGATCCGGCGCCCTGAGGCCTCGCCTCGATATGCTTTGCCGGGCGGGCTGGCGCCCGACGCCCTGGCAATCGTCCCATTGCGCCCGACCCGATAGGCCCCTGGGCCTATGACCGGGGGGCCCAGGCCTCAGAATGTTTCATAAAAAAAGGAGAATAAAATAATAATTAAAATAATAAAATAATAATTAAAATAATCAAAATATAATTAATTAATTAATTAGTGAATAAATTAAGTTAATTAATCCTATTTCATTAATCTAATTAACTGGTTAGTTTAATTAAACAGTAATTACATTAGCTAAATCCTAGTTAAACTAAACAGTGTATGACATACGGGACCCACACGTCAGTTTGACCCAGTCAACACCCCTGTTGACTGCTGACGTCATGCTGACATCATGCTGACATCAGCAGACACTATTCTGGATAATGTTGATTTAAAATATTAAATAAATTCTAAAAATGATTAAATCTTTTATAATTAATAGAAAATAAACCGTAGCTCGGATGGAAAAACTTTGTACATGAAAGTTGCTCAGAACGACGAGACGAATCCGAATACGCAGTCCGTTCGTCCCCCACACATCTCTATCATACCGAACACATAACTTTCCCCCTCCGTTTCATCTGCCCGAAAACGCGAAACACCGGGAATACTTTCCCGGATATTTTTCATCCTCGCCAGTATCACCTCCTACCGCGTTAGGTCACACGTAGCACCGCGTTTTGTCATGTTATGCTTTGTGATGCTATTGTTTGCTCTGTTATTTATTTGTTTCCCCTTCGTTACTTATTTTCGGTAGACTCTGATACCGTGATAGACCTCGAGACCATTGATGCTTCGGTGTTCGACTACGGCTACGCTTCCGAAGATTCCTTTCGTCTGCAGAGCTTCCAGGCAAGCCCCCCCCCCTTGATCACCAGATATCGCCTATTCTCCTCCCTCTTAGTCTTGCATTAGTTTACTACTGTTGCTGATTCGGTAGCTCCTATTCTGTTGCATAGCCTCTCATTGTTGCTACCACTGTTGATACCTTACCTGCTATCCTAATGCTTAGTATAGGATGCTAGTATTCCATCAGTGGCCCTACATTCTTGTCCGTCTGCCTTGCTATACTATTGGGCCGTGATCACTCGGGTGGTGATCACGGGTATATACTATATACATACACTACAAGAGATCGGGCTTACTATGACGAGCCAAAGAATGTCATGGAATAGCGAAACACGTCACATAATACACCCAGTGACATTTTTGCGGCGTCACTAGCATCATCACGGAATCCCCGTCATAGATTACTCATAGTGACGGCGCACGCACCAAGTGTCACTGAAAATGGACCCTTTAGTGACGTTTTCTACAACGCCATCAACTTGATATTTCCGTGACGGCCAATGAATGTCACATGCTAGATGCAAGTATGCCATAATCGACAATATTCAATGACAGGGCAACGTCACTGACTCGATGCCACGTCAGCATAGGACAAACTATCCTAGTACTACAAACATCTAATTTTTTTTCATAATTACATAGGACGTCAATTAAACTAGCATTACTAATTTCATCATTAGTTAATATGACATCATCATGACCTGTTTTATTTATTTCAAAATTAAATTACACTGGGTATTCAAATCCAATATATACCAAATACATATTATATAAATAAGTTAGAGCTTACTCACATTATAATTAAAATGAAAGACAAGTCATGTTACAAATTCAATCATCTCAGCCAAATCATCATCTAAATAGAGATGACAATAAAAATAACACATATTCAAAAGTTTGGCACTCACAACAATAGTTAAATTGCAAAGTAATTTTTAAAGATAACTAAAGGCCACAAAAGTGTAGTCCGGATGTCCATCCTGCACAAGTTTCGACTCAGACTACTAAGTTGCTTGAGCCCTTAAGGGAAAACCAATCAGTTTATCCATTTCATCTTGCTTCCTTTCCCGGCTTAACCCTTGTCTTGCTGGATCTTCTTCACATATTCTGATTCTTCTTGTTGTTTACTCTCCATCTCTTCAAGTGCTCTTTCTTGTGCTTAGGTCTCATGGTTAAGTCCTCGAGGTGACTACAAACTAACAAAACACAACATCATTACATCTTCATTGGATGAAAACAAATGACAAAACAAGGTACAAGAGTACCACTGAGAAGCTTACAATCTATCAAATTATGAATCTAAAATAGAAACGTACATTATTAAATGTCTAGGCATGCATGTGGATAGGCCAATGAAATAATAAACCCATGAATTACGTGTAATCATTCATTTAAAAACTACATGTAGTGAAGGAGAACCGACCGGGTAAGATAATCTGCATGACATTTGTTGCCAACCTCAAGTATTGTGTACATGTAGAAATAAGCCACTATGAACCAATTTTGTTTGATGTCTATAAAAGCTTTATAGATGCTTTCCTACTAAAAGGATTTGTAGATTGTACTGTGTTTCTGCTAAAAGTAAGATAAACTTCTTTCTGAATGAGCTCTAGAGATGAACTGCGGACCTAATTGTAATGAATAACAAAAAACATGGGATGTATAAAAAGCTTTTTGATTACCCACAAACATATTAGGTTCTGAACACTACAACAACAAAAAAACTTTTAGAGCAAGGAAATATATATATATATATATATATATATATATATATATATATAGGACTCCTCTTCTATACTCCTGGGGGTATGTACTCCCATCCTCAATATACCTCATATACGCATTAATTATACCTCTTTATCATTCTTAATATACTTCATTAAATATTCTAAGATATCCTAATACGAGTTTTATTGAAAAAATATTATATGCACCGTACTTTTTGTAATATACCTTTTTCACGCACAAACACATCAGTATATACGTAAACATTTAAAATATGTAGACTCGCATGAATTTTTTCATGAAAATCATTTTGGGGTATCTAATAATTACTAATGAAATATATTAAAAATAATAAAGAGGTATAAAAGATTCATCTATATGGTATATGAGGAGCGGGAGTATGTACTTCCAGGAGCACACAACCATTTTCCTATATATATATATATATATATATATGACTCCTCTTTTGTACTCCTGGAAGTATGTACTCCTATTCTCAATATACCTCATATACGCATTAATTATACCTCTTTATCATTCTCAATATACTTCATTAAATACTCTAAGATACCCCAATATGAGTTTTTTTGAAAAAATATCATCTGCGACGTACTTTTTGTAATATACTTTTTTCACGTACAAACACATCAGTATATACGTAAATATTTAAAATATGTAGACTCGCATGAATTTTTTTTATGAAAATCATTTTGGGGTATCTAATAATTACTAATGAAGTATATTAAAAATAATAAAGAGGTATAAAAGATTCATCTATATGGTATATGAGGAGCGGGAGTACGTACTCCCAGAAGTACACAACCATTTTCCTATATATATATATATATATATATATATATATACTGGATAGTAAAAGCAGACTACAGATTATCACCTCACATAGTTTTGTACCAAGTGTACAGTGAGTTTTTGCATGGGGGAAGATCAGATAAATGCCCATAGTGTGAACGGACTAACCTGAAATTCTGCATGTACGTCATAGTGTGTCATCTATTCCTGATTAAATCATCAAAGCAGGACACCAAGCTGCAGTGATAACTTAAGATCAGAGAGAACTGTAAGCTAATTAGTTCATCAATTTCACTTCATAAACTAATTAGTTCATTAATTCTACATGTACGCCATTGTGTGTCATCCATTCACTTACAGTAAGAAAATTAGTTCATTAATTTCACATCACCTAATTCACCAGTAAATCAGAACTTCGAAAGTTCACTAGATATATCCTACAAAAAGGGGAAATAGACAGAGAAAAGGGGATCTCCTCACAGTGCTAGTCGTCGTCAAGGACTCAAGGTGTCTGGCGACCCCTGAATCCACCGAACATGCGCGGATGGAGCCTCTCGACGGCTGATCTGGCGGTGAGGCAGGTTGGGGGTTGCCCATGGAGTATGTCGTCCTCGTGGAGGTGGTGGCGGGTCCAGTCGATTGCCATGGAGGTTGGCCTTGCTCACCGTGGTGGCTGACGATGACGAGCAGAAGCCGGGAGGCGCGGGGAGCGTTGGAAGGAGATGTGCGTTGTGGCAGGGCTGCATCTCTGCTCCCGCCGCGGAGGACGTCGGAGGAGGGCCACGAAGGTAGTGACGCGCCCGGGCGTCGAAGCTGGAGGGGTTGGCCGAGTTCGGGAGCGCAACGTCGGTAAGGAAACGCCACAGCGGAGATCACTCCATGGACGAGCGGCTTGAGAGCGTCGAGAACAGGAAGCGCACGCAGGGCTCCTCCTCCCAGGCCCGACTGCCTGCAGTGCGACGGCTGTGGCGGCGCAGGGGATTGGAAGATTAGATCGGGATCGAGAGAGAGGAGGGCGTGAGATGGGATAATGAGGATTAGGGTTGGTATGGTTTAAATGGGCTTCGCTCCAAAAAATTGCCACCCCGCCTAAGCAACCTGAAATTTTCATTCTCTGCGCGCTGGTGGACAAATCAATCCTACCAGTGGGTTTGACACGCTCACGTCAAAAAAATAGTGGGTTTTGTTTTAGCACAAAAAGATAATGGGTTTGACACGTAATTGTCTGATAATTTTTTTAAAGGCATGTACCATGTATGCGTATAATCTGAACAAAAAGTAATAGCATGTACTACATAACATGTGTATAATCTGATAAAAAAAAGTAAAAAGCACGTTCCACGTACCATGTTTTACATGAGTATTTTATAAGTGCTTAAACTATACATGTTGCCAGGTCGAAATAAACCTAAGCCGTAGCCACGAGTACCACACAATCCAAAATAGTTTTTCGAATAGAAAATATTTCACCGGCACATTTAAGGCTAACTCGCAAAGTTAATGGCATAGCTCAATGAGCCCAAAATTGGAATCTATATATCTCTATTTTGAGAGATAGTTTCCAAATAATAATAATAATAATTCTTTGAATATTTCCAAATTACCACATAGCTCGTGGAACATATCAAGTCATGCATGCCTCCGAAATAAATAAATAACTTGTTTCTTTCATCTAAAAAAACTCCTCATACCGAACATTTTCTTGTCTAATCTCTTATTTCCTTTTTAGAATAGAACAAAACAACTGCAATGACATATTCATCGCCTCACTAACATAACCAATAAGCTTTTTTGGCCACTACTTATTTATATTAGATTGAAACAAATAATTGCATCCCTCAATAACCTGTGAAGAAACTATGGCGGGTCCGACTACCAGCATTTGGGTCCCATAAAAAATTAATCTTGAAGTAGTTATGGCGGGTCCCACTGCTAGTTGTTACACGACGAAAAAAAAAGATTCACGTATTTGTAATAATCGTTCACCATGGTAGGTTCATCACGGAAATTACCAAAACTTCATAGAAATTGGCAACCAGGTGGCGCGCAATGGTACAAGCGATTCAATGACAATAAACGTCACTGATTTACAGTAATGAGTGACACGACCTCCAAAACATCACACATTAGATATTTGTGTGACGTTGCCAACCACCGTCACGAGGATTTTCATCACAGTATCTCGATTTTCTTGTAGTGATACATTACATGACACATGATGTGACTAAAGTCGGGTCGGCTCATTGAGTACCCGCAAGTGATTCGATGTGGGGGCTGAAAGGACAGGTGGCTCCATCCAGGCAGTGGTGGGCCTGAGTTCCCGACGGCCCCCGAGTGGATCTTTGTGGCGGAGCGACAGGGGCAGGTTGAGACACCCAGTCGAGAGGTGGCCTGGCCCTGGTCGTTATCCGCGGTGATTTTCATAATAACACGCTTAACGAGTTTGGATATTTGATCCGAGTCTGGCCATTGGCCTTTACGCACTAACCAGCTGCGTGGGAATAGTTATGGGCTCTCGACGTCGTGGTATCAGTCGAAGCCTTCTTGACGTCAGCGACTGAGCGGCGCGCGCCGGGTTGGACCGCGTAACGTAACTTCATTAGTAATGGAGGTTGCTAGGTCTGCTCACCGGCCGCCCTCACAACGTGCAGGTGTGCATTGGGCGATGAGCCCAGACCCCTGTGTGCTTAGGACTTAGACCGACGTGCTGACCTCTCTGTTGTGCTTAGGTACCTTGCTCCATTAAGAGAAACTATGTTAAAACTGCTTTGTGTGATCTTGGAGCTGGTGTTAGTGTTATGCCTCTCTATTTATATCGTAGACTGGACTTGAGTAAGTTGACACCTACTGAAATATCCTTGCAAATGGCTGATAAATCAATTGCTATACCTATCGGTATTTGTGAGGATGTGCCTGTTGTAGTTGAAAATGTTACTATTCTAACGGACTTTGTTATACTTGATATTCCCGAGGACGATAATATGTCTATTATTCTTGGAAGGCCCTTTTTGAATACTACAGGGGCTGTTATTGATTGCAACAAAGGCAATGTCACTTTTCATGTCAATGGTAATGAGCATATGGTACACTTTCCGAGGAAACAACCTCAGGTCTACAGTATCAATTATATTGGAAAAACTTTGACTATTACTATTGTAGGTTTTGAGTTTCTCATTCCTACTATCAAGAAGGCATATGACATACTTATTGTTGGGGACATACATATCCCCATTGAGGTAACCTAATGTTATTCGAAAATTCTCTGGTTTCATGTTACTCGAAAAGAGTTTATTAGCAAGACCTGATCAACCTTGTTAATGGATTCCTTTTGATGAGCATGGGATAGGTGAATCTAGATAGCACAAACCTTCTGTACCCTCCTTTTACTTTCTGTTAATTAGGTTAAATAAAAATAAAAATAGCATTGTCTGTCGGTTTCCAGACCTATCCGTGCAATAAAAAAATATCCCAGAAATAAAAGTTCTCCAAATGCCATGAAAATGAAATATGATTTTTCTAGAATATTTAAGAAAATATGGCACTGAACACACAGCGAGGGGAGCCAGCACGTGGCCACGAGGGTGCAGGGCGCGCCCCCTGCCTCGTGGGCCCCACGTGCCCCCCTCCACTTATCCTTGCACCCATGCTCTTCTTCTTCCTCCCAAAAAAATCCCCAACCAGCTCAAACCCGAGTTCTAGCTCATCTTGCTGCCATTTTCGATCTCCTTGCTCACAGCATCATTCACCAAACTGTTTGGGGAGATTGTTCCTTGGTATGTGACTCCTCCATTGGTCCAATTAGTTTTTGTTCTAGTGCTTTATTTGTTGCAAATTTATGCTGCTGTGGTGACCTTGTTTTTAAGCTTTCATGTCAAATTTTCTTGGTCCCAAGTAGTTCTAATGCATGATATAGCCTTTAGGCACTTATAGGAGTCGTTGCTATCAATCTTGTTGAGTTTGGTTAACTTTTATTTTGAAGTTACTAAAAATTTCAGAAATTTTCAGAAAAGGAAAAATGTTAAAGAGATTATTGAGGGGCTCCTCCAGCAAGAGTTCAGAGGAGAAGAAGAAAGAAGAAAATAAGAAGCCCAAGTATCATCTTCCTCGCATGGCGGAAGTTCGACCATGCGAATGGCCTTGTAATAATTTCATGATGTCCGCCGGTATTTACGAAGACTTTTATTGGTTGGCGAATAATGCAGGCCTCACCGACTTCCTCAATGACCAGAAAGAACAATATCTCTTACTCACCAATATTTTCACGCAAAGCTTTCAATTTCACTCTAGGAAAACACCACCTACGGTGGAGTTTCGCCTATATGATGTGGTTAAGGAGATATCACTTTTAGATTTTTGTAAAATATGCAAAGTACCCTTTGAAGGTAGACTTGATGAACAACGTCGTGAAGACGTTGAAGGGTTCATTGACATGATAGCCGTAGGTGAAACTAGATAAGTTTCAGGGGCAAGAATCACTAGTATACACTTCCCTGTTCTGCGCTACTTTGCTTTATTTGCTAGTAGGTGTTTAATTGGTCGCCGGAACAGTGGGAATCTCAGTGCCCCTGATATTATCATTTTACGCCATGCTTTGTTTCAAGACACAACTTTTAGCTTGGGCGCCGTCGTTGCCAAACGATTGAGTCTGAACCGCTCAAAGGGGCCCGTCTTTGGAGGCATCTTTGCTTCTCGCCCTGCTGAATATTTTAATATACCTATTAGGCATCATGAGAAGGAAGAAAAATTGCTTGCCCCTGTTTATCTAGACTACAAGAGCATGGTAGCACACGATTTTATTGTTAAAGACAAGAATATGCAGCTTGATTATAAATTAAGATTTGATGAAATATACCGTGAAATTGTTACCTTGCCTCCATCATCTTTGTTTGATCTGTCCACAGGCAAGTATCTCATTACATCAGATGCCTTCTACAAGTACCAAGGCCAGGCACAAGCTTCAGAGCCTGAGCCAGAACCACCACTTGATCCTTCCCGTCAATCTGTTTATGGGTGGGAGCTGGACAAGCTCGCCAACCAGTGGCATCCAGAGGACACATCTCAGTACACTGGAGGGAGTGGCTTCGATCCGTGGCCATAGACCAACTTAGGCCAAAAGCCTAAGCTTGGGGTAGTACGTGTTTCTCACCGACTTACATTCATGTTCACACTTATTCTAGTTGTCGGTGCTCACACTCTTTCACTGTACCATCCATGCTTAGGTTCAATTTCTTTCTTAGTCCGTTTCTTGTGTGCTTGAAAAACCCAGAAAAACAAAAAAAATAGTTGTAGCTTCTAGCTAGTTTACTCTCTTTGCTTGTAGTAGTAGTAACTAAAAATGAAAACCCAAAAAGATTTCCCGTTCTTATTTTGCTTGTTGGAGCTTTCCCGCGTAAATAGTTCCTTTTCTTTTCTTTGGGGGTTAAGAGTAGGAGACCATGATAGAAATGCTTAGTGGCTCTCATATACTTTATTGTTGATTTAACCTTGAGCCATATTACCTTGTCTTCTCTCTTGTATTAAATGTCTGCAGATTCCAGCTTAAGTCCAATGCACGTGCACTATTATTATTATCCACACCGTTCGGTCGTGCGAGTGAAAGGCAATAAGGATGATATATGATGAACTAATTGAGATGAGAAAAGTTGGTATGAACTCGACCTCTCTTGTTTTTGTAAATATGATGGCTCATCGTTCCTGATTCAGCTTGTTATGAATGAAACATGTTTGCAACGACAACTAGATATCATAGCTGCTTATGCCATGCTTAATTAGCTGAGAGTTTATAATGGTCTATCTTGCATGCCAACATGATATTAAAATGGTTGTGATGTGGTATGATGGGGTGGTATCCTCCTTTGAACGATTTAAGTGATCTGACTTGGCACATGTTCACGCATGTAGTTGAAACAAATCAACATAGCCTCCACGATATTTATGTTCATGGTGATTTATATCCTACTCATGCTTGCATTCATTGTTGATTAATTTTAATGCATGTTCATGACCGTTGTTGCTCTCTAGCTGATCGCTTCCCAGTCTCTTTCTAGCCTTCACCTGTACTAAGCGGGAATACTGCTTGTGCATCCACTTCCATAAACCCCAAAGTTATTCCACATGAGTCCACTATACCTTCCTATATGCTGTATTTACCTGCCGTTCCAAGTAAATTTTTATGTGCCAAACTCTAAACCTTCAAATGAAATTCTGTATTGTATGCTCGAACAACTCATGTATCAACTAGGGCTGTCTATATCTTCCATGCTAGGTGGGTTATTCTCACGATGAGTGGACTCCGCTCATCATTCATGAGAAAGTAGCTGGTAATCGGGATGCCCAGTCCCATGCTCAAAATCATAATAATTAAACAAAACTCCCCCAGGGCTGTTGCTTGTTTGGACGGTACCCCGTGGATTCGGATGGCCGTGGAGTGTGCTTGTTGGTGGTTGGGGGAGTATAAACTTTACCATTCTGTTTGGGAACCGCCTATAATGTGCGTAGCATGGGAGATATTGATATTCTTGGTTGTTATGTTGACAATGAAAGTATACCGCTCAAAATGTTATTCATCTCTATTTAAAAATCTAGCTCCGGCACCTCTACAAATCCCTGCTTCCCTCTGTGAAGGGCCTATCTATTTATTTTTATGCAGAGTCATCATCCTCTTATCAAAGAGCACCAGTAGGAGAGAACCTCTGTCGTTGCATGTATTACTATTAATTTGCATTGAGTATGATTATGACTGGATCTCTTTTACCATGAATTACAATGTCTAGTCAGTCCTTGATCTTTAAAGGTGTTCTGCATTTATGTTTTGCGGTCTCAGAAAGAGTTAGCGAGATACCATCTTGTTATATCATATCATGATTGTTTTGAGAAGTGTTGTCATCCGAGGTTTATTATTATTGCTCGCTAGTTGATTATGCCATTGATGTGAGTAGTCTTGAGACCTGAAAGTTATTTTGAATGTGGTTAGTTCATGATCTTGTTGAAAACCTAAATGCTAGCTTACATATTTACAACAACAAGAGCAAACAGAGTTTGTCAAAGTTTTTCTTTATCACTTTTAGTTTATCAACTGAATTGCTTGAGGACAAGCAAAGGTTTAAGCTTGGGGGAGTTGATACGTCTCCAACGTATCTACTTTTCCAAACCCTTTTGCCCTTGTTTTGGACTCTAACTTGCATGATTTGAATGGAACTAACCCGGACTGACGCTGTTTTCAGCAGAATTGCCATGGTGTTGTTTTTGTGCAGAAATAAAAAGTTCTCGGAATCGCCTGAAAATCAACGGAGAATTATTTCGGAAAATATAAAGAATATCTGCAAGAAGATCCTCACCGGGGGGCCCACACCCTGGCCACGAGGGTGGGGGCGCGCCCCTCTACCTAGGGCGCGCCCCCTGCCTCGTGGGCCCCCCGATGCTCCACCGACGTACCCCCAGATCCTATATCTTCCGTTTCGGGGAGAAAAAAATCAGAGAGAAGGAATTATCGCGTTTCACGAGACGGAGCCGCCGCCAA
This sequence comes from Secale cereale, assembly GCA_902687465.1. Taxonomy (NCBI): domain Eukaryota; kingdom Viridiplantae; phylum Streptophyta; class Magnoliopsida; order Poales; family Poaceae; genus Secale; species Secale cereale. The sequence continues at coordinate 104,682,378 of LR738711.1, read as the reverse complement.
GCCCTAATCTCTCTCGGGAGGGCTGATCTGGAGTCCATTCGGGGCTCCGGAGAGTGGAGATCGTCGACATCGTCATCATTAACCTTCCTCCATCACCAATTCCATGATGTGCACCGCTGTGTGTGAGTAATTCCATCCTAGGCTTTCTGGACGGTGATGGGTTGGATGGGATCTATCATGTAATCGAGTTAGTTTTGATAGGGTTTGATCCCTAGTATCCACTATGTTCTGATATTGATGTTGCTATGACTTTTCTATGCTTAATGCTTGTCACTAGGGCCCGAGTGCCATGATTTTAGATCTGAACCTATTATGTTTTCATGAATATATGTGTGTTCTTGATCCTATCTTGCAAGTCTATAGTCACCTACTATGTGTTATGATCCGACAACCCCGAAGTAACAATAATCGGGACCACTCCCGGTGATGACCTTAGTTTGAGGAGTTCATGTATTCACTATGTGTTAATGCTTTGGTCCGGTACTCTATTGAAAGGAGGCCTTAATATCCCTTAGTTTCCAATAGGACCCCGCTGTCACGGGAAGGTAGGACAAAAGATGTCATGCAAGTTCTTTTCCATAAGCACGTATGACTATATTCGGAATACATGCCTACATTGCATTGATGAACTAGAGCTAGTTCTGTGTCACCCTAGGTTATAACTTCTACATGATGAATTGCATTCGACATAATTTCCCATCACCGATCCAATGCCTATGAGCTTTACCTATATTGCTAGTTGCTTATTTACTTTTCAGTTGCTACTATCACAAAAACACTATCGTTACTTTTAATGCTGCTACTGCCACTATCATATTACTTTGCTACTAAACTATCTTGCTGCAGATACTAAGTTTCCAGGTGTGGTTGAATTGACAACTCAGCTGCTAATACTTAAGAGTATTCTTTAGCTCCCCTTGTGTCGAATCAACAAATTTGGGTTGAATACTTTACCCTCGAAAACTGTTGCGACCCCCTACACTTGTGGGTGTTCACCCGCCCCACGACAATTCCAACAGATGAGACTCATTGTGTCCGACGGTCCTCCTTGAGGGAGGCCGCCGATCTTGCATCTATTGGCTTGATAGTTGGTGCAAACTTCTTTCTTCCTTCCTTCTGAGTGTTGACAGTTTTAGGCCGCTTCGGATCCTGCTTTGGCGGTGGGCTTGGGGGCACAGTCGACAGTGGTAGAGCCAGCCGTGTGGTAGCCGGGCTTCTCAGTTCCACCCCCTGTGCAGCAGTTCTTTTCTGATTCTTCTCAGCTTCCGTCATTCTCTCATCTGACCCTGTGTCATCCCCCTCCTCCTCTTCCTCCATGATGCCTGTGTTCCCTCTGGTAGGAGCTTCTCCTCTGCCTCGTCCTCTACCATGACCCGATCGCCCGCGGCCTCTCCCTTCACCCGGGCCTCTCCCCGGTCCTCTGAACCATGTTGCACGCAGGTTTTTGAAAACAAGGGCTTCCGGGGGTGCACCCCGTCCCCATGTTCCTTAAACTGGTGACCCAAGTGACCACAGACGGCACACCAGTCGGGCAGGCGTTCATATTTGACCAGGAAGAACTGCCTCTTGCCACCCTTCACTACTCACACATCATTCTTGAGGGGATTGTTAACATTGATCTTGATCCTAACACGTGCAAAGTTACCTTCAAAATTGTGGGATGTTGGCTCTGCGTAGATGAACTTCCTCACTTTACCTGCCAGAGATTTTATCATAGCAAAATAGCCATTAGGGAGGTCATGTATTTGCACCCAAATCTCGATCTCATTCAAGCAGATCTCGGAGGGTTTGGTGAAACCATCATATTCAGCCATTACTACTGCATTCTCCTTGAACGTCCACAGTCCATCCAGCATAACATGTTCCCAGTCGCCCAAACACGAGAATTGCATTGTATACATGTTTTCTTCGAGAGGACGTATCTTCACTTCTTGCGCCAGATACCAGGCTGTACGCATGTTGCGGAAAAACTAATATTGGCTATAGGTCTTTGGGGTATGAACCCTAGCTATAGCCATCCATCTGACCGCTTCTGCTGCCGCAGGCTGTTCGTCCTCGAAGACCACATCGTCAAGATCATTCTCCGTGAGCCCCAGACGCTTCATCATGTCTTCCACATCTCCAATCTTGGATCCCGACCCCGAGGCCGAGCTACCCATTGTTGAAAACCCTAACCCGACGAACACAGAGCCACCGGGTGGAGAAACCCTAGCCGACCCACCCGTCAACCAGGATCAAGCACGCCCAGAGTAAGACCGGGCAGCGATACAAGATCGCCCCTTGATCAGTCCGAATCCGGCCGGCGATGCAGCGAGGGATTGGGCGAGGGGACGATCAATCTCAACGGCGGCTCAGGAGTCTCCGAGAGGACGGGAGAAACCCTACCTTCATGAGGAGGGGAAGGTACACATATACCTACGTGAGAGCTGGCTTGGCATTCAGTGGTGGAGCTACAACAAGGCCGAATGGGCCGTGGCCCGCCCAGCTCATGCAATTTTTGTGTAGTGTATATCTACTTTTAGGCCATGAAACACAATCCCAGTAGTCCTTTCCTACAGTCAGCCCGCCCAACTTTCCGGCCAAGCTCCGCCACTGTTGGTATTGATATGATTGAAATGAAAAATGGCCTGGGTCTCACCCCATGAAATTCAAGGGAAGAGAGAAGTAGATTAAGAATGTAAGAGTAAGTATAGGTTTGTACGTAAATGTAGGATTATTGTTTTCTGAGTTGCCGGTGTTAATTGTCGATAGCATTTTATTTGAGAACTGTCGATAGCAGCTACATAGGGCCTGACAACTACTTCCTCCGTTTCTAAATATATGTCTTTCTAGACATTTTAAATGAACTACAACGTATTGATGCATGTAGACATATTTTAGTTTAGAATGTAGATTCACTCATTTTGATTCGTATGTAGTCACTTGTTGAAATCTCTAAAAAAACAAATATTTGGGAACGGAGGATGTAGTATTTCTCAGAAACAAAAATTGAAACACAGATTCATATCATCATAGTTTGTTTGGGGAGCAGGAACTCCCTCGGCGCAAGAGATTAAAAGAGGTAGGGTTTGTGCCTGTCGTCGGCGCCGCCGCAGGTCTGCCTCGTCTCCCGTGGCCTTAGGGCCATGGGGCGCGGTGGATCTTGGAAAGGGTCGGCGGGAGGGCTTCGTTGTTAGTCGTTCCTTCGAGTTTTGTTAGGGTTTGTGTCCTGTTCAGAAAGACGAGACGATAGCGTCTCCCTGAAGATGGAATAAAGGTCTACATGCTTAGCCCCCGTTCCGGTGGTGCGTCTAGCATCGTTGGTGGGTGTGTGGAGGTGTGTCTCAAGCGGATCTATTCTCAGTGGATTTGCACGGATCTGGTTATTGTTCGTTTATGTTAATGTGTCTTTAGGTTGGATCATTTCGATCTACGTTATTCTTCATCGACGGCGGTCGCTGTTCTGGTGCGCTAGTCCTATGGGGTCTTAGTACGACGACTTCCCGACTGTCTACTACAATAAGTTGTGCCCAACTCCGACGAGTGAGGGGCGATGACGGCGAGGCGCCTTCGGCTCGCTTCAGTGCTTGTAGTCGTCGCTAGATGGTCTACGGATCTGGATGTAATTTTTATTATTTCTGATATTCGTTATACTGCCATGCATGATTGATGATGGATAAATCGAAAGTTTTCTCGCAAAAAAGAACTCCCTCGACGGCTGAATCGGGGAGATCTCGCGCTACAAAGAAAATCAATCAACGGGTTTTTTATTTCATATCTAGATTATCTCACATCTAGCTCTCTTATCCTTAAAATCCATGAGAGACTTAAAAAAAAAACAAGGATGGGTGAGTTATATGTGGATAATATCTTACATCTAGACGTGACATAGATAGACCAGTTTCCTATAGTTTGTTTGGAATTACGATATCCGTGCCGATCACGTGCATATTCCCGTTACCGTGGTATACTCAGTTCCGTAGCGGCCGCGTTTCCGTTTCCTCCGATCGATCGATTGCTATATTACGTACGTCCGCGGAGCAGCGCTGCGCACATCATACCGCCGCCACCTTCACGACCGACGACAATGCAGATCTTCGTGAAGACGGTCACCGGGGAGACTCTCACGCTTGACGTCGAGAGCAGCGACACGGTCGGCACCGTCAAGGCCCGGATCCAGCATAAGGCAGGAGTCACCGTCAGCTCCGACTACAGCGGCGATGATCGGCATCAGCTGCCGTTCGTCGTCTTCGCCGGGAAGCAGCTAGAGGAGGAGGAGGACGGCCGACGAACCCTGGCCGACTACGGCATCGGCAAGGAGTCGACCCTGCACCTCGCGCTCGGGCTCCGCGGCGGCTACCAGCGGACCGGCTACGCATGCATCGATCCCGGCCTCCGAACGCTTGCGCTCAGCTACAATGAAAACAAGATGGTCTGCCGCAAGTATGTATGCTTTGATTTTGTTTTCCAATCTCGGTTCAGTGACGTATTGCTCCGCTATTGATTCGTTCTCGATGAAATTAGGTGCTATGCACGCCTGCCTCCGAGGTCTACCAACTGCCGCAAGAAGAAGTGTGGCCGCAGTAGCGACGTACGTAATTTCTCTCTTCTAACTAGTTTCATTGACAGTAACTTACATGCTCATTCTGTGGTCTGATGCGTTTTCTTTTTCTTCAGCTGAGGCAGAAGAAACCGCTTGGACGACATTACTGGTGAAGCAACTTTACCGGGGCAGCAGTGACATGCCTGCATGCTACCTGCAGAATACACCATCCTCCCATGAGGACCGGTGGATAGATATGATCATTCATTGACTTCCTCTCCACCAATGATCGTCTTTCTTGTTACACACACGTGTGTACTAATACAAGTTTTGGCGTGGCTGGGACAGAATTGATGTTTGAATGTATGTGTAGTACCATCGGTAAGTGATGGCGTTGGCAATTTCTATTTAGACTCGATTGCATATTTCTCTACACCATCGGTAAGTGATGGCGTTGGCAATTTCTATTTAGACTCGATTGCATAATTCGTAGGATTATCTTACATAAGAACATCTACAACCACATATGATAAATACGGCCCCTCAAACGCTCCACGAACGCGTCAGTGATTGGACACGCCTCAAATTTCACTTGTTGCATCCGGACATCTCATACTAAATTTTTATATCCATACAAAGACATGCAAAAAAAAAAAATAGAACCTACGTACTACGTCGATCCTAACTACTATTCGTCGGAGATCACGATGATCTCCGTGCCCAGCTCCGGCAGCATGGGCAGCAGTTGCTCCTCCGGCTCCTCTGCTCCGGCCTCCTCCGCCTCTATCTCCGTGCCGAGCTCGGCGAAGAGCGCATCAGACTCCGTCGTCTCCTGCCGAAGGAACGCCCGGTTGGCCTCCACATATGCCTCATTCTGGATGGACTATGGGATGGCCTGCCGCTCCGCCATCTCGTCGGACTGGGCGACGGCGAATTCCGCTTCCGGATGCTCCATGTTGAAGGTCGTTACCTGCTGGTCCGGCTCCTCCAGATCCTCCACCTTCATCGAAGCCATCCCATCACCTCATCCTTTTCCCCTGGCTGCTCCTCCTCATCCTCCGGCTCCGGCGAGTCCGGAGGCAGCCCGACAGCGATGCGGGCGGCGCGCCCGGCTTGCCTCGCACGGATCTCCTGCTAGATCTTGTAGCGGCGCTCCGGCGTCAGCATGGTATAATAGGTGATCTTGCTCCGGGCGTGTCTGGCCGCCCCCATAACCGCCTCATATTTGGGTTGGATATGGGAGTGACGGTCAGCCTGGGCGTTTGAGGTCCATTCGAGACGTCCATCTTAATCGAAAAACGTGACCGGTCAATGATCGGGCGGACCGCCCGGACGTATGAGGTGGGTTTGAGAGGTTCGGCTGTAGATGCTCCGGCTGTAGATGCTCTAAACAGTAGTACATGGTATAGATTGTAGATTCTAGTCCATAGGAGGACATATTTCCCATGGACAACAATTGATAGAGGTGGTTTAGTGGCATAGTAGGACGGGTGGTTTTCTCGTTGCCATGTCTTGGAGCTGTCAGTGGTGAGTGTTGTCTTCGTCAGAGGGGAGAATAATGAACTGTTTCGTTGGTGCCGGGAGGCTGAGAAGGTCTCACTGTCTGGTGCAGGCGTCTGTTGCCTCTACCACGTTCCCTCTTGATGTACATGAATCTTGTCGTATGCATGAGTACATGTTTGAGACCCCAGCCATATGTATGTACATAACTGTATTGTTTGCAGCGTGATTGTGTATACATGTATATGATTTAGACGGGACTGCATGACCTGATACGTCGAGGGCTTTACTAAGACACATGTAGTGCCTTACTCCATCTCAGTTGGAAAGGCCAACAACATCTCACTCCATCTTACAAACGATACAAAATCACTGTTTTTGAGCATCCACAAGCGGATGGATCGCTCAAACCCCAAAAAATCATCATGCACTCCGGGCGTGCATCGGCTGTGGCGGCTGTGCATGGGTCGCTGCGATCTGGGCTAGCAGGGGCGGCGCATGATATCTCCCACGTGCAGAGAGCGGCGGCATGAGCAGGCGGTGGGGGTTCCCGATAATGACCAGATTTCTTCGCCGGCCTCGATCGCGACTGGTTCGGGGGCTCGGTGCAGCTCAGCTACTCATCCCCGCGTTGTGCGGGTGGTGGCGGCGGTGCCCGTCAAGATTTCCGGCCTGCTGTAAGGAACCGGCGGGTGGTGTAGTCCTTCGCTTCTTTTTTCTCTAAGATGGTGTTCTGCCGGTTGTCGGCCCTCATGGATCTGTCCGTTGACGAGTTCTGAAATGCTCCGTCGGGGATCTTCATTGGGTGGTTGACACGTGCAGATTGCTGGATCGGGTAGGATTCGGTCGTGTGTGCCCATATTTCAGCCCGGCTGGCTTCAGGCGGGTGTGACGCGAAGTTTTGGCATCTGTTGACATTAATGAGACATGTCGGTATTTCGATTTCCATGATGAAGAAAATGGTGGAGAACGTCATGGTGACCGAGGTCTGAGGCCTTGTAATGATGGATCAAGGCTTCGTGGCGATGAGGACTTTGCTTAGTGATTTGTAACTCGTAGCAGCGCCGTCGGCAAGTGGGGGTGACAGCACAGGCGGAGTACAGAGTCTCACCTTTCAGGGTGAAAACCCAAGGCCTACCCTTAATTAATTGGTTGTGCCTGATAGTGACCTTGTTGAAGCCATTGTTTTGAGAGGGCGGATCTTCTCCAGGGTGAAAAATCTAAGATCTAGGATCGGGTGATGACGGTGCTTGTGCAGTGTTTCCTTCTTGGAGGCGTCGCTTTTGAAGAATTTGGACTTCGGATGTTGTCTAGGTGATGGTTTGTGCTACAGCTACAAAGAATTGGTCACTGTAGCGAGATTTTTTTTCCTTTTTTCTTCTTCTTTTTGGTTCTTGGCTATGTGCATCCGTAATGTCTTTATATAATTATGCTGCTATATAGGTTGGGTGTAATTGATATTTCCACGATATTAATATTCCTCTTGTTGAAAAAATAAAATTTTATTTTATACGCCTACAACTTTTTTTTTGAGAAGTTATATGCCTACAACTTTTCGTACAATTTAATTTTTATATGGCCCATGTCGGTGGACACATCAGTGTTTGGATGTGCAAATTGCACTTGGCTGCTTGGGATGGACCCCAACCCCCCTCCCCCAACAGACACACGCGCGCAAATGCCAAACGGAAGGCGCGAAGCTGAGGCAATAGCATTCGGAAAGAAAGTCACGGGATAGCTGGTCGTGGTCGGAGAGCCGAGTTTTTGCACCCGACCTCAAATGAGCCCGGTGAACAGTAAATTAGAAAAATATTTTAAAAATGTTCAAAAAAATCTGAAACTTTTTTGGGAAAACCTCCACAAACGTGATTTCGAGCTGAAATTTTGCAAACGTTTAGAACATTTGTTAAAGTTTACCCTAAAAAAATTCAGATTTTTTTGAACATTATTAAAATGTTTTTCGAATTTACTGTTCACCCGAGCTTATTTGAGCTCGGGTGCAGAATGGACTTTTCGGTCGTGGTCGGGCCAACCTCACAAGAAAAGGCTTTTCTCCTCCTCCCTTTGGCGCCGTCACCGGTCTAGCTCATCTCCGATGCCCTTTAGGCCATGTAGGTGTAGAGGACTTCACCCCTGCCAGCGGGAGGGATCCCGTTTTCGTTCTTGTTATAGGTTCAACATCTTGGTTGGGTTGTGTGGCGGCAACGATGCCCCTCGGTAGGAATAAATATCTCTCACGTTCTATCCATGTCCCGATGGTGTGCCGAGATTTGTTGAAGGGGTGCGAAGGTGTGTCCCCGTCGGATCTTACAGAATTCGGTCGGTGCTAGTTTTGATGGCTCTGTTTGGATCCGATCTTCGTTCATCTTTATTTGGGTGTTCACATGTTTGATTCTTCCACAATCTATGACCTTTTCATCAGCGATTTTTGCTGCTCTGAAGCGCTGGTCTTACGGGGTCTTAAGACGACAACTTCCTAATTATCTACTACAACAAGGGTTGTCCGCCTTCGGCCAAGGAGGGGCGATGACAGTGGCGCGCCTGCGGCTCACTTCAGTGTTTGTTATCGTGACTAGGTGGTTCACGAATATGGTTGTTATTTTTTTTTGTGTATTTTTTTACTGCCATGACCAAGAATTAATAGATTGGAAGTTTTTTTTAAAAAAAGAGGCCGGGCAACCTCTGCATGCATGCATGCAGTCTCGTACTGGGAAAATTCCACAAGTTTACCCACCACAAATCTCAAAGGAAAAAAAGAAGGGCAGGATTTACAAGAATCCGTGTCATAGAAACACCGTCCAATGGCAGAGCGCGACATACGCAAAGCGATCCCTGTCACCATCGATCTCAGCCATCAATTAATTTGATCTGCAACGCCATTGCCAATCAATCTATGTATAGCGCAAATTACGACGGGTATCAATCCTTAAGTTGGTTTGCTCGTTTTTGTCAACAACAAAAAAGTCGGTTCGCTCATGTGCCCGCTACTGTTAGCACCACCTATAAATACCCCTACCCCTTGCTGCTTCTCCCATAGAAGACAGAACAAGGTTTCGACTAGTCAAAGCGTGCGAGCGCAAGGCACAACAACCTGAGAGGTAGGAAAAATATCAGGTGATACAAGAGTTTAGATGATACTATGATATCGGATTTCGTGAGCCATTAGATATAAGATCTAAGGGTAGCAGCCATGCTCTTGGACTTGCACGAAAATATCAAATTCTTGAGAGGTACACAACGTCAGCACGTCTAATTCTTGTGGTTGTACTTTAGCGTAATACTTCCTCCACCGGTAATTTGTTGTTTGCTTTCAACATGTTGGTCTCGTTTCGACATGCATGCATAGTTTATCCCATGCACCACCTCTCTTTTCTAGCTAACAATCACTGATATAATCTGATCCATCTCCATTAATAAAACAGTAGTATATGAACTACTCCCCGGTTCTCAAATATAAGTCTTTTTAGCGATTTCAATAAAGAGCTACATACAAAGCAAAATAAATGAATCTACATTCTAAAATATGTCTACATATATCTGTATGTTGTAGTCCATTTGAAACATTAAAAAAACTTATATTTAGGAACGGAGGGAGTAGATGGCTTAGACCGTGACCTTTTACTGTGTTATTTGTGATATTTTCTACAACTGTTTTCCCGTGTTACTCTGATCCTTTTGTTGTGTTGTTTTCCTACACCACATGTAAAATATCCAATCCAAGGTGGATTATATTTCTAGTTGAAGTCTAAATATTTTGGCTTCTGCACATGTCTTAGAAACAACAAATTTTAGGAGAGTGGGCGGTTACATTTGTTTCAGTTGTCCTAGAAAGGATGTGTTGCTATGCCATAATGTTATTGCCATTTTTTTGCTGGGGAACGTAGTATTTCAATAAAAACCCTACCATCACGCATAATCTATCTTGGAGAAGCATAGTAACGAGCGGAAGAGTGTGTCTACGTACCCTCGTAGACCGAAAGGGAAAGCGTTTAGTAACGCGGTTGATGTAGTCGAACGTCTTCGTGATCCAACCGATCCAAGCACCGAACGTACGGCACCTCCGCGTTAAGCACACGTTCAGCTCGATGACGTCCCACGAACTCTTGATCCAGTTGAGATCGCGGTAGAGTTCCGTCAGCACGACGGCGTGGTGACGGTGATGATGAAGTTACCGGCGCAGGGCTTCGTCTAAGCACTGCAACGATATGACCGAGGTGTGTAACTGTGTAGGGGGCACCGCACATGGCTAAGAAATCAACCTGTATGTCTATGGGGTGCCCACTGGCCACGTATATAAAGGAGGAGAGGAGCAGAGGGCCGACCCTCCTATGGCGCGCCCAAGGGTGGAGTTCTACTCCCACTAGGAGTAGGATTTCACATTTCCTAGTAGGAGTAGGAGAAGAGGGAAGGGAGGGAGAGAAGAGAAGGAAGGAGGGGGCGCCGCACCCCCCTAGTCCCATTCGGACTAGGCTTGGGGGGGGGGGGTGCGGCCTGCCCTAGGCAGCCCCTCTCTTTTCACTAAAGCCCAATAAGGCCCATTTACTCCCCGGGGGTTCCGGTAACCTCCCGGTACTCCGGTTTTTATCCGGTGACTCCCGGAACCCTTTCAGTGTTCAAATATAACCTTCCAATATATCAATCTTGATGTCTCGACCATTTCGAGACTCCTCGTCATGTCCGTGATCACATCCGGGACTCCGAACTACCTTCTGTAGCGACCACGATCCGAATGGACCGAAGTCTCTGTGTTCTGTGTCATCCCTGGATCGGTATGCTGACACACACAGTACAAACATGATTTATAACAGAGGTAAATCACATGTATTAAGTAACGTAAATACTATTACCTCAATAGATCATAGCGGAAGCAACAAGGTTGTGGATTCCCATCAACACCAACGGCAAAGTTGAGTGTAGAAATCGTAACCCTAACGTATCACTTACTCGTCGTAAGATAATCCTGCAACATAAAACGTTGCAGCCCGAAAATGGGTCAGCACATGGAATATGCTGGCAAATTCACATGTAATGATAATGATGAACAAAGCCTACAACTACATGCATATTTGGCTGGTGGAGGCTGTAAGGGTAAAGTTTTTGCGTAAAGCCATTTTTTCCCTACTACAAAGGAATGCATTTTAATTAAATATCTTGGTAGTTGAAACATTGTTGAGAAGATAGACATCCTCTCAACCCCAATTAAAAATAATCATTAAACCCAACAATATTAAATTAGAGAGTGATGAGATCAACAAATAATCCACTTCTAGATACTCAAAGATGTCCATAACCGGGGTCACAGCTACTCATGAATAGTTTGTACACTCTGCAGAGGTTTGTGCACTTTTCCCACAAGACTCGATCGTCTCCATTTGGTTTCTCACACTGCATGGTGTTTGAGAAACGGATGACCGAGACACAGTCTTTCCGAAGAGGTCCCCTTAACCAGATAGATAGGCCGGTACACCTACAAAACCCAACTACATCTGCTAGCCCATCATGGAAAGGTTTCCCACAACTTACTCAATTATGCCAGAGCCCATATTGGCATGTGGCTGCACACGGAAGTTTCTAGTATGAAAAATCTCATGATCCCTTTGAGCCTGGGTGGCGGTCCAAAATAAAAATAGGCAATCCTGGAATACCCAGATGCCTCAATCCACCCAGATGTGTATTAAAGTTCCCACCTTAAGTTCAACCATTAATTATCAACTCACATCTGTCATGGATTTCACTCAAACCCAAACCACGTCTACGAGCATAGCATGTCCTAACAGCAAACGTAGAATAACTCCCAAGGGTTTGAATGTAATGCAGGTAATAGGTACTACCTCAATCTACTTCCCAATCTCACAAATTAATTGATCCTACTCATGCAATGTGTGAGGGGATATAACTAATGCAATGAAAACTGGGTATTGGAAAATATGATCAAAGTGTGAACTTGCCTGCAATGTTGATGAAGATGATTCGCACTCAAAACTCTTGATATCTCTACTCGTCACACTCCGGTCAATCTATCGTAAGCAAGCAATAGTAACCACACATAAGCAATCACTCAGAAAGATCAGACAGATCGAATAAACACTTCGGAAAACTTCGAAAACAAACGAATGACTCTTGAAACATAAAACAATTTCCAACAGTACCAAAATTATGTGAATTTGGCCTTATCAGAAAGTTTAGGTCAAGAGCTTCGATTTGCAAAAAGAATCAACTCAAACGGAGTTACGGAACTCAAGTTATGATCAAAACAAGTTTGAATCTAAAACTAGTTGAATTCAAATTTTAACTTTTCAAAAACATGTTTGAGTTGTATTACTGGAAAGAGGGCTTCGTAACGAAGATGTGGGCGTTGGTTTCGTTGGATTCGGACCAACTGGTAAAAAGATATGGCCGTTTGAAATTTAGGGGCTAATCTGTAAAATTAATAATTACAGACAAGTCCCTGGCCGAAAATAAATAGAAAAAGAAAAAGAAACTATCGGGCGAACGCTCGCTATTAGGGCCTAACCAGTGAACATTCACTGTATAACTAAACCCTAAAAAAATAAACCGATCAAAAAAACAAAACCTAACTAACCAGAAAACCGAAGCGGTTTTTTTTACCTATGGGTTTTTCCGACGAAAAACCGCCGGTTCGGCGAATAAAACCGGGGAGGCGGTTGGATCGGATCTCGCCGGTGGCGAGCTCCGGCGAGGCTAGGCTACGGCGGCGCTGGGCGTGCGGCGAGGCGCGGCTGCGGGGCAGCGACGTCTGCGCGAGGCGGCGAGGCAGGCGAGGGGCGAGGCGCGGCTGCGGGAGGCGAGAAGCAGCGGCGGCGGTTATTGGCAGCGGTGGCGGCGGTTGTTGTGCGTGGCGGCGGCGGAATCGCGGGCGGAGGCGGCGATGCGAGAGAGGGAAGAGAAGGGCGGCGGCGGCGGGCTTTATAGTGGCAGGGGGGCCTCGGTTTCTTGGGGAAGGGGGCGAAGGGGAGGAGTCCGGCGGCGGCACGCTTCGTCCATGGCGGTGGCGGCGCTCGCGTGTTGGAAGAGGAAGGCGACGGGATGGCTGGGCTGGGCCTGGCTCGGGTGCTGGGCCGGCCCAGTTCGGCGTAGACATTTTTAAAACAAAAACATTTTTTTTCTAGCAGACTGAAAAACGAATAAAAATCGAAATAAATAAAAATAACCTATAGGCATATAATATATCAAAATTTGCAAAAAAAAATTAAAATAAGACCTACAACATGAACATTTTCCTACTGCCAAATAAAATGTCCACAAAATCTAATAAATCAAAAGGTCCTATTGTTGCAATAAAAACCAGCAAAACCCATTTTTAAAATACCAAAAAGAATTCAAATTCATTTATCTCCAATTTTCTGCTGTAGGGAATCATGTTACCCTATTTTCCATGTAATTTATTTTTGGAGAGAAATAATTTGAATAAAAACCAAATAACTCGATATATGAAATTGAGTTGCGGAAAATTTCAGAAAAACTTCCAACTCATATTTCCTATAATTTGAAGAAGTCATTTTATCTTCTCTCGGGAAAATCATTGAGTTGCTTAAAGTTTTTGAATTGAAAATATTTCGAGGATGAAATTCAAAATCCTTCCAAACCCTTTATCATTTAGAATAAATGGAAGAAGTCATATTATCTTCACTCTAGGGTTTTGTGTTGAAAAGAATTTGAATTCCCTCGGAGATAAAAAGGCAAAGTGAAAGTTTTGGGAAAGTCATTTTATTCCCTCTCATTTAACCTTCAAAAGTTTCAAATTTCACTCAATTTCACTCAGCACAATCAGCAAGCAGTCAAATCTATCTATTTGTTATAACATTCCAAAATTTAAAATTTTGGGATGTTACACCTTCGGTACATCACCGATCATCATCGAACGCTAAGTGTGCGGACCCTACGGGTTCGAGAACTATATAGACATGATCGAGACTCATCTCCGGTCAATAACCAATAGCGGAACCTGGATGCTCGTATTGGTTCATACATATTCTACGAAGATCTTTATCGGTCAAACTGCATAACAACATACGTTGTTCCATTTGTCATCGGTATGTTACTTGCCCGAGATTCGATCGTCGGTATCATCATACCTAGTTCAATTTCGTTATCGACAAGTCTCTTTAGTCGTTTCGTAATACATCACCTCCTGACTAAGTCATTAGTCATTTGCTTGCAAAGCTTATTACGACGTGTATTACCGAGAGGGCCCAGACATACGTCTCCGACATTCGGAGTGACAAATCCTATTCTTGATCTATGCCAACACCAAAAACACTTTTGGAGACACTTGTGGAGTATCTTTATAATCACCCAGTTACGTTGTGATGTTTGATAGCATACAAGGTGTTCCTGCGGTATTCGGGAGTTGCATAATCTCATAGTCAGAGGAACATGTATAAATCATGAAGAAAGCAATAGTAGTAAAACTAAACGATCATAGTGCTAAGCTAACGGATGGATCTTGTCCATCACATCATTCTCATAATGATGTGATCCCGTTGATCAAATGACAACATATGTCTATGGTCAGGAAAGATAACCATCTTTGATTAACGAGCTAGTTTAGTAGACGCATACTAGGGACACTATGTTTTGTCTATGTATTCACACATGTATCAAGTTTCCGGTTAATGCAATTCTAGCACGAATAAAATAAATTTATCATGATATACAAGGAAATATAAATAACAACTTTATTATTGCCTCTAGGGCATATTTCCTTCAGTCTCCCACTTGCACTAGAGTCAACAATCTAGATTATATAGTAATGATTCTAACACCCATGGAGTCTTGGTGCTGATCATGTTTTGCTCGTGGAAGAGGCTCAGTCAATGGGTCCGCAACATTCAGATCCGTATGTATCTTGCAAATTTCTATGTCTCCCTCCTTGACTTGATCGCAGATGGAATTGAAGCGTCTATTTATGTGCTTAGTTCTCTAGTGAAACCTGGATTCCTTCACCAAGGCTATTGCTCCAGTGTTGTCACAAAAGATTTTCATTGGACCCAATGCACTAGGTATTACACCTAGATCGGATATGAACTCCTTCATTTGCTGCTTCCGAAGCAGCTATGTACTCCGCTTCACACGTAGATCCCGCCACGACGCTCTTCTTGGAACTGCACCAACTGACAGCTCCACCATTCAACAAAAATACATATTCGGTTTGTGACTTAGAGTCATCCAGGTCAGTGTCAAAGCTTGAATCAACGTAACCGTTTACGACGAGCTCTTTGTCACCTCCATAAATGAGAAACATATCCTTTGTCCTTTTCAGATACTTCAGGATGTTCTTTACCGCTGTCCAGTGATCCACTCCTGGATTACTTTGGTACCTCCCTGCTAAACTTATAGCAAGGCACACATCAGGTCTGGTACACAACATTGCATACATGATAGATCCTATGGCTGAGGCATAGGGAATGACTTTCATTTTCTCTCTATCTTCTGCAGTGGTCGGGCATTGAGTCTTACTCAACTTCACACCTTGTAACACAGGCAAGAACCCTTTCTTTGACTGGTCCATTTTGAACTTCTTCAAAACTTTATCAAGGAATGAGCTTTGTGGAAGTCCTATTAAGCGTCTTGATCTATCTCTATAGATCTTGATGCCTAATATATAAGCAGCTTCAACGAGGTCTTTCATTGAAAAATTCTTATTCAAGTATCCTTTTATGCCATCCAGAAATTGTATATCATTTCTAATCAACAATATGCCATCCACATATAATATCAGAAATGCTACAGAGCTCTCACTCACTTTCTTGTAAATACATGCTTCTTCAAAAGTCTGTATAAAACCATATGCTTTGATCACCTCATCAAAGCGTATATTCCAACTCCGAGATGCTTGCACCAGTCCATAGATGGATCGCAGGAGTTTGCACACTTTGTTAGCATCTTTAGGATCGACAAAACCTTCTGATTGCATCATATACAACTCCTCTTTGAGGTATCCATTAAGGAATGCAGTTTTGACATCCATTTGCCGGATTTCATAATCATAAAATGCGGCAATTGCGAACATGATTTGAAGAGACTTAAGCATCGCTACGGGTGAGAAAGTCTCATCGTAGTCAACTCCTTGAACTTGTCGAAAACCTTTCGCAACAAGTCGAGCTTTGTAGACAGTAACATTACCATCGGCGTTAGTCTTCCTCTTAAAAATCCATTTATTTTCAATGGCTTGCCGATCATGGAGCAAGTCAACCAAAGTCCACACTTTGTTCTCATACATGGATCCCATCTCAGATTTCATGGCTTCAAGCCATTTTGCGGAATCTGAGCTCATCGCTTCCTCATAGTTTCTAGGTTCATCATGGTCTAGTAAAATGACTTCCAGAACCGGGTTACCGTACCACTCTGGCGCGGAACGCACTCTGGTTGACCTACGAGGTTCAGTAGTAACTTGATCTGAAGTTTCTTGATCATCATCATTAGCTTCCTCGCTGATTGGTGTAGGAATCACTGGAACTAGTTTCTGTGATGTACTACTTTCTAATTCGGGAGAAGGTACAATTACCTCATCAAGTTCTACTTTCCTCCCACTCACTTCTTTCGAGAGAAACTCCTTCTCTAGAAAGGATCCATTCTTAGCAACGAATATCTTGCCTTTGGATCTGTTATAGAAGGTGTACCCAACAATTTCCTTTGGGTACCCTATGAAGACACGTTTCTCCGACTTTGGTTCGAGCTTATCAGGTTGAAGCTTTTCCACAAAAGCATCGCAGCCACAAACTGTAAGAAACGACAACTTGGATTTCTTGCCAAACCACAGTTCATAAGGCATCGTCTCAACGGATTTAGATGGTGCCCTTTTTAATGTGAATTCAGCTGTCTCTAAAGCAAAACCCCGAAACGATAGTGGTAAATCGATAAGAGACATCATAGATCACACCATATCTAATAAAGTACGGTTATGACGTTCAGACACACCATTACGTTGTGGTGTTCCAGGTGGCGTGAGCTGTGAAATTATTCCACATTGTTTCAAATGAAGACCAAACTCATAACTCAAATATTCACCTCGGCGATCAGATCGTAGAAACTTTATTTTCTTGTTACGATGATTCTCTACTTCACTCTGAAATTCTTTGAACTTTTCAAATGTTTCAGACTTGTGCTTCATCAAGTGATATACTCATATCTGCTCAAATCATCAGTGAAGGTCAGAAAATAACGATACCCGCCGCGAGCCTCAACACTCATCGGTCCGCATACATCAGTATGTATGATTTCCAACAAGTCAGTTGCTCGCTCCATTGTTCCGGAGAACGGAGTTTTAGTCATCTTACCCATGATGCATGGTTCACAAGCACCAAGTGAATCATAATCAAGTTATTCCAAAAGTCCATCAGCATGGAGTTTCTTCATGCGCTTTACACCAATATGACCTAAACGGCAGTGCCACAAATAAGTTGTACTATCATTATCAACTTTGCATCTTTTGGCTTCAATATTATGAATATGTGTATCACTACGATCGAGATCCAACAAGAATAGACCACTCTTCAAGGGTGCATGACCATAAAAGATATTACTCATATAAATAGAACAACCATTATTCTCTGATTTAAATGAATAATCGTCTCGCAACAAACAAGATCTAGATATAATGTTCACGCTCAATGCTGGCACCAAATAACAATTATTTAGGTCTAAAACTAATCCCGAAGGTAGATGTAGAGGTAGCGTGTAGACAACGATCACAATGACTTTGGAACCATTTCCCACGCGCATCGTCACCTCGGCCTTAGCTAATCTTCATTTAATCCGTAGCCCCTGTTTCGAGTTACAAATATTAGCAACCGAACCAGTATCAAATACCCATGTGCTACTACGAGCATTAGTAAGGTACACATCAATAACATGTATATCAAATATACCTTTGTTTACTTTTCCATCCTTCTTATCCGCCAAATACTTGGGGCAGTTCCGCTTCCAGTGTCCAGTCCCTTTGAAGTAGAAGCACTCAGTTTCAAGCTTGGCTCCAGACTTGGGTTTCTTCATGGGATTAGCAACTCGCTTGCTATTCTTCTTGAAGTTCCCCTTCTTTACCTTGCCCTTTTTCTTGAAACTAGTGGTCTTGATAACCATCAACACTTGATGCTCCTTTTTGATTTCTACCTCTGCAGCTTTGAGCATAGTGAAGAGGTCGGGAATTGTCTTCTGCATCCCTTGCATATTATAGTTCATCACGAAGCCTTTATAGCTTGGTGGCGGTGATTGAAGAACTCTATCAATAACACTATCTTCATCAACTTTGCAACCAAGTTGAGTCATGTGATTGTAGTACCCAGACATTCTGAGTAAGTGTTCACGGATATAACTGTTCTCCTCCATCTTGCAGCTATAGAACTTATTGGAGACTTCATATCTCTCAATTTGGGCATTTTCTTGAAATATTAACTTCAACTCTCGGAACATCTCATATGCTCCATGACGTTCAAAACGTCTTTGAAGTCCCGATTCTAAGTCGTAAAGCATGGCACACTGAACTATCGAGTAGTCATCAGAACGAGCTTGCTAGACGTTCATAACGTCCGGAGTTGCTCCTGCAGCAGGCCTGTCACCTAGCGGTGCTTCAAGGACATAATTCTTCTGTGCAGCAATGAGGATAATCCTCAAGTTACGGACCCCGTCTGTGTATTTGCTACCATCATCTTTCAACTTAGCTTTCTTTAGGAATGCATTAAAATTCAAGGGAACGGTAGCACATGCCATTGATCTATGATACGTCTCCAATGTATCTCTAATTTTTTATTGTTCCATGCTATTATTTATGATGTTTTGGATGTTTAATGGGCTTTGTCATACACTTTTATATTATTTTTGGGACTAACCTACTAACCCAAAGGCCTAGTCCAAATTGCTGTTTTTTGTCTGTTTCAGGGTTTTATAGAAAAGGGATATCAAATGGAGTCCAAATGGAATTAAACTTTTGGGAGAGATATTTTTGGAGAAAATCACGCGCGGGATACTTGAGAACCACGGAGTAGGGCTTACGTGGTGCCCACGAGGGTGGGGGGCGCCCCCCTATAGGGCGCGCCCCTGCCTCGTGGGCCCCACGTTTGGCCCCTGGTGCCCTCCTTCCTCCTATATATACCTACGTACCCCGAAACCACTAGAACAACAGATAAAACCCTAGTTCCACCGCCGTAACCTTCTGTTCCCGTGAGATCCCATCTTGGGGCCTGTTCCGGAGCTCCGCCGGAGGGGGGATCTACCACGGAGTGCTTCTACACCATCATCATCGCCTCACCATGAGTTGTGAGTAGTTTACCACAGACCTTCGGGTCCATAGCTAGTATCTAGATGGCTTCTTCTATCTCTTTGGATCTCAATACAAAGTTCTTCTCGGTCTTCGAGGAGATCTATTCGATGTAATCTCTTTTTACGGTGTGTTTGTCGAGATTCGATGAATTGTGGGTTTATGATCAAGATTATCTATGATAAATATTTGGTTCTTCTCTGAACTCTTTATGTATGATTATAATATCCTTGCAAGTCTCTTTGAATTATTGGTTTGGTTTGGCTTCTACTAGATCTATAGTTCTTGCAATGGGAGAAGTGCTTGGCTTTGGGTTCAATCTTGCGGTGTCCTTTCCTAGTGCAGTAGGGGCAGCAAGGCACGTATTGTATTGTTGCCATCGAGGATAAAAAGATAGGGTTTATATCACTAAGTTTGAGTTTATCCCTCTACATCATGTCATCTTGCTTAAGGCGTTACTCTGTTCTTATAAACTCAATACACTAGATGCATGCTGGATAGCGGTCGATGTGTGGAGTAATAGTAGTAGATGCAGAATCGTTTCGGTCTACTTGTCTCGGATGTGATGCCTATATACAATGATCATGCCTAGATAGTCTCATAATTATTCGCTTTTCTATCAATTGCTTGACAGTAATTTGTTTACCCGCCGTAGAATATCGCTATCATGAGAGAAGCCACTAGAGAACACTATGGCCCCCAGGTCTATTCTCAACATATCAATCTACAATCTACTTTACTTTTCCGCTTTTACTTTCTGTTCTTATAATCAAAAATACCAAAAATATCAAACTATCATCTCTATCAGATCTCACTGTCGTAAGTGACCGTAAAGGGATTGACAACCCCTTATCGCGTTGGCTGCGAAGTTCTTATTTGTTTGTGCAGGTGCGAGGGACTCGCGCGTGGTCTCCTACTGGATTGATACCTTGGTTCTCAAAAACCGAGGGAAATACTTACACTACTGTGCTGCATCACCCTTTCCTCTTCGAGGGAATACAACTCAAGTTCTGCTGAAAACAGCGTCAGTCCGGGTTAGTTTAGTTCAAATCATGCAAGAATGAGGTCCAAACAATATCAAAAGTGTTTGGAAAAGTAGATACGTTTGAGACGTATCAACTCCCCCAAGCTTAGCATATTGCTTGTCTTCAAGCAATTCAGTTCAACGAACTGGACGTGACAAAGAAAACTTTGACAAACTCTATTGCTTCATTAGATGTATATAAGCATGTACTACGAAAAGAGTTTAGCAAGTATTGAAACAGTCCTATGAGGACAATGCAAGGAGCAATCCTTCTTTCAAGTGACTAGTCACAAATACTTAAAAGTAAATAATATACTACTGAAAATCAAGACAAGATTACATTGCACATAGCTTGAGCATACTAGGGTGGTATCTCACTAGTCTCCATGAGTGAAGCAAAACATAAATGCAGAAACTCCTCCAGAGTTTTAAAGGAGACTAGAACTAAGAATTTCAGAATAAATCATATCACAAGTATGCAGAAGACAATGTAATACTTTGGGACAATGCACATTACACTCAGAATGACAATTATGCTCTCCTAGTTGGTGCCTTGAAGAAAGAAGGTGGAGACTCTCGAACCGTGGGTTTTGTTGGCAAAGTTGAAAACCCGTGATCGGAAACAAAAAACTAAACATGTACCAGAGCTCTTGGTTTTAAAAACAGAAGTAAACATGTTTTGAGAAGTGCATATTTTGTCAACGAATTCTAGCAGATAACTCAATCACTTTTTGAGTGGACAAGTCTCGAGGAACGGCTCCCGCATGAGGACGATCACATCCTCTTAATCTCCTTTGTTTATCACTGCCAAAGTTTTCTGATTTCTCATGAACAAAGCGTGAAGGAGGGTTTGTTTGTTATATTATCTTTTTGAGCCGGGCGCACTCAATGCCAGTTCCTTTTCGTATTAGAGGTTTGCACATTATACATGCAATCCAGGGGTGAAACTTGTCCAACTTAAAAAGATTATGAATTAACTACTACTTCCTCATGAGCTAAAACATAGGCACAAAAGAGAAATGCTTTTGATTAATTTCGAGATGGTACACGAAAGTCTTCGTTAGGAATGGCAGGTAAATACCATGTATAGGAAGGTATAGTGGACTCATATGGAATAACTGGTTTTAAGGATTTGGATGCACAAGCAGTCAGTCCGCTTAGTACAGGTGGAGGTTTAGCAAAAGACTGGGAAGCGACCAACTAGAAAGCAATAACGGTCATAATCATGCAGAGCGACAAAGCAACATTGAATCGGGCATGAAAGTGATATAACTATTCTGAAACTCAAAGATCATCAAGGCAGAGTAGACTTTTTAGTCTTAAACATGTGTAAGCATGTGCCAAGTCAATCCAAAAAATTCTCTAAAGGGAAATACCACCTTAGTATACCAGACTATGAACAGTGCAATGCATGTAGATCATTTCAATAACACATTATATACTCTAGTTATTCGAGACTAGCCACAAGGAAAACATGAACCACTGGAAGAGCATTATAATCATAGCACTATGTCGCTACAAGCTGGTCTCTAGATCATAAGTACAGGCATATGTACAAAAGTAGAAACAAAAAGAGTTCATACCGGTCTTCCTTGTTGCTCCCCTTCAGTCGATCTTCGTCATTACTGCTTGTCACTTGCACGATCGAACGTGGGAAATGTAATTAAATGCCATCATGGACTCGAGCTGATCTCTGAAAACAAATCAAACTAAAGAGAGAAAGGAAATCTTTTTGGTTTTTTTCAAAGGTTGAATAAAAGCAAAAGAAAGAGAAAATCTTTTTGTTGTTTTTGCAAAGAGAGAAACAAAGAAGAACGGGCAAAAACTTCGAAAAGATCAAAGTGAATAAAACGGATAATACAATGGAAAAGTGAGAAGGGCACGTACTCCCCCAAGCTTAGGCTTTTGGCCTAAGTTGGTAGCAGCTACTGCCCCCAGGAGCCTCCTGCTCCAGGGGTATGGTGGTGAGTCCAAGGGTCGTAGAAGGATGCTGGCGCGTACACCAAACTCCTCGGAGTCTCCCACGAGGAAGGTTCCGAATGCCAAACAGAGGAAGAACCTTCACCAACCTCGGTGGCGGTCTCTTCCTGAAAAGGTGGTAACTCATCGTGCTCCTCCTCGTTGGGCACAACCCCCTCCATGGGGTTATGAAACTGATGCTGGACCATGAACTCATCGAACTAAACAACATCAAAAGACCATCCGTTCCTGCGAGAAAAATCAAACAAAAGAGGTGCAGGTAGACGGATCTCGCGTTCCGCAGTAGTTCCAAAACGCAAGATATAAACAAGATTATCAAGTTCAGAACCCATGGTAACAAACTTATGCCTTTTCATAGCAGCAAGATCAAAGCTTAAATAAGTAAAAGGAGTATCAAAGCTTAAATAAGTAAAAGGAGTATCATCAGGGTGTGGGGTGCCTCCAAGATGTTCTAAGATAAGTGTGGCATAAACGCCACCATATAAGTCTCCCTTGTTACCGTTCATAGCAAGACGCCGAGCAATTAAGGCACCCAGATTATAATCAGACCTCCTTGAGAGGGCTGCTGCCAGGATAGCAATATCCGGAGCAGAAATGTTGCTCGTGTTGTGACGAGCTAACACCCCTCTAGCAATATAATATGCAAAATACCTGAGGTGAGGAAATAAGATGCTGGAGATCTTCGACCGATGAATATCCCTCGTACCCATGCTGCAGAGAGAGTTGATGACGGTTTTCAGCTCGGAGGGCTGAGTGGCCATCCTAGCCGTCCTCCCAATGTTCGGCACACCTATTATTTCACAAAAATTTCCCAAAGTCATGGTGATAAGATCATTATAAATTTTAAACTCAATAGCACCTGAATCAGGATTATATCTAAAACTGTTAATGAAACTGGAGGTGAGTTTTTGATACTGAGTAACACGGCTCGTGACGAGTCGTGTCAAACCTGCATTAGCACAAAGATTATAAAACTCATCCTTGATTCCTGCAGCTTCCATGAATTCATCACATGGAAATGTCATCGCACGTGCTGGACTTGTATCTTCCAACAACTCCAGGGGCACATGATCTTCATTATAGCTCACCCTAGCAGTCGATGGTGAAGCTGCGGCTCTAGTAACTCGATCGGAGTGTGCGGGCCTCCTCTTCTCAAGCCACCCTTTTGCCCTTCCTAACAAACTCATTTTTGAATTTTTTTTACAATTTACAAAAACGAGGATTAAAACAAAGTGAGCTAAGGCAAACTACTCAACTCACTTGCCCAAGGCATAAACTTGCATCAAAACTTGGAAAATAACTTTCTACACATGCATGCAAGATCATCTCTACAGCACCAAGAACTACTAAATACTCACAAATGAGGCCACCAATCAAAAATCTAATTGGAGGGGTGGATGAGTCACATACCAGGGAGTATTTGCTCAAAATTTCAGCTCAAATGATGGGATGTAGAGAGAGATCGAAGAATCGCCTCCAAGAACAGCAAGAACACAAGAACAAGAGCAGAACTCGTGTTTTTGGAGAAAGAGAGAGACGGAGGAAGAAGACATACCTGGAGGGGGGTCCTGTGGGCCCCAGGCGCCCTGTGGGCACGGCCAGGGGCTGGGCCGCCTGGGCCACTGGTGGCCCCCCTGGCTTGCCCTAGGCCCCTCTGGGTCTCTCACGTCGTGGAAATTTTTATTTTATTTTTTCTGGAATTTTTCTAAAAACTTCACTGTTGAAATTTTTTCGAAGTTCAAAAAGCTGCGAAACTCTCTGAAATCTTGAAGCAGTTAGTAGTATTGTGAAGCTTCAAAAACATAAATACTTGGTACAGCAAGTAGGACAAAACTAAAAACAAGTGAAAACATAACAAGCTCAACTTTTTATCCATATAAAACATGTTCACTAGTAAGGTTGATCAAGTCTTACCAACAAACAAGCGATATATAGAGCAAAAAGTCTCACCTCTTACGAAGTAATCACTGAACCTTTACTTTGATGGACATTGTCCCTACCATGATAGTTTTGTATTTGTGAGGCACATGTAGTGGACAGTCCCATTTTCCAATTTTCACGGTCTCGATATTCTCTATAGAGTTGAGGCCATGCCTCCTGTCGATCTTCTTCGGAAAATATACCGTGTGTTCTTTATCATTCACATGGAAGGTAACCTTCCCTTTATTGCAATCAGTAATAGCACCTGCGGTGTTAAGAAAAGGTCTACCAAGAATAATGGACATGCTCCCATCCTCGGGCATTTCAAGCACAACAAAATCAGTAAGAATTAAACAATTAGCAACTTCTACGGGAACATCCTCACAAATACCTATCGGAACAGCGGTTGACTTGTCAGCCATCTGAAGGGAGATATCTGTAGGAATTAGTTTCTCTAAACAAAGCCTCTCGTAAAGAGAGAGAGGCATAACACTCACTCCTGCTCCAAGATCACATAAAGCAGTTTTGACATAATTATTCTTTATGGAGCAAGGAATGGTGGGTATACCTGGATCACTGAGCTTCTCAGGAATCTTGCCACTGAAAGAGTAGTTAGCAAGCATAGTAGATATTGCATCATTAGGAACTTTTCTTTTATTAGTGACAATATCTTTCATATATTTTGAATAAGGAAGTAACTTAATAGCATCAGTCAAAGGGATTTGAAGAAAAAGAGGTTTAATCCACTCACAAAACTTATTGTAATGCTCTTCTTCTTTAGATTTGATGGACTTACCTGGAAAGGGCATGGGTTTCTGTACCCATGGTTCTCTTTCCTTCCCATGTTTTCTCGCGATGAAGTCTTCTTTAGTGTACCTCTTACGTTTGTCAGGTGCTTCTTCTTCTCGCACTTCAGGCGGATCATTCTTCTCATTATCATTACCTTCAGGTTCAGCACCGTCTTCAGTCTCAGCATCGGAGATAGATACACTATTGGGATCAATAGCTGGCTCTTCATCTGCAATAGGATCATTAGAATTGTCAGTCTCTTTATGTTTCTTCTTCTTCTTTGGAGAGACAACAATTTCTTCTTCCTGCATTTTAGAATCTTGCTCGATTCCCCTCGGATGACCCTCTGGGTAGAGAGGATCTTGAGTGCTAGTTTCTCCTTGGGTCTTAATCCTGAAAGCCTGCAAATTATCTTATTTGGCATTGTTAGCAAGCAAATCTCTTTGCACATTAGAAATTTGATCAAGCTAAGTTTGAACCATATGAAAATGCTTCACAAGACATTGAACATCATTAACTGTTCTATCTAAAACATCAAGCAGTCTTTTGATAGCAAGGGAATTATCATGCAATTGACTTTCTATCCTCTCATTAAAATGATTCGGTTTCATAATAAAATTATCAAGCTCATCTAAACATTGATCAGGAGGCTTACCATGAGGGATGTCACGTGCGTTGAAATCTAAAAGAGAGTGTACCTCTACCATAGGAGGGTGAGTGGTAGGCTCACACAGCTTCTCAATAGGGGGTAGATTCTTCACGTCTTCAGCTTTAATACCTTTCTCTTTAATAGACTTCTTTGCTTCTCGCATATCCTCGGGGCTCAGAACAAACATGCCCCTCTTCTTTGTTGGTGGAGGTGGTTCAGGGACGGACCAATCTTCATGGTTTTTGGCAATCCTGCCCATTAAATCTTCCGCATTGTCCGGAGTTCTTTTCCTGAAAACACAACCAGCACAACTGTCCAAATAGGACCTGGATTCATCAGTTAGACCAGCATAGAATATATCGATTAATTCATTCTTAGGGATTTCATGTCCAGGTCTAGCCCAAATCAGACCGAAGTACCTCCCCCAAGCTTTAGGGAGGGACTCATCCTGCAACTGTTTAAAGTTATAAATTCTTTGTAAAACAGCATGTTGCATGTGAGCAGGAAAGTACTTATCAACAAAAGAGTGAGCTAAATCCTGAGGACTCTTAATGGAACCGCATGGGAGTGAATCATACCATGCTTTAGCACCCTCCTTCAAGGAGAAAGGAAGAAGCTTGGTCACATAAAAGCATCGTATCTTCTCATCTGTGGTAAACAGGCTACCCAACTCACCAAGTTTAGTCAGGTGTGCAATAGCATCATCATTTTCTCTGCCATAAAAGGGGTCAGCTTCAACCATAGGTATAAGTGAAAGATCAACAAAGAAATTATAATCAGGATCATCAATGCATATAGGAGATGTAGCAAATTCTGGAGTAGGAACGGTTTTGTTCTTCAAAGAGTGTTTTTCAAATAACTTCTTAATAGCTTAAGGGTCAGAGCCGGAAAACTCTGTCAGTTCCCTACATAAATCTTCATCTAGTATATAGTAATCATCATCAAGGAGACTCTCCTTGAGTTTACTCAAATCAGGATAATCATAAGTTTCACCAATAGGGTAGTGAGTAACAGGAAGTTCAATTCCAGACTTTTTAGCAGCAGCAGCAATTTGTTTCTCAAGAGCATAGCCAAGCGAGCTAATATCATCAAAAGTAGTAGAAGCATCATCAAGAGTATCAGACATAGTAACAGATTCAGTAGGAGCATCATGCGGTGGTGGTGAGGCAAACTTACTCATAACGGAAGTTGAATCAAGTGTAGCACTAGTGCTCAGAGCAGTACCTCTTCTTGTTGTGGATAGTAAGATCGGAACCTTGGGGTCTCCTTTCTTACCCATAGTGGATAAATGCAGCAGGTAGGATACCTCAAGTAGACTTGTAAATATTGCTATGCTCCCCGGCAATGGCGCCAGAAAACGGTACTTGATAACCCTCAACCGTAAGGGATCGAGATAGTCTTCGCGGGTAAGAATAACGCAATTTATTGATTCGACACACGGGGAGCCAAAGAGTATTTATAAGCTTTGACAGTTGAGTTGTCAATTCAACCGCACCTGAAATATACTTACTTGCAACAAAAGATAAGTGGTAACAGTGATATGATAGTGATAGTAAAAGTAACAGTAAAAGTAAATAGCAAAAGTAAATGGCAAGAATAGCAACTAGTGACAAGCAGGATTTAAAACACTGTAGGCTAGGGAGATGGATGGTTGGGCGCTGCATGGATGAGATAGATTCTAACTTGGGGCACGACACACGGAAAAGTAATGATCATCTAGGCAAATGTCAAACATTAGGCATGTATCCCATAGGTAGTTGTACGTTCTTGCAATAAGAACTTGCACAACATCTTTTGTCCTACCATCCCGCTACGAACGGGACCAAAAGGAACTAATGGAGATTAAGGTGCTCCTGTCAAAGAGCACAGGAACAAAGCAATGAACTCAATGGATACATGTAATCGTCAGACTACGGACCATCCCCTTTGGTGTCCCAAGCTGTCACTTTTGGGATCGCCGGTTCCGAACCGTAATAGGTGCAAACAACTCATAGATAGGATCACGAACACAAATATATTCATACAAACACATATGGTTCAGATCTGAAATCATGGCACTCGGGCCCTAAGTGTCAAGCATTAAGAATAACAAGTTGAAGCAAAGATGATAAACACCATAGTAGATGATAGGCAACATGCCCCCAACGATCTGATAAACTATTACATGATC
Organism: Secale cereale; assembly: GCA_902687465.1. Lineage (NCBI taxonomy): Eukaryota > Viridiplantae > Streptophyta > Magnoliopsida > Poales > Poaceae > Secale > Secale cereale. The sequence goes on along the minus strand of LR738711.1, from coordinate 104,654,548 downwards.
TAACTCATCCAATCCCTACCATCCCCTTCGCCTACAGCAGGGGAATTACTCACACATGGAGGGAGAAGTCATGGAGGGATGATGGAGTGGTGATGGTGATGACGATGGCGACGATCTCCCCTCTCCGGAGGCCGATTCAGCCTCCAGATTAGCCCTCCCGAGGAAGAACAGAGGGTGGCGGCGGCTCCGCGACGGAAAACTGTGAAAGAACTTCTGATCTGGGGTTTCTGCGTCGCGAGTAAAAATACGAGGCAAAGTAGGGCACCAGGGGGTGTGGGACCCACCCAGGCGGCCCCCTGGAGCGGCCCAGGGGGGGGGGGGGCGCCCACAGGGCGCCTGGGTACCCCCTGGCCCCCCTCTGGCCCCACTTCTGGCACCTGGTTCCTTCGGGTGCGTGGATTTTCTGTGATTTTTCGTGGATTTTTCTGAGATACCTAAAAATCCGTTTTCCTGTACACAATAAAACCATACAGGCAGCTCTGCTGAAAACATCGTCAGTCCGGGTTAGTTTAGTTCAAATCATGCAAGAATGAGTTCAAAACAATATCAAAAGTGTTTGGAAAAGTAGATACGTTTGAGACGTATCAGGGGGCGCCTGGACCCCCTGGAGCTCGTCTCAGGCTCCGCTTAGGCTCAGAATTTTACTAATTTTGCAAAAACTCATAATACGGAACTTTTATGGCGATTTGCGATGTTTCCTTACCGTAATATATACCTTTTCTTTATTCTGCTTCTGCTGGCGTCTGAAACAGAGCTGCAACATGTTCTTCGTGAGTTGTTGTGTATAGTATATTCACATCAACATTGACAGGGTCTCCTGCTATGTAATGCTTCAGTCTTTGCCCATTCACAACTTGAGGTTTGGTGCCTTCAAAATGGTTAATCTTAATTGCACCAGACCGATAGACTTCTTCAATATGAAATGGTCCTTCCCACCTGGAAAGTAGTTTGCCTGGAGAAAACCTGAAACGGGATCTAAACAACAAAACTTTATCACCAACATTAAATTCACGTTTCAGAATCTTCCTATCATGCCACTTCTTTACCTTTTCCTAGAACATTTTAGCGCTCTCGTAAGCTTCACTTCTCCATTCATCTAGAGAAGTCAAGTTCATGAGACGCTTCTCACCAGCTAATTTTGGGTCAGCATTAAGCTCTCTAACAGCCCAGAAAGCTTTGTGCTCTAACTCTAATGGCAAATGGCAAGCTTTGCCATACACCATCTTATAGGGGGACATGCCCATGGGATTTTTGTAAGCAGTTCTATATGCCCACAAAGCATCTCCTAACTTATTTGACCAGTCCTTTCTATTTCTGTTTACTGTCTTCTGTAAGATCAACTTAATCTCTCTATTGGTGATCTCAACTTGCCCACTAGTTTGAGGATGATATGGTGAAGCAATTCTATGATTGACATCATATTTTGCTAAAGCTTTTCTAAAAGCTCCGTGCATGAAGTGTGATCCTCCATCAGTCATGAGATACCTAGGTACACCAAACCTAGGAAAAATTACATCCTTGAGCATTTTCAAAGATGTCTTGTGATCAGCACTTTTAGTGGGGATTGCTTCAACCCACTTGGTCACATAATCAACAGCTACTAAAATGTGTGTGTACTTGTGCGAAGAAGGAAAAGGACCCATAAAGTCAAAACCCCAGCAATCAAAAGGTTCAATCACTAGTGATTAATTCATAGGCATCTCATTCCTTCTACTAATGTTACCAACTCTCTGACATTTATCACAGGCTAAAACATAATTTCTAGCATCCTTAAAGAGAGTAGGCCAATAAAAACCTGATTGAAGAACCTTATGTGCAGTCCTCTCACCGGCATGATGTCCCCCATAGGGACTATCATGACACCGTCTGACAATGTCCTTCTGCTCATGTTCCGGTATACACCTTCTCACGATCCCGTCGGGACCTTCTTTGAAAAGATGTGGGTCATCCCAAAAGTAGTGCCTCAAATCATGAAAGAACTTCTTCCTTTGCTGAAATGTTAAACCTGGAGGCAAATACTTTGCAACAATAAAATTAGCATAATCTGCATACCAAGGATCGGGAAGAGATTGTACTTTTACAACGGCAAGTTGCTCGTCTGGAAAACTATCATTGACTGGGATGGGATCGTGCAGTATATCTTCCATCCTTGAAAGATTGTCCGCTACCGGATTGTCTTCCCCTTTCTTATCAACAATCTGCAAATCAAATTCTTGAAGAAGGAGTACCCATCTGATAAGCCTTGGCTTGGCATCCTTCTTTGTCATAAGGTATTTAATGGCAGCATGATCAGTATGAATAATAACTTTGGAATCAACAATATACTGCCTAAACTTATCACAAGCAAATACTACAGCTAAGAACTCCTTCTGAGTAGTAGCATATTTCTTTGAGCACTATCAAGGGTTTTGCTAGCATAATGTATAACATTCAATTTCTTATCAACTCTTTGTCCTAAAACAGCTCCAACAGCAAAATCACTAGCATCACACATAATCTCAAAAGGTAAATTCCAGTCAGGTGGTTGTACTATAGGAGCGGTTATTAAAGCTTTCTTAAGGACTTCAAAAGCTTCCTTACAATCCTCATCAAATAAAAAAGGAACGTCCTTCTGGAGAAGATTAGTGAGGGGCCTCGAAGTCTTAGAAAAGTCTTCAATAAATCTTCTATAGAAACCAGCATGACCAAGAAAACTGCGAATACCTTTGATGTCCCTTGGATAGGGCATCCTCTCAATAGCTTTGATCTTGGCCTTGTCCACTTCAATTCTCCTTTCGGAAATCTTGTGGCACTTCTCCCAGTTGAGTACCAAATTTGTCTCCTCGCATCTCTGCAAAACTTTATTAAGGTTGTGAAGACAATGGTCAAAGGAGGTTCCATAGACGGAGAAATCGTCCATGAAGACTTCCATAATATCCCCGCAGAAACCATGAAAGATAGCAGACATACACCTTTGAAAAGTAGCAGGGGCATTACATAAACCAAAAGGCATACGCCTGTAAGCATAAGTACCAAAGGGACAAGTAAAAGTGGTCTTCTCTTGATCAGCAGTGTTAACATGAATTTGAGAGAAGCCAGAATAACCATCGAGATAACAAAAGTGGGTATTTTTGGATAACCTTTCAAGCATTTGGTCGATGAACGGCAACGGGTAGTGATCCTTCCTGGTTGCCTTGTTCAGCTTCCTGTAATCAATACACATTCTATATCCAATAATAATTCTCTGAGGTATTAGTTCATTTTTATCATTAGGAACCACAGTTGTACCTCCTTTCTTAGGAACACAATGTACCGGGCTTACCCACTTACTATCAGCTATAGGGTAGACAATACCTGCGGCTAGAAGCTTGAGAATCTCAGTTCTTACAACATCCATCATCTTCGGGTTCAACCGTCGTTGATGATCAACAACTGGTTTAGCATCAGGCTCAAGGTTGATAGTATGTTGACAGATAGATGGACTAATCCCTTTAAGGTCATCAAGGGTATAGCCAATTGCGCCTCGGTGTTTACGAAGTACTTCCAATAGTCGCTCTTCTTCATATCCTGAAAGGTTAGAATTGATAATAACAGGATATACTTTCTTTTCATCTAAATAAGCATACTTGAGCGTATCGGGAAGAGGTTTAAGATCGAACACCGGGTCTTCTTTCGGTTTTGATAAAATTCCCAAAGGTTCAACCGAAAGGTTGTGCTTCAGGATAGCAGGTTGCCTCAAAAATATTTCATCTAGTTCATTTCTTTCCTGCATATGCAGATCATTCTCGTGGTCCTCCATATATTGCTGCAAGGGATCATTAAGGGGAATAGCAATAGAAGCAATACTTTCAATAATTTTTTCATCAGTAGGTAAATCAGTACCACGAGGCTGCTTAGAGAACTTAGAAAAATTAAATTCATATGGCTCACCATTGAATTCAACAGAAACTTTACCTTTCTTGCAATCTATTATAGCTCCACAAGTTCTAAGAAAAGGTCTACCAAAAATAATTGGACAAAAATTGTCCCTCTCTGAACCAAGGAGTAGAAAGTCGGTAGGGTATTTTACCTTTCCACATAGGACTTCAACGTCCCTCACAATTCCGATAGGAGAGATAGTTGTTCTGTTTGCAAGATGAATGGTAACATCAACTTCTTCAAGTTCACAAGGGGAAATCTCACCGATGATCTCTTCATAAAGTGAATAGGGGATAGCACTTGCACTCGATCCCAAATCGCATAGCCCATAATAATTGTGATCTCCTATTTTAACAGATACCACTGGAGTACCTGAAATTGGGCCTTTATTCTTGGCTGTGACAAGGTTAGTGGAAACAGCACAAAAATTTATATTGGAATCCAAAACATCATTAGTAACAAGGTCTTTAATCAATGCAACTTGTGGATGGACCCTGATCTGGTCCTCGGGCTCATCAACTCTTCTCTCACTTTTATTTATTATGCCTGTCACAAGAGAGTGCTCCCTTATCCTTGCGGGAAAAGGAGGCTTTTCATATATAACTGCAGGCAAAATAGGGTCAGCAAGATGAATATCAACAGGTAGCTCTTTAAAAGGTTCATGATGCTGGTCTCTCTTCTTTTTAAAAGAATCAACGTGAGTGGCGATTTTTTTACAGAAATCAATCATTAGATGGGAATCAAGACCAATCTTAGAGCAAAAAGTATTGAAGTAATCAGTTTTCACATAGCTCTCAATGTAATTATGTTCATAATTTATAGCGGGTTCAATACCTTTATCGATTTCCCAATCTTCGGTATTCCTATGGATCCTTTCAATGAGATCCCACCTTTCTTCAACACTCTTCTTCTAAAATACCCCACTAGAGGAGGCATCCAGCATCTCCTTATCCTGACGAGAAAGCCTGGCATAAAAATTTGTAAGTATAATTTCCTTGGGAAGCTTATGAATAGGGCATTTGAGCATTAGGGACTTCAATCTCTCCCAAGCTTGAGCAATGCTTTCTCCGTCACGAGACCTAAAGTTATAGATATAATTCCTGTCTCGATGAATTTCATGAAGAGGATAAAACTTAGTATAAACGAGAGACATAAGCTCTTGCCAGTCAAGCAAGTGTGAGTTATCGAGAAGCCTATACCAATCTGAAGCTTTATCTATAAGTGACACGGCAAACAATTTTTTCATGACAAACTCCCTTGATACACCTGCAAGCTTAAATAATGAACATAGTTGTGACAGATATAGCAAGTGTTCACCGGGATGTCTGTCTCCTGCATAACGATTAGCCAAAACATAATCGATAATACCAGCTGGTATTTTATAGGGCACAATTTCAGTAGGGGGAGGAGCAACCACCACAGGTGTGGGGCGTCTTCCCGCAAGCAACGATCCAATAACAGGGTTGTCCATAAGGACAAAGAGCAGCAATAGCAAAAATAAAAACAGAATTATAAAAACTTCCTTACCAGTTTCGCTTTACCAATAGCGCTACGCTCCCCGGCAACGGCGCCAGAAAACGGTACTTGATGACCCACAACCATAAGGGATCTATTGCAGTGTTTTTGATAAGTAAGAGTGTCGAACCCAACGAGGAGCAGAAGGTATTGATAAGCGATTCTGAGCAAGAAATTACTGCAAGCACTGAAAGATAACTTTTTAGGGGTTTTCTTGATATAAGCGAAAGGAAAGTAAAAGCAAGCAAAATAAAAGGTACTAAGAGTAACAAGTGGCCCAATCCTTTCTGAACAAAGGAGAGGCCTAGCAACTGAACTTATAAAGGCTAAAGCGTTCCTGAGGACACACGAGAGAGGTGGTCATGTGCTTTCGCCATATTCCGTATCGATACTATGTTATGTGTTGATAAGTGTTGAGTGGGTGGATCTATGCTAGTACACTCTCTAGACTAAGATGAGTGCACTCTTATGATTAAACACCTTGCAAGCATCCGCAAATACAAGATAGAATTTAAGCAAAAGCCTAACCATAGCAGTACGACCGATGATCCATTGATCCCTTGTGCAAAAGCGTGCGAACTGGGGTTCAGGTTTCTGTCACTCCGGCAACCCACCGTAAGCATTCTTTGTACACAATGTATTCCCCTAGGTCCTTAATAAGGCGAAGTGTTGAGTGTTCGACTCACACAACAGCACTAGTAGAATGACAACGCAACTTAAGTATCAAACAACACATATTACTTCAACAGCATATGACTACTAACAACAAGACCTTCCCCATGTCCTCAAGAACTAAAGTAACTACTCACAAGACATAAAAGAGATCATGATCAGTGGAGATAAATGGGTGATAAACAATCTGGACATAATACTATTTCTCCAACAAAACTCAATAGCATTCACCACAAAGTAGTAATCAACACCGATGGAGTAGAGAGGATAGGTAGTACGAGTTACAACACAAGTTGCAATTGTGAGATGAGATTTGGATGAAGATGGAGATGGTGCTGATGTTGGGGATGATGTTGATGATGATCTCGATGATGCCCGTGATGATGGTGATGATGATGGCGATGATCTCCCCTTCCGGGAGGTGATCTCCCCGGCGGAATCTGCCCACCGGAGATGGCTTTTTCTTCTCTGTAGGTTTCCGCCACGGAGCGGCGGCGGAACTCCGTAAAAACTCTCGTTTTTAGGGTTTTCGGATAACGGAGAGTATATAGGCAAAAGGGGGCAGCCGGAGGTGGCCCAGGGGCTCCAGGCGCCCCCCCGGCGCGGCTAGGGGGGGGGGCGCCCCCAGGGCGCCTGGGCACCCTGTGGCCCCCCTCTGGTTGCCCTTTCGCGTGCCTTCGTGATCCGTCTGGAAAATATCCCCCGTCGATTTTCGGGTAATTTGGAGGTATTCTTCTTCAGCAACTCAATGTCCACTTTTTACCACTGAATCCTGCGTCTGCTGCTTCGGCACCGGAAAGTTGCAAACTATGTAAAATAGACCAAAACAACATAAGTGTTGGGGATCGTAGCAGAAAATCAAAAATTTTCCTACGCGTCACCAAAATCTATCTATGGAGTAATCTAGCAACGAGCATAAAGGAGAGTGAGTGCATCTACATACCCTTGTAGATTGCGAGCGGAAGCGTTCAAGAGAACGGGGATGATGGAGTCGTACTCGTCGTGATCCAAATCACCGATGATCCTAGCGCCGAACGGACGGCACCTCCGTGTTCAACACACGTACGGAGCGGGGACGTCTCCTCCTTCTTGATCGAGCAAGGGGGGAGGAGAGGTTGATGGAGATCCAGCAGCACGACGGCGTGGTGGTGGAAGTAGCGGGATTCCAGCAGGGCTTCGCCAAGCGCTGCGGGAGGAGGGAGATGTGTCACGGGAGGGAGAGGGAGGCGCCAGGGCTTGGGGTGCTGCTCCCATGCGCCTCCCCACTATATATAGGGGTGGAGGGGGCTGGTTTCTTGCCCTCCAAGTCCATTGGGGCGTTGGCAAAGGTGGGGGAAAGAAATCCCATCATTTCCTTTCCCCACCGATTGTTATCCCCCCTTTTTAGGGATCTTGATCTTATCCCTTCGGGATATGATCTTATTCCTTCTAAGGGGGGATCTTGGTGCGCCTTGACCAGGGGTGTGGGGCCTTGCCCCCACTACCCACGTTTATGTGGGTCCCCCCATGCAGGTGGGCCCCACTTCGGAACCTTCTAGAACCTTCCCGGTACAATACCGAAAAATCCCGAACATTTTCCGGTGGCCAAAATAGGACTTCCTATATATAAATCTTTACCTCCGGACCATTCCGGAACTCCTCGTGACGTCCGGGATCTCATCCGGGACTCCGAACAACTTTCGGGTTTCCGCATACTTATATCTCTACAACCCTAGCGTCACCGAACCTTAAGTGTGTAGACCCTACGGGTTCGGGAGACACGCAGACATGACCGAGACGACTCTCCGGTCAATAACCAATAGCGGGATCTGGATACCCATGTTGGCTCCCACATGTTCCACGATGATCTCATCGGATGAACCACGATGTCAAGGATTCAATCAATCCCGTATACGATTCCCTTTGTCTATCGGTATAGCACTTGCCCGAGATTCGATCGTCGGTATACCGATACCTTGCTCAATCTCGTTACCGGCAAGTCTCTTTACTCGTTCCGTAACACATCATCCCGTGATCAACTCCTTGATCACATATTGTGCACATTATGATGATGTCCTACCGAGTGGGCCCAGAGATACCTCTCCGTCATACGGAGTGACAAATCCCAGTCTCGATTCGTGCCAACCCAAAAGACACTTTCGGAGATACCTGTAGTGCACCTTTATAGCCACCCAGTTACGTTGTGACGTTTGGTACACCCAAAGCATTCCTACGGTATCCGGGAGTTGCATAATCTCATGGTCTAAGGAAAAGATACTTGACATATAGAAAAGCTTTAGCATACGAACTACACGATCTGTGCTAGGCTTAGGATTGGGTCTTGTCCATCACATCATTCTCCTAATGATGTGATCCCGTTATCAACGACATCCAATGTCCATGGTCAGGAAACCGTAACCATCTATTGATCAACGAGCTAGTCATCTAGAGGCTTACTAGGGACATGGTGTTTGTCTATGTATCCACACATGTATCTGAGTTTCCTATCAATACAATTCTAGCATGGATAATAAACAATTATCATGAACAAGGAAATATAATAATAACCAATTTATTATTGTCTCTAGGGCATATTTCCAACAGTCTCCCACTTGCACTAGAGTCAATAATCTAGTTCACATCGCCATGTGATTAACACTCATAGGTCACATCGCCATGTGACTAACATCCAAAGAGTTCACTAGAGTCAGTAATCTAGTTCACATCAATATGTGATTAACACTCAATGAGTTCTGGGTTTGATCATGTTATGCTTGTGAGAGAGGTTGTAGTCAATGGGTCTGCAACATTCAGATCGCTATGTACTTTGCAAAACTTTATGTCATATCGTAGATGCTGCTACCACGTCCCACTTGGAGCTATTCCAAACTGTTGCTCCATTATACGTATCCGGTATCTCTACTCAAAGTTATCCGGATAGGTGTTAAGCTTGCATCGACGTAACTCTTTACGTCGAACTCTTTATCACCTCCATAACTGAGAAACATTTCCTTATTCCTCCAAGGATAATTTTTGACCACTATCTGGTGATCCACTCCTGGATCACCTTTGTACCCTCTTGCCAGACATGTGGCAAGGCACACATCAGGTGCGGTACTCATCATGGCATACCGTATAGAGCCTATGACAAAAGCATAGGGGACGACCTTCGTCCTTCCTCTTCCTTCTGCCGTGGTCAAGTTTTGAGTCTTACTCAACTTCACACCTTATAACTCAGGTAAGAATTCCTTCTTTAACTGACCTATTTTGAACTCCTTCAAAATCATGTCAAAGGTGTGTGTTCCTTTTGAAAGTATCATCAGACGTCTTGATCTATCTCTATAGATCTTGATGCCCAATATGTAAGCAGCTTTATCCAGGTCTTCCTTTGAAAAACTCCTTTCAAACAACCCTTTACGCTTTCTAGAAATTCAACATCATTTCGGATCAACCATATGTCATTCACATATACTTATCAGAAATGTTGTAGTGCTCCCACTCACTTTATTGCAAATACAAGTTTCTAACAAACTTTGTATACCCAAAAACTTTGATCACTCCATCAAAGTGTATATTCCGATTCCGAGATGCTTGCTCTAGTCCATGGAAGGATCGCTGGAGCTAGCATACCTTTTAGCATCCTTAGGATCGACAAAACCTTTCTGATTGTATCACATACAACCTTTCTTTAAGAAAACTGGTAAGGAAACTTGTTTTGTCATCCATCTGCCAGATTTCATAAATGCAGCTAATGCTAACATGATTCCGACGGACTTAAGCACCGCTACGGGTGAGAAAATCTCATCGTAGTCAACTCCTTGAACTTGTGGAAAACTCTTCGCCACAAGTCGAGCTTCATAGACGGTGACATTACCGTCCACGTCCGTCTTAGTCTTAAAGATCCATTTGTCTCAATGGCTTGCCGATCATAGGGCAAGTCCACCAAAGTCCATACTTTGTTTTGATACATGGATCCTATCTCGGATTTATCGGTTTCTAACCATTTGTCGGAATATGGACCCACCATCGGTTCTCCATAGTTCGTAGGTTCATTGTTGTCCAACAACATGACATTTAAGACAGGATCACCATACCACTCAGGAGTAGTACTTATCCTTGTCGGCCTACGAGGTTTGATAGCAACTTGATCCGAAACTTCATGATCACTATCATTAGTTTCCTCTTCAACAGTCGTAGGTTCCACAGAAACATCTTTCTGTGTTGCACTACTCTCCGGTTGAAGTGAGGGTTCGAAAACCTTATCAAGTTCTATCTTCCTCCCACTCAATTCTTCCGAGAGAAACTCTTTCTCGAGAAAGGACCCGTTCTTAGTGACAAACATTTTTGTCCTTGGATCTGAGATAGAAGGTATACCCAACCGTTACCAGTGGGTATCCCATGAAGATGTATTTGTCCGCTTTGGGTTCGAGCTTTTCCCGGCTGAAGCCATAAGCCTCGCAGCCCCAAACATTGAGAAACGACAACTACGGTTTCTTGCCAAACCATACGACATCGTCTCAACGGACTTAGATGGTGCCCTATCTAAAGTGAATGCAGCTGTCTCTAATGCATAACCTCAAAATAATAGCGGTAGATCCGTAAGAGACATCATAGATCGTACCATATCTCATAAGGTTCGATTATGACGTCCAGACACACCATTACGCTGTGGTGTTCCAGGTGGCTTCAACAGCAAAACAATTCCACAATGTCTTAAGTGATTGCCAAACTCACAACTCAGAAAATGTCGGGGCCGGATTTCGGGAACATAATATTCCAGAAATTAACCCCTAGTGTCATCACCAGCCCAGGATTGCTGTTACTGGTGGACACATCCTTGTTACAGATTACCAAGCATTTGCAAGAATTTGATACAAGACCATAAAGGTCTACTGATACAACAATGACTCCGGTGGTGGATGAAGGAATTGGCTTGTGGATCTCCACATTGATGGGGCTCCATTCCCATAGGAACAGCTGACCCGGATAAATCCTATCCCGCATAGTTGTACTCCTAGGCTTCGCAAGGACGTCGCTGTGGTACTCCTCGTGGAAATCCCAACCTGACCAAGTAAATAGCCAGGGACAAGCCTGTGAGTACGTTCGAATGTACTCGCAAACATTATGGACAAATGATATAACAAATGTAGCAAACAATTATACGGTCATGGCGAATTAAACTATATGCACATGCTCATGATATTCTTATATTAATTGCATGCTGACAGGAATTAAAACATGGCATGATGAATAATATTTAGTGCAGAAAAATAAATATTAGCACAAATAAAAATATAAAAGAAATGCCGGTCGGATGTCAAGTGACACCGCGATCGGTCTTGAGAAGAAATGCCAGTCGGGTGTCTAAAAGAGAGATCGGACGATACCATCCGAGAACTCAGGCGACGCCTCGAAAGGACTTGAAAATAAATGCCAGTCGGGTATCCACAAGAGTAGTGGCGTGATAAACCGCCTGACACTCGAGGGACGCCTCAGAAAGGACTTGGAAATAAAGGCGAGTGTCCGGGGTAGACTAGCCAGCCCCTGAGACACTCTGGAAATTAAAATAAGAGCAAGGGGTTAGTTCATAAATATAATCATATCATCAAATATATTCATGGTAACACCAGTAACAACGATAATTATCCTGCAAAATAACCATGCTCAATATTTTAAAAATATTTCCTCCGGAGACCGACTCTAAGACCGACACTTGACCAACCCAGACTGTAGTCCTTAACCGCGGACACGGCTATTCGAATAGATACGACTCTGCAGAGGGTGTACTCTTTACCCACAAGTATAGGATTTCTTTAATCAGTATCGGGACACTGACTAATTCCCATTATGGTCTTTGGGTTGAAAACACACCTAACCAGCACACACCAGCTTAACTTTTCTGCTGCCAGGAGTCACCCAAAACAACAGTTAAGTAAAACTCTAAGTCGGAGAGGCTACAACCTCCATGAGCATGGGATCACTATTCAAACGCGCGGATTACAAGGGTACACTCCCTCTCGGCTACAACCGGAAACACCCATGCTCCCTGACCCGATGACAGGATTTAGTCCACCGTCGTGGAAAAACCTCATCGTGGCCCTCTGTACGGTGTGTGCACGGAAAGGGGTTAACAACTTACTAAACCGTACCCTACCCGTGGCAGAGACAAGTGGTAGTACGAAACAAGTATGGGGGTTACTGGAACAAGACTCGATCTACGGTCGACTCAGGAGGCTAATGATTCTAGCAATGGTTAGCACAACAAAAATTATTCTTTCAACCATATCATCAGGACAGGGCCACAACCCTTGTCTGCTTCCACATATGTCTCATGACACCACCGTGTCAAATATGGCCCGTGCCCACCGGCACGTCCAAAACAGGAGCACACTCCTGGGTACTCACAATTCATGCATATCAATACCGTAGTGGAATGCATGCAAGAGAAAAAATATGCACATGACCATGCAAGCTCCACTAGCAATATGCAACATTAATTTGAATTCAACATAGTCATGTTTGAATTATTCTAGCAAATAATCCACTATGCAATCATCATATCAAGTGTTCAAGATGCTTGCCTTAGATATGAAAAGGTGCTGGTTACTTTGCAAGGAATCATCTCCCCTTCACTTCCTATTTTCAAAAATATCTAAATTACCACACAATTCAAAAACAGCATTAAAAAGTATTTCAAAGATATTTTTGTAATAAATACTAAAATAAACTAGAGGATATTTAAAGAATAACAGAAAAAGAATTAATTTATTTAGTGTTCAAAAGAATCAGTTATGGAATTACTAAGATGGAGAACATGATTAAAAGCAATATTTAAAACCATTAAACAGAAACTATGCCCAGTAAAATGTTCACTTAATTTAAATAAACAGAGCAAGATTTTAGAAGCCTACAGAAATTTGAATTATCGAAATAGGATTTGAAAAGGTGGCTGAGGAATTATTCGAAGAGTTGCTGGAAAAGGAAAGGAAAAGGTCAGAGGAGCGCCCTGAGCGCTGTTTAGCTCCACGGCACCACTGGGCCGAGCCCGGTCATCTGGCTGCGGGAAGGAGGCGATGACGACGATGGCGTATTCCACGTAATACGCCTCCTTCGCGCGGAAACGGCTCCAAGTGGAAACCGCCTCCACTTACACAGCGGGGGCCCGCGGCTTGTGCCGCTGACGAGCGGGTCCCACCTGTCGGGTTCATCTTCTTTCTCCCGCGTACATCTCGACAGAGACAGGGGCGGGGCTCCGGCGGTGATCCCCGGCGGCAGGGACCTCCATTCGCGACCCCGATTACACCGGCGTGTTCCTGAGGATGGGCCGCGTCCGTGGGATGGAGATAGGGTCGCCAGAGAGCTCGAGGTTGAGCAGGGTCTTGACCATGGCGGAGGGAAGCTTCGGGTGGAAGAGGGCTTTTGCCCCTGAGCTTGCTCTGGTGGAAATGGCGAGGGGGATGGATCGGTGGTTTGTCCAGGAGTCGAGTGGTGAAGAAAACGGGGAGGGGGAAGCTTTGGTGGCGTCGGAATCATCCGAGGAGTGGCGGCGGCAGAAGCTGCCGGAGATGAAGAAGAATGCCTCCTCCGGTTGTCTGGCTTTCTTGGGGAGGCTTGGGGGTTTGCTGGAGAGTGGCCGTCGTCAGTGCAGCGGCCTCAGGGGCTTTTTATAGGCGGAAGCGGCTGTGCCCGCGACTTCCAGAGACAAGCCGAGGTGGCGATGGCCTTTACTGCGCCGGCGAGGTCGTTGGATAGTCGGTGCGGGTTGGCGGGGACGTGGCCTGGCCGCAGTTACTCCCCAGGCGAGTTGGCTGCCCCGGGAAGCGCCAGGTAGCCTGGACGGCGCCGTCCACGGCCTACAGTGGCGGAGACCATTAATGGCGGCGAGCGAGGCCGGTGGCGAGGTTGGTGAGGCCGGCGGGGTTTGGTGAGGACGTGGATGCTCGCAGTGAAGGCGGGGCGTCCGGTTTGGCTCGGGGGCGAGCCACGCGTCCATGGCGGTGGAGGTCGATGCTACGTGGCGAGGTGGGACTCGTCGGGCGGCGTCAACGACGGCAGTGGACGGTGGTGGCCGGCGCAAGCGGCCAAGGAAAGGTGTCGGAGATGTAGGTGGTGGTCGGCCTGATCCAGAGGGGGACTCGGACGAGAGGGGAGGCAGCAGGGCAACGACAAGAGCCCGGTGTCAGCGCGTGCCATAACTGCGCTCTGCTCGTGCTCCGGACACGCTTCTGAGGTGTTCGACGAAATGCCAGAGCGGCCTACAGTGACCCACTCAAGCTGATAATTAGCAGGTTGAAGCTCCTAGAGATGGTATGCCTAGTGGACAAGCTGAAATGGCCAGGAGGGCAAGTGTGTAGTGCAAGATAAAATCCTTGCCAAAATTTGGTCATGCCCTCAAAGTGTTCGACAGAAAGTTAGAGCTAGCTAGGGAACTTTGTTGGGGTTGGGATTTGGCAGGAGGAGGTCTCTTTAGAGGGTAGAGATGGTGGTGAAGTTATTTTGGGGAAAAGAAATACTTGCTAGTGCAAGTTGTACTGGAATTCAGTTCTGGACTGAATATTCAGAGGGATATTTGGTGGGTCTTAAAGATGCTAAAGGAGCTGATCTCCTGGAGTTAAGAGTTTGGTAGGAGGAACTAGAAGATGGCCAAGGCTCAGAATTTTTTGGAGCAAGAAATAATAGGGTTGTAGTAGAAACCTAGAAGATGGACAGAAATGAAAAAGAGGATGGTTCACTCAAATTTTGCAAAACACCAAGTTGGGTTTTTGCACCAAAGTGACTTATAGGCATCATAGGACCTCTCAGAATTATGGTGGAATTTTTAGAGAATTATTTAAAATAGAAGTAGTGCAACAGAAGCATTTTAAAACACTGCAAAAGCTATTAAAAGAAATTTTCTAGGGCAAAATTTTTATTATGAAAATAATTTCTAATGTTATTAGATAATGAGATGACTCAAGATATAACTAGAGCCCACAAAAATTATTTCAAAAAAATTTACTATATGAAGAGAAGATTTTCTAAGACAGGAACAGAAAAGGCTCTGAAAATTATTAAAGGACCTATTATAATTCAAAAATTTTATTTCTAGCCAAATTTTTAATTCATGAAAAAGTAATTAAATTTTTGGGGTGTTACAGAAAATCTTCCCTTGATCAGATCGTAGGAACATGATCTTCTTGTTATGATGATTCTTAACTTCACTCTGTAATTGCTTGAACTTTTCAAATGTTTCAGACTTTTGCTTCATTAAGTAAATATACCCATATCCACTCAAATCGTCAGTGAAGATGAGAAAATAATGATATCCACCACACGCCTTAATTCTCATTGGATCACACAAATCAGCATGTATGATTTCCAACAAGTCACTTGCCCGTTTCATTGTACCTGAAAACGGGGTCTTAGTCATCCTGCCCATGAGGCATGGCTCACATGTGTCAAGCGATTCAAAATCAAGTGACTCCAAACGTCCATCAGCATGGAGTTTCTTCATGCATTTTATGCCAAAATGACCTAAGCGGCAGTGCCACAAGAAAGTGGTACTATCATTATTAACTCTACATCTTTTTTGCATTAATATTATCATCATGTGTATTGCTATAATCGAGATTCAATAAACCATTGGGTGCATGACCATAAAGGTATTATTCATGTAAACAGAATAACCATTATTCTCTAACTTAAATGAATAACCGTATTGCAATGAACATGATCTAATCATATTCATGCTCAACGTAGACACCTGATAACATTTATCTAGGTTCAACACTAATCCCGAAAATAGAGGGAGCGTGCGATGGTGATCTTATCATCCTTGGAAACACTTCCAACACATCGTCACCTCGCCCTTAGCTAGTCTCCGTTCAGTCCGTAGCTTTTGCTTCAAGTCACTAATAATAGCAACTGAACCGGTATCCAATACCCAGGTGCTACAAGGAGTACTAGTGAGGTACACATCAATAATACGTATATCAAATATACTTTGTTGAAGTTTCCAGCTATTCTTATCTACCATGTATTTGGGGTAGTTCCGCTACCATGTGACCGTTCCCCTTACAATAGAAGCACTTAGTCTCGAGGTTTGGGTTCAACCATTGGGTTCCTTCATTAGAGCGACAACTGGTTTGCCATTCATGAAGTTTCCCTTCTAGCCCTTGCCCCTTTTTGAAACCAGTGATCTTGTTAAACCATCAACACTTGATGCTCCTTCTTGATTTCTACTTTCGCGGTCTTAAGAACCGCTAATAGCTCCGGGATCATCTCCATCCTTTGCATGTCATAGTTCATCACGAAGTTCTAGTAGCTAGGTGATAGTGTCCAGAGAATTATGTCAACCACTATCTCACCTGGAAGATTAACTCCCACTTGGTTCAAGTGATTTTAGCACCCAGACATTCTGAGCACATGCTCACTAGTTGAGCCATTCTCCTCCATCTTTTTGGCAAAAGAACTTGTCAGAGGTCTCATACCTCTCAACACGGGCATGAGCCTGAAATCCCAATTTCAGCTCTTAGAACATCTCATATGTTCTATGGCGTTCAAAACGTCATTGGAATCCCGATTCTAAGCCGTAAAGTATGGTGCACTAAACTATCAAGTAGTCATCAGGACGTGTCTCTCAGGTGTTCACAACATCCACAGACAATGTTGTAGGGGTTTGCACATCGAGCGGTGCATCAAAGACGTAAGCTTTCTGTGCAGCTGTGAGGACACTCCTCGGACTACGGACCCAGTCCGCATCATTGCTTACAATATCTTTCAACTTAGTCTTTCTCTAGGATCGTATTAAACAGGGAGCTACAACGCAGTTATTGGTCTACAACATAATTTGCGAAGACAACTTAGACTATTGTTCATGACAATGAAGTTCATCTAATGAACTCCCACTCAGATAGACATCTCTCTAGTCATCTAAGTGATACATGATCCGAATCGACTTGGCCGTGTCCGATCATCACGTGAGACGGACTAGTCATCAACGGTGAACATCTTCATGTTGATCGTATCTTCTATACGACTCATGTTCGACCTTTCGGTCTTCCGTGTTCCGAGGCCATGTCTGTACATGCTAGGCTCGTCAAGTCAACCCTAAGTGTATTGCGTGTGTAAATCTGGCTTACACCCGTTGTATGCGAACGTTAGAACCTATCACACCCGATCATCACGTGGTGCTTCGGAACAACGAACCTTAGCAACGGTGCACAGTTAGGGGAAACACAATTCTTGAAATTTTAGTGAGAGATCATCTTATTCACTACCGTCGTTCTAAGCAAATAAGATGAAAAACATGATAAACATCACATGCAATCAAATAGTGACATGATATGGCCAATATCATTTTGCTCCTTTTGATCTTCATCTTCGGGGCTCCATGATCATCATTGTCACCGGCATGACACCATGATCTCCATCATCATGATCTCCATCATCGTGTCTTCATGAAGTCGTCTCGCCAAACATTACTTCTACTACTATGGCTAACGTTTAGCAATAAAGTAAAGTAATTACATGGCGTTATTCAGTGACACGCAGGTCATACAATAAATAAGACAACTCCTATGGCTCCTGCCGGTTGTCATTCTCATCGACATGCAAGTCGTGATTCCTATTACAAGAACATGATCAATCTCATACATCACACATATATCATTCATCACATCCTTTTGGCCATATCACATCACACGGCACATGCTGCAAGAACAAGTTAGACGTCCTCTAATTGTTGTTGCAAGCTTTTACGTGGCTGCTATAGGTTTCTAGCAAGAACGTTTCTTACCTATGCCAAAACCACAACGTGATATGCCAATTTCTATTTACCCTTCATAAGGACCCTTTTCATCGAATCCGATCCGACTAAAGTGGGAGAGACAGTCACCCGCTAGCCACCTTATGCAACTAGTGCATGTCAGTCGGTGGAACCTGTCTCACGTAAGAGTACGTGTAAGGTCGGTCCGGGCCGCTTCATCCCACGATGCCGCCGAATCAAGATAAGACTAGTAACGGCAAGAGAATTGACATGATCTACGCCCACAACTACTTTGTGTTCTACTCGTGCAAGATACTACGCATAGACCTAGCTCATGATGCCACTGTTGGGGATCGTAGCAGAAAATCAAAAATTTTCCTACGCGTCACCAAAATCTATCTATGGAGTAATCTAGCAACGAGCATAAAGGAGAGTGAGTGCATCTACATAACCTTGTAGATTGCGAGCGGAAGCGTTCAAGAGAACGGGGATGATGGAGTCGTACTCGTCGTGATCCAAATCACCGATGATCCTAGCGCCGAACGGACGGCACCTCCGTGTTCAACACACGTACGGAGCGGGGACGTCTCCTCCTTCTTGATCCAGCAAGGGGGGAGGAGAGGTTGATGGAGATCCAGCAGCACGACGGCGTGGTGGTGGAAGTAGCGGGATTCCAGCAGGGCTTCGCCAAGCGCTGCGGGAGGAGGGAGATGTGTCACGGGAGGGAGAGGGAGGCGCCAGGGCTTGGGGTGCTGCTCCCATGCGCCTCCCCACTATATATAGGGGTGGAGGGGGCTGGTTTCTTGCCCTCCAAGTCCATTGGGGCGTTGGCAAAGGTGGGGGAAAGAAATCCCATCATTTCCTTTCCCCACCGATTGTTATCCCCCTTTTTAGGGATCTTGATCTTATCCCTTCGGGATATGATCTTATTCCTTCTAAGGGGGGATCTTGGTGCGCCTTGACCAGGGGTGTGGGGCCTTGCCCCCACTACCCACGTTCATGTGGGTCCCCCCATGCAGGTGGGTCCCACTTCGGAACCTTCTAGAACCTTCCCGGTACAATACCGAAAAATCCCGAACATTTTCCGGTGGCCAAAATAGGACTTCCTATATATAAATCTTTACCTCCGGACCATTCCGGAACTCCTCGTGACGTCCGGGATCTCATCCGGGACTCCGAACAACTTTCGGGTTTCCGCATACTTATATCTCTACAACCCTAGCGTCACCGAACCTTAAGTGTGTAGACCCTACGGGTTCGGGAGACACGCAGACATGACCGAGACGACTCTCCGGTCAATAACCAACAGCGGGATCTGGATACCCATGTTGGCTCCCACATGTTCCACGATGATCTCATCGGATGAACCACGATGTCAAGGATTCAATCAATCCCGTATACGATTCCCTTTGTCTATCGGTATAGCACTTGCCCGAGATTCGATCGTCGGTATACCGATACCTTGCTCAATCTCATTACCGGCAAGTCTCTTTACTCGTTCCGTAACACATCATCCCGTGATCAACTCCTTGATCACATATTGTGCACATTATGATGATGTCCTACCGAGTGGGCCCAGAGATACCTCTCCGTCATACGGAGTGACAAATCCCAGTCTCGATTCGTGCCAACCCAAAAGACACTTTCGGAGATACCTGTAGTGCACCTTTATAGCCACCCAGTTACGTTGTGACGTTTGGTACACCCAAAGCATTCCTACGGTATCCGGGAGTTGCATAATCTCATGGTCTAAGGAAAAGATACTTGACATATAGAAAAGCTTTAGCATACGAACTACACGATCTGTGCTAGGCTTAGGATTGGGTCTTGTCCATCACATCATTCTCCTAATGATGTGATCCCGTTATCAACGACATCCAATGTCCATGGTCAGGAAACCGTAACCATCTATTGATCAACGAGCTAGTCATCTAGAGGCTTACTAGGGACATGGTGTTTGTCTATGTATCCACACATGTATCTGAGTTTCCTATCAATACAATTCTAGCATGGATAATAAACAATTATCATGAACAAGGAAATATAATAATAACCAATTTATTATTGTCTCTAGGGCATATTTCCAACAATAAGAACATCATCGTAATGTGAAATATATCAATTAATAAGGATAAATTATGATACAAAATAGTGATGCATTTTGGATGTATCAGTCTCCAAATGGTGTTTGCGTGCAAAAAAGGGGATATGGATATAGGAGAGAGTAAAACATAGTTTTTGTATTGTTGAGAAATTAATCTACTAAAGTTTAACACTTGGTCTTCTTTGGAATCTTATCTTGACTCATCTCCAGACCGTCAGCCAGGTACAAGTCAAAATGATCCACTCCCTTTCGATATTTTGAGCACTAATGCAATGGATGAGCGTAAGCAAGAAAGTCAACACTTAGGATGGCAAAGAGATAAAAATGATAGAGGGGGAAGACAAAGAAGGTGTGAAAGGCTCACATCAATGAGGACAATCATCGGCGAGAGAAAGCCAAATGATAGATATGATGCGAGGAGTAGGGATTGCCATGCAACGGATGCACATATGAGCTAAGGTAAGCTCTCCAATGGAACTAGTGGGGGTGCATCCAACTTGCTTGCTCAAGAAGACCTAGAGCTCTTTTGAGGAGGCTCATCATTGGAATATACAAGCCAAGTTTTATAGTGTAAAGGTCCCCACATAGCTATATGCATGAATGATAATCTCTATGGAGTACAAGGTATAAGATGGAGTACGAGTGTGGATCTCTCAAAAGAAATAGTAGTGTGCCCCCTTCTCTCTTTTTATTTGTTTTTCTCTTTTTTCTATTTTTTTAATTTTTTTGTGGCCTCAATGGCTCTTTCTATTTATCTCTCATTTGTCCTCTTTGGGATCTTTTGATTTTGTCCTCTTTGGGATCTTTTGATTTGTCCTCTTTGGGATCTTTCCCTCACTTAAGGGGCAACACTCTATGTATTACAAGAAGTATAGAAGATCTTTCACACTTTACAGAAGTACTCAACATAAAGAAAATGAAACTATCATGATGTATGCAAATGTATGCCTCTGCCAGTGTAGCAGGATATGCAATGATACTAGCGCGTCATGTAGCAATGATTAGGGCAAGGCCAAACTAGCATGCGGCTCATCGATCAAGCAAAAAGCATGTATGACATAAAGATCAAGTCATGAGAAGATGGATGTTGCATGGCAATGTATCTCGGAAAAGCTATGGAAATGCCTTGATAGGTAGGTATGGTGGCTGTTTTGAGGAAGGATATAATGAGGCTTATGATGACAGAGCGTATCGTGCCAAGGATTTGGATGCACCGGCGAAGTATGCGCCAACTCTCGAGGTGAGAAAGGGCAATGCACGGTACCGAAGAGGCTAGAAAAATATGGATAGGTGGAAGTGTCAACTTTCGAATACTCACATTAGTCCGAAGAACTCATGCACTTGTTATCGGTAACTCTCAATCTAATTAGGAGGTTCTCAAAGAGACAAGTACCCCGAGGAGGAGTGTATGGGGATTTGGTTATCCTTGCGCATCCTCGGCTCATGGTACGTGAGTGTACTCTAATATTCGATCCCTCCGAAGATTAGTGATCCATTTAGTAGCTAAAGTTCTCAACTATTTTGTAGGTTTTCGAAAATAAACACGGATTGCCCAAAATAAGACATCTATCACTAATAGGCTAAAGCTCTTGACACCAAAAGTTCAGACATTACTCATGGCAATATCTCAAAACTATTGCAAGTTACTACTAAAATTAAATAGCAACCTCAATTACCTATTTTAAGTTAAGACACACAACTCAGTGCAACAGACAAACTCTCTTAACAAGATAAACATGAAAACTCAAGAGAGTTCAACAACCAACTAAACAAAAGCTCTTTAAAAAGAAAAGCATGAAAACTAAGAGCTAAACATGACAGCAGCTATGGAAAGACAAAGAACACACACAGCAAAGATAAGCATGAAAATCCTATGTTGTGTTCTTGGTTGAAGTGGAGCGTGTTTCTCTCCCACACAAAGAAAGCTAGGTTCTAACTCGTTATGAACAGCAAGCAAAGCTAAAGAAAACTAAAAAGGAAACTAAGAGCAAGACGCTCCAAGCATAGCACATAACGCATGAAGTGATTAAAATATAGTGGAACGAAAGACGAACTGATAATTGTTGATGGAGAAGGGGATGCACGGGGGCATCCCCAAGCTTAGACGCTTGAGTCTTCTTGAATATTTCTTGGGGGTGCACGGGGGCATCCCCAAGCTTGAGCGTTTGACCCTCCTGAATCTTTTTATCATCTTCCCTCGCACACTTGAAAACTCCCTTCATACATAACTCATCATAATCTGATTAGCGAGGTTAGTACCCATAATAAAATAATTTTTCCTTGCTGGAAATAAAGATAATCTTGAAGAGCTACTGTTTCTCAAGATTGCCAAAAGGTTTTTGCAAAGAAAAAAAGCAAGCTCAAGGTTTGCAAAACGAAGAAAAGGCAAAACAAGACAGAATCTGTGAAAAACAGACCAGCAGGTAGTAAATAATTTTTTCGGGGCACTTCTGCAACTCAAATCAAAAAACTCAGAACAGACGCCCGAAAGCCAATTGTATAGAGCACGTTGTCAAAAAAAAATTCAGATCAAAAAGATGCTCTGGTGATTTTATACGAATTTTTCTGTCCAAGGACAGAATCTGTTTTCTGGACTGCACGTCACAATTTTTGAACTTTCTTGCAATCGGAGGCTAAACTTGGCACAAAGTTGAAAAGAAAAGATACAATGATGATGCTACTGTAGTAACAAACATCAAGACACAACAAAAGCAAAATAAAACTTTATTCGTTGTGGGCTGCCTCCCAAAAGCGCTTTCTTTTATGCCTTTAAGCTAGGCATGATGCAAAAAGAGAGGATCAAGTTTTATCAAGAGTAAAAGAATAGCTAGCCCGTGTAACGGACTCAAAAGGCAACTTAATCTTCTTTCTAGGGAAGTGTTCCATCCCTTTCTTGAGAGGAAATTGGAATTTTATATTCCCCTCTTTCATGTCACTGATAGCACCAACGGTGCGAAGAAAAGGACGTCCCAATATAATTGGACATGAAGGTTCACATTCAATATCCATAATAGTAAAATCAACGGGAACATAATTGTCATTGACAATGATAAGAACATCGTCGATCTTCCCCAAAGGTTTCTTTACGGAAGAATCAACAAGACGAACACCAAAAGAACAAGGATCAAAAGGTTTCAATTTAAGCATATCATACATTCTTTTGGGCATAACGGAGGTACTAGCTCCAACATCACATAAAGCATAGCAAGAGAAATTATTCAACTTAATTTTAATCATAGGATCCCAACCATCTTCTAGCTTTCTAGGTATGGAGGCTTCTACCCTAAGCTTCTCCTCCCTAGCTTTGATAAGAGCATTAGTGATATGCTTTGTGAAGGCAAGATTAAGTGCGCTAGTGTGGGGGTCTTTAGACATTCTTTGTAAAAAGGTGACAACTTCTGAGAGGCTACAATTATCAAAATCGATTTTATCATTATTGAGCAGAATTGTAGTGTCATCTTCTTTGTTTGAATTGCTCTCTATTATAAGAGTTTGAACGTCTTCCCAAGTTTGGGGAAGTGTGGGAGCAACTTTAAACAGAGGCTCATACCTTTTTCCCGGAAGACCATACCATGGGCATGACTCTCCATTAAAACTAACATAATCACAAGGTTTATTACTTTTGTAGATCCCGACAGTGGCGATTGGCGTGATGGAAGAAGGGCTGTACTCCTCCCACTTAGTGTTTTTGGTGGAACCCATATCAGCAGCAAGCAAGATAACTATTTTTGTGATTTTTGGTAAAGGACACTAAAGCAAAAACTGAAAGGTAAACTAACAAGACTAAAAAGCAAAGATAAAAGATAGCGTGCAACTCCCCTATCTTGAAGAGTGGAGTCCCCGGCAACGGCGCCAGAAACTTTGCTTGATGGATTCTCGCCCCTCGTTGGTTACCCCAAGTGGAAGGTTTGAGATGTAGCGTAACGGCAAGTTTCCCTTGGCAAGATACCAAGGATCGAGTCCCGTGAGACTCCGAGGGCCAACAAGTAGGTGTCAACGCTAACGGCGCCAACTTAGCGGTTGAAAGGACCTGCACACAGATACAAATAACTTTGCTCCCAGCGAGTACAGAGAGGTTGTCAATCCCTCCGGCCTTGCTGTTTACAAAGGATCAAACGCAAGAGGTAATAGTGATAGGTATGACTGCAACTAGGAAATAAGAACAGGAAGTAAATAGCGGGTGTGATCAGTGATGGTAATATGGACCGGGGTCCCAAGATGTTCACTAGTGATGTCTCTCTCCCAAAAGACGATAAAACAGCTAAGCGAGGTAAACAAATTACAGCTGGGCAATTGACAGGATTATGTGCGCAAACCAATGCTAACTATGCTGTAAAGAAAGGTAGAGGCTCAAAAGCATGGGCGGTACGCCAAGGCAAGTATACCGAAATCCATCTGCATCTACTACTAATCATCCACCTTGAGATATCTATCCAGAACATCTCGCTGGTATTAAGTTGCGAGTCCCACCCAAAGTGTAAACTCAAAGCAACAAACAACTGCATTAAAAGAACTTTGCGTAAAGTAAACAATCCTTGCACCCGCAAGTACAAGCACCGTTGTTTTCCCCCTTGTGGCAACAGCACATCCCCTAGACTCATGTTTCTATCACTCAAACTAGTCATCGAGGGGCATGAACCCATAATCAAGCATAACGTTCCCTCTTGGAGTTACTACCTACTACTCGGCCAAATCAATAAATAGCAACGGAGAACATGCTAGAATTACTCAAGAACATAAATATAAAAGAGGTGAATCAAATATATTACTCACACACAATCTGAACATAATCTCATAATCCACCGGATCCCAGCAAACTCAGCAGAGCAACAGCATAAAGATTACATATGTGCCTCGATCATGTAGGGCAGCTCACGAGGTCTAATCCATGAAGAACAAAGAGGGGAGGAGAACATCACATAGCTACTGGTCATGGACCCATGGTCCAAGGGGGACTACTCACAACTCATCCGGGAAGCATCCATGGTGGTGGAGAAGCTCCCGGTGGTGGTTCTCCCCTCCGGCAGGGTGCCGGGAAGAGTTCTCCTGGTGCTCCCGATCTTGGAAGCGCGGCTGCGGCGGAACAGAGGCGAGATCGCGAAAAAGGGTTCCGTCCTCGAGGGTTTCGGGACACGAGCAATATATATGCAAAAGGGGGTCACCAGAGGCGGAGGTGGGGCCCGAGGCGCCCCCCTGGCGCGGCCAGGGGTGGGGCCGCGCCGGGTGGCCACCTGGGCCACCCCAGGCTCCCCTCTGGCCCTGCTTTGGTTTTTCTTGAAGCTCCCGATATGCTGATTTTTCCTGTATTTTTCCCGGAATTTTTAGGGCACTTTTAATATGGGGGAAACCTGAAATAGAAAAACAGCAGAAAACAGGAACTGGCACTGTGGTGCACTGAGTTAATAGGTTAGTCCAAATATGATCAAAAGTGTATGGAAGTGCATAAATATCATAGCAATACCACACAAAAGAGGCATGGAGCAAGCAGAAATTATAGATACGTTTTGGATGTATCAGCCACCACGGGGAAACTCGAGGTTTGGTTTTACCTGTAGCATCACCCATCCGGACATGGCCTGAGACGAGATACGCGCGGCTACTATCAGGGTGCCGGTACGCCGGGAGGTCTTGCTGGACTTGTTTTACCATTGTCGAAATGTCTTGTGCACCGGGATGCCGAGCCTGATCGGATTTCCCTAAGATAAGGGGTGATGATATTATATTTATCACTTCAGCTAATTGTGAGAGCTTGTGGTGGGCTAAGTTGGGACACCCCTGCAGGGTTATGATCTTTCGAAAGCCGTGCCCGCGGTTATGTGGCAGATTGGAATTTGTTAATGTCCGATTCTAGAAAACTTGATAGAGGATCCGAAGTAAAACACACAACTGTGTGAGTAACCGTGACTATCTCTTTTCATTTTGAGAAGAGAACACGGTGGGGTTATGTTTGACTCGTAGGTAGTTCAGGATCTTTAGCGATCACTACTAGTTTGCGACCGTTTGCGTAGATGCTCATCTTATTCTTGTACTCGTAAGTTAGCCACCATGTTATGCTTAGCCGCTGCCGCAACCTCACCACTTTCCCTCCTCCTACCCATAAAGCTTTGCTAGTCTTGATACCCATGGTTATGGGATTGTTGAGTCCTCGTGGCTCACAAATACTACAACACCAGATGCAGGTTCAGCCAAGATGATGCAGGAGCTGGTTCAAGTACTTCACTGGGAGCTCGATGAAGAGAGTGGCCGTATGTTTGTGACGTTTTCGACGATCAGTAGTGGTTTCTACTAGGGGCGATTCGGACCAGTGGCTTTATGTTTTTGGTATCTTTCTTTTGGATCTTCGCCCGTAGTCAGGTTGTGATGTTTTGCTATGTAATGAACTGTGTGACGTGGCGAGTGTAAGCCAACTATCTCTTTTTTATTCATCCCCATTTTTACATGAGATGTGCAAAGATACCGAACTTGAGATCATTCCAGAATGGGCTTATACCTTTAAGTCGTGCCTCGACACGTAGGAGGTATAGTCCCATCCTGGGCATTACAAGTTGGTATCAGAGCCTTCTCCGACCTAGGAGCCCCCACTGATTGATCGAATTGTTGACGGTTGAGTCTAGGCACACACTTAAAAAGTTTTGAGTCCAATATATATATCAGAGAGTAGGATTTCTGTTTGCTCCTCATCTCTTTTCACTCTGGTGAGGACTCCTGACGATTACTCTTGTCTCTTCTACTCTCAAAAATTCACCAAATTTTTTTAGGATCACGCGAGTATTGTTTGGATTGTTCCGATGTCTTTGTGACGAGAACATTGTTCTCGATGCCTCCTGTCATTTAGGGGTTGTGGCAGTGTCCCGGGGAGTTGAGCTCCGAGGTGTTGTCGTCACAAATATATCGCATCAGTTCTGGAATACTTAAGACGGCCGACATGATAAACTCTCCTATGCGGTTAGTGGCAAGATAACCCCGACATCACCCAGTACTGGGGAGGTAGTTCGGGAGTATTGCTATAGCTTGTATAGTAGATGCATTTCGAAGGTCCGAGGTAAACGGTTTCCGGAAATAACTGGTTATGTGTTGAAGGATGGATACAGCTGGATGTAGGATTAGAGTTGAGTGCGCGGTGCTTCCCATGTATCCCCAACACCTGATTGCATAACTGGAAACTTTCGGAAATTAATAGGTGGGTTTATCTAGTAGCTCGTAGGCATTCTTCCAACGAATGCATGATATGGAGTTCGGGGTTCTACATCGAGTGAAGTGGTTTTATGGGCGTTGTTCCAATCGGGAGTTGTATCTTAAAGGGTCCTTGGCTATGCTGATTCGGGGATTGCAAAACCCTTTTGTAACACGTTCCATGAGCTTTCAGCACGAATATGTTGAACGAAACTTCTATCTTGTATTTGTTCTATCTGCGCCTTGTTGTTTTTATTTACCTTTTGTTCTCCCAAGTGGCTTCTCGACAAGTTGTTGTACCTACGGAATTCATTCGTTCAATTCTCTGTTCGAATGATATTATGAAGATTATGTTGCAACATATCTATCCTTCATTTTTGTTTTGATTCTGGTATTCGAGTTGCTTCGATGTAAAATGTTGATTCCATACCTTTCCTAATCGGTGTTCCCATATTTCTATGGGAGTGCTAATTCCTCTTGACCATCAAGATTTTCATGTTAATCCTTTTCAACCGGTGTGCCTTCTCTTCAAGTTATTCCATACGAACGCCGTTGAGAAATCTGACGATTTGTCTGTTTCATTCATCCCAAGTTGTCTTTGTTTTCCCCACCCTCCCACCCTTCTTCTTCTTGGAGCAAGAAATCTCAAATGAAGTATCCATTTTATTCATGTGATATTTCTTCATTCTTTTCCTTCAATGTTCTTATCCGGTGATTTATCGTGAAGATGCTCATGAGCTTCAAGTTCATCATTCTTAATTCTAACATTCTTCTCCGGTGGACTAAATCCAAGCTTCCGTAATGATCATATCTCTTGCTTTTTGTTTCACATGTTTTCCCATGTTGAAATTTATTATTCGAAGGCTCTCTTATTTATTCAACTCTCCTATCCATATCCGGTGTGTACAAGGTATCTCAGAACATTCGTGTTTCCATTCGTAATCCGTTCAAGCTATTTTGAGGATTATCATCTTTCAAGCCATTTAATTCAACCGGTGCAATATCTCTTCAGCAATCTTTTCAACGGTGATTTTCTTTGAGTGGGCCCTAACCCATAGGTATTTTCCTAGGATCTTACCCGACTCTTCTTTTCCGGAAAATTCCTTTCAAAGTGTGACGTAAGAATGATTTCCATCAGTCACGTGCCTTCTCCAAGCTTGTTTTCAATTATTTCCATCTTTAGCTCCACCTTCCTCTTGTTATTCGTCCGGAGTATCTCGAAATTCTTCATGGCATTTCTCGTCTTCTTTCTCAATATTTGAAGATCGGAGAAGAAATTCTCCTAAATCTTGGTCTTTTTCCGTCAAGATTCGTGGTTCTAGCTTCATGCCATCCTCATTATTGTTCAGATTGTGAGGAATTCTTTTATACCATCCGAAGCATTTCATGAATTCTTTCCATTGTGATCCTCCGAAGGCCATCATTTCAGAAGATTCTTCGTTCTCAGTTTTCAACTTCGACCTCCAACTATTCTTAAGTGATGCCTCTTCGTTCGTCTCAATATTCTTATGGTGGTTCATTCAAGTTTACTCTTTCGTTGTTATCATATCAATTCATTTTTTCTTTCCTAATCCTACCGGTGGTTCGTTGAAGATTTACCCAAGCTTGTGCGAGATCTCTCTTTTTTATTTCCAACGAGAATAAGTAGTATGCCAAATCCTTTGGTTGTCATCAACTTAAATTGGTGAAGGAGATGCATGACATAATTCTTATTCTTATTCCTTCAAGGTGATTTAATTCTTTTGTCTGGAGCTTGTTCATCATATCATATTCTCGGTTCTAAGTTGTTCATCTTGTTTTCCGGAGCTCCAAGTTATTTCAATTATATCATTTCAAACCTCCATCTTATTCTTTTCATCTTCCACTTCTCATGCTTTCATTACCGGAGTTTTCATGGTGGTTCATCATCATTTAATTCATCCTCGAAGTCTTCATCAAGATTCTTGTTGGAGGAGCTCAAATATTCTTCTTCTTGCATTTTGAAGTGCAATTCTTTCTACCTTATCTTTTCAGATGGTGTTATGTCATTCTTGACAATTCCTTCATGTTTTATGATTCACGAGTTATCAAGAATGAGATATTTAAACCCATCATTTTCTTTGTTCAGGAGATCTTTCCAACCATTCAATTTATTTGTTGGAATAATCTTGGGTTTTAATTCACCTAAAAGCTTTCCCTGAGAATTGTTGCTATTATGGTGCTTATAAATGACCCAAGTTCTTCATTTATGCTCTCGGTGAAAGAGTTTTTCGTCTCCTTATTGATCTCAATCCAATCAAATGTTTCGTAAGTGGCTGGTTGTCACCTCATAATTTTGAGATGTTTTCCATAAGGCCACAACAAGCTTATTCTTTTGTTGTTGATTATTCCAACAACTCTGTTCAACCCATCTTGGTAAAGATGCTCTTTCAAATTCATTCGTGGGAGAAGTTATCATTTTCTTCTCCGTTCTTTTCTTTCCAATGACCTAGCATATATTCTTTCATTTCGGAGGCATTGTGATGTTGCTCTCTTCAAACCATCATCTTGTCATATCAAGATCATGTTCTTTTCCTTGTTTATCTATTTAACTGGAGTGTTGTGCCCAACGTTCGAGTTCCGTCATCTATCTAGCTTTTCCTCTCTTTTCAACCGGAGTGCTGTCTGAAATCCTTCTTACCCCTTGTGCCATTTTTTCAATTGTTTCAGAGGCAATATGCTGTCGATTTCATCAAGATCATCCAATCTCCTCAAGTTCTTGTTCAATTCCTTCCATTTTCAGACGGAGTGCTGTCTGAATTCTGTCATTCTTATTCCTTGGCTATACCATTGCGGTTTATTATTCTTTTGGTTCGTAAGCTCTTGTTTCATGTCTTTCAACCTACAAGGTTCTCATAATGTTCCTTGTTCCTCTTTTCTAACGGAGTTTTCATATTCGTTCATCTCCGTTGTATTCTTCTTTCATTTTGGTCAACCTCTCAGGTTTGTGGTTTCACTCGTCTGTCAAAGAAGCAACTTTGTTTTACCTCTTCTTTTTCGTTTCTACCCGGTGCCATCTCTAGGATCTCGGGTCGAGATCCTCTGTTAGTGTGGGAGAGCTGTGACGCCCGAAGACCGACGTCCCAGAAGATTCCAGATGTTCCGGGTTCTCCCGTGTGTTTCATTTGTGCTTGTGTTTTTATTTTGCATTGCATTATGTCATCATGCCATCATGACTTTAATTCTGCAACTCAACCAAATAAATTGTGTGGATCTTCGATCCATTTAAATCGAGGGAAGGATGACTTCTCTTTATAACATATATAACCTCCTAATATTTATGGAGCTATTATTAAATTATTCCAATTGTTTGGAATTCACCAAAAACACACTTGTAATTATTCTCCAGGCCTCTTTTGCTTCAAGTTTCACCCCTTATCTTCTCTATATTTCTTTTCCCGTTTATCGAGGCTCCTCCA
Organism: Secale cereale; assembly: GCA_902687465.1. NCBI lineage: Eukaryota > Viridiplantae > Streptophyta > Magnoliopsida > Poales > Poaceae > Secale > Secale cereale. The sequence goes on along the minus strand of LR738711.1, from coordinate 104,624,025 downwards.
AAAACCTCAACATTTTTGGACACTTCAAAAATCAAGTCTTAGTTCAAACCCATTTGAATGAAATTCAAATATGTTTGAATTTAATCTTGCAATCTTGCCCACTTCTATTTTCCTGGAATCAAACTCATTTTTATGAGTTCGGGAAAATTAACCCCGTTCAGTAATTCTTTCCCTAAGCCTCCCTTTTCTTTTCCCTCTTTCTTCTTTTTTTCTGTTAAAGAAAATTAATAGAAGAGGAGGAAGAGGCCCAGCCGCGGGCCTCTAAGGCCATCAGCCTTCTAGGCCCATCAGGCCCAGCAGCGCCCCTCCTAACCCTAGCACAGCGACCTCTCCCCTCGGTTCCTTCTCTCCCTCGCTCACTCCAGCGCCGCACCCTCGTCCCCTCGCCCGAAACCCTTTTCCCTGGTACGTCCTCCCTCTGCTCGATCCACCCCGTTTCCTCCTCCTCGTAGACGCGTCGTCCTCGCCTTGCCTCAGCGCCGAGCGACAGCCTCGCCTCCTCCAGGGCCACCCCGCGTCGCCTCCAGGACGGAGCCAGCGCCTCCGGCCTCCCCTACCTGCGTCCCTCTGCATCGTCGCCTGGCTCCAGCGCCGCCCGCCACCTCGCCTGGCTCGCCGAGGGGAGGAGCCCCTCGAGCAGCCCGGCCGGCCAGGAGCCGCCGCCGTCGCCGCCAAGGCCTCGTCCAGCCGCCTTGCCTCGTCTCCAGCGCCGCCCCGAGCAACCTCAAGCGCACCGGCCCCGCCTCCTCGCGCGCGCCTCCTCGCCATGGCCTCTACGTCGCCCCCGTGTTGCCGCCCTCCTGCTTCTTCCGGCGGGAGCCACGCCTCTGCCTTGTCCGATTCGGTCGAACGGGACGATCGGCATTGCAGCTCCGTGTTGAATTCCCCTGCATCACCCCGTGCTACCGCCCTTTGAATGCTCTTTTGTTGCTGCGTTTGGACCCTCAAGACCGGCAAGTTCCACTATGGATCGAGACCGCCAAGTACCCCTACGGCAAGTACACCAGCGACAAGACCCGTGAACGACTACTACATGAACAAGTACCACGACGACCTTTGCGCCAAGTACCACTACGCCCAGAGAACTCGGAACCCTCAAGTACCTCTACGGAACATGTACGACGACCGTCGCCGAAGAACTGTGTTCCACTATCGGCGCCCCGTGTACGACTACGAACAGAACGACTACTTCCCTCTACGAACGTGTACCACGACCCGCGAGTACCACTACTTCCCCTACGATCTTGATCCTCCTCGAAACGAATGTTCCGAAGGTAAAACCCCGAGAGGATGACCCGTGAAAGAATGCTTGTGGTTGTATGAGATGTTTTCCCTTGTGTGCATCGTGCCCGATTTGTCTTTTGTCATGCTCCTCGGTTGCCTCGTCGCCAACCCGTGGGAACCCGGAGACAGGATAACCCCACCTTTCATCTTGTTCGACACGTTCACGCCATCTTTTCTTTTGCACCGGTCTCTCAACGAGTTACCGCAACCGAGATGTTGCCGTTGCATCACTTTCGGATCCTTGCTGTGGCACCCTTTCTTTCCACCACGGTGACAATACTTCATATCTCTTCATGTCAACTTTTAATAAAATTGCATAAAACTTGATCATGTCATCCGCATCATGTTAACAACATTAAAATGTGTGAATTGTTGTTTTCTTAAAATTGCTAAACATGCATATGGGGATTTTTCCGGAATTGTTGTTGTTATTTCCGGCCTCATTTAAAATGCCTAGATAGCTAGTTTACACTTGCTTCCTACCTTGCCATGTATTGCTTCCTGTATAGACTTGTCATGCATCATACCTTGCCATGTATTGCATCATATAGACTTGTGTTGTTTTCTGTGCTTCCTACCTTGCCATGGTTTGCTTCCTGTTTAGACTTGTTGTGCATCCTGTGTAGAACTGTTTTGCATCATACTTGGTTGAGCATATTGTCATGTCTCGTGTGGTGTGTTTACCGTGTTGCTTGTTTCTTTCCGGTTTGCTTCCCTCGTTAGCTTCGGGTTCGTTCCGGAGTTGTGAGGTTCTATTCGACTACTTCGTGGAACCGTTCTTCTTCCTTGCGGGATCTCAGGCAAGATGATCATACCCTTGGATACCTTTACAATCATTGCCATGCTTAGTAGTCTCGATGCTATCGTTACATGTTGCGCTACCCATCTTATTGTCAGCCCCTCTCCTTGTTGCCATGAAACCTCTAACCTTTGAAACCTTCCTAGCAAAACCATTGTTTGGCTATGTTACCCGCTTGCTCAGCCCCTCTTATAGCGTTGTTAGTTGCAGGTGAAGATGAAGATCGTTTCAGGTGGGAACATGTTGTTGGAATATCACAATATCTATTATTATTATTAACACACCTATATACCGGGCATGGGTGGAAGGCTTGGCCTTTTGCTCGGTGTTTTGTTCCACTCATGCCACCTTAGGCGCCGATAAACCGGCATTATGTTCCTTGATTTTGCGTTCCTTACACGATGGGTATATGGGGACCCCTTGACACTTCGACTTTGAATAAAACTCCTCCAGCAAGGCCCAACATTGGTTTTAATTTGCCTCATAATAATAACTTAATTAATTAATTAAATTTGCATAAGGGGGATGCTCCTTGGAGATTCTTTTCTACATAGCAGGGGGGCCAGTGCTGATGGTGTTGGTCCCAAACGGGGAGCTGATACGTTCAAAATGTATCTATAATTTCTGCTTGCTCCATGCCTCTTTTGGGTGATATTGCTATGATATTTATACACTCCATACACTTTTGATCATATGTGGACTAACCTATTAACTCAGTGCACCCCAGTGCCAGTTTCTGTTTTCTGCTGTTTTTGTATTTCAGGTTTTCCTGTCACGTAAACTGCCAGAAAAATCCCGGAAAAATTATATAAAAAATCAGCGTTCCGGAAGCTTCCACACGGCCGAAGTAGGGCCGGAGGGGGGCCACCAGGGCTCCAGGCGCCCTGGTGGCACAACCCCCTGCTGGCCGCGCCGGGGGGGGGGGGGGGGGGGGCGCCTGGGCCTCCCAGGTCTCCGCTAATGCCCCCCTTTGGCATATATTTACACCGCGTCCCGAAACCCTCGAGGACGGAACCCTTTTTCGCGATCTCATCTCTGTTCCGCCACCGCCGCGCTTCCATGATCGGGAGCACCAGGAGAACTCTTCCCGGCACCCTGCCGGAGGGGAGAACCACCACCGG